>OY735230.1:45304445-45366945 GCA_963457665.1 Thysanoteuthis rhombus
AGACACATGGTAAAGAGATGAGATAGAAATGTTTGCCGGTAAGATATGACAAAGCCTGATCCAATCAAGCTCGTATATATATATATATATATATATATATATATATATAATGATTTACAGATCTGCTCTTTTCTCAATATCTGTTAACGTAATTTATTAAAATTTCTTCTGTGTTTTTATATGTTTTACGTATAGATTGTTATTATAGCACCAAGAGTAGATTTTCTTTTGTTGGGATAATTATTTGTTTACCATGTAACCGTTTTGGGAATTTAGGTATAGCGACGGACGTGACTCGCAGTTTGTGTCACTTCTATTGAGTGTTCACCCATGTGAATATCAAATTCGTTGTGTTGGTTTTGATCTCAGTCTGCATGCAGACAAACTTATGATATAATCTTTGAGAAAACTAATTAAACAAAAAAACCTATTCGAGTTGATTCTCCACCAACATATTCAACTCAAGAATTTGACAGTTTTCTGCTACTTGAACTTAATTTTTCCACGTCGTATACGATCTTGCTTCGATCAATTTGTTTTTTCCTTTAAATTATCAATTGAATTTTCTTATATACACGGTTGAAACGAAACGAAACCAAATTCTGGACGGTAGTAACACCTCAATGGGCATTCCATTAATATACTTTGACAATTTGTTACTTGGCATTCCATGTTTGATCTCCCATACATCCAACTACCTATCAGCTAGACATATATATATATATATATATATATATATATATATATATATATATGTGTGTGTGTGTGTGTGTGTGTGTGGCACTGTGTCAGTACATATAAACAACCACACCTTTTTTTCTATTCTTTAACACATCTTACGTCCTGAGCTTCGGAGAATATGCTTTAAATCTTTCAGTCACGTGGGTTCAGTAATCCCTGGGGGTACAACTCCCAATTGCACTACAAGCACTTGTACCGGTGTCTACGCAACACTAGTTGTACAAACTACAACTATTTTCCCCACACGTACGGGTGGAGGCCCCAACGTCAAACTACCACCGTGTCACACCCTGTCCTCGTGGAGAGGGGGCAAGGTAAATAAGGAAAATATCACAACCCACTGAAACATGATGAGTAGAAACAGGACGCTCAGAGTTATTTGCTAGTATATTGAGTTTGATCTTAAACCGGGTGACGCACTAATCTGATCTAATGCAAGACTAAGGTTGATAGAAATATCACATCCACGAAAGTCCACGCATTTATTGCATTATAGCTAGTCATTATACATTGCTTCTTAGTCAGGCATGAGGTCGCTAATTAGAGCAATACGTAAAGATCAAACACACTAGCAATAGATTCAGAAAATCTGCCTGCTACCATCACTCCTCACACACACACACACACACACACATATATATATATATATATATATATATATATATATATAATAAAAGTCTGGGTGGGAACAGCTGACACACATTTTTCGTTTCAACCAATTGTCAAGCTTGGCGGACTATTTTTAGTTTTAATCGAATCACTTTTAAAATGCATATTTCGCCCGTGGAAAGAATGGCAAGTGTTGAGTCTGTATCATTTTTTGGAAAGTCTCATAACCTTGTAGTACGTATGTATAACATACACTACAAATTTGACTATTGATACTTTTGAATTGTTGAAATAGGGTCCCGTAAAATTGACTCTATCGCATTAACTATACAAAATGAAAAAAGCCAGCGGTGTTTTTGGAAAGTCAATGAAACATTAAAGAAAGCACTTAAATTGATTCCCTTTGTTTCCGGGTAATTCACTAAACGGTAACGTAATGAATAAAGAAAGTGATTTTTCAGTCAATGGGAATGCGGCCAATGTGCCAGGGGTCAGAAGAGATTTGGGAAAACGAATGCCACCGGAATGACTAAACGATATCGTCGCGAGAATGACAAAATTATTCTCCAATTATTTACTGTTTTTATATCAATTAACAAAGCATTCACAAGTCTCAGTTGATAAGCGAAACATCGGAATGGAAGATTCATTTGTGTAAGCAAGTCTTCTGATATTGTCATTTCACTTTCACATTGTTGGATTAACCATAATCCCTACCTATTCATTCATCATATATGTATATATGTATATGATAAAGATATAATCATGAAGCCTGGCAATGCTGACATGCAGGGTTATAGAATTCCTTTTGGATTATCGTGTTTTAAGTTTGTTTTATAAATCTTCAACCAATAAAAAATGTGTCGCCAATTTTCCCTTATTGAATGTGTATTCTACAGACCTGAATTACAGAAAAAAAACTGCATGTTCTTTATATATCATCCAGAAATGTTAGTAAAAGGCAAATTTCTTCCTGTTAGTCAACTCACAACCAAAAAGAAAACATATCAATAAGAAATAATTGATAATTTTTCAAAATGGCTGCATTTCATGTTAGAAATAAAGTTTCAAAGACCCAAAATAGGTCCGTCTGTAATTAATTCCACGCTTTTTTAAAAGGTAAATTTTCGAGATAGTTAGAATATCAAGAATAGCCAGGAAGTGCTGAGTGACAGATCTAATTTACCTCGAAACTAAGCTGTCATAAGTTTGTCATATGGATATTTGCAGACCAAAATCTAATTCGCGTAAAACACAGACCAGTAAATAAAAATTATTTTTTCGAATCGAGTTTGAAAAAAAAGTTTGATATAATGCTTAACTGTATAAATATCAGTCTTTAATTTAAGTAATTATGTATGGTCTACGGTAACTGGTTATTGTACAATGCGATGGTTTGTAATGTACAAACCGGTCTTTAAATTTGTTTCCTGACTTCTACTCCACCTCATATTGTATAAATAACTTTGTTTATGTGAATTTTGTAATTTGGAACATATTCATAAAGCTAACTCTCAAGTAGAAAATTTACATGAATAATAAACATGAACAATAGATACGAACAAAAATAATGCATTGTAGCTTATAATAAAGTATCTTTGACAGCAATCATAGTAATCAATATCTTGATCAAAACGATTGTCGTAACGGGGACTCTGCATCAGGAAATTTCGTCACCAGTGTTCATGTAAAATTTCACTGAATTCACATTCACCAACTGATACCAACAGAAAATAAAGATTGCTTTTTCATAAATGTAAGAGAATTAATAAATGTGATATCTCTAAAGTTTCCTGAATTATTAATCCAACCAAATCTTGCTTTTGGTAATTTGAGCAAAGTTCCAATGCGCCAACTATTGCAGGCACAGTCCTAATCTTCACTTTCCACGTCTGGGTAAATCTTTGGAAAATGCACATTGAATTTTCATATCGATAGTTGTTTTTTATTGGGAATCAAGTGACAGCAAGCCTCCCCAAAACTCCAGTACCTTCCACAGTATTCTTAGTGGTTAGATAATACTATTCTTTTGGGTTTTGGTCATGAGCAATCCCAGTATGGTACCAAAAATTGTCTAACAAAAAAACGTAATAGCCGTTACCGTTGTTGCTACTGTGCGTAGTGTAGAGATATAGTTTTCCTTAAATCAAAACTGCTATCTTCATTACCTTTGAAACCTTCAGTCGATAAGTATATCACCGTATCGATTGAGCTGGAGGGCTAAAAATAACACTTTTACAATTTTCACTTTATTATGTCTAAAAAGAACTTTTTTTTACATTTTTTTGAAATCCTAAAAATAGGTTGTCAGGCGAAGGGTTCAATTCATAATGTAAGCTTATGCTAAATTGGTCCCTTAGTTTGTAAACGGCAGCATTCACGCTTGTTTGTTTTTTTTTAACTCAAACTATTTTAGTGATCATCACCCAACAAAAGACGAGAGAAGTAATTTAGCAGTTGCTCACTTCTTTTTCCTAATTTTTTAATTGATCACCCCCAACGAAGCATGCTGCCGAAAGACGTTATATTTTCGATGGTTTCTATTGATTGACTCGGGCTTATTCCAGTGTCATTCACTCTTGACTGTCCGTCACAAAATTTCATTTCGACTAAATCCACTTTTGTTCTCTGTGGTTTTAGTCTCTTCTTTCGCAGATTCGATTATACATAAATTTCTCATCAACAATTGAACGAGGATTTCGGGAATTTGGCAGGATTCAGCAAAAAAAACGCAGACGACGCTCTCTGGTTAAAAAATGTAAAGAGAGATAAAAAAAATTAAAAAATAACTCAACGAATGATAAAAACTTGTGCCTAATAATTTGATCTTTATTGTTCATTACTATAAATACTGTATAATACTCTATACAGTACTCACATTTATGATGGAGATATATTTTGAGTATGCAGGATAATGCAAAAACTGTAGACGAGACGCACGACAGTAAAATATACACAGTGCCAAAACATTAAGTAAATCATGAAAACAAAAACGAGTGTTCAGTAAATCAAACTTATACATAGATCTATCCTTAAAATATGTTTTGAACTTAAGAGTTATTCGCGAAACTCCAAATCCATTGGACCTATGCCCCTACTCACTGCAAAATTTGAGGGCTGGCCGTATTATTGATACTACAATGTTTCATATTCAGGTCAATTTATCTATAAAGAATCCTCGTATTGAACTTGATTGTAATTCACTTTGAATATCTGGGTAAATCAAGTCATTCACATTTTCTGTTTCATTCGCTCTTCTAGTTTCATTCATTCATTCATTCATTCAAAAAAAAAATTCACCAATTTTAGAAACACTAGGTTAAATTTAGTGTCTTATTTCCGGCGTTTGTGCGCATGTGTACAACGACCAAGCCCTTGTAACAAGACGTCTCGTCTACAGGCATTCGTTGTTTTTTTTAACTGCCATCTAAAACAGTCACCAAAACTGTCGAGATATGTTTCTTCTGTTTTAAGCTAGTTTGGATGACAGGCTATGTATGTATGTATGTATGTATGAATAAATAGCGCCTACAGACCGCACCAGTAGAGCTGAAAATTTAAGCATTTATTCCTTATTATGTATAGAAAAAAAGTTTGGGGGTCTCTTAAAAATTCACCCCTAAAAACAGCTTCTAGTGGCGGGGGGTATTTACATAGGTGCATGAGCCAGAGGGGATGCAAGGTTGTCCGCCCCTCCCCCGAATTCAGGCAAAATAGCGTTAAATTTTGGGCACCGCGCTTCGGTTTGAGGGGTGAGTAAATTTACATTCGCAGGTGATTTCAGATATTTTGCTTGGGCTTCAAGTAAATAGTGACTTGTTTAGACTCAACAACACATAACCACTTATTCTGCCCGTTTGCTATGTATAAGAAGAAGACTAAAGGGAGACAAGCTCCCAAAGTGGCATCACTCATTTTACCCACAGCTATGGGAGATATTCATGTCTTTCCCAAAAGCATTGGAGCGAATTAAACACAAACTGTCCCAGCCAGAGTTTGAACTTGCCTCGCCAAGTCTATTCCTCTTAGTCGTTATACACTTGCTGCTGAGGTTATGAACGGCTTCGATTGAGCAAGATTGCTGGGTGGTCTGATTATGTCCGATTTAGTTGTCCCACATAAATTGTCCGTTTTTTCTCTTGTCTTGGTCTTCATGATTCTAATTTCGACGAATTCAGAATCAGAAAATCTAATTATACCGTTTATATCTCCAAATGTACAACATATTGAATGCATTGTTACAAGTGTCTTTGACACATCAACTAAATAGGATAGCTTCTTTAAAAGCATAGCAGTCAACATTTAAAATCTCTGTTCCATACCATTTTTTGTTGTCGTTTCTTAGCAGCACGAGAGAGAGAAACTAAAAAAAGAGACCCCCTTTCCTAGCAGATATTACATATTAAACCTGTTGGAGGCCGTAGAATGAATAGGTCAGAACGTTATGATAACATCAAAAATTGGAAGAAGAGATTGGAATATCTGAATAAAAGTTGGTATGCAACATATATTTGGTATAGACTTATAGGTCATAGCTTAAAAACCAAACAGTATATCGTAGTCTCAGCTCACGAGGGGGGGGGGGTTCTAGACTCTTGTCGAGAAGTTGAGGTTGACAACACAAGCATATTTTCAAGAAAGATCATCTAAAAGTCTGCTTTTGTATATCTGTGACCTCTAAGTAGCCGGGACCGTGCTTCGTAGTTGAGGGTATTAAATTGATGAACCCCTAAAATGAGCTAACTTAGAAAATTCACTGAAATCTGGTGGATTTGCAACTTAATGATAACAGTGTGGAGTCAGTGGTCGCACCAAGGCTTGTTTATAATATAAAAGCCAATTTATCAATAATAAGGGTGGCTTGATTTGTTTAAATATCTATTGGATAGGTTTGGTTTCGGGCAACGGAACAACACCGATAATAATTGGAAAATTAGAAAACACTAACCCCAGACCTGCCAATTAACCTTAGCTTCAAATCTACCGACAAACCCTAACCCCAAACCAAATTACTAATTCCCATCCTAAATACATGCTATATCAACTTTGAAGTAAAAGATTTTTTGAGATCGAAAATAACGTTATTTGATCAACAGTAACGTTCTAGCCATTTTCAACGATTCAAAATGGCCATGCAACAGAAGCTAATCGTGTATAGCATCTATCTAGATTATCCTCCTTGCAAAATATAGACATGATATTACTGGTATATTATACCCTTTCTCTCATTCCAAATGCTTCTGATCGACTGATAATCTTCAGTTGATTCAATTGGTAGCAGTACTTGTTCGAATCGATCCTTAACTTTTCTGGATGAGGCCCACAGTAAAGGACTCCCTTATGACCCCAATCTACACAACATCACCTTTCTTTCGATGAAGATTGGCTTTCGGTACAGTTAGCAGTGATTCATTCTACTTTCCTCACAATCTCTTACGTTCCACATTGTAATAAAATATTCACTTTTCATCACCCGCCAAAAAATTCAGCCAAAATCTGAATATTCTTGTTACTCAAGTAGTAAATTGTGCATAAAAATAGGGTGTAGAAACTTTTTTGCTCAACTTATGTGGAAGCCACTCATCAAAGAGACGGATATAAACAAATTGATGCAAATTATGTTGAACACTTGATTTGGACATTTTGTGTGTGTTGGCTACCGCCTGTATCATACAACATTGATTATTCTCGAGTAATGTCTTGATTTGATTGTTATAAACCTCAGTTGATCAACCCAATCATGATTCATTGTTCAGAGAGAAATCTCCTGAACAATACGTCGCAAACCACTTTTGACACTTTTGATTATTCATCCTACCATCTCCATAAACTGCACAAATCTTCTCTTTGCATTTCAGTCACATTTTGTACTCTCCACAAAATAAAAAGCATAATATGCCAAAAATGTTGCTTGTTTTTGTCGTGAAATATGTTGGCTGTCTCAAAAAAGCGAATTAAAAGTGATATTTTGAATGAATTTCGTTGAAACTAAACTCTCCAGATGCCTTCCAAAACAAATATACAACGGGAAAAAAACTGATTTTGCGAGATTTTCTAATCGTTATTTATTGGTGTTGAATAAATCTGGAATTTAGGACGGAAAGCCGACGTAAACCTCTCAGCCTAATCTTCTGCTCGTGGGAATGTAGGAAAGAAAAGGTTTGTTAATAAGGAGGCAAACGTCCTGAGTAACAAAGAGAATCACAAAGAAGAAGAAGAAGAAGAAGAAAAAGAAGAAGAAGAAGAAGAAGAAGAAGAAGAAGAAGAAGAATGAACGATTCCAGATTGTATATATTGATAGATGAACAGACGTCCATTATCTTGTTTTCACCTCAACTGTCCGATTTATTTCTGGTCTGAAGGAGGAACAGAAGCAGAAGAAGAAAAGGAATTAAATTTTGGAACAGTTTATGCAAATTAGGTCAAGACGAACTGAAATAGAATCAGAGGATGAATTATTAAGGCCGAACTTCCTTTGGGAAGAGGCCAAACTAATGATGGCGGACGGTCTGAGTTTTACCCTCCCGTGAAATATTGATTATTGCTTTTCGTAACGGAGAAGGAACAGGCTCAGCTGGCGCAAATTACTCCCACCATTCACTCGGTTTATAGTTAACGCCACATTTACACATCTTTCGCTTCAAAAAAAAAAAAAATCGCATCTTTGTTTTTCTTCAAAGCGAACGCGCTGTTATAATTTCAGACTGGCTCGAAATCTCGTGAGCGCGAGATTTCGAAGTGAGGATGTGTGAACTCTGAATGGCATTGTTCTTATTATTCACTGACTAATAATTCCCCGTGGAAAAGTTTACGGATAAAAAGGTATAACTTGTTTAGTGCGGTTAATTCGTTCCATGATCTTCCATACTTTCCCAATCTGCACTGATCATGGTCTTATAATTCAATGCATTTTTTTAAAATTCACCTGATACTTAGTTACATTAATTTGTACAACATTACCTTTACGGAACTGCATCGAAACTTGTATTGAACAAACCCACATTATTCAATGTATTACTGCACAAAGATTTTTAGGAAATGATTCTTCAGACGCATATACATATGTATATATATATATATATATATATATATATATATATATATATATATATATATATATATATATCTTTCTCTCTCTCTCTCTCTCTCTCTCTATATATATATATATATATATATATATATGTAAAATAAATATATGAATGAGACATGCCTTTCTGTGTCTCTCTTTCACGCTATATAAGTAGCTAAACATGGGTGCAGCTTAGAAAAATTTGACATGCCTACTCAATAGATCAAAGGGAAGTTTTAAAACAATTTTTTTTTTGTAAAATGTTCTAGAACAGGTTTAGATGGGGTTTTATGAACAATCTAACGATTATGCTAAACCCAAACTACTTTCCACCCATATACATATCTTCTTATTTTATATGTTTACATATAATTCTTTAAAAGGTTTGAAGTGAATAACCCCCGTCCCCTCTGAAGGGTCAAAGTGGAAGAGATTTTTTACCAAAATTTGAATTAGATTAAAATGTTTTGTTAAAAAAACATTGTTATCTGTAAATAGAAGAGTTAATGGTTATGGAGAGAGAAACAAATTTATATTGTTCATTATCTATCTCTGTCTCTCTCTGTGTCTCTCTCTCACTATCTCTCTCTCTCTCTCATTCTCTCTCTCTCTCTCTCTCTCTCTATATATATATATATATATATATATATATATATATATATATTGTTTACTCCTAGACAGACCAGTTTAACAGACATATATCGCCACGATTGTACTGAATCAGAATTATATTGAATTTATTAGTGTGTTAAAAACAATTTACTGATCAGCACGTCTGAAAGTCGAAGAAAGGGGAGGGGGAACAACGGTGGTCCTGTGTATCTGTGCTTAAAACTGCAGACAGCTGTACCGTTCAAATTCCCCTTCAAAGGGATGGTAGAACTCTATAGCCAGCTTGGCATCTACCAACTGCAGAATATTCCTGTCCATTTCTTTCATCAACAGGTCATTTTTACTGCAAGGGTGCAGTAGACCCCCATAGTTAGCTTGCATCTCGTTGGATTAGAGTCTTGTCGAACAAACGGCCTAAGGGCTTCGCCCCTATTCGCACCACTTATATGGACATTTGGTTTAAAGGGTGAGGTTGACCCTGGACAAATCGCACTTCACCGAAAATCTGCTGCTTTAGAAAGCCCTTACAACATATCTTCATTCCTGGTGTCAAGCCATCATTTATGTTTTGGATCTGTATTTCTGTATTTATTACAACCATATATATATATATATATATATATATATATATATATATATATATATATATATACAGTCTATAAGATACATGTATCGTGCACCGAGTCCATTTTTTGGCTCGATGACTGAGAGGCTTCGCATCCCCTTCTATTTTATCCGTAACATGGGAGTGGGAAGTGGATACATGGCCCCTTCACCCTCAAGACAACATAAATTGCTCTAGCCAAAATTTGGACTCGGTTCGCCGATTCCATTGTCTGCACCGTTGACCGTTGTCAAAGTGTATTAGAAACTAAACAAAAAAAGTATCAATATAGGTTTCTTCAGTTTTAAAGTCAGTCCCTAAGAGCCACCTGAGAGCACATGGATATAGTGGAATGAAGCAGGGTGACCAGTTGGAGTGATGAGACGGCTATCATCTGACAAGCTGAAAAAATCATCATCTTTAAGCGTATGTATGTATCTAGCGTACAAGATGCACCAATGGAGCTAGAAGGCTGGAATTTAAGCAATTACCCCTTTTTAAAGTGAAGGGGTCAAATTGAAATTAATATTCAACTGGTTCCTTAGTTTGTTTCCGGCAACATTCATTCGGTAGACTTGTGATCATCGTCCAGCAAGAAGCAAGAAAAAAACTTTCTCCAATTTTTCAATTGATCACCCCAAACGTTTGTCATGTGACGATCTTTATTGGGTGAATAACCAGACCTAGTTTCTTTATTCATTGTTTCATATCAATACCCTTATGCAATTTTCCCCAAAGTGGGTTCAGCAGATCCCCTGGGTTACATGAAAAAATTCTGATGTTCCGCGTGATAAGTTGTCTTTCAATGAGATCAATTTAGAAATGTATTTCATGAAAAAATGGTATTCATCCATTCTAAAAGGATAAGTTTTGTCGACATGAATATATGAATACATGAATATATATGGAAATTCTCTCTCTAAAACCATTTTTGTTTCATTGATTCGATTATTAAGATTAGGGTGGCTGGAAATGTCCTCAAAATATAAACATGGTTCCGTGATTTGGGGAAAATCGTATGAGGGTTCCGCGACAAAATGTGAACAGCTGCTCTAATATTCGCTTCTCAGATATCAGGTATGATTGTACAACAAAAGTAGAATATTTCAATACAAAAGATACTAACCTTTGAAGTACAAAGGATACTTGCCGACAGAGACGTCCTCTGCCACTTTTCCGGGGGATGGGGCAATATATTCCCAAGGGTAGAAAGAGAACATATTCTAAATATATCTTAGCAATGAACTAGTCACCAGAGAATAATGGTACTATCTATGGGTACATTAAGTTAGGGTTGCCCCCCATCTGCCACTGAAGACGCCCCTGCTAGCCAGGAATTTTATTCTAATGGTAGATTAACACAAATACAGAATAGATCGTTACTAAGTCTGATACAAGGCAGAAATTGAGATTAGCGACTGTTGAAGAGGTTGTGCTTTAGAAACCTAACAAGTGAGGACAATTGGACTATCCAGGGGTGGATCCAGGATTTTGAGCTGTGATTGTTCCAGGACTTTGAGTCCAAATGAATGAAAATATTTTAATTAATGAATACATGGGACAGGAAACAAATCTTAAACATGAAAAACAAGGAATTGATACCTCCTCCGCCATTTTCACTCACATTTGAATTGTAGCTATTATGCACTAGAATTAACAAAAGAGTAAAGTATAAAAAACATTCAAAGAGATTTATCACAGAACCAATAAATACATATGAAGAACTAGACTCAACTAGCGTCAAAATTTGAAACATGTCATGTAAAAAGAAATTTCGTCGAAGGTTAAATATGGTCAGAATAAATTCTTTTTATGTCATCACAGGCGTCTTCCACTGGAAAACGACTAAAATAGAGTTTTAAGAAAACACCCTGAAACATCTGTATTCTGGAGAATTTATAAGTTATCTCCCCTGGAAAACAACTGAAATAAAGTAGAAAGATCTGGATTCTGAAAAATCTTATTAATAAACCCGTCAATAATAAGGATCTAAGGGGGTGAAAAATGCTTCTCTTTCCAAAAATCAAAGCAACATTTTTAGAAAGAATCTACTGGATGCCAATTTTCAAGCCTGTAGACAAAACGGTATGGCCATGAACACATAATGATAAAAGCACAAGTACATATGAAAAGCGATAGAACCCTTCGCCATCTTTGGTGGCTACGGTCGTTCAATTCTTGAACAGCAATTCTGTATATGTCATTAAGTGTTTAGTATCTCAAGTGGGTTCCGACTGGACATATTCTTATGAGGTGAAGAAGATGCCAAAAGAGGCATTTTGCCGATTAGAAGAATTCTTATTGATAAAAGTAAGAAAATCAGAAAGGAAGCTCAACCGATTACTATACGAAGCTCATAAAGAAGGGCAGCCGGTGATTTTGGGCGGAAACACGCCAGCCAAGGAATGTGGACACGTATCAGCTCACAGGTGGCACAGGTATAGTGGCACCGCCTTTCCCACGTCCCAAGCACCGGGCCCAGCCGCACCCCCACATAGTTTTTTGTCAGTGATAATTGTTTGGCGATAAGTCGTTTGCTTGTTAGGTGCCAATTTGTTGATACCATTGTTTTCAG
Organism: Thysanoteuthis rhombus; assembly: GCA_963457665.1. NCBI lineage: Eukaryota > Metazoa > Mollusca > Cephalopoda > Oegopsida > Thysanoteuthidae > Thysanoteuthis > Thysanoteuthis major. The sequence continues at coordinate 45,316,656 of OY735230.1, forward strand.
AACAACCGGTTAATATAAGGTAAAGTGTTATCTTGGCATTAACTGGAACTCTTTTGTAAATAAGATTCAATTATGCGTGTCTAATTTACTGGCATATAAGACGCGCGTAATAAGTAGATATTTAGACGTTCAACCGTGATAGTAGTTATAACAAAACTATCTGCTGCAGGGTCAAACTCAACTTCAACCTCCATTCTGACTAAAAATGGTAACTGCTTCTTTTGTATTGTATTAATGTTACCGCGAATCGGCGTAATCGTGTAACTGGCGAAATTAACTCATTTTTTTGTAAAGAAAAAAGTTTGCTTTCATAAACTTCTGTGCATAAAAAAATAGCCGTTTACTATATCCTTGTTAAGGTTGGATTAATTTTCAATCAAATTAAAACTACGCATTTGTTTATTTAAGGTAAGAATGACGAGTTAAGGCAATGTATCTACTATTTTTTTCACAAACTTTTGATTGTAAAAAAAATGGTTGCTTTATACTTTTGTGTTGATTACATTAACTCTCGATCAAATTAAAACTACGTATTAATCTATTATTTGTAAAAAAATGTTAGGATTTCGCCCATTAAGCATTTACGCCGATTCAGCGTAACAGATATAATAAATAATGAGATATTCAAAAAACAATATTTGTAGTGCAAATGTATTTATTTATGAAAATGAAATAAGCCCTTGTGTATTTCTATAATAAATGTCAGCTTAGCTCAGTCGGTGAGTCAGCCTCTGTTGATCATTTACATATGATTTCAAATCTGAGTAGGGAAATGGTTATTTAATGTATCATTATAGTTTAACGTGACGGGACGGACGAAACGTGAGGAATCTACTCCCCTAAATTTGGTGAAGATCGTTGTTCTTGTTACGGTAGAAAAACCAAGTTGATTCCAGATTTGGACTGGAGTTCGGCAACTTACTGATTTATTTATTTTCCATTTTTTTAAATTCATCCTTATGGTGCAACAAAAGTATTTTCGTTTTTTGATCAACTTGAGAGCACTATTCTGTTTTTGAATTTTATATAATGCTCTTCATAGGTTATCTTTCAATGGTTCTGGAAGTTTTCATGTGGTGGTAGTCAGGTTTTTTCTACCTTGAGTTGTAAAACATCATAATCGACGACTGATTACCGTCTACTTCTGACATTTATTTCAAGAGATACACCACCAACATCAGTACAGTCAGATATTGTTCCATTTCCCTACACTTCTTGAATTCTGCAAGCAGTGTCAGAGAATTTGAGGCCTAGTTTGAAATAATGTCTGAAAATCCCCAGAATCTCAATACTTGTATTCACCATTATAACATCTGAAACAAAAGATACAGCTGATTATTACTACTACTACTACTAATAATAATGATAATAATGATGATGATGATGATGATGATAAAAAAAGGCCAGAACAGAATTAGAAAATTAAGTGCTAGCAAATAGTGAAGATATGAGAAGCACCTGAAGCAGTGCAACGAACCACAAGAAATGTAGCAAACGAAGGAGCAGCAAAGGAAACAAGGAAAGAAAAATGGGAACACAAAATACTATATGGGCAATTCAAAAGACAGATACAAAATGTTGCAGACGAAAGATCATGCACATGGCTACGTTAAAGAAACTTGAAGAGGAAAACAGGAACGCTCATCATGGCTGCCCAAAACCGAGAAGGTACTGGAAATATGAGATCTACGGCCTCCACCTGTTAGCAATGGCCTAAAAACCAAGAAGGTATGGCAGAGACGATGAAAAACACAGTGCTCTTGTGATGGGTAAGGACAATAAAGGGGGAGGACGGGAGACCTGAGAAGACTTACTGTCACTCTGTCTCCAGCGATGACTGCCAGGCAACTTGTGTGAAAATGCATAACAGTCCGTGGAAAGTGGAGCAAGCAATCAAACAAACAGAAAGGAAAGACCTCTAAACCAGATAACATCACCATCGACTCAAAAAAGCTTGTTATTACTAGGAAGCTAATCACCCTTATGCTTCAAGCAAAATAAAGTCCCGGAAGAGTGGAACACTGCAATCATAAAGCTTTCATATATATCTCCCGAAAGATGTCAGCAACTACAAGCCAATGAGCCTACTCAACTGCATTTACAAACTTTTCACCCAAGTGATCACCAACCGAATCACCAAAGCACTTCATGAAAACCAACTACGGAAACAAGCCGGCTTCAGAAGAAGCTACTTAACCATTGACCACCTTCACTCGGTAAATCAACTGAAAGAGAAAGCAACGGGGTATAAAATGCCACTTGCTATAGCATTTGTTGACTTCAAGAAGGCCTTTGGATCTATAAGAACGATTTAAGTAAGATTTTTGTCAAAACTTTATGTATAGACTTTAGATGTGTATATGAAGTTACCTTTGGAGTAAAGGTCCTTAAAAATGAAATTATTTTTGATATACTTCAAAAGACGTTGTATAAAGTAAGGAGAGGGTTCATTTCTCACTTAAATTTCCAATTAGAGTATACGATTGGTGACGAAATCTCGGTACCTTTTGCATATGTCAGCTTAGAGATCCTTTCAAATCTCAAATCTGTTCGAGACTAGAACTTTATACCCACAATATTTTATGACCATCCCTTGACAGGATTAAATTCCACCAAAGGGATACATCCTCCCTAATTACAAAACTCAGAGGGTACTCAATTAGCTGCTGAATGCGCAGGGAATTAGTCCTAATGAAGAGTTGAGTTTTTTCTTCGCATGTCCGTAATACCAGCACAAAGAACACCATATACGATTAATATACCGAGACCTTCTGCGCGTAAGGTAGACGTGCTAACCACCAAGCGGATAATAGATTATGCAGAGTCAATTATTGATAATTTTTGAATAGCATTTTCTTTCATTTTCATTTCTTATGGTAACTGACTCAAACTGTCAGTCTACTGCAGTGAGTAAATAGCGAAAGTATATGAAAAGAGATTTTTGGCGAGACTAGAACTTGTTTCCTTTACCCCAGGAAGCTACACTACCCACTGGGTTATTAGAGCTCGTACAGCTGACAGAAGATCTATGGGTAATGAATTAAATAAATTGAGAAAAAAAGTCGATCAATGAATAATATGCTTCACTCGCATTTTGTCGGGTGATTTTTAAAATACCAACGTGATCACTGTCATACAAAAATTAAGGAAGCAATCTAGCATAAACTTTCATTTTAATTTGAACCCCCCAACTTAAAACCTACGTATGGGGGCTGGGAAAAGACAATTATTTTTTTCTAAACATAATAAGGAGTAATCTTTAGCTCCATTGGTGTGGCCTGTACGATCAGTACATACACATATTGCCAGACTCACTTAAAAATGAAGAAACCACTGTTTACAGTTATGGTGGTACTTTCTGTTGGCGGTTCCTAACATCATATTCGCTATCAAATTCAAAGTATGTGTGATGTTTTCTCTTTAGTGAATAACCAGGCCTGTTTTTTTAGAAGACGTAAAAGAAATACCAGGTCAATTTTTTAGTTTACCTTCCTTTCAAGAATTGGAATAATTTGCCTAAAGATATTTCGGGAACACCAGAATAACTTACAGATTATGTCTTGATCATAAGCAACTAAATGATCCATTAGTCTCGACTTTTAATATTAGCTAAAAGGCCTAAGCTTCTTAGTTTCCTCTCCATTGGCAATCAATTTATAGAAAATATTCTCGAGCCTGGCTTTTCTTTGGTCAGTGCACCTTCAATGAGGCAGAATGATCGACTCGTAATAACTGGTGTCGATAAAATGGTTCTTTGGTTCAGCAATGGGAACTACATTAGAGGGATTTCCTGCAACGGTTCTTATGAAAGATCACAAGCGATCATAACTCTAAATGCATTTCGCTGGAGTTGCGCCAGCGTTTTCAAAAGCACTGAGCAATAAAAAAAACTGTAGCAAAAAATGTATAACTATTCATGTTTGTGTGTAGAAATGAACTTACGAAAATATGGTGTATATATTGGTCTTCTGGTTATTTCTAGGAAAGAGGAGTTAAAATGGTTGTGAGTGAGATGGGTTAGCTTTGGGATGTTCTTTTGTCACAATAAGGATGAGATAGAGTGGGGTGATATGTTTTGGCTTTAAGGAAAGTGTGGATGGATATGACAAGGTGGAGATCACACAGTATACAGGGTGTCCCATAAGTAACACCCGATTTGTCCAAAAGTAACAGTCAATTTTGAAATAATATTATAGATGCAATATACTATGCATTACATGGAAGGTCCAACTTGATAAATTTATTCAAAGAGCATGTTGCTTTCAGATAGATTTCAACATCGATTGTGGCAACTTTTTCCCTTAGCCTCGTTTTCAATTCTTGCATGGCTGCTGGTTTTGTAATGCACACCAGGATCTTCTGCATTTCTAACAGGAAAAAATCCGAAGGAGTCAAGTCAAGTGATCTCGAAGGACATTTAATATCATCACATCGTTCTAGCCAGCGACTTTTCAAAACGTTTGGGGGACAGATCGGGGTTTACTCTTAGGACGCCCTGTATATCAGAAATAGTCAATCAAAACTGTCATCATAGGTTTATCAGTTTTTAAGTTGGACTGGTTGGCTGGCTGGCTGGCTGGTTGTGTATCTCACGCTAATGGAGATAGAAGGCTGAAAATATAAAAACATTCCTTATGTCTAGAAGAATCTTCCTCCCATGATTTTAGTCTGGTTAGTCACTCAGTAGAAACCTTCATGTGACCAACTTCTTTTGGTAGCATGCTGTTTTGGTGGCTGAACAAGTAAGCAATTGGGAAAAGGGGTGATCAGTGAATAAGTCACTTCTCCCACCTTTTGTCGGGCCATGATCATTAAAAAAACAAGTATGTGCACAAAGTAAGGGATAAACGTAGCATGAACTTACTTTTTTCATGCTGGCCTCGTGTACTGAATGTCACTGTTATAGGCAAGAAGGATGATTTGAGTCACGTTGATAAAAGACAAATGGTTATGGTCATAGCATCACTGAAACAATATAACTCGAAGGGTATTCACATTGTATTCCAATTGGCAGTTGTCGGAGGAAAGAAAAATCACCAACTACCGACAATACTTATCAATGCAACAAGTGAACGGAAGCTTTTTTTCCACCGAGTACAAACCAACAGAGAGGCTACTATGGCACAAATTGCAGATAGCTTCAAACAAGGAGAAGGAAGGAATGCGACACAATACATTGTACATCGATCCATGTTGCGTACGAGGCTTCATGGCCGTAGCATCTGAAGGTATTTCTAATGGGAAGAATAAACATCTAATAATGATCATAATCAACTTAAGAAGGTTCCAACTGATAGCCTCTCCTTTATTTCCTATCAAAAGGCTCACAAGATCGATAATGGAATGCTGGCATCTAATGGATATTATTAGGCACAGCCACTGCTTAGCCTTGTTTTCATTCACACACAGACGCACACACACACACAAACACACACACACACACACACACATATATATATATATATATATATATATATATATATTTTAGTGGTCCAGTTGTGGTCTATAACAATGATTCAATCTTTATGTTTATGGACTGTTTGTAAGTTTTACATTTCCTTTGTATACATATATTTTAGAAATTCCCACACTCCTTTGAAATGTTATCTCTACTCAACGTATCGATCACTCTTGGAATAGAGGAATCACCGTTATATGTATCTGTTGTATATATTTTCAACACACAAACGCTCTAACACTCACACACGCACACACACACACACACACACACACACACACGCATATATATATATATATATATATATATATACTTTGGAGGCACTTTTTCTTTTATACATCTTTCATTAAAAGTAACAAACAATGAGCATCTTTTTAATCTCTTTCAATATTTTTTCGTTTTCGATCAAGCGAATGGATCTTTGGTTTCAATCAACACAGATATTTTCTGAAAGATAGAGGACTTTCAGCAGTACTGTCCGCCATTTTCAAGAGCAGGGATGAATTATATAGTTCAGTATAATGGTAGATTTATATCTTATTTGATATTTTCACAATTCAATTTTGTAGCTAAATTTGGTGACAAAAACACATTGCAAACTGCAAACAATAGACATTCCAGATCAGTTGCAAAATTTTTTAGTAGTGTTTTTCATAATGGTGGGTATTTGCTGTCGTAACCTATTCTGAAAAAATCCTTTTCATCAAATATAGGCATATTGTATACCGTTAGAAAGGAAATTTCATGCTGAGTAAGAAGAACTATACACCTCGGAGCAAGTCCTCCCGAGTTTGTTTTTTTTTTTTTACAACCAATGGTTATTTCAAAATGAAGTACCTGTATTGGGGGGGGGCGGTAATTGTGGATGGATCCGCTCTAAAATTTAATCCCTTCTTTCGTTGCCTTGTACGCATCATTTCACAATATCTCATCTCTAGAAATTTGGAGATATCACGTTGACAACCGGAGAAACTTTGGAGCTATTGTGTGGTGCGGACAGTAAGTTACGACATGGGAAGGTTGCTGATCTGCTCCAGTATTTCATTATTTCTTTCGTAGCCTCTTGGCCACCTTTCCACGAAATCCTATTAAGATTCACTGACACTTTTTAAATATATTGTCAAGTGTTGACAGATAGCTACGAGGTAATTGAGGTAATTGCAAATCGATCTGTTCCAAGATTTAATCACTTTCTCGCTAATATATTGCCCATCCTTCCACAAAATTACGTTCAAATTCATTGAGAACTTTAGGGTATATTGAGTGGACAACCAAAGAATTTTTGGAGATTTTTATGGTTACTGACATCTAGCAAGGAAGAAGGGGAGATAATTCTGCATTGATCCGCTCCAAACTTTTCCGACTCTTTCCGTAGCATATAGCCCACTATTCCACAAAATTTAATTGAAATCCATGGAGAACTTTCGGAGATATCGTATGGGCAGAGAGAGAGAGAGGGGGGAGAGAGAGGGGAGAGAGAGGGAGAGAGAGGGAGGAGAGAGAGACAGATCTTGAATATATTTTGTGGCCTGGATGGATAGCCACTATGTAGGGGAGGTGATTGTGTATAATTGATGATCATTGCTAAGCAACGTGTATCCTAATGTTTTTTTTTATATGATTTTTGAAGTTAGTATAGATTAATATCAAACTACCAAGAGTTGGAGATCTAATAAACATCAAACTCACTAAGAACAGCCAGCAAGATCAGCTTACTGATAATTGCTATACGAGATACATCTTAGTCCTTTTTTTCGTTCATTTGTTTATTTATATGAACTATTCGTTCATCCCCTTGAAAATGATCACGAATGGGTTTTGATTTCATCGAGATGTTTCTTAGAAAAGGAAAATACTGAATTCCTTTACGTGGAACAGTCCATAGATTCAAATGTTGGGTTGGAGGTTTTTTCGAGTAAAATTGTCCCCTTCAAGTGGAAGTCCAATGTTACGTACAGCGAAACAAGAAAATTAGTCTGATTTTTTTTTAATGGGCGTCTACGCCGCCAGACACAATATAATTGATTAATTTAGCATAAACTCACATTCTAAACTGACCCTCCCCCCCAAAAAAAATATTGGGGGTAGGATTTTGGAAAAAAACAAAAATAAAAGCATTTTTTTTTCTAGACATAATAAGGAGTATGTGCTTAAATTTTCAGCCTTTTAACTCTATTGGTGCAGTTTCCACGCGTAATATATACGTAGCCAGACTCACTAAAAATTAAAGAAACCTATGTTGAATTATGTTGTCAGTTTTGATTGACGGTCACTATCTGTAACGGTATTGTTTGGAAGGAAAACAATTACAAACGAATCTTCACAATTTCTGATGTAACTGCCGCAGGCCTTCATATGTAAGTATATAAGTAACCACTACAACGACTGCAAAAGATACTGCAAGTATATACTACAGCACTTGCTACTACAGCATACATTATTATTCAACTAATCAATGACGGCTTATTAGGTCGGAGATGGCAGACGACAATGCGGAGGATAGGAAGCCTTCAGTCGACGAATTTATTACAGATTATAAATTTAATTTTCAGTGGGCTAAAGGCATGTTTTGATTCAGTCAATGTTCCGTCTGAGTGATGACCATTAACCAGATTCGAAACCATAGACTGATTATTGCTGCTACGATACTACAGTAGCTTCACTGTCGTTTTTTTTTTTTGCTTTTTTTTTTTTTTTTTTTACCTGTATTCAGTCTAATCATCTTACTGCTGTTGGTTCGTTCGACAATTACGTAGAGATAAAATTCGCTAGCAACCATAATTATTGAATACTTTAGCGTCGAGAGTTGGGGAAGTTGATCTCTCACTAAATATGCTCGTTGCTTCACTAATTATAGTCCTTAGCTGTTAACTCCTAGCATTTTATTTATTTCATCACTACGAAGTTAATCCCTAGGAAAAAAAATCAGATATACAGGTTTTCCAAGCTATTCAAAAGTAGAGCAATCATCTAAAGGCCTTTCGTAAGCCGAAATAGCGTAAAGCGAAGAAACAATTACAGGTATACCTTGACTAGTGCGGTTAATTTGTTCCGAAATTCACCGTACTGTTCAAAACTGCCGTGTTCAAGGTCGTATTGTAATTTAATGTTCTTCCAGCTTATACAGTTACATAAATTTCTACTGCATTACCGATACCGCACTGTAGCAAAACATGCATTATTAAAAACCGCTCTATTCAAGGTATATTGTACCATTGCTTTTCGTATTTTTGAGCATTCCCAGACTGTAAAAACGATGAGGATCGTATGTCATGCTGAGTCATCGAAGGTTGTGATGGTGGGAGTTACAGGAGACTGGGGTGTAAAAAAGATAGGAAGAGGGTGTGCGCTGTCTCTATAATGGTTTGCTGCAGAATCAAAGCTGAAACTACTTTCGCTTTTTTTTTTTCCAAAAAAGCAAAACTTCTGGAAAGCGGAGATGACCTGTATTCGAATTCCTTCCGAAGATTTTTGAGGAAGGGGAATTAAAAGCTCGTTTCAGTGGCCAAGAATCCATTGTTTAAAATGGTGGGTAAGAGATATGTCGATCTTCAAACTTGTTACCTCTTTGTGGAAGAGTCCATGATTACGGACAGAACAAACCAAGAAAAGCACTGTGTTCATAGCATAAGTCGATGTTTCGAAACCTGACTGTCTCCACTTCATCACTCCGCTGTCGGTTAATGGTGAATGAGCTAGAGTTGCAGGCCATAGTTTCTGCTTTCATAAGGGATCTTGAATTTTAGACTTGTGCAGTAGTGGAACCATTATCATCATTATCATCGTCTGTCTTTTCGCGTCCGTCGTTGGACATAGACCTTCCCCGGGATTCGCCACACCTCTCTATCGTGGGCGTCCCGGGGCCAGTGCTTTCTAGATTTGTCTAGCTCATCTCCCCATCTAATACTATGCCAGACTCGGTTGCACATGTGATCTCTTGGGATCCATGTTGTGAGTTGCGATGTCCATTGGTTGTCTGCCATTCTTGCAACATGGCCAGCCCATTGCCATTTGATTGAGATTTTTAATGGATTCTGTAATGTCCCTGACTCCTGTCTTCTCTTGGATGTATTGTGCTGTCTTGTTGTCTCTCCTTGTGAGGTTGAGCATAATTTTTTCATGTGCACGTTGCATGGTTCTCAATTCGAGGGTCTGTTTCTTGGTAAGGTTTCATGTTTCAGCTCCATAGGTGACTATCAATTGGTAGCAAATGTAGCAAATACTACGGGACCGAAAACTTTAGAGGCCCCACACCAAATGCTTACAATTTATCAATTCTGATTTAGCGATGCTATACTACCCCAACCTTCATGAACGATTGGGTTTTTAGGATGAGCTAAATATCACCATTATTTGGAGTTATTATTGTGATACAGTGATTAATGGGGGAGTGGTATCTGTGTAATGCATATACGACACATAAATACAAAAGTATTTGAAACTACACAAAGATCGAAACGAAATTAAAGTGATTCTACGGCTGAAATGTCAGATATATTTGCCGTATTATATAATTGTATTGAAAACATAGGCGGATCCTGGGTAAGGTCTATGTCCAACGATGGACGTTAAAAGAATGATGATGATGATGATGATGATGATGATGATGATGATGATAATTGAAAACATTTAATTACTTTACAAGTAGAAAAACGAATGTGTTTTAATGTTAGGAATCGTCAAGCAAAACTGTCATCAAAGCTGTCAATATATGTTCTTCTCAGTTCTTGAGCTGGTCTGTCTGTCTACCTTGCTTATTCATTGGTTACTTTTTTTTTCCAATTTTTGATATGGCATGCAACCCAAAGACATTAATTGCATCACAGTTTCTTTTGATTGACCAACCAGACCTGTGCCGTACCAAGCTAAGTTCAGTTAAGATCCATGAAGATGTTTCCTCGGAGCAACCTTGTGTCGATGACCATTACAACTTTAGTGATTTTGACCCTCACTGGGTGTCTCACGCATGTGACCTTCTTTCTTGCTAAGCTTAGTAAATATCAGAGCAGATACTCTTCCGTGGAGTAATGGCTAACAAGCTAGTCTTGTGGACCAATACTTGCCAACCTGGATGATACCGCCCAATAGTGGGCGATATACCCATAACTCTCTCGCAAGGTATCCCACTTTTTGCCGTAATAAAGTATTTTGAATTCATAATATGCTATTCTTTTTTTTTCTCTTTTTTGTACTAACAGAGTATTGTTGTGGCTTTTCGTTATTGTATGAATATATGATGAATTACTTGGGGGTGGCTTTTGTAAATGTGTTGTGGCGTATATGGTTGCTCAGTTACTTGTGATTGAAACATACACAATTTTAGCCATTTTTGACAAATCTAGCCTTTTTAGCCATTCAAAAGAGCTGTTAAATGGCTAATTGGATGAAAAATATCGGTGGACAGTACGGTTATTTTATCCCCCCAAAGGTCTCAAAAGTGGGCGTTAGGCGCAAGAAAGTTAGTGACCTTGTGTCTTACTAACCCAAGCTGCTGACGTAACTGTCACAAAAGATTGAATGAAAATCAGTTAATATATAGTTACGATGCAGAAGGAATTTTATTTTTCACTATAACAGTGAAAAACTAAATTTCTTGAAGTTCATAGAGAAGTTTTGGAGATATTGTGAGGACAAACATTTATGCATGCATGAATGTTTGGGGAAAAGAAACATATCATTCAATTGAAAAATGTCCTGTTTCTGTTTCCATTGAAATTAATTGAGAACTTTGGTGGATACTCTCTAGACACACACACACACACACACACACACACACACGCATATATATATATATATATATATATATATATATATATATATATATATATATATATATAACTACAATGTGCGGAAGATAACTGTAAAGAATTCCTACATCCACCTGAAAATCTAATCGATTCTCTTTTGGCCCATCGCCAATTCAAAAATTTTTTCACTTCGTTTTTTATTTTATTTGTGAGTCCAATGTTGACAATATTTGGGGTTTTTAATTCATTTTTCATGATTTAAAATCCAGCTAAGCCAAATGAGGATGTTTTTGCCTCTCGAAGTCCCACTATTTGAGTTCTGATTTCATTTTTGCATTTCACAACAATGACAATGACCTCATCAAAAACCAATGACGTTATGTACACAAAAACCGATCACAAATTCACTCTCTCGAGTGAGGTTGTCTTGTTTTGCTGAAGTTTGCAAATCCCATTCACAGGAACTACAAACAGAGCAGTTGAAATGGAACACCAGGGGGTCCGACCCAAACGCAAACAGGCTTGTTTGTTTCGTTTCTCGAATTCGACTTCCAGAATCGAAAAATTGAAAAATCAGATTTAAATTGGCAACCCTGACTTTCACAAAATGTCATTGAAATTCCCTGAGAACATTTAGATATATTGTATGCTCAAACATACAGACAGACAAAGACAAGTGAATATATGCAACTTACTCCGACTAAATACATATCAGGCCATGTATAGAAGATTGGTATCAAGATTAAATATCAATAGAATACAATCATGAAATATCAATAACAAAGCTTCAGACAATAACCAATGACTTCAGTTCTTTCTACATTGTTCACTTGAGGGTTGAGCTCCAGTGATAGACAGTAGGTGGGTTATCTGAGGTTCTTTACCAAACGTCACATCAACGAGGGGTCCGTCTGGATGGGAGCGGGTGTCAAAGTGGGCTTTTCCCCTTCCCGTTTGAATCAGGCCTTTTCACATTGTATGAGAGGGTTTGAAAGAAGGAACCTGATATTCAATAAAGGATAACGGTGCTGTACAATTGTTTTATGTAACCCCAGCAAAGTGCCTGGATCAAAAGATGCTATTCCCCTTTGTTGATAACAAACGACTTCACCTCATCCGATGTTGTTCTTTTGCGGGTTGAACTCAAGTAATAGACGAGTGCTCGGGTGGTTCGATGTTCTTTCCTGAATGTTCATATCGTTTAAGCTTATAGATATACAATTAACAGGTCTGGTTGGTCACTCAAAAGAAACTGTTAATGACCAAAGTCCTTTCGCAGCATGCCTTGTTGGGAGGGACCCATCAAATAGAATAAGGGGTGATCATAAAATAAGTTACTTTTTTCGCCTTTTGTTGGATCCCTGATAGGTTTGAATTGAAAAAAAAAACAATAACAAACAAGCAGGCACGAATCAGTGTAGGGGTGATCAATCAAAAAATTGGGAAAAAAGGGGTGATCAATGAATGTATCATTTCTCTTGCCTTTTACGCAATTATCACTAGAATAAGTCTTCACTGAATAATTAAAAGAAACAAGCAGACACAAAACTAGGGATTAATTTAGCATAAACCTGTACTGCAAATTGAATCCACCAGTAATAACCTATTTAGGGTGAGAGAATTTTCTTTCAAATTCTAGACAAAAAAAAGAATAATGTTGAGAAATTCAAACCTCTAGCTCTATTGGCGCAGCCTCTGCATACATTCATAGAAGCCAGCAGGACCAACTTGAAAACTGAAGAAACCTAGTGGCAGTTTGGGTTGACAGTTTCTAACAGGATGTGAGAATTGGTCGGATGGGTAACTGCACTAGAGACATTTTTTCTTTAGTAATTAGTTATGTGCTATAGGGAGCCTGGGAGGGACGGCTGAAACCATAGTCAGCGTAAGTGCATTATTTACTTATACAATCAGCAAAGAACACCGCTCAGTTATCACTGGCTATAAATCTATACTTTAGTATATTAACATACTAGTAAAATCACAACTAAAATGTATTAGACTATTTATACGATTGTATATTGATACTAAATGTGATTGAATAGTATATTTCAGGCATTACTAGACATATTTGTATTCGTACAACAATAAATACATAGGGAAGTGCGACGGCGCATAATATATAAGCAAAGCAGACGGATGGTCTAATTTTATTTGCTTGACATTAAATGTACCATATATATATATATATATATATATATATATATATATTAAGAGACATAAAGCAAGAGAATGATAGAGAGAGAATTACAAGGCTTAGTTTAGTTTAGCGCATAGTCACATAAAGGAGGAAGATTATGTTGTACCGATTGTGTAGATGGAGAGAACATGCCTGCCCTCCAATCTTGAAAACTATTTTCACCTGACCACTAGGTTCGACACACACACACACACACACACACACACATACACACACACACACACACACACACACTGCATAGCTCCTGGCAGTGGACTCTGGTTCCACATGGTACATTTTAATACACACTCACACAGCACACACCACTGATGATGGGAAGAATCCCGAAACATGTATGGACTATTGACTTAAAAGGATTAATAAACCTTACCACCAAACACTTAACTCCCGAGTCTGTCTCATTCTCTACAGTACACATTATATATATATATATATATATATATATATATATATATATATATATATATATATATATTTATGGTACAGATTAGGTTAGCAGTATAACATAATATAATGATAAATTAATCACATAAAGCCACTTCTGATATGTAATAGATTTATTTCATAGAGTGCACAATACATGTAACTTTTTGCTATTGAAGTTAAGTTGCTTTAGAGTAGAGCTGGGAGTAAATAGTAGAATGTGGATTCGCTATACAAACTAGCTCATGTTTCTGCCCTCTCCGGGCCTCATCATCAGGCGAATGATGAGGCCCGGAGAGGGCAGAAACATGAGCTACTTTGTGTAGTGAATCCACATTCTACTATATATATATATGTTCGTAATGTTTTTGTAAGATTACAAAGGAGAAATAGATTTTTCCGTTGCCTCACAACGTAGATCCTTAGAGATCACATGCGAAACCGAGGCCGACAGATTACAAGATAGAGAGATGAACTAGACAAATTCAGAAAATACTGACTCCGCAACACCCATGTAAAAGAATTGTGGTGGATCTTGGGGAGGTCTACAACCAAGGACGAACGATAAAAGACTGATTATGATGAATACATTGCAAATGAAATTAAAAAAAGAAAATACTCGGTGTATGTCAACATTTCGTTCCTTACGCACTCTACAGTAACTGGTTGTATGCTTTGTTATTGCAATAACCAAACCTGTGCATTATTCACGCCTTGTGTAGTTTTTTTTTCCAAACCATGGCATTAAATAGATCTGTCAGCACCCCATATATATATATATATATATATATATATATATATATATATATATATATATATATATAATTTGACCATGTGACTTCTAGCTTTTTCTGAAGGGATTCCAGACTGCAAGCAGGGTGCAACGAGGCAGCAGATGGCGATTCCGAAAGAGGACTTTGCAGATTGTTTTGAAATGTGGAAAGGACACTGGGATGGGCATCATTGCCATAGGAAGGCTATTTTTCTGGTACTTCTTTAGGGAGAGACCTAGTTCAACCCAGTTAGCTACTAGACAAAATGGATAGGGAAAGATCGTATGGCATCAAACTTTCAAGTGGGGAGGGCCAGGCTGTCTATCTTAAAAATAAGCGGTCCACCTGGACATAAACATTGATCACTAGTGTCAGTGGGGAATACACAACTACCTCGACCATTAAATAGAATTAGTTATTCTAATCAATAAACTTTGAAACAAGCAGACGGTTAGTCACCCAATAGAAACCGTCACGTACCGTGTTGGGATGATCAATCAAAAAATTACCAAAACAGGTAATCAATGAATAGGTCACATATCTTGGTCCCTTAGTTTGCGTCCAGCGGCATTTACACTTATTATCCAAAAAATTAGACTATTTTGATGATCACTCTCCAACTAAAGACAAGCGAAGAGAACTTATTTATTGATCAACTCCTTTTCCAGTATTTAATTGATCACCCCTAATACAGCGTGCTGCCAAAAAAGAATTTCCTATGATATGCCCACGTTCCATTATAAGGGGAACTGCAGAGAAGAGGGGGTCGCTGAAGGGGGAACCACAGACAAGAGGGGACCTCTTAAAAAGGAACAACCTATAAGGAGTTACCTCTGAAAGGGAGACTGTTGATAATGGGGGTCACTGAAAGGGAAACAACGTTTTTTTTTGAAGTTTTCAATTCAGGTTGTTTTATATATATATATATATATATATATATATATATATATATATATATATATATATATATATATATATATAATATATATATATATATATATATATATATATATATATATATATATATATATATTTAAATATATATATATATCTAAATATATATATATATATATTTATATATATATATATATATATTTATATATATATATATACATATATATATATATATATGTATGTATATATATACATATATATATATATGTATGTATATATATATATATATGTATATATATATAAATATATATATATATGTATATAAATATATATATATATATTTAAATATATATATATATATATATATATATATATATTTATATATATATATATATATACATATATATATATATATATATATATATAATTATTTTACATCTGAGGGAAGCTGTTGAATGTATCTTGTATTTTTTACAGTTAGGGTTATTGTTTTAATATTGTTTTGATAAACCAATAATCACTGTGATATCAGATATGTTAGAAAAATGTATTGGTTCCTACTTAAATGATGAAACCCTCTTTACATCACATAACTATCACGAGAATTGATTTAAACAATAATGCGTGAGGCTAAACAGCCCAACACGCTGTCGTATTTCATGCCTTCCGCTTCGACTATTGGAGACGGGGAACCTCGACCTTTGAAATCGAGGTCAAGTAGACAAAGAGATTCATTCGGGGGTTCGAGGACACTCAAAAAAACTTGCCATATAAATTAATCCCAATAGATTTACTCGTCTGCTTAGGTTGGGGGGATGAGGACTTTACGCAGTTTCGAATGGCTGGGGAATCTGATCTTGTGTAGAAAGCAACCTGAATCCAAATAACCCTACAGAGCTTTAAAAAACATCAAGTTGTAGATGCTAGCCCCAGACAGTAAGATGATGAGGTGTTGGCGATGCTGTGCACTTCTCCCTTGATATAAGTTCGTTCTCCAGCAAATCTACGAAGACGATCGTACACAAAAGCCAGTGGTGATCACAGTCTCCTGGGAACTGCACGGATACTGAGGAAGGTGCTAGAGATATAAGTACTTCAACGGATAGTAGCTCTGTCATGATATGTGAAAGAGAGAGGAGACGTTAGCTGAAGACCTGAGGAGACTTATTGTCACTCAGCCTTCAGCGATAACCACTGGGCAACCGGTGTGAAACTGTAAATCGCAGAATTATTGCGACCTATGAGTACTAGGAGAGGAGGGCTGGAGACTTGAGGAGACTTGCTGTCACTCAAACTCCAGCGGTTACCACCAGGCAACTGGTGTGAGATTCCAAAATAATAATAATAATAATAATAATAATAATAATGATAATAATAATAATAATAATTGGAAAGGGAGATGACATCAGCATCAATACTGGTTGAAGCCACGGGAACAATCCCGATGTATACGGCAAAGAGACTAGTGGAACTAAGATTCCGTGGTAGAGCCGAGGTCATCCAGACGACAAAACAACTGAAGTCTGCCAGAATACCGAGGTGAGTCCTGGATTATTGAGGAGACGTGCTGTTACTTGATCCCCCTGCGAAAGCCACTTGTCACTACTGGTTTAAAAAAAAAAAAAAAACTCAACGAGTACAGATACTGTTAACAATAATTATCAATATAAGCAGGATCTCTCAGGAGTATGACAACAGATATTGCGACTAGTGAGATTGATACTGATACTACTGAATAGTACTGCGGTTGGTGTCACTATATAATCCGCTAATTCCACTAATACATACCCTTGCTGCAGCTATTGCAATGATCAGTGACAATCATTACTGCTCCGACTGCTACTACAACATCTACCGCTGCTAGTCGCCCAGTTGTTGCTACTGGTAGTTCTACAAACTCTTGTTTTTCCACCATCGATTTTCTTGCTGGTGCTGCTGCTACGATTGATGCATTTAGTAGCTTAAAGTCGCTGCTAGAGTGAACAGTTCAACGAATACTGTCGCTACTACCCCGACTATTGAACCGAGTATGCTTTTGTTCTTACTCGTCTACTAATGGGGGGGGAGGTGTAGTGCGGAGAGAGAGGAATGAAGACGAATGCGATGACGACTGATTACAACCACTACCAATGCTGCTTCCTCGGCTACACTTTTTATTGTTAGTTATTATGGCTGCAGATTCCTGACTACTGCTGCTGCTGCTGCTGCTGCTGTTATTACAGACGGACGCGGTATGGTGTGCCTGAACAACTCTTTTTTTTATTCAATCTAATGAAAATAAGAAGGAACGGGACTTTTTCTTCCCCCCCCCCTCTCTCTCTCTCTCTCTCTCTCTCTCTCTCTCTCTCTCTCTCTTCTTTTTCAGGTGCAGCAAATGATAAAATAATGCATACCTCTGCCGACGCCATTGTCACTAGGGTAGAAACTGGATGAACATCAGTTCATAGATGGTGACGAGGCAGGGGAAGTGACTGTAGCAGAATGCCTGGATCTGCACCGAAATTTAGTCAAGTCCTCCTTAGCCCGAGGTCCACTCGTCCACCAAGTGCCATTGAGAGCTGTTGAAAATATTCACTGGACGAACACAGAGACAGTCAGACAGACACAAGTAAATACATATACCCCTTCCAACCTCGATAGATAAATAACAATGATAATGAGACAATCCTTTTTTTTTTCTGTCGCAACAAATGAAAAGCGTTTCGTTTCAGGTTCATCTTCAGTTAGAGTGTCGCTCGTGACAGCGGCCTAAAAGGAGATATCAAATCGTAGATTCTGCTGGCACAGACTTTAGATCTGTCTGTCTATCTATCTATCTATCTATCTATCTATCTATCTATCTATCTATCTATCTATCCCAGCCTGTTCATCTCTCTCCCCCTCTCTCTCTACATATATACATATATGTGTGTGTGTGTGTATGCGTGTGTGTGTGTGTATTTGCAGAGAGATAGATTGAAAGACAGAGAGAAAGAGACTGACTGAGATAGATGTATTGATAGATATAGATATAAACAAGCTATATATGTATATATATATATATATATATATATATGTGTGTGTGTGTGTGTGTGTGTATGTGTGTGTGTTCATATCTATCCCAATTGTTCATATATATCTCATCTCTCTCTCTCTTTCTCTCTTTCTCTCTCTCTCTCTCTCTCTCTCTCTCTCTCTCTCTCTCTCTATATATATATATATATATATATATATATATATATATATCATAGCTTGGTCATATCTGACTATCTATCACAGTATAAATGCTAAAAAGTGAACACTGACCAGGATGATCTTCTGTTTTAATTTTTAACCAGAATTTACCCTCCTAAATTAATGAACATCACCAACAAGCCATTTTCTATTAAATCTATCGGGCCTATTAGATACGTTAAAAATCATTTAGTATTAAAAAGTGTAAACCATCTTTCTATGAAAACAATGGGGATGAATAAGCAGGGGGGGACAGCAAGTGTCCTCCTGATGTACGACAGGGTTGATATTCTTCTTAACCGGAATCGACCAAATTTGGTACTCAACAAAACGATTTAGTTCCGAAAATGAAGATTTGGTACCGAAAGATATTTATGAAAGATAATCCCTTATTCACAAATGATAAGACACAAATATATTTGAACAATGAATTGTATTTTAATCCAATTTTCCTGTAAGTTTAGCCTGGTGAATCTTCTGAATCTACTGAATTCTTTCCCAAGACTGTATTAATTTGGCTGGATGATGGATTTTGAAGTTATTTGATCATATTGATACTGAACTACATCATTTGACCCAAACATCATATGAATCTGGTCATATGTGGAAAAAGACATCTGGTGACTCTGAAGTATGATTCGAACGCTGGTTGTCATTATAAACAACCCGGTAAAATTATAAACTAAGATTTTGCTACTTTACTATCTCACTGCTATTCCAGCTGTCAGGACAATAGTAAAATTAGGTGATCTTGTGACGTACAAATGGCACGGATGATTATCTCATTACTATTGAAGAAGTTTCTCTGTGTGTGCGTGTGTATGTGCATGTGCACGTACGTGCGTGTATGCACTGCATTTTCTCAACAGTTTTCCATTTTGTAAATTTGACACAATTGCAGTGCAGTATCAAGTATGGTTGTTTTGGGATCAACGTTTCTCGGGCCATCTAATTAAAAATAAAGATTAATGGATCTTTGTCTTCATAGTTCTATTAATTATCTCCCTTGTCTTTTGCACTTTGGAATTATCTGAATTTAGATATAAAATATCAAAATGAAGAGGAGTAGACGAAATATCTCAAAGCTGTAATTCCGTACGGAGGACGGAAAATTATTTTACATGACAGTTATGGCAGATGACTCCGCACACCATAAAGTCCAGTCCCTTCCAAACAGGCACCTTTGGAACTGTCCTGCTTGACTTGAAATATGAAATTTTAACAATTATAACGTTTTGTTTTCGAATGGAACTGTTTGACATAGAAGTATGTTGCAGCCCTCAAAACAATTTTGTTCAATTTAGAACGCTCAGCAGAAACTCGCCAAGGAGAAAGACCTTTTATCCCAAACAGAATATTTCAAGAAAGAAGGGCAAACATGCCTACCATAAAAATCAGCATTCAAAATCCTGGCTGCTTTACCTGGGCTCGAACACCGACCACGGGTACCACTGGGAAATGCATAACCATCTTGACCACATGACATACGCAAACATGTTTTAATTAGTAAAGTTTGTGTTTAGGGGCAAGCAGTTTAATTCAATAGGAACCTTTGCAAGCATTTAAGACTCTGGGTTCTGTTTTCAAGCTGGTGTGGCTGGCTATCTGGTTGGCTAGCTATGCATGCGTGTATATATGTATGAACCAATGGAGCTAGAGGGCTGATAATTTAATTTACTCGTTATTATATCTTGTAATCCCTCCAAATAGTTTTTTGCACAGATAGAGACAAATATTACCAAGTCCCCTGAGGCTTATGTTGAGAGGTAGCTGGGCGACTCGCCACCCTCCCTTTTACTGCTGCTATATAGTTGGAACCTCCAGAGACAAGACATCTGCTTCAATAGCAAGCACTTGTTGAACTGTGTCTTGGACGATTTCCTTTCATATCAAATGTGTCATGGAGATGTACGTCGAACGACAGTAGCCACCAAAATGGAAAAAGGTTCATTCATTTTTTTAAAATATCTGCTTGCATTTGAGAATTTGTGTGCTCTAGCGCTCCTGGTCATACCGTTTTGTCTAGAGCTTTGAGAATTGGCATCAGTAATGATTCTCTTGATTTTTAGATGAAAAAATACTTATTTCTTCATTTTTTCAGTTCTTATTGTGAAGGGTTTATTAATAACATCTACATTTTCCAGAATGTAGATCTTTTTTCTAGATGTTTTTTCTAACTCTATTTTAGATGTTCTCCAATGGAAAGCGCCAGTGATGTCATAAATAGAACTTATTCTGACCATATTTATTCTTTGGTGGATTATATCTTTACATGACTCCAAATTTTAACGCTACGTTTGTTCTATTATTGACTGATATGATGAGTCTTATGTAGATATTAAAAATTTAAACAACACAGGGACTTAATAGATATAAAACATACATCCACACACATATATATGTTTGTGTACGTGTGTGTATAAATGAGTAGAGATTTTTTCAATCGTCCATTACAAATTGTAAATTCTGTTTCATTTGAAGAAGTTGAACTGTGTCATGTATAATTTCCTTTCATATCCATTGTGTCATGAAAATGTATATAAAATGGTTAACAATTGTTATAGATTAAATTTCAATAAAACATTGTTATACTGACTCTACATAAAGTATTGAGTACTATTGGAATAGATTAGAAATGAAAAGATTATATAAAGTGTTGTATATATTTATATATATATATATATATATATATATATATATATATATATATATATATACTTACTAATGAATCCATTTATGGATCAATTAATCAATGAACAAAGTCTCATCATACTTTCACTCCTGAGTCTTTCTCTTTCCCTGTTGTTCACACACACACACACACACACATGCACACACACATATATAGTACAAATCAAGGATGCAATATAACATGGTATAATATAATACAATATAAAGCGATATCCGATATATGATGGATTTATTTGCTAAAAGTGCTCGATAGATTCAACTATAAATGTTGAATTGATTTTGAGTTGAGCTGGAGATGTAGCAGAATTGGGGATTTCATACACAAACACATTCATGTTTCTGTCCTGTCAGGGCTTCTTCTGATAAATGATCCTGAAACTGCCTGAAGAAGCCCAGACAGGGCAGAAACATAAACGTGTTTGTGCTACGAATCCCCATTCTACTATGCATATATATATATATATATATATATATATATATATATATATATATATATATATATATATATATATATATATATATATATATATACTACTTTCTTGAAAAATTTGATGAACAAATTAGTGCAGTTGGATCTTTGAATTTAATCAGTTTCATATCGATATAAATAGTGCTCAATATATTATTCAAAATACTGAACATCCAAGAGAGAATATATATATATATACATATATACATACATATATATATATATATATATATATATATATATATATATATATATATATATGAGTGCATCAAGTCTGCTTGCTGACACGTATTTATTGGTTGAATTTTCCCATTGTATAATGTTCGATCTATGTGAACAATATTCACAACTGAGTTAATTGCATGGATGCAATTAGAAGTGAAGAAATTCTTTTGCTTCATGCTAAATTTCTAGTTCCCAATGACATTGTCACTGTTAATGACCCAAAGTAAAAGAAATATCATTTCTATCCCCCTGCTGGGGATTTTCAATGAATCACTGTTGTTAGCCCTTTCTAATATCATTTTGACTTCCCAACGGTGGAGGGGGGTCTTCAAGTTTTTATCAAATTTCTCAAGAGCCGCTCAAATAACTTCAAAAGACCGGTGAATGTCAACTTCGTACATTGACCAGTTGCTGAGTAATCGCGGTGCATACACACATTTAGATTTCTTCAATTGTAGTGAGATGGTATGGCAATTAAAACAAATGATAATCCAAAAGAGCTTGGCCCGATGAGTATTCACAATAAGCCAAAAATGAGCACAACTGCGAGCCTGAAACAAGGACTTTACTGTCAAAAGAAGAAGAAAAAATCTGACCAGCTCTAGAGACTAAACTCACTGTGAACAGATTGAGATAGTTTGCACAAAATCATCTCCACCAACAATCAAATAGTTGATTCAGACATAGTGTTAACCCATTAACAAAGACCACACGCTCCTAATAATAAACAAATTCCCCGCCCCGCTGCAGAAGGTTGTTACGCAGTGCCTTATCTTATCCAAGAATGACTGCAGAATGGAATTCTCTGCCCCAAGAGCTGGTGGATGTAACTCTCAACAGGGGACCGCGGCATTCACCTGACATTCTTGCAAATTGCAGTTAATGCATCGAGAAGAATGTTGACTCAATAGATGTTTTATTTCATCATCAAGGAAAATAAATGTATAAATAAAGATTTCCTATATTAAGGGCGTTCTTGATATCTAATGTAATGCTGAATAAATTATTTTACTTACTCAGGTAAAACTTCTAAGCGTTGTGACTGTATCATATTCTTTTTTTCCCTAATGTTTGAAGCCTTGAATTTTCATGTTGGGGAAAGACACCTTTCCCGTTCAATAAACCTGTACAGTTCTGCTCTAATGAACTATTGACACGCTTGACTTGTTTATAATAAAGGTCTGCAGCGATGATTGTTCTCGGATCTAGTAATTCAAAGTAGAGGATACTTGTCATTTGACTGTAATGCGAAACCTTCTATACATAAAATCTTAGGTCCGGGGTTGGGATCAGTTTGATAACGGGTTATAATCATAGTTTGCATTTGTTGTGAACATAGAGAACGTATTTCTCATCTATCGTAACAAACCGGTGCCAAGAGCTCTGGTTTCCAGACCAGAGTTCAGACCATTTACGACCAGACAGACGCAGATGTAGTGCCACCACCGATGGGGTTTTGCTCAATGAAGCGTGGTACCTCTCTCTGATGTCGTAGTCCATGGAGCTCAGAATTCGTCCTGAGATCTAAAGACCAGTGTGCTTATGTCTTTGCAACAGTAGTTGTGAGGACTAGAGATAATTTTCTTTATGAATTCGTACCCACTCGTTAAACCGACCTTTCGTACAACCCTTTCGTTGTTGGGGTCAAGGTAAATAGGAGGAAGATAAGGAAGCTTTTTATCCCTGAACTGCAGACGATTTCAAATTGTTGAACCAGTGCAGTAATGGCGAACTTATGACACGCTAGTCAGCAGACTCTCACTATTAGGTAACGCAGAACAGATTTTGAAAAAAAACTTTTCATTTTATTATCCTAGTTTTAAAAGTCTATTTTGAAATTTCTAGTTATATTTTATTTAACTCCTAGTTTTATAAATATATTAAAGACACAAGCAATTCATTAATATTTGTAAGTGACACTGATATTCAATTTCTGTTGTTTAAAATTACTAGGAACGACTGACAGATCGACCGAAAAGGGTTAAGCCTAAACACTACTCCGAGGGACTCTTTTTGCTCTTTACACCCTAATTCCAAAATGCTTCCCCCACTCCCAATACATTTATATTGCCCCCTTACAATGCATGTACCCCACGTTCAGAATCACTTTGCCGAAACCATAGCCTGCATTAATGAGCAATCACTGAATCTGGGTACAAATATTCTCCATTATTTGTGTTGCACTACCGCCTTCACAGAATTTATAGAGCACGTCACATTCAGCATCGTCTTTGTCTCCCATGAGATTAAACGTTACCATAAACAACAAATCTGGTTAGTCAATCAATAGAAACCGTTATGAAACTAAAGTCTCTTGCTATCATGCCGTGTTGAAAGGGATCAATCAAAAATTGGAAAAAAGGTTGATAAATGAATAAGTTACTTCTTTCCACCTTTGTTGGATCACTAAAAGGTTCGAATTGAAAGAAAAGTCGGTGTGAACCTTGCAGGACACAAAATAAGTGATCAGTTTAATATGAAATTACATTGTAAATTGACCCCCACTCCGAAACCCCGAAATAATAACACCGAAGGACCAAGATAATATCTAGTTTCCTCATCGCGAGCGAAAATCCGACAAAATGTCAATTTAAAGTGAGTCCTTACATGCGTACATGTTGTTTGAGGCAAATATTGCCTCATCTTCAGCAACTGTTCAGTTTTTTTCATTTTATTTTGAAATTCCTTACACCTGCATTCAAGTTCAGATTAACTGTTCCACAACTGACCCGGTTAATCTAAAACGAAAGTTATTACAATCCGTAAACATAACGAGCACATGAGCAAATTTCTTCTTTGGTCTGTTTGATATCAAGTGGGGTAATCTGATCGGTTTATTCACCTTCTTATTATGACACAACGATGGAAACTACACTATAGAAACTCTAGAAAGCTTCATATCCGATCACACATTGAAACAGCTTGAGATTAGTTGAGACTTGGAGGAAAACTTGAAATTACGATACTTGAATTATTAAAATGAATTACCAATAAAAGAGAGCTGGAGGCAACTTAATGCCGATCCATATATAAATAACCCCATCTTTTCATATGCTAGAATGAAATAATGGTCGATATTTGCAAAAAAAAGAATCAATAAATAAATTATGAATATTTACAATTTTAGAAAGTGAATGAATTGATAATTGAATTAATATACTACCGTGGCGGTTCTCCTGTGTTTTTTTTTTTTTTTTTTTACTATTCTTTTAAAAGAAGGAAGTGATGTCGCCTTCTTGAATTCTGGCTCGAGGCTATTCCACAAGCAACCTCCTCAGCCTGCCAAAGATATTTGGCCATTGTTAGTTCTCGTGAATGGTACGTTTAGGCCTGTGTTCGTGTTTTCAAGTAATTTGGAGGGCATAGATCTTAAGGTAGTAACATTTTCACATAGGTAGGCGGGAACGAAGCCGTTCAAGGACTAATAAATAATAAGTGATGATTTCTGGTATATTAAATCTTTAATAGAGGGCCACCAAAACGTCCTCAACAAAGGTGCAGTAAATGTATCGAATGTAGCATTAGTGACTATTCTTGCCGCAGAGGTGTCAGCATGACCCACGATCCACTCGTTTAGAGCGATAGAGAGGTGAAATATTACTTTCCCAATTATCAACGACTTGTGAATTTTTACGTGGTTTGGGTTTTTAATAATATCTCTTCTCTTTATAGTAAATATCAACCCAAATACAAATGAATACAAATTTATTCTAAATAAATAAGTTGTGATTCATTTTTCATAATTGTTCACATTTTCCTATTTTCATTTTATTTCACAGATAATCAACCTGATGAGTGATCACCTGAGTTCTGAGTCACCGGAAGACGGACAAATCATCAAAGGACTGGTGTCAGACTGTCTCAAATTTTGAACGAGAGAGGATATTATATAGTAACAGCCAGAATTAGGCCGTTCTGTTTGCTTACTGGCCAGTATGATACTGGCAGTCCAAGCATGCTATTCTTTCCAATTTGGTTTTTTTTACCAACGAGAAGACACGTCTCCTTCTCTTCCCATCAAGGCATTAATCTGACAGGGTTCAGTTGTAAAAAGAGGCAAGCTGTTTTAGAGGAAAAGCTAAAAAATGAAAGACAAAAAATATTGTCGATGAAAAGAAAAAAAAAACAAATTTGAATCAGAGAATCAGAATGTCAATGTTTACTTTTAATGTCAAAACAACAACAACAATAGGAGGAGATCGGGATTAGGGGGAGGATAGAGACCGTACAGACCACAGCACTACTTGGAACTGCACGGATACTGAGGAAGGTGCTAGAGATATAAATACTGCAACGAATAGTAGCTCTGTCATGATATGCGAAAGAGGGAGGAGACGTTAGTTGAGGACCTGAGGAGACTTATTGTCACTCAGCCTTCAGCGATAACCACTGGGCAACCGGTGTGAAAGTGTAAATCGTAGAATTACTGCGACCTATGAGTACTAGGAGAGGAGGGCTGGAGACTTGAGGAGACTTGCTGTCACTCAAACTCCAGCGGTTACCACCAGGCAACTGGTGTGAGATTCAATAATAATAATAATAATAATAATAATAATGATGATGATGATGATGATGATGATAATAATAACTAAAGAGATTTTACATGTAAAAAATGATACTTTTTAAACATCTGTAGCCATCAAAGATGGCAAAGGCTTCAATTTTTTTTTTTATGTGCCTGTACCTAAATTTCTGTTTGTTTGGTTTGTTGGTCTTTTGCCCCAGCGGTACTGGCCATACCGTTTTGTCTACAGACATGAAAAGTTGCATCAGTACTCTACTAGAATCCGTCTATAAAACGGTCTATTGATTTTCGCAAAACAAAAGCTTTTGGGCCTTTTGAGGGCCTTATTTTTATGAGTTTATTGATATAGATATTATCAAAATTCTGCAGAATGTTTTTACTCTGTTTTGAATGTTTGTTTGTCAAGAATACTACTGAGATCATAGATAAAATATATTCTGACCATATTTATTCTTCGATAGAATTTTTTTAACATGACTTTAAATTTTGACGCCACGGCGGTTCAAATATTGACTGTAATGATGAGTCATATAGATATTAAAAATGATGTCAAGTTGTCTTCTTTTCATGTTTATTATGGCTTACAAATTCTTTTATTAATATATATATATATATATATATATATATATATATATATATATATATATGTGTGTGTGTGTGTGTGTGTTTATAAATTTCTCTTCTCTACGCCGCTTTGTTTTGTCCTTGAAACGTATCGTTTATCAACGTGAAGGATCGATGGGGTGCCGCGAATAATTTCATCATGGGTGTGTCAAGGGCTACATAGCCTAACAGAACTCAACCCATCCCTGCTAGCGGAGGATGAGTGGATTCATGCTTTTCCTAAAGGTATTAGTGCAAAGTGAACACAAGGTATCTGGACCGGAGTTAGAACTCGGATTGTCGCTTCCATTACCCGTACCATTGACTGTTCGGCCACACACGCATACACACACATACATTGTGCACACATGCATTAAGTGCACACATGAATACATTGTGTGTGCATGCACACACATACAAATATATTGTACTCAAACACACGCACATGCATACACACGTACACACATGCGTACACACATACCAACTCAGTTGTTGCCATTGGCACCCTGTTTTACTGGTATCCCTGCCACGTACCACTAATATGTCTCATAACCCAAATTTCAATGAGCCAACCACTATAAAGTTTAAGCAGCATTTTTGCCAGATTACATGACCCCAAGTTGAAGATAATTATAGGCAAGAAAAATCTCACCAAGGAACACCTTTCCATCCAGTTTCAAGTAAATCTGACTCAAAACAGCTGAGAAAATCGATTGTAATCGATTTTTGAAATTTTTAGTTTGAACGCCCCTGTTACCAGATCACGTGACCCAGAGAAGGAGATTTTTCTAGGTAAGAAGCATTTTAGCGAGGGTCACCTTTTTACCAATTTTCAGGTAAATCTGATCCCAAACAGTTGAGAAACAATATGGGAAAAAACCTACCGACAGACGGACATAACCTCTTATGTAGGGGTTAGGACGCCTCTAAAAATCAAGTCCTGTATCGGAGTAATGCCAAACACATCAATATTTCCCCCTAAATCTTATGGATATTCACATCAAACATAATAAATGATGACTATAAATGATATTACAGTTTATTTGTAGAGTAATAAAATGATAAATGAAGTCATTAAAGACAGGCCATCACTTGAGTACTTTATATTGAAAAGAAAAGTATTCAGTAAAGCTTCAAACAGAGACGAGCTTAAACTAAGCTAAATAGAATACAATAAAAATATTGCCTTCAGTCAATACATGTACAAAATATTGTCTTCGATCAACACACACACTCACACTCACACACACACACACACTTATATATATGTGTGTGTGTGTATATATATATATATATATACTGATTTTTGTGTCTTTAGTTTATTTGTTCGTGTCTCTTCTCCCCTCAAACCACATGGCTGGAATATCTGACATTTTGCATGGAGAATCAATGTAAATCAACTCCCCACATGGGCTACCTTCGATGTCGTTAGAGGTCAACAGAGGTCATTTATTATCCAATCTTCGGTTCTAAATATCTGAAAAAATAATTTTTATGCAAAGGTTTTCGTCGTTCATTCTTCTCACGAATGACGCACATATTCCTTACAATACAAATCAATTTTAAACAAATTTTGGTGTTTTAGTCGGATATCACTTATTTGGCAACGAGACAGTGATAGACCGTGTTAGTTCCACTGCCGATGGAAGTTTCTGTTCCTCCCTCTACCATTTCTGTTTTCTCATTGAAAAAATCCAATCACAGTCAACCCTTTCTCTTTCCTGATTGAAGAAAATACAACGTAATCCAGTCCATGGTGGCAGCTACGTAGTGCAGGAATGAAAGTACGGACACATGATTCGTGTTCAGTTTCTGGATAAACTTGAAAGTTTTTGTTCTGTTATTTTTGTTGGGAACGATGAAATATTGTAAACCATTATCATTAATTTTTGACAAGTATCAAGTTTTTTTTATTTTTCTGTTTATGACTTTGATCGCCACTTCGGTGAGGCCATCAATCTACGACAGTCACAAAAAAAATTTTTTGTGACTGATATTTTGTAAATGATATTTTTTCCATTTGTTGGATTGATTAAGAGGGTATTAAAAAACACATTTTAACTATGTGGTCTAATTCAAAGTTACATTTAACACGGGAAACGCCGGCTATCCCTGCCAACATATATATATGCAAGTCAGTGTATGTCAGTCCAAGTCATGAACTGCGCTGGAAGTTGGAGGCGACCCGAAGGCTCCTCTTTCGTTCGACCGCTCAGATGGTGAATTGCCTCTCACGCGGAAAGATCCGGGTTTGAGCGAAGAACGTGGAAAACTCTTCATTAGGAGAAATTTCCTTGTGCACTCGGCAGCTAACTGAGCGCACTAAGTTGTGTGATTAGGTTAGAAAAAATTGGGGAAAAGGAGTCACGAACCAGTTATTTCTCTGTAGACGACATTTCTTGTTAATTTCCTTTTCTTCTCCTTCTCCTCCTCCTCCTCATTATGATGTCAAAGTATTCCTCTCGTGTATAATAACAAGAAAGCATCCTAAGATAACATTAGTGCGATAAACACAGCTTTCATTAGAGTATCAGTAGCAGCAGATGGTTGCTATTGTTACTATAAGCGCAACACATACGGCCCCTATCTACTTGAATAATGAACAGGGGGATTTTTTCTGTTCATTGTCCGTAGCACTTGACTCTTCGACTCAAGAGGGGGGGGAGTTTTGCTGATGAATGCACTTCCTACCCACCAAATTATGCACCATTTCTGATGATCAGTAAATATCCAAGTCCAAATATATCCGTGATTATTATTTTTTTACTGAGATTAACGAGTCGATCATATAAAGAGTGGGAAAAAAGACCAGGATGCACTAATCAGAAGACTAATCTCTCTGGCTATTGTTAGTAGGTTCTATCCCCATCATATATTTCATCACTGATGGTCTGATACCAAAACTATGTTAACAAATCATACGAAACTTTAAATATCAGGATGCATGCTGTACAGCGATGATAAGACCTGCAGACCGTTGTCAGTGGATTCAGGCCTTAATGAATCTACCATGATTGATAGATGATATGTAAAAAAAATCCGATCAGAACACACATTGTATAGCAATGATCAGCAGCTGATCTTGTTGACTTGTTAGTGGGTTCGATCCGCATAGATGTCGAAGAATAGATGATCTGATACCAGCTCATGCTAAATAAATATATTTATAAAATGAACATAGTGACCTTTTTTTCTTCGTAACGCTGGACTCTTCCACTGACTGGTAAAACTTTGCTGATTAAGTACCTCCTGCCCAATATTTAGAACTATCAGGAATATTTTCATATCTTAAAAATCGTCTCATTCATATATATATATATATATATATATATATATATATATATATATATATACATATATATATATATATATATATATATATATATATATATATATATATATATATATATATATATGTATATGTATATTTATATGTATATGTTTAAAGAATTAAACGTGAACAACTGAGGCCGTGTAAAAGAGAACCATAACACCTGGGGGCAGATAAGAGTAGGCAAAGAACATTTCCTGAGAGGATAGATACCACAAAGAGCTGATAGATTAACGACATTGTCTTTAAGATCCAAAGTAGTTTAGAAAAACCAGATATGAATCCACTTTCCCCATGGAAAATGACATAAACAATTACCAACAACAAAACGAGGAAGAGATAATGAAAATATATATAAATCAAATGAGAGGAAGGTTCCCTACCCACGATAGAGAAGTCTGACAAATCCTTGGGAAGGTCTATGACCAGCGACGGATGTTGAAGGACTGATGATGATGAATAACATCCTGAATAGGAATCCAAATAAATTGAATCATTTCCCAGCAGAAATATAAACATGTTTGTGTAGCAAATCCTTATATATATATATATATATATATATATATATATATATATATATATATATATATATTCCATTCCTACTCTAAGATATAGATTTAGCCCTTGGGTGGACTGTCAAATAGGTGGTCATAAAACCTCGTGAGAATCAAGTCCGAATCTCGACCAGACTCCAAACTTGCAAGGATCACTGAGCTGACAAATACAAAGGAAACTGTCACCGGTCGTATATACTCCACTGATAGTTGTCTCATAAGAGACAGACTTTAGTGAGCTCTATTCTCACTGGGTACCCCATAATTAAAATCCCTGAATTTAAATTATATTTACAAAGCTCAGTCTAGCATAAGGCCTGAGTCGTTGAATACCTTTGAAAGTATTCACACCAAAAAGATTACTCTAATTCAGCCATTCTTAACGTGGCCAAAAAGTTGATAGATTGTCACATTAAATTTCTTTACTTAGATATAGAATAGTGTAGAGCATCTGATCCTCACTGAGTGACCCATTATTATTTCCTGGGACTAGCTCTCTGGCTGTCGGTCTACATCAGGTGTCACGTGTATTTACCAGGCTTATTTCAATGGTTTGACAAGACTAGTTATTTACAAAGGCACATAAGCGATCACACAGTGAGGGTCAAACTCAATACAATCGCGAATTGTTGTCAGATCAGCTTAATAATTTCTTGACATTAATACAGTATCTGCAATTGAAAACATTATAGAAGCATTTATTGAACTAAGATAAGAATGATGAGAATAATTGGTGCAGATAATACATTTTAAAAAAGCTAGAATGACTGAACAGCAGCCGCCAAATACACTTAAACTGTTCCATCAAAACATGTGGCCTGGAATGACTGAATTACTGTTTCGCTTTCCAAGTTTACATTTGGTTGAACGTGGCTTATGTACAGCCAATAAAATATCGACGAAATAAAGGAGTAGAACTGATATCTTCACGCTAGGAGACATAAGACTAAGACTCACGAATACTATTTTCAATATCGAGAATCTGGCTGCGTAGCATCAAACACAAAGTTCAAATTGAATGAACGAAGAGAGTCAAATGTGATTTTTGTTTCATTTAGAATTTGAGAGAAACGAAAGCCTTAGAAATAGCCCAAAAGAATCGTTGATGGAAAAAGTTTGGGGAATTTGTTGAATCAACCTAACTTTGGCACAAGACTACATCCATGGTCCACTCAGTGAGAGATGTACTCCCTCACAATTACTTAGAGTTTATATCAGAGTTATTAGCAAGCTGATCTCGCAGAATATCACTAAAGAAGTGGGTTGGATTTTTTCAGTGTGCTTTGTGTCAGACTAAGCAAGGCGTCATAAAGACTAACTGAGAGACTCAACATTCATTTTCCCTGATTTGTCTTTTAAAAATCATAGAGAATCGAAATCACTACATAGTTTTAATAAGCAACTTGACTAGCTTGTTAACCATTGCCTGAAGGTAAGGCCACATTCCTGAAGGGACCACTTGAGTTTTTAGAATATTTCACCTACCTTGGCAACCTCATTAGTAAAGAAAGCGGAATTCAAAAAAGCATCAAAGCAAGGCTGGGAAAGGCCCCGGGTGCCGTTCCATCCGGGGTCAAAGCAATTCAGTCTTAAAACGAAGATGTCCTTGTATAACAGCTGTGTCAAGTCTGTTCTGCTTTGTGATTGAGAAAGCTGGGGAGTGGAAGCTTTTCACCATGGATGCCTCAGACAGATATGCTAAATCTCATGGCCAGATAAAATCTCTAACCATCAATTGTACTAGAAAACATGTAGCTGGAACATCAGCAAGGAAATTACGCACAGATGTGTGAGATGGGTCACGCGCAGAGAATGGTTCAGAACCGGATCACAAAAGTCGCCTTAAGATGAACACCAACAGGTGGGGAAAAAAACCCTGGAAGGCCCCAGGCCAACTGGTGCAGAACTATGTCACGGGAGCTGGAAAGGATGAACCTACGATAGGGAAGGGACACAAAATGCTACCAGGGATCGGATTCAATGGATACAGCTTATTGAGGCCCATTGTCTCATTGGGGATGAAGAAGAATGTCATGGCATGATGACCTGACAAGGATTAGACATGCCACGTAGGTCAAAAATAGCAAATAAGCCTTTTTATTCCCCCCCCCCCAATGACAGAAAGCTTTTTCAACGTTTTCTTGACTGTCATTATAAGCCTTATCCCTCACCTGACATAGTCTTGTGTTGTACTGAGCAAATAATGTAAATAACAAGAAGGAATCACTCTGGTTGTGAAAGCTGCAAGACGCCTTCCATTTATGACGCAGAATTTTTAGCTCGTTTCATTTTGGAAAAAGGAAGACGTTTTCTGGATTTCTGGAATCGGTGTTCAAAAAGGATTTTCAGCTACAGTCGACTGGCGTTGGACCGAAGTTGAGCAAAGTAAAGCTTGGTCAGTACTTGGATGGGTGATCGTTTTTTTTTTCAAATTTATGTCATATATATATATATATATATACATATATATATATATATGTATATATGTGTGTGTGTGTGTGTGTGTGTGTGTGTGTATGTGTGTGTGTGTGCACGGCTAGAAAAAGTTGCACCGGAATATGTATAGAGATTAATTTTCTGCAATTCTGGCCAACTCACAGTTCCAGAATATCATTTTTTCCGGAAATAAAATGATCCAGTGAAACCTTTCGCAAGCAGAAATGGGAATGGCAGAAATGGCGTAATGTGAAGAAGCAACTACCATGTATTTATAAGGAAAAACACTTTGAGCGTTGCCAAAGACCATAAATAACTCTAAATAAGTCTGCTACTTTATTACCAACAGTAACATCCTTGAAAACTCTCTGAGGCTATTCTGAGACACATCGCAAACGGGCGTACAAAATGAATCGAGATGAAACACAGTGGCGTAAAATAAACTGTCGTAAAACGGGATATATATATATATATATATATATATATATATATATATATATATATATATATATATATATATATATATATATGTGTGTGTGTGTGTGTGTGTGTGTGAGTGTGTGTATAATTATATTAGAGGGAGAGAGAAATATTCCACACAATCGGATTAAAAACCTACCTTTGTAATCATTAATATCTACGAATAGAAACAATTGACGTGCGCATGCGCACACACACTCAATAGAGTTTTTTTAATCTGATTAAAAATTCAATCAGTATATCATCATCATCGGTCCATTGTTGGACAAAGGCCTTTCCCATTTCTCTCCATGACTGTAGCGATTGCGCTGACTTCTACAATGTCTTGCTGGCCAACCTCCCCATCCCAACCCTCCAGCTGTTTTTTACAAATATTTTCTATCTTATAAGCAGCAATTGGTCAGACGTTTTGCTCCAACTTTTCTTTTTGCTAAGTGTCCAGCCCAAATCTATTTTTGTTACTTGATTATTTATATAACAATCATTCAACTTAGTATTCCGTCCGGTCCCAGTTGTTCTCTTTCAATCTTATTGAGTTATTCCTTGCAATACTCTTTCCATGGCCCTCTGTGTGATTCTTAGTTAGTTTTCAGTTCGTTTTGGTGTTATGCGTCCGTAAGTCACAACTGGTATTCATTGAATGTTTTACGCATCAATATGTAAATGAATTCACACATAAATGCACACACACACGCACGCACGCACACGTATCAATTGATGATCACAATCATTTGATACATGGCAAAATTTCTCATTGAATTGTAAATATTTAACATTTATTTAATCAGCTGCAAAAAAAAAGAATTGAACATTTTGGGGTCAATAGTGCATTTCAGTTTTTAAGATTATTCGTCATCGCAGTCGATAATTGAATAACCGTAGCGTCAAAATTTGATGTCATTCTGAAAAGAGGTGCTTGAATGAATATGGTCAGAATTAACTCTGTTTATGACATCACTAGCGAAAACATCTGAAATAGAGAAAAAAAAAAAACCAAATTGTGCTAAATGTAGATTGTATTTCTACAAAAAAATATCTAAAATAAAGTTTGTTTTTTTAAAACTTTTAGATTCTCCAGAATAATAAACCCGTAAAAATAAAACCCCCAAAAGTGAAAAAAAATTGTTCTCCAAAATTTTTTTTCTTTAAAATGGTTCTAACGCAGTGCTGATGCCGATTTTCGAGTCTGTAGACAGAACGATATGGTCTGGAGCGTTAGAATATACAAATACACTAACACATAAACAAACGCACACACACGAGCGTATATAAAAAAAAGGATAGAACACTTCACCACCTTTGTTGGCTACGGTTGTTGAACCCTTCACCCCCTTTGGAGGCTTGAGTTATTCAATACTAGAATATTGCCCGCCATATGAGGTCTTTCCAGTATTTGCGTTATATTGTAGGGTAATATGTGCAAAAGATGAAAGTTGTAGCTGTTCTAAAGATTTTAATATGAAATTAATATAGCGTGACCATTTTAGCGTTACAAAGCAACATACTCTGGTGTTTATAAAAGTAGATTATAGTGAGGTGTCAGTCCAGAAAGAATCCAAGCATTTGATGTGAACAAAATATTAGCCTGCCTAGCACAATGGCATCGTAGTCCACTTCGTGTTACTCTCCCCGGAACCTGAGACGCATAATTCCAGGGTTCTTCACACATTCAAAAACAGTCTGCAGAGCCCTCCTTCTGGGTTGCCATCAGGTAGTATCTGCTAATCTTGGCCACGTTCTGAAATCTCTTAGGAAAAAGCCAGAAGTCTCAAGGAACCAAACCTGGACTATAGGAGAGCTGACAGGTCTGGCTGATGGGGTGTTTGACGAAAAGCAAACCCAGCTAGAGACTTGAAGAATGGACAGGCTCAACCATTGAGAATGCGACTATCAAACAGTACACAAGCTCACTCAATGGCGCCTCACTGCCGACTGAGTAATCTATTGTTACTTCATGTTTACAACTTTGTAGATTAGTGCAATAATTCGTGTTTTTCTTAACACCAACATAATTGAATTCTTCATTTTCGTAATCCGGCGGTCTTCTTAGTTTATTGTATGTGTTGCCAAACTTTCCAAGCTATCGATCGCTTTATAGATGTCTTAATCCCTCATTGATCCCTTGAAGGAGCAACTGAAAGAAAATAAAACAGCCTAAAACGTACCAAGCCTTCCAAAAACCAAAGTTCCTTTTAAGCGAAATCCTAAGATATAAAAAGGTCTTGTCATTTCTAGCCAATGTTCGGAATCGTAAGCCTCAAATT
Organism: Thysanoteuthis rhombus; assembly: GCA_963457665.1. Taxonomy (NCBI): domain Eukaryota; kingdom Metazoa; phylum Mollusca; class Cephalopoda; order Oegopsida; family Thysanoteuthidae; genus Thysanoteuthis; species Thysanoteuthis major. Next base: position 45,352,942 of record OY735230.1, read on the forward strand.
TTCAACAACGATACTACGTATGGGTGCATTTCCTCACATTGAAACTAAGAGGCCAAATGAGGTTGACCTTGGAGTTCATTCAAGGTCATTAGAGGTCATTTATGATCATTTCTATTCAATTTTCCAAGTTTCCAGCAATGATTTTACAGAAGTTTGGCGTAGGGATAAATATCTTTTTTGATGCAAGGTATACACAATGCGATATTGACCTCAGATATCATCTGAGGTCACCTCAGGTCATTTTTTGACATTTCTAGCCATTGAAACAATTCCTACAATTTGCCAACCACAATTTTGCACCTATGAAACTGTAATTTGCCATAGTATTCAGAAATGTGATTTTGACACCAGATTCATCCAAGGTAACCATATGTCATTTATGGTTATTTCTATCAAATTTCCTAACCTGTTGACCATACTATTGCACCTAGGATGCAGAAACATTGCATAGGAGTCCACCTTTGAGCGGCAAAACTTATTGGCTATGCGAGGTTGGTGCTGTAGGTCACCTGTAGTCATTTCTGGAAATTGTAACCAGGCAAAAGGAATATCTCTCAATCTTAGCCTGACTTCGCCATTCTTTTCTCACTGATAGCTCTGTATTGGTTATTTTAGGGTTGGATTCACACTCAAGCTTTTTATGCTGGCATACAATGGGAGAATCACTTCCGTAGTGTTACAAGAAACCCTGTCAAACTAACCGACGACATAATTTTTTCTTCTTTGTACATCAGGAGATCTCTTCTCTTACTGCTACTTCTCCATGTGTACATAGCGTAAATAATCGTTTTAATTTAATTAATTTTCCCTCAGGCAACGCCGGGTACCACTGCTGATCCTTGCCTTAGTTTACCTGGACAAGCAACAATCCTCCTGGGTAAATATTGGTGGATAGAATTTAACAATGCACACAGGTAACTTGTTTATTGACGAAATGAAGCTCGTAAGGAAATGAACACCCTACCCAAAGTTAAGCATAGTGGAGGATCTATAATTTGATGGGGCTACTTTGCTGCTTCTTGTACAGGAGACCTTGACCATATCAAAGAAATCATGAAATCATAGAATAACCAAGGGATTTTAGAGCAAAATGTACTACTCAGTGTAAGAAAACCAAGTTTGGCCAAACTTCATAAGTGCTCCAGCACATTAGAAACCTAAAGCACACATTCAAAAGCGTGCAATAATGGCTAAAAAGGGGAAAATGAAGTGTTATACCTTGCAAGCAATGAGTTCTAATCTCTATTCCATTGAAAATCTTTGGAGAAAGCAGAAATCTTGATTCATATTTTCAATGCGTACCGTACACAACAAGTATGCTGCAAACATTCAAGAGTTTGAACAAATTGCAAAGGGAGAATAGGAGAAACTACCGGCTGACAAGTGCAAAAAGCTAATAAATGGCTGCAAGAAATGTTTGGCAACACTCATTTTCATCAAAACAATCAAATATAAAAGGTGCCAATATTACTGACTAGACCATATTTTCAAATACTTCTTCAAAATTAATACATATTTGAAAAAAAAAAAATATATATATATATATATATATATATATATATATATATATATATATACATTATTATTTTGTTGAATTACTTTGAACATGAAATTATTTGATGACAAAAATTTGGCAGATTTTCATTCATTTCTGAAGATATTGTGAAGTTTATACAAAAAAATTCAAGGATGCCAAAAATCCTGAGAAGTGTTATAAATGCTACTAATTTCACCGGTTTGAAAGTTAGCATAAATCATCATGATATATATCAGGGATCACCAAATTCAAATACACAGGCTGAGTCAGGCAAACAACATCACAAGACCGAGTTACCTTGGGAGAATTATCTAATAAGAGATATCCCCTGACTTGGACAGCGGAATGAGAATGATCTGCCCTCAGGTTACATTTTCAATTTCTCCTTCGAAATAACTGCATGTAAATTGAAAAAATTATATGTTGTTTAATTACTTTGAATATCCTATTAAAATATTCTGATGACAAAATCTGATTGATTTCTATTTATTTATAATATTGTACACACACACACACACACACACACATATATATATATATATATATATATGCATAAAAGATTGCCGGCAGAAATAACTGCTCACTTTAAGCACAAAAATACATCGCATTCCCTATGGATGCATTAAGTATATCGTATAATATGTATTCTGTTAATTGACTCAATCAACTTCAATCAAGATTTATCTTATAGGGTTCTAGATTGACTGATTTGTTTACAGTAACTTTTTTCTGGTATTTGCAAACGCATTCGGTGATTTTTGCAATGGGTGATACAAAAGAAATGAAAGTTTTGTTTTCAAGAAGCTTCCAAAACAGTATTCGACAACACTCGATAGAACAATTCTCTTTTCGAAAAGCGTGGGGGATGACTGGCTCGCATTGCCTGGAGCAATAATTACTGCATCTCCTCTGGATATGTTCAAGTTGAGATTACAGAGTTGCAACCTTCAACGTTTGGGCGGGGGTGCAGAATTGCAACTGAAAATAATGCTTTGAAAAGGATTGTAGGAAGAAGCTTTGGGTTAAATAATAAACGTGCGAGTGGTATTCGCGTTTCAAAAGTGGTGAAATGACACTTGAAGACCAACCAGGATCTGGCCTATCCCCAAAAGGCGAAATGGCGAGAATCTTGACAAAATTTGCCATGCAATCGATGAAGATCGCTGTCAGACCCTTGATTAGAAATCTGATGTGACTGGTTTGTCTTGGAGATCATGTCTGCGAATGTTAGGGGAATTAGGGGTACCCTCTCATATTTATACATATGTATTTGTATACGTAGATGTATAAAGTGTATATACGTGTATGTGTGTTTGTATATGTATTTGTTAACGATAATCAATGAATAAATACTCACACTAACACACAAACATGCACTCACATATATATTGTATATGCATGTCTTGGAATTTATGTGTGCATCTGTAAGTATTTATATGCATTTGTGTCTTGAAATATATATATGTGTATATATATATATATATATATATATATATATAAAGAGAGATGTGAGTATATACGTTCATATATGAGGAGAATTATCTACTCAACAACTCACACACACACACACACACACACACACATATATATATATATATATATATATATATATATATATATATATATATATATACACACGGAGGTGCATTAATAAGTCCGTAGACTCAACGATGAAAAACATTTGTTTTAAAGAACATAATCGCCTTCTTCATCAATGCGCTTGATTCAGTGTTGAATATCACTCATACGACGATTATTATCCCGTGGAAATTTTAGATTAAAAAAATTCAGCTAATAACTGAATGGCAGGCTTCAGACTCTTGATCCACCCCAGTATATATATATATATATATATATATATATATATATATATATATATATATGTACTATCTCTCTCTCTCTCTCACACACACACGCATATATATATATATATATATATATTATGGCTTTGTATCGCCAACGAAGATTTTGGAGGGTTTTCCACGTCTGTAAAGTTTGCGATGCCGATGTGGGAGAGGCAGGACTTTCTGTAGCAGTTGCAGGAGAAAGTCCCGTTACTGTAAGGAGCTCCTACGTTGTAGTGTCACCTCCTTTCATATGTTTCATTATGGCAGCCGATGATCCGTCATCCTTGCCACAACCTGCCCATCGCAGTTGGGCCCTTTGCAGCATTCCCTCGATGATTACTATCCCGGTTGTCCTGAGAATTTTGTTGTTACTGATGATATTCCAACGCACTTTAAGGATGTCGCGTAGGCAACGCCGATAAAAGCTCTCAAAAAGTCGCTGGTGGCGCTGATAAACTGCCCAGGATTCGGCACCATATAGGGTGTTGGGTGATATTATGGCTTTGTAGACTTTCATTTTCGTCTCTTTTGGCCAGCTATATAGTTGTTTCGGTGTGCGCTTGGAGCTGCTTCACGTTGAACAGGTCACAGCCATAACGTGTGCAGTTGTACTCGTTGTCTTTATAGCCTGATCAGCTAAAGGGTTTAGGCTGCGATCAATATCAGGGAGGTGCTTCAGTAGTTTCAGGAGTCTGATTTGTCCCCCTTGTTTTCGTACAATATGATAAAGTCTTCGTCTTTCATGTCCTGGGGTTGTTTGGTTTGTTACCGTCGTCTAACGAGGTATTCACGAAGCTTTACATTCAGAACAGGACCATTGTGCTTCCAGATTTTTGAGGGCCTGTAGTGTAGAATCTGCTCCCAGTTCTTGTGTAACCCTTGTTGTTGCTGGATGCAGGCTATTGCAGTCAACTGTATCTCTCCCCTTGTGCTGAACAACATGTAAAAAAATAGGTTTAGGATGGATTGCCCGTCGTTGTGGACCAATAAGCCATCTGCACTACGAAGCAGATTGTGGGCTTAGTAGGCTGGACCATCATCATCATCATCATCATCATCATCATCATCATCATCATTCTTTCAACGACATAGACCTTCCCTAGGATTCGCCACACTTCTCTATCATGGTCGTCGCAGAGCCAGTTCTTTCTGAATTTGTCTAACTCGTCTCTCCATCTAATATTCTACCTACCTCAGTTGCGCATGTGATCTCAGGGGATCCATGTCGTGAATCGCGATGCCCATCAGTTGTCTGCCATTCTTGAAACATGGCCAGCCCACTGCCATTTGAGATTTTTATGATGTCCTCGACTTTTGTCTTCTTTCGGATGTACTGTGCTTGTCTTGTGGTCTCTCCATGTGTGGCCCAGCATAATTTTTTCATGTGCACGTTGCATGGTTCTCAATTTGCGGATCTGTCTCTTGGTCAGGTTCCATGTTTCAGCTCCATAAGTGGCTACTGGGAGGATGCATTGAAGGTTGAGTTTGCTTCATCAAGGTTTGGTATTTCCCATTCGTATCGCCAAAATCTGCACAGAGTAAGGCTGTCTCCGCAAGGTTTGCCCACCAATAGTTCTGCAATGCGCGGAGATTGCATTGAAGGGTGTGGGATGCTTAGTAGAAGTCGGTTTTCTCGCTCGGTCATGTTTGTTGGGCGAGGTTTGCCTGCTGAGCAGCTCACTTGACCAACAGTGGTTCTTGGATTTGTTTCTCGTTCTCATCAAAGGTTTCTGGATTGGCGGATCTCAAGTGACTCCAGTGGACCTTTTGAGCAGCTGATTGATTCCAGTCTAGTTCCCCTTGGAATATATATATATATATATATATATATATATATATATATATGTATGTGTGTGTGTGTGTGTGTGTGTGTGTGTGTGTGGTTATTATTTGGGGGGTGGGTTATCTATGAGTGAAGAATACTCGATATCGGGGATAGAGCGTGTGTGAATGGGTGTACACGGAAAACTCAGTGATTCATGGTGACTTGAGTTTCATGCATGTTCAATGATAAATACATATATATATATCTATATATATATATATATATATATAGATATATAGATATATAGATATATATATAGATATATGGATAGATATATAGATAGATAGATAGAGAGAGAGAGAAAGAAAAAGAGAGAGAGAGAAATAGATCGATTTGTGTACCCGGCAAGGGTACTCTAAAATGGAGACACATAAAACACAAATAGATAATACGAGGGGAGGAGGTTTGCCGGGGGGTAAGGCCGATGCCTACTCTCAATATGCATGTTCAATACCTACAAATGAAGAAATTACGGTATTCTAATAAAAGACATAATTGATGATGAATATCAATTATCTATTTCTATAAATAAAATAAAGATATAATTCATTTTTGTAAAAATCATCCAACTATCCTTACCTTGTATAATGAATTACCGTAGCACACGCATGTATCAGAACTGAACATCTATAGAAAATAGATCTGAATTCTAAGATTATCTGTTCACAAAAACAAAAAAAGAAGAGATCTGTTATCTGAAATGATCTGAAAAAAAACAAAATTTGGGCATTGTTGGAACAAAATGCCCGTAGAGACTCAAAAAGGGAATTTTTGAGAAAAAGAAAATTCAGGAAGTGCCTAGTGGTGTACTCATGCGAATTTTCATGATTTGAGCCCCAAAGTGTGACACATGGACACATGCAGACGAGCAAAGAGAGAAGAATCTGGCTGGTGGGTCGGGTGGACCATTTGTGGGGCGACGGTGATAGCAATTTCTGACATCTAGATATAAACAAAAATATCTAGATCTAGATTAAAAGCATCTAAAGTAAAAACAGTCCATGTATTCGCTATTTCGATTGCCTCCTTGATTTTAGCAGTTTTAAGGAGGTATTTTAATATTCCCCCTTAAAATAACATATCATAAGAATATCATCCAAATTTATTGAGATGGCTAAAGAGATATTTCCTTTAAAAATCTATTATATTTGCTTGAAAATCAATGCATGCAAATAAGCTGACCCCGCCATTTAGTTTCGAACAAAATTGTCAGTATATGTTGTCGTGTTGTGTGAGCGAATTTAGCAGTGAACTTTGCCCTATCTTATCTCTTGCAGCGTGTCAAATAAGAACAACAAAAAATTTGGTATTAATTAGAGCAGGATGTACAACTATAAGGTTTTGAATAAGATTTGTCTGCTCTCATAATTATCTCTAAGTAGTAACTATTTAGAAGTTGCTTTTATTTTACAAAAATTGAAATGTGAGAGTTTTTTATGGCTGGATCAAATGAAAAATAGATGAGGCACTCAAATTATGGTATTTGGATTTTGGAAAAAAATGATTTTGTATCCATTTGGGGATCGAGTGACAACAAATCTCTTCAATATTCCAGGACTTTGTATTCTAGCCAATTTCAGTTGTGCTGTCATCAGGATAATCTCTGCCCTTTCCCGGATTCCTAGATCCAGCTTCTTGGCTACGTTATTCCGAACTGTTCCAAGGGCTCCGACCACCATCGGTATTACCGCTACCTTCCTGTTTAAGAGCTTCTTCAGCCCTCTGGCAAGGTCCAGGTACCTATCCAGCTTTTCACTGCCTGCTAGCTTCACCCTGAGGTCTGCCGGAAGAGTGAAATCCACTAACACGTTCTTTTTTTTAAAATTTTATTATTATCATTATCATAAATAATAATAATAATAATAATAATAATAATAATAATAATAATAATAATAATAATAATAATAATAATAATAATAAATATAATTATCAATGGTAGGCGACAAAGCAGTAATAGTAGTTGTATTTTCATTTAAGTATTTTTTTTATTTTCTCAGTTTTTTCAAAAGGATTTTTCTTTCGGGACTTATTTTGTTCATCTCATGAGCCAATCGAATATTAAAACATTTCAAACGGACTTTTACCTCATAATTTCATCTCATAAAACTACATAAATAATGACCTAATCGCATAATACGAAAACACTATTTAAAATATGTAACATATATGTACACACACGCACATATGTGTGTGTGTATGTGTGTGTACGTCACATATCTTTTAAATTGTTTTCGTATGAATTGATCATATGTATATTTATTTGTGTAAATATATTTATGTGTTACATATTCCAAAGATTGTTTTCGTATGATTTGATTATATATATATATACACACACACACACACATATATATATATATATATATATATATATATATATATATATATATGTGTGTGTGTGTGTGTGTGTGCAAGTGCGTGTGTGTGTAAGATATTTTAAAGATTGTTTTCGAATGATTTGATTAGGTCATTATTTATGTAGTTACATATGTGTGTGTGTATGCACTCATGTATGTGTATGAGTTTCGTATATGTAACATATCTATATAAAAGATATGTAATATATCTTTTATATGTAACATATGCAGACAAAAAATGCGTGTGCAACATTTTCTATATAATATATAGTCATACAAAACATATATATGTATAACATGCATTTATACGAAAAATATATTTGTACATATGCATAAGTACATATATATACATGCATATGTAAATATATGTATGTATATGTATATAAAAGTATATAAATATGCATACATATATGTGTGTGTGTGTGCGTATGTGTGTATATATATATATATATATATATATATATATATATATATGTATATATATATAAATATATGCATAAACATAAATATGAATTTGTAAATCTAAATATATGTATATATCTAAAAAATATATTATATATAAAAATACATATTTATTTATATATGTATGTATGTATATATTTATGTATATATATATGATATGAATATAATGTATATATTATATTCATATATACATGTATATATATATCCATGTATATATATATATATATATATATATATATATATATATATATATATATGTATATATATATATATATTTTTTTTTTTTTCTTTTTTAAGCAAAACACATTTTCCTTCTATTCGCTTGGTTTTGAAACCAGGAAGTTCATTTTTTTAAACCTAAAACAACAAGTCGTGTTTTGCTGTTCTGAATGGTAAATTACTGGAAAATATGTTTTATAATTGAATTTAATTGTGAAATGAAAAGAAAAAGTTTACTCTTCTATCCTTCTCAAATTTCATTCACAATTGATCAAAAAGATTGAAAAGACAAACTCACATTGTCATATGGAATAGTTGTCAAACTAGGAAGTTAATTGGGATCCATCCCACCCCTACTCAAAATTCTTAATGACCCCTGAAATCAGGTCCTCTGCAAATGCTAATGAGCATTTCTTTTCGAGTAAACTATAATTTATATACAAAGAAAGTACTGTTAATTTTGTATTCAGATTTAAAAGCCAGTACCATATATATATATATATATATATATATATATATATATATATATATATATATATATATATATATATATGTATGCATAGGTGTGTGTGTTTGTATATATATGAATGTATACATACGTATATTCGTATATTAATATATATATATACGTATCATCATATGTTCATATATTGATATACATATATATACATATCATCATATGTTCATATATTTACATATATATACATATCATATATATATATATATATATATTTACATATCATATATATATATATATATATACATATGTATTTGCATACCTATAAACATATATATACATATATATCTATACGTATATACATATGTATTAACATATATATACATATATATATATAAACATATATTCATACATATATATATATATATATATATATATATATATATATATATATATATATATATATATATATATATTATAGGTGTTTTCCAAATGCTTCAATCTATTTTATGTATAATTGAATGTGCAAGTAATAATGCACGCGTGTGTATGCAAATATGCAACACCTGAAACATGCAACTATGTCTTCTGTATAATTCATAAGTGCATGCATTTTTGTTACATCTATGAGCGAAGCAAGTTTTTGTTTCTGTGTTTTTTTTATACGCATTCAAAGTAGTAGAACTCAACAAATGTCTGTAATGTTTTTCAATCCTTTTTATTTTTTATAAATGAATATATTCAAAAAATCGATACTGTCATTCATTGCTAACATCGTTTTCGTGCGTTTTTTTCTTGTAATAAAAATGAACGTTTTTGTTGCATTGCTTTGATTTCGATATGAATTTTAATGCATGTTTTTTTTTTTATTTTACGTATGTGTGTGCTTTTATTTCGTGTATCAGTGTGTGTGTGTGCGTTTGTATGTGCGTGTGTAAAAATAGTGAGTAGTTGTTATATTAATACACTATAGCGAGCAGCGTAACGAATCATGATGCTGTTAGCTATATATACGCATAATATTCAGAGAGCCTCGTCTTCGTTTGTCATCCGGGCAACTTGAATCTCACTATCGGATCGAGTGCTGGCCTACTGAGCAAGCGTATGGTTGGCTTAAGTGCCACAATGCAACGGGTCACGACCATAGAGGCACGGGTAGCCGCACAGGAAAAGAAATGGTGATACAAATCACTCGATTGAAGAGAGGAGGGTTGAATTGAAAACAATTTTTAAAAAACCCTTTCAGGGATCAACAAAAAAATAACGGATATATATATATATACATATATATCAATTTATATATATAAAATAAGAAGAAGATAAAACCGGACTTCTGTGATCAGGAGTAAGAAAGGTGAGAATATATCTACATCTATCTATCTCTCTCTATATATATTCTTCTATAATCTCTCCCTCTAAAAAAAAAAAAAACAAAGACCAAGGCTTTGGAGAAAAAAGACTCATTTTACAATTGGAGGCCCTTACCCTGAACAAGAAAGAAAAATAACGGAAAAAAAAAACAAAGGCACACAACTTTACCCCAGAAAAAAGAAAAAAAGAAAGAAAAAAATATCTAATGTATCACCAAATATGAAAATATATACCTGAAAAAATATACAAAAAGAAAAAAACAGAAAAATATATTTTTTCAAAAAAAAAAAGCAAAAATAACGAAAAAGAAAAATCCTGTGTGAGGCTACTAACGACTCTTCTGACAAAGCCCAAATATAAAATTTAAAAAAAGCCCCAGAAATATCAAAGCACAAAAAAAAAAGCCCAGGATATAGACATCTAATATAAAACTCAAGACGTCAGTATAAAACTAACACCTGTCAATTCATATTTCAACAAACCAGAGAGGAATTATGTAAAGACAGTGATGAAATGGTTTTCGAGAAGGAACCATATTTTACTAGTAAGATTCTGAAGCAGATAATGATGGCTACCCACCGATGAGAAGAAAAGGATATATATATATGTATATATACATACCTACATCTAAACACAAGTAATTTACTAATTTATAAATATATATATATACATACATATATGAATATAAAACATCACTGAAACCCGTCTTTATTCAACCAAGCAAGAGAAAGCCGATATAAAGGGAAAGGCGGAGCAACGAAATCCATCGATGAAAGAGCCGTGGATATTAAAGGCTTCATAAAATTTGGCACCTGGATTACGCAGCGTGTGTGTGAGCGTGTCGAAAAAAACATCTTTTTAATCTTTCTTTCTTCAGAAATATTTATCCCCTTATTTTTACCATCATAAAGTCATCTTCATCACGGTGGACCAGCAACAGCGTGTCCATACTGATTGGATAAGGGGTACCAATTCTTCTAAATCTTTATCTCTATCTCTTTCTCTCTCTATCTAATTTAGATAAAGAAAAAAAAACATATATACATACGTACATATATGTATATATGTATTTACTTATATATGATTAATTTAAAAGACAAAAGATAACAAAAAGAAAGAAAACATTAAAACAAAGAGAAATTCGTCCAGAAAAATCATATTAATGGGAAAAGGAAAAATAGAAACTGCTGTCGTTGCCGTCATTTGATAGTAGTGAAGGTAGCAGTGGTGGCCGTTGGTGGAGTCGGGAGGATGCCTCATATCCTCCGCAGTAAGAAGCAGTAAATATCGAGTGTAATGCAGTGGTTCATGAAACAGAATAATTAATCGATATGAACCTCATTTTTTATGCTGGCTTTCGTTAATATTCTCAGCCAAGCTACCTTGACTAGCTAGCAGTAGATACGGTTTTTCAAAGGAATTTTCTAGTACTTCACGTTTCGGGTATTATATATAAGTATTTGAGGAATAAAAAAACAATCCTGTATACGTCAGTTTTTCTACCACTTTCTTCATTCATGTAAATAGAAGATATTGAGCAGAAAAGGAAAGAGAGCGTGTAAACAAATGAAAATTTTAAAAGATTAAACCCCCTTTTAAGAGAAAGAATCAAACTTTTTATTTTCTTTAAAAAAAAATAATAATTTTAAAGAAATAAACTGTTAGGGCCAATGAACGCACTTAGATTTTGAAATTTTTATTGAACTTTTTTTTAAAAAAATCAAAGAAAGATTGGAAAAACCGAGAATCTTGACCTTTTTAAAAATCTTCTAAACCTTTTTGATTTAAAAGATTTTGAAATCTGAACCGTAAAAGTGTCACCCTTGACTTGTTGATATAAATATTGTTTTTCCCTTCTTTCCTCTGTGAATAAGAGTGGTTGAAAGTGATAGAAAAGGAAAAAGAAAAGTATTGACATTTAATAAAACCGTTAATAAATAAAACACTCTCAAGGATATCTCATCTGCAATACATAATCGTAGCAGAACTTGTCCTGATACCCTTTGTATAGAAAAACCGCCTGCTTCACTTGTTGTTGTTGCTGCTGTTGCTGTCGTTGTTCGCTTCCGAGTATAACAGAGTACCTATATATGTATTTATATATGTAGGCCTGTAAAAACGCATACATGCATACATATATATCTATATATATATATGTTCAGGAAGAAAGCTGTAGGTCTCTCTAGCTTTCAAACTATACATATAGACAGACAACGAGAGGCTCCCAATGCGACATAATAAGGAAACAAACGTACATTTCAATCATTCAAAATTAAATAACTAAATAAATATGCGTATTTACCTAATTTGAAGACTTTATTGTGTTGTCTTTGCTATTATAAGAAGAATAAACTGTGTTGAAACCCTACAAGTAACTAAATTCGAGAAGGTTCCAAATAATTATAATAATAATAAAAGATAGCTTAAAATCGAAACTTCTCTCTCCATAATTATCTCATTGAATCTCACACTCGTATATATATATATATACAATTATATGATATGAATATATATATATATAATTTCCTAAGGTGATAAATCTTCTTGCTAATATCGTTAACATAAAAACGTACACAAGATTTCTCCCGGTTACATAGTCATTTACATACCTATCTACAACGATATACCTATATGAACGTATTGTAATAGATTATCTGCATATCTCTATATCTATGACTATTTAGGTATAAAAACATTTACCCGTATGTTAAATAAGATACTGAAGTTTTAGTAGTAATAATACTGATAATAATAAAATATAAACGTTTTAAATCTAGTGAGGATTTGAATACTCTTGTTATAAAAAGATTAGGTAATTCTATATAGGTGATCATATACGTCTGTGACAAGAGAAGTTTTTTTTTCCAAATTCTAATTCCAAAGAGTTGTAGAGGCAACAACAGCGGCAACAACAACAAGAACACCAACAACCACGCTGCTACTTGGACGAAACGACTTACGGCAAATGAAAGACCCAAAGGACGAAGAAGGAAGAAAGAAATCAAGAGATCTTAAGAAATATACTAATAGAGAAAGACACGCGAAATTGTTATAACATCAGCAATTTACCAAAAATTACTGTTGTACCCTTGAGAAAGATAAGGAAAAGCTGAGTTACGAAAAATAAGCCTTTACAATCTAAGGGGTTTGATTGATAGAGGTAGTAAGTTACATCTCATGGGTGTGCGATGGATGCTGGCGAAAAGACTAAATAACACAGATCAAGTTCATTAAAAACCCTTAATAATAAAGGAAAATAAAGATTACTTTTATATATCTATTTACTCAAAACTGAATCCATCTAAATTATAATTAAAGTGGTTGGGAAAGAAAAAAACAAATCGAGAAATTATAAAAGAAAAAAAGGTATACCTTTTTTTTCACTAAGTCATACATAATAAATATTTTTATCTATCTATTCGAAATATACGTAAAAAAACAACAGGACTTATCATATTCAGAAAAAAAAGGTAGAATTGATAATTAAAAAAAAGGATTTAAAATTCTATACATATATATACAAATTAATCAATTGTTATTTGTATATATCACGACATAAGGAAAATAATTTCTAAGTTATTAAAGGAAAACTTCCAGAACGTCGTTAAGGATACAAAGTCTACCAATATTGCTGGCATTGTCACTACACTGGTTTTTCCATTTGTTTGGATATTAGGAATCGACACTTAGCAATAGTGTCAGGAACAATTAAATCTTTGAGAAATTCTTTTTTTAGGTGAAAAATCTAAAAAAGAAAAACGACGAAATTCTTAACAGTTCATAATACAAAGAGGAACCGATGTGAAGCTCTGAAAACTTTTTTAAAAAATCTAACAAAACGCAAAAAGCTAATTTGAAATTTTACAACAAATTTACAACAACAAAAAAAAAACAATAGAAAACTGACACTTAGAAATTTACACGAAAAA
>OY735230.1:45369445-45381945 GCA_963457665.1 Thysanoteuthis rhombus
GTTTATGGGGGTAAAAGTTTGGCATAACAGTTGATAGCCTTTTCTGTTAGCTTGCGTTCATTTTTCACTAATGCCCTTGAGAAAGCCATGGATCCAGCCCTCCAGATAGATTAGGTCAGGGATTTCTCATTGTTGCTGTTACCATGTGATCCTTAACAACTTGTCGCACATTACTTGGACAGGAGATGGACACTGCCAATCAACCGCCATTGCCCCAAAGAATGACAGAAAGGTCCAAGCATATTACCACTAGATCCACTAGGTCAAAGGTTTCCAAATTTCTAGGTGGGATCATCCCTTTCCAGAATTGTAACAAGGCTCATTACCCACAAGCAAAATTAGATAAACTAATAAAAAAATTCAGTCAAATAGGCATTATGATCACAAATGCAAAAGAAAAACCCCAAATGACTTCACTGAGGGGTAACGACCCCCACATTGGGAATCTATGCACTAGGTCATGAGATGATTAAAAATTGAGTGAATATTGCTTATATGCGATTGCAAGCAAGTCACTATTTCAGTGTATGTGTAGGTCTCTGTGCGAGTGTGTGGGTGTGTCTGAATGAACATGTTTATGGAAAACAAAGTGAAAGTGAAAGCGAAAGTGAAAGTACAAAATGAAACAATGAAATGAAACGGAAGTGTGATGGCTTTGCGTTATCAACGGGATTATTTGTGGTATTATCATTATGATCATAATCATTTGCTCATTGAGTTTCCACAACACTTTTAGCGAGTCATTTTTCTTGAAGATCAAGTGACAACAAGTTTACTTGATATTAGAACAATACTACTAATACCTCAATATTTTAGCAGATTTTAGTTTTCTATTATTATTATTATCATTATATTGAAGGTCAAGTGATAGAAAATGCCCCAATACAAAGGTTTTGTTGAATTATTATTATTATTATTATTATTATTATTATTATTGATTTCAAGTTCAGCAGTATCTGGTTGCTTTCGCTGGAGATCAAGTGACAACAAATCTCTTCACTATTTCAGTGCCCTTCTCTGCATTCTGTTTTTTCAAAATGATATGACTTGAATGGTATTCTTTAAATCTGTTCAGTTTTTACGCTAGTAGTATTTAGTAGTTTCCGCTTGAAATCGAGTGACAGCGAGTGTCTTGAATACTCCATATTCTATTCGTAAGAATTACTGCCAACCTCAACCATGCTACTATCAATAACTTTACTAACTGAATTCTCCCCGGCAATAACTGCTCGCTTCAACTGAATGTTAAGCGACAGCAAGTCTCTTCAATACTCCAACACTCTCCTCAGAATTCTTTATGAGTTTTCGTACCAGTAGCGTCAGGTGGATTTCACAGGAGATCAAGTGACAGAAAGTCTCTTCAAAGCTCCTGTACTCTCCTCCTCATTATTCTTATTACAATCACTCTCCTTTCTTTGGTGGAAACAAGCTGTTTGTATTAATTACCCCTAGTGATGTTTGCGATCATACATGCTTTAACTCCACTTGTATGAGACTCAATGTCTTCCATACAATTTCTTCTCTTTCCTATCCATTCATCTAAGAGCCATATATGCAAATTAGTATGCTTGATTGTTTAATTGGCTGTATGTTTTGTCCGATTCCTGTTATAACTTGAAAGTTATGATGGATTAGTCCAATCGAAATAGATTAACATAGCTAATAAAAGCAATCAAAGGATCGTAATAACATGAGATAGGCTGTCGTGCCATAACAACGAATAATACGTCACAGAAACGCTGAAGACGTTATGTCTGATCAAATATTAAAACAGCTTGAGTTGAGTTGAGACTTTAAGAAAACTTTAAATTAAATTAAAGATGAATTATCTATCAAAATAGCTGCTTAGAGCAGATCGATAAATGATTAACACCGTCATTTTCAATGAGTATATGCTTGTTATTACTATAATCACTAACGCCACAATCATAAATATCCAAATAATCGTAGCTCCACAAATGGCCGACCAACCAGCCAAGTGGGCATCAGATTCTTCCCTCTTAGAGTGTCCGTGTCTATGTGTGTGTCCCTAGGTACTATACCACAACTTGGGTTTGCACGAGTGCTTGGGAAAGTACTGGAAATATGAGACGACCTCCGGCTAGTATTAAAAAAAAAGGTTGTTTAAGTAAGCTGAGGAAGGTTGGGACGGTACAAACCACAGCACTGCTGTGATATGTGAAAACGATGAGAGAAAAACTGGAGATCTGGGAGGACTTACTGTCACCGCTTCCAGCAATAACCACCAGGCAACTGGTTTGAAAATCCAAATAATAATAATAATAATGATAATAATAATAATAATGGTGTGAGATTCCAAATAATAATAATAACAATAATAATGATTGTTAACACTGATAACACTAATTGTTAACAGTGACCTAACAAAGGATGGGAAATGAAAGCAGGAATGTGAACGACAGCACTGGCATGATAGGCGAAGGAGAGAAGAGATGTTGGCTGAAGACCTGATGAGACTTATTGTCACTCAGCCTTCAGCGATGACCACCGGGCAACCGGTGTGAAACGGTAAACTGCAGTGTTACTGTGGCCTATGAAAACTAGGAGAGAAGGGCTCGAGACTTGAGGAGACTTGCTGTCACTCAAACTCCAGCGGTTACCACCTGGCAACTGGTGTGAGATTGCAAAATAATAATAATAATAATAATAATAATAATAATAATAATAATAATAATAGTGAGACGTCAGTAAACTTTTATGGCACCCATAAAATCATTATTTGTCAAAAATAAGGCAAACGATTTTTCGATTGCGCAAGTCAATCGCTGGGCTGGTCAGCCATTTTACAGCACGCATGCGCGTTGGTTTGAGTAAACATCAATAAAAATGAAAAACCAAACAAATAAACACGTAACCTTATGCCTGAATTTTTTTTTTTTAATTCTTCATTTCTTTTATTAATTATCATTTGTCTGGTTCATGATGAATTGTATAATACTTTAATTTCCCCCAAGAAATGATGGGCTGGCTCGGTGATCAATGTTCATAATTGAAATCTTTATTGTCTTATTTTTTATTAGTAGTTTATTTCTTTGGTTTTTACCAACTGATTTCAGAAAAGTGATACCTCGCACTTATTTTCCATTTTTTTTACTAGCCTTATTTTTAACACCAAGTCATTGTCACGTTTTGAAACAATAGTTGTAGATAAGACGACATAGATATGGTTGCGATGAGGTCATCTGAAAAGAGAAACTGAATCTCTACTAGTGACAGCCCAGAACCAATTATATAAAAATAATATAGACCTGACACAGGGAATTATCAAATGAAGACTATGAAAAATAGAGATGAGGCTGTCTGTCATGTTATGAGTGAATGCTATCTGCTAGCTCTGATAGAGTACAAAAATGAGTATGTCTAAATGGAGAGAGTGATCCATTGGGAACTATGCAAATGGCTGTGATTCGACCCTGCAAACCAAGGGTGTAGGCACAAACCAGAATTTGACTCAGAAAATGAAATTCTCTGATATTTTGGAATTTGAACGGATTGTCCAATTCACGCCAAAAAACAAAAACAAAAAACAACAGATGTAATTATTGTACAGAAGAGGTCGAGTTTTGAGGTGGTGGACTTCACTGTTCCAGATGACTGCAGAGTGAAATTGAAAGGAAGTGATAAGTTGAATAAATATCTGAACCTTGCAAGAAGAATGGGAAAAAAATGTGTAACATGAAGGTGTTAGTCGTACCTATGGTTGTTGGAGTACTTGGAACGATCCCAAAGAGCCTTGCAAAAAAATCAACTTTTGACACATAATGAATTCATGTCTAAAAAAAATATACTATAAGTATTATTGTTGTTGTTATTATTATCATTTATTATTACTATTATTTTTTTTGTGATACTGTCGTCTGGGTGGGTTTTTTTTCTGATCTTTTACTCTGTGGTCATTTCCGCTTCCACTAAAATCTTTTCTTTATAAAAACATGAAAACATATGAGACCGAACACCCTAAATAATAGTATATCATCATCATCATCATCATCATCATCATCATTGTATTTTCCTACCCTAAACGTCTCTATCATTGACTGCTGCTTGCGGTTGGGAAGAGGCTTAATGAAAAAAAAATCTTTTTTTATTTTTTCTAAAGAGCTTCATACCAGCCAGCGATGAACATGGTTTTATATCCATCTCATTCGGCTGGATCGAAATATTATAATTACTTCTCTGGGTTTTTTGTTTTTTTGTTTTTTGTTGGGTTTTTTTTTCGATCGACTCTCATTGAGGTGGGGTGGGGGGCATTTTTCGATGGGTTAATCCCTGTCAGTCTCGTGACCAAAGCTAGATAAAGAAAGCCAATAAAAGGACAAACGAAACAAAGAAATTAACGGAAGGAAAAAGAGAAAAATCATTATTTCGATAAATCATTTTTTCACTAGATAGAGTAGAGTAAACCCATTATTATCATTAACCACACGAGTTGATCTCCATGAAAAAAATCATTTGAACATTTTCTGTATGATGATTATTTTTATTAGAAAAGAAACTTCTGAAATCGTTTCACTGGAAGAGTCCATTGTTTCAAATGGTGGGTTGGAGAGTTTTTTTAATCAGCAAAATTCTTACCTTTAAGTGGATGAGTCCGTCATTACGAAAATAGAAAAGAATCACACCGTCCATTACATAGATAGATTTTTCGACTACAATTTATCTCAATTTCATTCGTGTTTTTCATCACATCTTAGCTAAGAAAAATTTTCTTTAAAAAAACCCAGCTAAGATCAAGATGAAAGTAACCGGTAGTCGAAGAATTAGTGATAGAGAAAAATGTATTTGTTAAATTTACTGGGACTCTTTTGTTGCTCTCCCTCTATATGACAAGATGTATCATTGTCGTCTGGAAGGTTTGAATTTTATTTCTGAACGACGAGAAAAGTCTTTCAGGGGCGTAGCTGGAGATTGGGGAACCCAAGGGATTAGATTCTTTACGGGGCCCCTGCCAACATTTAGTGTGATTTGTTATTATATAATGTTGATACGAATGTAGTAAATAAACGACCATTCATACAGCTTGTGGGGGGCCCCCTTTCATTAGGAGCACGGGGAGCCATTTTGTATCGTCTTTATCCTCCCTTAGTTACGCCCCTTTGTGATTCATAAATGAATGAATTATATAAGCCGTTGTCGCAGTGACTCAAATTCTAGATTTTATTTCGATATTTGCTTTTCTTTATGCAGTAATTTTTATTTTTATTTCTTTGTTAATTCCACTTAATTGTGGTTTTAAAATCATAATCCGACAAATCTTTTATCTCTATTTTAATAGGTATTTATGAAGCTTAACTTAGTTTGTCACAAGGCCAGACCCAGGGATGGAAATTGTGGGTGGTGATGGTGGTGGTGGTGGTGGTGGTACACGGGGGGTCACTTTATCTACTTCTCAAATTCCAGGTTTTTATACGTTCAAAATCTTCGAATGGAGACATCTATTATTAGTTCAAAAGGCTGCTGCTGCTGCTGTTGGTGATAATAATGAAGATGATGCTGTTGTTGTTCTTGATGATGATGATG
Source organism: Thysanoteuthis rhombus (assembly GCA_963457665.1). NCBI lineage: Eukaryota > Metazoa > Mollusca > Cephalopoda > Oegopsida > Thysanoteuthidae > Thysanoteuthis > Thysanoteuthis major. The sequence continues at coordinate 45,374,987 of OY735230.1, forward strand.
ATGATGATGATGATGATCCTTTGTTGAATTATCCACGGGGTTTTACAGAACCCCAGCTGCATGCGTTTACTTCAGGGTTTTTTCTGTGATCTTTGAGCATAAATCGTTGACACAGCTTTGTCGTATACTTATTTACTTGAACCTATTTCCAATAATGGATAGACCAAGTACCGGTCCCCGGGACCGAAAACTGGGAAAGAGGATTCCAGATGATCCTTCCCTCTGGGCTACACCTCCCCAGGTAGGGTCAGGTTGATGCACGAGGCATACGAAGAGGAATCGACAATCTTTGTGTCCTTACCAAAACGTACGCGTGTGGGGACCGACATTAAACCTGACCTTGTGCGGAATCGATCCTGGTAAGAAGACAAATAAATACCAAGCCACAAGTGTGGGGCACCCAGTGAGAATTAAAGACATTACATAGTAGTAATGCACGAACTCGCTAGCTATTGCTCTATGGCAAAACACCTTTGTCTATATAATAAACGTTGATTTTTTCTCTGTCCCTAATAATGGACTCTTCCACTTAAAGGTGACAATTTTGACGATGAAAAAAATCCAACACATTATTTGAAACTATAGAATCTCCAACTATTTAGCCAATTTTTAATGATAATAATAATAATAATAATAATAATAATAATAATAATAATAATAATAATACTGATAATAATGATAATAATAATAATAACGATGATATACACATTCATACATACATACACACACGTATATATATATATATATATATATATATATATATATATATATATATATATATATACACACACACACACAAAATGCAGTCTTATTCCAAACCCATGGGACCAGACACGTTTTGAAATTTTGAATTATTCTGATTTTGGAATGATAGAATGCTAACATGCGCCGTGTGTACGATAGACAATTAAGTCGATTGTTGGAGAATGACAATGTCTCTTCAGGGAACCTAGTAAAGTGATGGGTCGGGGGTAAGACTTTAAATAATTCACATTAATATTGTACAGGAGTAAATTGAATGAGATAAAGATATTACTGCCATACTTTTTATTTTCAAATTCTGAAAAAGAATATTCAAGTCCTCTCTATTTTTAAGTCAAAAAGGCCCCGGAAATCGGACATTTTTCTCAAGGAAGAAATGTCCGGTTTTTATGGACCTTTTCGGCAATCAGAAGTTCGGATTGAAGATTGTATGCCTGTTCGCATATCAGCTTATAACATTATAATGCTTCTTCTTTTTTTTTTACATTTTAACGATTTTAAATCTGATTAAAACATTTATTCTCTTTGGAAATTTGAATTTAAACCTGATAAACTCAGCTGCTATTACCAAGGTGTGCATACGTTGTGTGTGTGTGTATGTGTGTGTGTGTGTGTGTGTGTTCGGTTGTGTGTTTGCGTGTATGTGTGCATGTGCACGTATGAGAGTGCGACTTTGTTAAAATTTCGTCGTAGGGATATGGATATATATGAGCCAGACCTTTCGGTATATTTTACATAGACACACCATGCATCTTTATATATAGTTCTTATGTTCAAATATACAAGATTTTAAACGTATCTAGTTTACTTGATATGTGTACAGATACATCAATAGGTTTTCCTGAGTATACCTGACATCATGTTTTCCTCTGTTTGGGTTCGTGGAATATAATTATATAGGTTGATAAGTAAGCAAGAAAATGATAGACATTAAAGGAACTTGGATTGATATATGGGAACAGAATTAGATAGATAGATAGATAGATAGATAGATAGATAGATAGATAGATAGATAGGAACAAAGTAAGATAGATTGATAGATAAGAATAGAGTAACACACATAGGAAGATAGATAAGAACTGTAAGATAAATATATATATATATATATATATATATCGATGATTTAATTAGAGACGAAAAGATTAGACCTCGTGAAACAAAGGGATTAATTTGTGAACGAAGGACAATCAAACTGGGGGATAATCCAACCAGTCAAACTGATATGTCCTCAACTGCTAAATTCGTAAACAAAATTGAAATAATGGACGGGGGTGGATAATATAATGTGGTCTTTACGCATCTCTGTTGTCACCCCACCAAAACCTTTTTTTTAATCATCTACACTGCACATCGTGATTAAATTCTCTTTCCACTATCTAGACCGAGGGCGTAGCTGAGGGAGGGGGTTGGAGAGTGATTTAAAACTGATCCCCAATGGGGGGGCCGCCACCCCAAAGATTTATAGGTTGTAGTTCATCTGCTGCATTTCTACTAACATCATACAATAACATCAAAGTCATCTTTATCATCATATATAATTCATTTTCTTTCTCTGTCTGTCTGCCTGTCTCTCCCTCTAGCTCCTTTTCTCCCTACATTTGTGCTCTTTCTATCTCCCCTCTTTCCCTTACCCCCTTTCTCTCAATCATCTCTCTCTCTCTCTCTCTCTCTCTCTCTCAAATCTGCATATACCTTTCTATCTTCTCACTTTTTTCTCATCTCTTTTGATAGAATGTTTAGGGTGATCAATTAAATGATTTGAAAAGGGGGGGGGATTATCAATGAATCGATTTCTCCTAATCCCCGGTTCTATCTCTCTTTCCCCTCGTCACCTCATAGAGCATATATCTCTGCCAATGCCGCACATTAAAAACTGAAAAATGAAAATAAAACATGTCTGGTTAGTCACTCGATAAAAACTGTCACGTGAACAACGTCTCTTTGTTGCATACTGTGTTGGGGGTGATTAATCGAAACACTCGAAGAAGGGTTGATCAATTTATAAGTTACTTCACTCGTCTATTGTTGGACAGTAATCACAAAAATCTAAATTTCCAACAAAAAAACAAAAAACAAGCGGACTCAAAAGAGGGATCAATTCAGCAAAAACCCACCTCGCCAATTGAATCCAACCACTAGGAACATATCTAGGGGAGATTAAAGTAAAAGTTGAAAATTCCAGCCTTATAGCTCTATTGGTGCGACCAATACGTATCATACATACATGGGCAGCCAGTAAGCTAGTCACACCAACTTGAAAACTGAAAGAAACCTATGTTGACAGTTTTGGTGACAGTTTTCGATGATGGTTTCTAATATCGAAAAACAAGGGAGAGAAGATTAAATTTACAAATATTGAGTTACTTCCCCTGAAATTCAAATTTAGCCTTTTAATCAACTATTAGTTTTTAACCTCAATTCTTGCAGAATAATACTAATATATCTTGATTGGTAACTAGTTCCTGGATCCACCCTAAAATCCAATTACTCCTACCCACTGCCCACCCTTCCAGGAAATTTCATTGAAATTCATGGAGATCTTTTAGAAATATTGTGTGAAAAGACGAATAGAGACGAATAAAAAATGCAGTGGATGGTTGGTCCAGTTCTCTTGCCGCACTGCTTGGAATCAATATAATAACCGACTTTTGCTGGTTGATTCTTTCCTTCTTTCTTTTCCCTCTCCTTTTATTCTGTCTTTCTTTTTATCTCTTTTTCCCTTTTTCTTTTTCTCTTCCTTCTTCCTCTCATTCTTTCTTTTTCTCTTCTTTCATTCTTTATTTCTTTCTTCTCTTCTTTTTTTCTCCTCCTTTCATTCTATCATTCTTTCTTCCTTTCCTCTTTGTCTTTCTTTTTTTCTTTTTTATCGCCTCTCATTCTCTCTCTCTCTCTCTCTCTCTCTCTCTCTCTCTCTCTCTCTCTCTCTCTCTCTCTCTTCTTTTTCTTGAGGATTTGGGTTTGGATTTTTCTTGGCAACGAAATAAAAATATATTTTTTTTAAATGGAGGAAGATGGAGTTGGGAGTAAGATTGAATTAATTAATTTATATTATTCAATACCTTGAATTATGTGGTTTTGGTTAGTATGGTCAATGTATTGTTGTACATATTAATGTAACTAAGTATGAGTTAGGAAAAAAAAACCCAAATTATGATAAGACCTTGAACCACGCGGTTTCGAACAAATTAACCGTACTAATCGAAGTATACCTGTATTACGGTTCATATTTTGTGCACTGCGATAATAGAATATAAACAGTTGCGAAATGGACGCAGTACGTACACTAGAATGCGGTTCATAAGTATTCAATATCAGCACAATAACTCATTGATAGATAGATAAATAGATATTTTACACTTCAACTTATATAAATATAAAAACGATTTGATTTTTGATTTTCTGGGCATATTTCTAGATAATTGAAATCATGTATTTTCCATAAGGGAACATCACTTCGTTGATTTAGTTTAACTTCGTGTGTGACCCTATCAATCATTTCTTACTGTTCATCTCTTTACTGTAGGTTTTAATGTATTAATTATTAAAATCGTGATATTATTACTCATAATAATATCGAAAGTAAAAGTGAAAGTGAAAATAACCGCAATAATATGTTTATTAGCAAAATGATATTTTGAGTTTAGCAAACCGTGTTCAGTCATTGGTTTAATTGGTGAGGACGATTGCTATGCTAAAAGCTTAGTCGATCATGGTAGTCTTCTCCTGCGTGTATTTAGTTTTGTTTCAAGTCGAACTGTTATTCCAGCAATTTTGCCCTCACTTCTTCTTCTTCTTCTTCTTCTTCTTCTTCTTCTTCTTCTTCTTCTTCTTCTTCTTCTTCTTCTTCTTCGAATTTCTTTCCGTTTCTATACGCTATTCCCCTCTGTGATTTTGTTTGCTTTTCTCTTCCATATTTTTTCAGACTTCTTTGTATCAATCTTTCTCTCGTTTCCTTTGCTTTATGTATCTCTCTGTCTCTTCCTCTTTCTCTCTCTTCTTTCCTCTCTTTTTTGTTCTCCTTCATCTCTTTCCCCCCTTGCCAACATCATTTTGTTTAACGAATCCCTCCTATTTTTCATTCTTCTTCCCTTTCTTAGATAGATATGTATAGACATAGATAGATATGAACAGATCGAAATAGATAGATAGATAGATAGGTAGATAGATAGATTGATAGATAGATAGATAGATAGATTGATAGATGAGAAAAAGTGTAATACATAATATATTTTTATATCTTTATTGTTTCTTTATGGCTCTATTCCTATTTTTCTTCCACGTCTCATTTCATGTGTGTATGTGTGTGTATGTGTGCGTGCGTGCGTGCGTATTTTATATCTATCTTTTTTGCCTTAGGCCTCGGCTCTTTCCTCTCATTTATTTCAATATTTTTTATTGTTCTCGTCAGCCCTCTCGTATGTTCTCGTTCAGTCTCGTGAGCGCACCGTGGATACCATATTAGATGATGTCATTTCTCAGTAGTCTGGCAAATCGTCAAATATTTTTCAAGCCAACCTTTTATCTCACAAAACCATCGAATCTTTAAAAGCGAAAACAGGTTTATTTCAGAATTAATCTGTGAAATAAATTTTTGCTGGTCAATCACTTCATTTCCCTTCTGTTCATGTAAAACAATTTTTCCCCCAACTCGCTTTGAATTTATAATAAAAAAAATCCTCTTTCTTTTAGTTATCATAAAGGATCATTCTTATTTCAATTATCTTGATTTTTAATTTACACTGTTGCAACAAACTTACGCCGCTGCCGTCTCCATCATCAAGTCTGTTAAAAATTAATGGCTTTCTATGTTCTCCTCACACGAATATTGCTGCTTTTGATTTTAGCAAAGACTCAGCTCACTCTAACTATCTAATGACTCTGTAATCTTTTAAATCTTTGCTATCTCCCAACCGTAACCTTTATTAGCTTTGAATAAAATTCTAATTCCCGATTACAAAACGCAAGTGATATGTTTTAATAAATCTATAATGTTTCGATAGATTGGGTAGAATGTTACGTCATGACGCCTCTAAAAATAAACCAAGCGACAAAAATATTTTGAGAGGCTATCTAAAAATGTCTGACTATATAAGACTAATTGTAGCTCACCATGTTTTAGAGTATAACGAGCAGCTTCTCCATTGAACGAGGAAAATAATTATATATTCGTAAATGCCATGAAACATTATATATGCATTGGTTGGTATAATCTCGTTCATCGGGTAACGAATATCAAATATTCATTCAAATAACAATTGAAACCTACCAAAAATCCGAATGTTAATTATAACTACTGTATAGATTTATCGAATTCCCTCTTATTTCTAGATAATTTTTCGAAAAACAAATTATAAACGCTGATGAAAAGTCAACGTCGGGTATTGACGTTCTAATCTCAAACCCAAAGTGTTTTCATGGCAGTTGAAATATGGGGAATTTTCGTTCCATGTTATTTTTCTCCATAGATTATTTCCACATTGTCTTTACTCTGTAATTGACTTGATTTCTTATTCTATGCTAGAACAATTGGCAACATTTTTAATGACTTGAAAGGATAATAAAAACAAATGAAATTTGAGTCAATCAACGACATTTATCGGGCCGTCGCACTATGAGATATATTTATCAGATGGTATTATATTTAGAAGCAAAATTTTCGCATAGGATATAACAGAAAAGATAGTTGGAAATAGGGTTATTCTCATTCTGTCTTTGTCTCTCTCATCATATGCATAAGATTCCCTTTAAATAGTGTTATAATTATAAATGGGTATTTGATTTTATATGTATATTCACAGGTAGACAATTGAATGTAATGATTCATATATGTAAGCGAATATTGAAGATGAAGGGACATCTTACATATACGAGTGTGTGTATGTGCGTATATATATATATATATATATATATATATATATATATATATATATATATGTGTGTGTGTGTGTGTGTGTGTGTGTATTTACAGGCATATATAGATAAATATCCATTATGTATGTATTCATACATATGTATGTATATGTTTTCATCAGGTACCTATTCATCTATCTATGAAAGTCTATCATGTATATATGTCTATCTATCTATCTATCTATCTATCTATCTATCTATCTATCTATCAATCGATCTTTCCCCCTCTCTCTCTCTATATATATATATGTATATATATATATATTTATATCAATCCTCCTCTCTTA
>OY735230.1:45386945-45931945 GCA_963457665.1 Thysanoteuthis rhombus
GTGATGTACTGATTTATCATAATTAACATGTCGGTTGAATTATAACTCTATACGATGGATTTGGTATCATTTTGTGATTTTTGGTACGCTTTAGAATCTGGTATGAGTACGTTTGATGAATTTCCTCAATCTAAGCAGTCCTACCTAGGGATGAGGATAATGAAGGATCAAGGATTCCATGAAGGGGTCAATGGTTCAAAATATTTTGCGAGATCCGTTGTCTATAGCTATGGTTGTCATCATAAGACTTGTCCCGGCCTCATCCGTGTCTGTTTGTTTGGGGGATTTTTTTTTAGTATAAAATAGCAACTGTATATTGATAGAAAGAAAACAAAATATTTTAAAATTATCAAGATGGAAATTATTCCCAGTTTCACGAAAAACAGAATATAATATTCCTAATATATTCATAGAAAACAGAGCGATAAGAGAACAAATCAAAAATATCCTTTTTATGTTGCATTCATTCTTACACGGAGTAAGCACCAGAGCAATCTGGAACGAGACAAATGTCTCCATTCTGGGAAGGAATCGTACTCAGGTCAATTGTATGTGGGTCTGGAAATGTTGATAAGCTACCAAACAAGATGGCTTCTGTAGCGTTTCAAACATTTGCCTCGTTCTCGTCATCATTGATTACTCAATGGAAGAAGCATGGACGGGAAGTTCAATACGTTTGGCTCTCAACGTTGTTGGAGTTGACATATTTTGAAGAATAAATGAATTTAAACAAAGATCAATACCAGACACGTTTCTTCTTCTTCTTCTTCTTCTTCTTCTTCTTCTTCTTCTTCTTCTTCTTCTTCTTCTTCTTCTTCTTCTTCTTCTTCTTTATTATCATTCATAAACTATTTTCGTCTTCTCTTCTTCTTTAGTCTCCTTCTCTTTCTTCTTTCTCTTTTCTTCTCCATCATCTGTTTCTTTCTCTTTTTATTCCCCTTCATTTTGTCTTCTATTTCTTCTATTTCTTCTCTTTCTTCTCTTCTTCTTTTGTCTTCCCCGTCTGCTTCATTCTTCTTATTCTTTCCCCTTCTTTGTCTTTGTATTCAACTTTATCTGTTCATTCTACATTTTCAAAAATAATCCCCTTCCCTAATTCAGCAGTGAACATTAATCACATTGGTCGAACATTATACAATGAACATTTCAGATTCTAAAAAATTGGCTAAAAACTACATGTAATGCTATGGACTTATAGATTCGCCCAAGTAAATTTGCAATGTGTCTGCGAGTCTTTATATATATATATATATATATATATATATATATATATATATATATATATATATATATATATAAGAATGTGTATGTGCCTGCTCCCAAGGATTACTCATAATCTCTTTATAAACACATTTTAGTATCGATTTATCAACGTGGATATATTTCATCATCATAAATCACTCACTTAAAGTACACTGTTGGACATTGGCCTTCTTAAGTTTTTTTCGCTTTTGAGCGTAACAGTACTAAAATATTCTGAATTTGTCGAAATCATTGCGCCATCTTACATTTTGCCGGAAACGATTTCGCTGTTGATCTCAGGGGATCCATATAGTGAGTTTCAATATCCAGCAACTGTCTGATATCCTTTCAACATGGCCTATCTATAGACATTCAAGTTTGCAAACTGTCTTTGTTCCAGGTAGTTACAGTTTCTTTGGCTCTGCGTTCGCAATTTCGATCGCTGTGTCTTTATAGGATTTCTTAGCCTTGACCGAAGAAAGGTCGATCAGATGAATAATATGTCGCACGGTTTTTATGCGTAAATCTGCGCCTTCTCTGAATGGTTATGAGCATAGGAAAATCGAAGACAGACGACAATAAATGATCATTGCAAGTCAAAGCAGTCCCTTCAAGAATTCATTGTCCATTGTCCAGTGCTCAATACAATTACCCTACTGTCTCATTGGGGCACCCATTACAGTTGTCTTTGTTGAGATTCGGAGTCCATCCCCTTTCCAGGCTTCTTCTATCCAACTCTTCATACTAAGGCATTTTGGCCAATAATCAAAGTGCACTTTCAAGCCTTTATGCTGAGGAATGGAACAGCACTGCCCTGAATTGCTCCCAATACAGGGTTCCTTGTCCAGCATGCTCGAGATTCGTCTCGTGACCAAGTCCAGCCTGCTCTAATGTGTGCGTGTGGGGCCCCACTTTTAACTCGGCCATGGGTTTCGATCTTGTGTTACATTTGCTGAGGATGCAAATTGATAAACCCAGACATGGATTGAACCCATGGCCTGCTGAGCGAGCATTCCATCAATGGGCTAATTCAAATATCAGGATGATTTTAAAAAATGACTGACATGAAGCAATTAGCAAGGTATCCCATCGTACCCAAATCTGAAGAAACAATGATAGCACAGCACTATCTATCTACTTATATAACGAGCAGTGTGACCTTTTCTGTCTGCTACAATGGTCACTTAACTGAAGCGTAACAATTTTGCTGATAAAAATATTACCCACCATTTGAAAATTTCTCAAGTATTTTCATGTCTAAAAAAACAAACTCCATGAAATTCAAATATATCTGTGAACTAGTAAAATGAACGGGTCTGGTTAGTCACTCTGTAGAAACCGTCATGGGGGTGATAAATTGAAAATTTGGGGAACAGGGGTCTTCAATGAATAAATTACATTCGTCAAGCAGTTACCACTAAAAAGTCTGAATAGTTTAAAAAGAAAAACAAGCGTATGAATGCAGTCGGACACATACATTGCAAATCGATTCACCGCCTGGAAAAGCCATTAGGAGGAGGTTTTTTAAGAGCAAAAACAAAACGTTTTTAGATATAATGAAAATTGATGCTTAAATTTTCCGCCTTTAGCTCCATTGGTGCAGTCTGTGCGCGTGGTGCAGAGACAGACAGCAAGACAAACTTAAAAACTGAAGAATCTTATTTTGACAATTTTGGTGTGAATTTTGGTTGATGGTTTCTAATCACCCCCCCCCCCCGAGTCAGCCTTAGTAATGTTGTACCGTTCTCGCATTCCAATCCAAAGTCTGGTTTATTGGTTATTGGTTCATATTAATCAATGGAAAACAAAGCCATTAGTCCAATGATATGTCCACGTTCCACCTGCCATTACCACTACAGACCGTTTTGTTCTATGACATCACCAGATAATTTTTTTACAATTCTCAGAATGATGAAATTTCAAGTGGCAATAGGATCAGGGTTCAGTTCTGCATTGTAATTGTATAGAAGATTGAACCATCTTTCTTAAACAAAACATCCAGATGTTAGAGCACGGTGAAGGTACTGGGCTGAAAGGATTTTTTCGATAAGCCGAAAATCGATTTCGAACATATTCAGGAAGGACCCACCTACAGACCCTCTAATAGAGATGCATGTGGAAGAATATAAAATTGCATGCTTTTAAAAAAAATACTTCCAATCGAAAATTGAGGAGTGAATGGTAAAGAAGCTGTTTTTCATTGACCAAATATATGAATATTTATAAACATATAAGCATAAATGAATTCATACAACCACTACTACTGCACAAACAGCTTCAGTCTCCAACAAAACCCTCATCAGTTGATGACCCTTGGGCCAGGCATGGTTTTAGAACCAAAGAATCATTACCACTCACTCGATTTTGGAGCTTATCTCCTTTGATGATAAGTTCATCATTTAATCTGAGTTTAGTCAAGAATGTCAAAGCCGGGAAGGTAATGAAACCAAAACCTTGGTGTCTGACTCCAACAATATATATATATATATATATATATATATATATAATATATATATATATATATATATATATATATATATATATATATATATATATATATATATATATATATATAAATATATATATATATATATACATAAATATATATATATATATATATATATATAATATATATATATATATATATATATATATATATATATATATATATATATATATATATATATATATATATGTATATATATATCATAGGGCTGTTTATGACTTTCTGTTTCGCTCTTCATTAAATTAACTTTTTTGTCAACTTAATCATCGTGTATTTTACTAATACAAAATCTATATAACATAAGTGTGACATATCTTCACTTTTTTGTTTCCAAGTAATAAAAACAACTAAATATGACTGTCACTGTACTAGCCACAATATACATCTATATTTCTTACACATAAGAAATCAGAAAATAAAACTTACCACAGAGGAACAAATATCGTGTTGTACAGTATATTGATCAGGGTTTTTTCTGTTTATTTCTCTGTTCTTCCACTAGAAAGTAACCTTTTTTCTGATGAAGATATATCCTACCCCATTTAAACTTGTTCAGTAGTTTCTTAAAAAGAAATAATTTTATAGAAATTCAAAAATATCTGTGAACTTTTTTCATAGAAATAAACTACCTAGATAATGAAAAGCAGAATTTTCTTCCTTCCAAATTGGAGTTTGAAGTCCAAACTCTGTTCAGACAATTGAACCCTATCTTTGTATTTCTGATGTTGTGACCACAACGTTTCAGTTGACCCATTCTGTAGTCTTCTACGTGGATATAATTCATTTAGAAAGAGGTGAAAATCGCTCACTAATCGTACACTTGAAGAAGGTTGAAGAATAGATCGGGAGAAGTATTGTTGTTTCAAGAAGTGGATCAATTACCTGAACCAATCTTGGAACTCAAACCTTATTTCGTAAATCTCTTCACATCTTTGATGTCGTCAGCTCGGCTTAGATCGCTTATGATCAATTCTCGCTAATACCCACGAGAGTGACATTGATACAATCGTTCCTGCGTAAAATAATGACAATACTCTATCTGAGAACTACCAGGAACCCTGGCAAGGCCCAAGAGTCCAAACAGCCAATAGAAATCATTTGTTGGGGTGATTAGTTAAACATTGGAAAAGGGGATGATCAACGAATAGGTTGATTTTTTCACATTTTGATGCGCAGTGATCACTGAAAAGAAGTGAAAATTTATTAAAAAAACAAAAGAAAAAACAGGCAAGCCAAATCAAAGGGATCAATTTAGGATAAGCATACATCATAACCCATTACTAAGAGAATTTTTGTTCGGGGGGGGGGGTCCTCGACATAAGGAGTAAATGCTGAAATTTTCAGCCCTATAACTCTATTGGTGCGAACTGATTCATGTTACATACATAGCCGGCCATCCAGCTGGGGCAGCACAAAAACTGAAGAAACCAGTTTTACAGTTTAGGTTAAAGGTTTCTTATAACTCCTAGAATAATGACTACGCCATCTTGGACATCTAAAAAATACTAGGATTACTGAAAAATATTTTGACCAAAAAAGAGTATTGAAAACAGCAAGAATGAAGATACTAGTCCGAAAATCCAATTAAAAATAAAAGTTGACATTGAATTCCAAACGATACAATGAAGACTGGTACATTTTTTTTACTAACATTTCATAGAAACCTGAAATGTCAATCTTTTTACATATAACTGAAATGATTTCAGAAGTTGTTGAATTCTATCCAAAAGCTTTAATGTTAAAAATTCGGGTGAATTTAACACATGAGCAAATGAAAACAGTATTCTGCTGTCAAAACTTGCATATAAACTCGAGTAAACAGTAACAAAAAATATTGAAAGGCATCAAAACATTACAAGTTTTTTAGTAAACTAATTAGATTTGACGGAATATGAATTTTATTGTTCAATGAGTTTTTTTTATGTTAATGCTTACAGTAACACATCAAACCGTCTATGTTAGCCCTGAATGCTTTGCGTCATTTATCATTCTAGTTTTTTTCTAATTTTTCATCTTTATTATTTAAATCTGTATCACTTGACAAAAAATTTTGATTGGCATGATCGTGTTCAATCTGTAAAGGCTCTTTATTATTTGGTTCTTATTGGTGAGTTGCTAACAATCCGGTTATATCATCAACATCATCATCATCATCATCATCATCATCATCATCAGTCTTTTAACGTCTGTCGTTGGACATAGACCTTCCCAAGTATCCACCACATTTCTCTATCATGGGCGTTGCAGAGCCAGTATTTTCTGAATTTGTCTAGTTCATCTCTCCATCTTGTATTTTGTCGGTCTCGGTTTCGCATGTGGTTTTTGGGGATCAATCGTGTTTATATCAGCCGTTTTTATATCATAGAATCGGAAACAGGACAAATAATGGGCTGAATTAAGAAGTTAAAATACTATCTCGGTAAGTGAAACATGGGCTGCAAGTCATAGAAAGCACCAATGTGTAGTAGTTGTTGGGGTTTTTTTTGGGGGGGGGGGGGGTTGTGTGTACAATTAATTGCGTGTGTTAATATAGAGTGTGTACTCTATCCAGGTCATTGGTTCTCAATCTGGGGAGAATTTTAGGGTTTCGGGGGAAAATTTGAATCACAGATGGAAATATTCAAACTGTTAAAATATTGATCTTTCTACAAATTACAATCTTGCAAAGCCCCTTTTCGATAAGAAAAACTTGGGAGAGTGGAATGAAATGGGGGAAAAAGGTTTAGAACCACAGATCTAGAAACTTAATCTATAAGGGAAATCAGTAATTGAACAACCGTGGCGTCAAAAGTTGAAGTCATGCTAAATAATTCCATTGAAGAATACATATGGTCAGAACAAATTCTATTTATGACATCACTGGCATTTTCCTCCGAGAAAGATCGAAAAGGCAGTAAAAAAAAAACATCAGCAAAACAGGAGAATCTAGATGTTATTGGTAAACCCATCAAAATAGGCTCAAAAGGCTTTGAAAAGATATTTAGAATGAGTTTAGTGGAGTACTAATGTAGACAAAACGGTATGACCTGGAGTACTAGAACAGACAAATTGATACACTTAACGATACAAATAATTGATACTTTATACTAAAACTGAAAATGTTCGCAATCAAATTGTATATATGTCTCTTCGCATAATCGGAACGGCCGCTTAATTGGGTCAAACTGCTCTATTCTGGTTGTTCTCCTGTTATTTTAATCAATTGTGTATATGCATTGCACGATATTCATATGACCAGCACATGCAATTAATAAACATTAAGATACTTCAAAGTAAAAAGGCATCCCGAATCGACATTCTTAATCCAATTCATTTACATGTAAAATCACTAAAAGCATTGCTTTGAGAACGATGCATTATTCGAATGGAGGACATTTGCCGTAGAGAAATACTTGGCAAATTTGTCTTGAGATATTTCTTGTGTGTTCGATTCTTACATGGTATCTACTGTGACCTTCATTCAGATTAGATGAATTTTGTACACATCTATAAAGATGCCTATCATAGAGTAAATATCTGCTCTGGTACCTATCGTTGAGAGATAGATAGCAAGCTAGTCTCGTACCTAATCTGTTGTATACTGATTGATAACCAAAGTTTTGTGGTTCTGTGTCAGACTTGGCTGAATAAATACTCATATATCTGGTAGATACATAAAATATTCAGCCATTGCAGTTGGAGGAGAAAGGGTCATCTCGATGCAAATGATACAATGTCAATAATGAGAAAACTAGCAGGACCCATGGAAAGTTTACAACTAAGATTATCCCTTGTTTCATGTTTCTGTTCTTCTCTCACCTTATGTCTGTATCTTCTTATTTTCTCTTTCATGCCCAATAATCTCCATAAAGTACCTGAATCCCCAATCTTCCCATTTTTTCCGACCCCATCAGTGAAGTTCCTAACTTTTCTTTCTCCTCTCTGTCTTCCCAAATTGAATAAGCAATGAATTAAATAAAATAAGTAATATTCTAATTTCTTTGATTTATAGTAATAAAATAAGTTCTATTTTTATTTTTATAACTCATATAATATAATATATTTTATTTTCTATAACTTATAAAATGATATTTTAGTGCAGTATTCAATTTTTCATCTATTCATCGTAACAAAGAAACGAACTTTTTTTTTCGTCTGCTCTAAATCTAAATTTCTGCATTCTGAATTCTCTCTTTTATGGTTGGTTAGTTTTTAACAAAATTGACCAATCGCAGTGCAATATACAGCGATCCAATGGAATAGATAATTTGACAATATCTATTCAACAGGAACAAGATTAACGTGATTTTAGTAAAGCTGGTATTATAAATTCATTGTGAAATAGCAATCCTGGGGATAACTCCAAGAGATAGAAAAAGATCAACACGGATCTGTGGGCGGACAAGTTTGAAAGATATTATACAAATCATTAAATACCATGGGCTGGACACTTAGCAAGGACAAATGATAACAGACAGGGCAAAGGTTAATCGATTTGCGCCCATTGGACAGACTCAAGATAGAGACATTGCCGAAAAGACTTGGCAAAGGTTAGTGCAATCAAGGCCTCCGTAGGAATAAATGGGAAAGGTCTTCGTCCAGCATCGAACTTATCATGGCTGATGATATATATATATATATATATATATATATATATATATATATATATATATATATATATATATATATTGAGATAAAATTAACGACAGCTGCCTAATTGTGTGTAATGCCTCTCTCTACGCCTGAATAACAACTGCTACGTGACGTAGCATTGAGTTTACTAAGGTGCCGGGATCGTAGGATGTGTATATCTATTCAGGCACGTTTCAGAACTGTCCATAAATGAGTTGTGTTCACTAAAATTCATAGAAAACCTCTGAACATAATGTGTGGACAGACACAGAAAGACAGACTGACGGACAGGCATTTGTGAATTCATATACCTCTTCCAACTTCGTAAACTAGACAAGAAAAACTTTGCTCAGAACGCAATCGGCCCAATCTCTTTAAGTCCATCCATTTTGTTTCCTTTATCCGACTTTCTTCTCAAACCATATTATCTCTCATGCCATGGATAAAGGTTCCATTAGAATAATAACCCAAGAACTCAGTGCGTGGGATGTAATTTGATTTCATTATTTGAACGTCAAGGAAATGTATTTCTAGAGCTTCTTGTAGCGTAGTGAAGACGATTCAGATTTCCAACTCATTCCCCATAGAAATAATTTTGTCAATCTCCAGTCAGAGGCTGGAATTGACTTTGTTTTTTGGAGGGTTCTTTTCACCCCAAAACAACAAGAACAAAAACAATCCTCGCCTAATTTAGGAGAGAAAACTCTTCACTGTTCCGTCACGTTGAACCTAATGGATGTATGAAATTTACATTTACGTGATTTGAAATTACTACCAAGTGATCGATAGGCAACTCTTTCACTGACTGAATCAAACTGATAAGTCTTGAATATCAATGAAAATTTATGTTATAATTGATTATTTATTATATGCACAATACAATAGTTGCAGTAATCATCTTCAGTCGGAATAGAAGTACAAGTACTGTTTGACCTACAGAGCCAGGCTTGTATCATGTCATTTCTTTACGGCTCAGGTTTATTGATCAATTCGAAAGAGAGGGGCGTTGTCGTTAACCCAGAAGTGTACCTACAATCTATAATCAATGGTACATGACGTATGTCTCCTGGAAACGTAAGACTTTATACTTTTATATTTTGAGAGAAAGGCCCTGATACTAGAGCAGCAATGAATGACAATAGCAGGTCTGGTTAGTCATTCAATCGAAACCGTCAAATAAGCAACGCCTTTTTAGCAACATGATGTGTTGGGGGTGATCAATTAAAACATGGATGTAAGGGTTATCAATGGATAAGTTACTTCTCTCGCTTTTTGTTGGGCACTAATCGGGATTTTCAAAAAAGAACCGATCATAAACTATTAACATGACCGATTTAGCATAAACTTAGATTGCCAACTGAACTCCCTCACTAAAAAAACTAATTTGACAGTAATTTTTTCTTATGCTGAAAAACTGTTCCGTGTTGACATAAGGGATAAATGTCGAAATTATCAACCTTCTAGCTCCATTGGTATGGCTTGTGTGCGTGATACATACATAGCCAGTCACCCAGCTGCATTGACTTAAAAACTGAGAGAAACCTATGTTGTCAGTTATGGTGACAGTCTTAGTTCGTTTTGTATTAAGATACTGGTAAAATGCCCGTTGCTTCGCAAATGGTATACCCAGGGTGAAAATCTAAAGAACCGTAGTCTCTTATAAAAACTCATAGATGTTGCCTTAAGCTACCCGGCATTCCCCACTAGATACTCGAAAGCAAATTCAATTCCACATCATTTTAATTTGTTGTCTTTCTTTTTTACTCGACGATCGAGTTCAACCGTTTTCCTTTGGTGAATATCTTTGTTTCACTCTTCATCCATTTCCGTACTTCTTCTCCATTTCTCTTTTCCTCGTCAATGGAAAGTCAGTTCAGTTCTACGTTTTACTTTCTTGCTTTTTTTCTCTTCTCGATGGCCGATTTCAGCCGTTTTCCTCTACTCTGTATTCTAATAGAACAACGACATCTACATCTGACAGGTTTTTTCTCTTTGTTCACAAGTACTAAATTTCATCATCAAGGTGGCATGTCCAGTCGCCTCTTCTTATACTTATATCTGATAAGTATTGGCATCAAGTGCGGGCGTCAAAAAATGCAAATCTTGATCGTTGGGAGCGAGGAAGTGTACTGGAATGGTGGCAGAAGAAGGTGTGGCTATAGAAGTTTTAATATATGAGCTGTGGTGACAGTAAACTTTTAAATGATTTTTACTTTGTACGCATAAAAAATATCATTTTACAGTTTTTCTAGTTTTTTAGAGGAGAAATATGACCTTAGGTAAAATAGTTCTATAAAGCTATATAATGCAACATTTCATTTGAAAAAGTCTGACTAAATTGACTCACTAGTAATTATTTTCGCTGTGGAATTATTACATTTCCCTTGCAAAACCGAAAAATCAAGATAAAATGCCAAATTTATCGTCAAGTTTGTTAACATCCTAAATACTATGTTTTATTTTTCATGTAAGCAGCAATTTCTGACATCTAGACGTGACCCCAAATATCTAAATCTAGATGAAAAATACCTTAAAACATCCCAGCTGTAGAACTCAGTTACCTCCCTTTGAAGGTCTCCCTTATGACGTCTGCTGTGGGTTTTTTTACGGAATTTAATGCTGTAACTGTCCCATTGTAGTATGGGCTCTCGTTACCTCGCCTCCAATTATTATGTTGCGTGAGCGATTTCTGGTTGCATTTTTTGTGGTCGTTTGTACGTTGTTGGCAATTGTTATAAGCCCAATTATTATATCGTAGCTGGATGTTATATCAACGTCGTTAGCTGTTATGCTTCTAATGTTGTCATACTTCGTGTGGTTATAGTTAATTCCTTCAAACCAACCATGTATTCATCTCAATGTGTATCTCAAGCCGGACGATATTTGTTCAGTAAGGTCGATCTATAGAGTTCTGCTGTGGTTTTGATTTTTTCTTTCTGATTGCTTTTTATTATTTGGCTCAAAAAATTATATTCAAACATTTGCAGATCTTTTTTGAGATTTTATTTAAATATGTTAGTGGTCGGAAAAAAGACTGTGGCATCAGATAGCGTGTTTCAGATATGAGCAGATCTGTTTGAGCGGAAGTCACCAGTGGTTGTTTGAATTTGTAGCTTCTTGCGATGACCTCTGGCTGTACTATTCAAAAATGAATGTTGCATGATTTTATCTGGACAGATGCTGTATTTGGTCTTGGTTAATGTTGTGTTGACCCGAGGTTATCCTGTATAATTCTTTTAAATCAACACGGGTTCTTCAGTAAGATAGTGTCTCCAGATCAGACTCTTTTAATCTCTTTGGCTATGACTGACAAGTGTTCGTCGCTCGGGATCATCTTTGTGGCTCTCCTTGTAACTCGTTCCATAGTGTCTATGTTAAAATTATGTTATAGTTGTCAAATGCAGAAGCCGAATTCCCAATGTGGTCTTTCGAATGTTTTCCGAATATGTCGTACTCTTTGAGAGTGAAACCTGTTCGTAGTTCTTAAAGCACTTTGGGGCATTGAAGATACTGAGTTCTTGACTAGGTCTTGATTCTGGCTTAGACTCAATGTTACTGTTGTCAATGGCTAACTCACAAATCGTGTTCTATCTTTGTCATGGTGAATCTGGTGGTCACTCGACCGGCGTATTCACAATGACCTTGCACAGTGGTCTTCCTCTGGGAACCTCTTTCAGTAATGGAATTTTCTCGAGAAACACTTAAAAGTCGACTTATATATATATATATATATATATATATATATATATAACTATTGGATCTTGGCCTTGTATATGGAATTATCGGAAGGTATATAAACCCAGATATAAAATACGAGCTCGAATAGACAAGAATTAAGGTAAATGGGGGAAAATAGTCATATGGACGGCTACCGACTGAACATCGTCCGTATCGCGCTAATAAACAAGATATTTCAATTAAAAAGGCATTACGTTGTTGATTTTTTTTCTTATAAGAAAAGTGTGGAAGAATCAAAGTGAAGATACGGCAAAAGCCGTGAAGGAATCGTTTTTTGTAATCAAGAATTATTATATCTATTACAAAAATGTCAGTTTGTGCCACAAAACCCCTGGAAAGGTCGCACAGAACCTTGCAATTCTGCGGAACGCACTTTGGATACTGCTGACCTCGCAAGTCATTTTTCGCGTCTTGTGCAGTTTTTTTTTTTCCAAATATCAGATCAGACCGGGTCAGTTAGCCCCCATTGGAGTCTAGATTTGTCTATCTGCCACTTTTCTCATAGAGATTTCAGACTGTGGTCGAGATTTTTTGAAAAGTCGACGAGGCAGTTGATGGTGATCCCGAAAGAGGACTTTGTAGCCTATTTTGAACCAGGGAACTAAGGCACAATTGCACTAGGCAGACTATTCCTTTGCTAATATCAAATGGCTGGATACTTCCCAAACAGACCTACTCAGTCCGTCTCAACACAATAAACAGATCTTGACATCAAAATTAGGACAAAAACTGCTTTTGTTGCGTGTTATCTTGTAATCTTTGACAGCACAGTCACTCGATCGAAAACATTTTGTGACCGACGTCTTTTGGCATCATGTTGTATTAGGGTGAGCAATTGAATAATTGGAAAAGGGGGTGATCAATAAATGAGTTACTCCTCTCGCCTTTTGTTGAATCACTAAAAAGTCAAAATTCTGAAAAAAAAACATGAAAGTAGCAGATCATAAACTAAATGACCAATTTAGCATTTTACAATGTAAATTGAACCCACAACTAAAAAAATAGATAAAAATAAGTAAAAGATAAATTTCTGAGGGGATTTTGTGAATATAAAATAAAACGATTTTTTTGTCATAGTAAGAAGTGAATGCTTACATTTTCAGCTTTTTAGCTCCATTGGACTGGCTTGTTTGCACGACACATACCAAGATAACCGGCCAAGCCCAATGAAAAACTAAAGAAACCTATGTTAACAGTTTTGATTGACGCTTAAAAAAACAGCCAGCATCTTTAATCATAGTTTGTTTGTTTTTTCAAAAGACCATTAAAGTTTTGAATTTCGTAGTGGTTAGACGAATAGCCAAAAGCACACAATCAAATACTTTTTTAAATTTCTTATATATGCTAACAATAGATCTACGTTCACTACACTAATGAATGATTGCTTTCGATATACACATCATCAAAATTATCATCACCATCAATTGTAGTTTCACTGCTGGACAATGGCCTTCCTAATTTATTCCATGACAACTATGATTGTGCTAATATCTGCTGTACCCGACTCGCAAACCTTTCTATCTTATCCCTCAATCTTCAGTGTTCACTGACCATGGACACCAATCGGTTAACCATTTGCTCCATCAGTACTCCTCGTTCATTAAATATATGTATATATATATATATATATATATATATATATATATATATATATATATATATATATATATATATATATATATATATGAGAACAGGTGGATAAATTTTTCAATAAGTGTTGAATAAATCTAAGAAAAGCCTAACAAAGGAAAAAAATTGAAAAGGCCAAACTTTTTAGATATGGTTTTGAAGTATGCCTCAAAACCATAGCTAAAAAGTTTGGCTTTTCTTTTTTTTACACTTCTCTTATATATATATATATATATATATATATATATATATATATATATATATATCATGAATTGTCAAAAGATTAGAGATGGCTACTCGATTGTATATATGAGTGACTAAAACTCGAAACTCGAATAACATGAATAATAACTAAAGTATTGTTTAAGAATGCTAGTTTCCCATATTGGCTGCTAAATTCACCATATATATATATATATATATATATATATATATATATATATATATATATATATATATATCGTCTATTTTAGTTAAGCAAGTTCAGACGCACCCGTGCATCTGTAGGGTTCATACAGTGAGCCATAGATCAAAATACAAGTTTGATTGTCTAAAATCTAATTGATTTGGCTTTTGTGACGTCATTGATCGACCGGTGCTTTCTTGAAGCCAGAAGTGTGGGTGGTGACGTATTGAGTAAGGATGACGTTGGTAAGAACAAATTCGTGTGTGTGCGTATGTGCATGTGCGTGTGCATGTGTGTGCGTGTGCATGTACGTGTGTGTGTGTGTGTGTGCCTTTGAGTGCGTTTGGTGTTTGTGTGTAGGTGTGTATGTGCGTGGGTGTGTTTATGTGGTTGATTTCCCTCCTTAGCATTAGTAACCTTTCTCCCTTTCATTGTTTCTACCCTGTCGCTATTTTTCGTCACTACAATGACGTCAGTTGATCACTGACGTCGCTCTGTAAGTAACTGGTGATGGGAAAAAGTACACGACATGGGGAGTTTGGATAGCGGCATAGGTATACTATTTATATAGCCTATTGACGGCATTGAGGCTCGATTTAGGCTGATTTTGCACACGAAACTGCATTTCATGACGTCATACAAAATGGCGGTGTTTACAGGAAACGTTAATGGTCGAAAATGAAGAAAAAAATAATTATTCATCAGTATTTAAAAACAAAACGTATCATGCGTGCTTTTTTAATGTAAAATCTCTTTACAGGGGTGTAGCAAAAGAGGCGGGGCTATTTGAAAAAGCCGACTGACACTCCAACGGAGAGGGTCCCTAAAAGCTATATAAATAGTAGTTCTCACTGCATTCGGACTGACATTAAATAATAACAAAGATTTATTCGTACACACATGAATTGCATAAATAATAATCCAGTATTTGGAGCTGGTTAATCAACAATTAAAAGATACGTGTCTATCTATTGCAAATTGTCCCTTTTTCATCAGATCTCACTGACTAATATTCTGTTGAAGGGGTCCCTCTGAGAGTAAGATCCCCTGGATTCCCAAATCTCCAGTTACACCTCTGGGTCGTTGTTAACAAGAAACATTCATATTCTGTTTCCTTTCCTTTCTTAGAAAAATAAATATAAAAAAAATAATCAAGAAAATATGAGAAAAAACTCCACTCGGACTTCTATTTCAACTGAAGGTGATGACAGAAACTTTTGTATAGTATGTATAAAAAGTGAAGCAAATTATGAATAATGTATTTGTTAGTATAAGTATGTTTATATATTAGAATGAAATGAGTCCTTGCGTATCAGTGTAATAAATTTTGTAGATATGTGAGACTTGTCAGTTTGGCTCAGTCAGTGAGAGAGCCGGCTTCCACTCACTTAGTCATGATTTCAAATCACCATTTGAAACAGTAGATTTTTTTCCAATTAATAGTGTTCAGCAGTTACATTTCTGAAATAATAATCTCATAGAAATTCAAATATATACGTTAATCTTTTGGGGAGGATTAATTAGCATTATAACCTGGTTAGTCACTCTATAATATCTGGTTAGTCACTCAATAAAAACCGTGACCGACATCTATTGACAGCATGCCCTTGCTGAGGGTTGAAATGGGGTTGATCAATGAATAAGTTATCCCACTCGTCTTTTGCTGGGCAGTTATCACAAAAAAGGCTGAATTTCGAAGAAAGAAAAAAACGCTGCTGGACACAAACTAAGGGATCCATTTATCAGAAACTTACATTGAAAATTGCCACTCCCCCCCACCTGAAAAATCAGAATCCTGCTGGTCATCTGGCCAGATCGAATTAAAAACTGAAGAAACTATCTTAAACAGTCTTAGTGACAGTTTTAGTTGACAGTTTCTAATAAATACATATTTGGAGTCTGAAGGTCTACCGTACTGTGTATGTGCTTACATCTATGTACCGATATTCATTAAGCTTAGTCAAGTTTGGCAAAAAGTTCGGAGAACCCATTTGGGATCAAGCTTTCTACAAATGCAATGGTTTTCGAAACTAGCCCGCAAACTACTGTCAACCTGTATCAGTATCTATCCCTCAATCATCTTTCTCTCTCTCTCTCTCTCTCTCTCTCTATATATATATATATATATATATATATATATATATATGTGTGTGTGTGTGTGTGTGTGTGTGTGTGTGTGTGTATAAATCCTCCTCATTCGTCTTACATGCGCGTTCAAAAGCGAGTTTGTGCATGCAGGTGTGCTTTGATATTGAATTACGGCTCTGTTTCAGCTCAATAATTTCCGGGCGGGAATAAGTTGATCCATCCGGAAGTCTGAAAATAATGAACATCACATACACTGCAAACAAAATGGGATATATATATATATATATATATATATATATATATATATATATATATATATATATATATATATATATATATATATACTGCGTATGCCTGGATGATCACCTGAGGGCCTGCATCAGTCGTAGTAAACTCCCCAAGCCATAATGATAGATAGATAGCACAGAGTAAGATAGATAGATAGATACGCAGATAGTTAACCGAGCAACTAGAGCACACACACCACCAATTACCTTAAAGCACTGTGCAAAGTTCCTTCCCACTACTCCCTTCTCCCCGTTCTATCCCGACACCCAGTCATCCTCAGCCTCTACCCGGTCTACCCACCTTGCCTCCTCTGCACTCATTAATCCAGTTTTTTTTTTTTTTAGGTTTAAGTAATTCTATTGCCTATCCTAATCAATGTTTACGGCAGCAGATGCTGGGAAGGGGATCAGCAGTCGTAATGACAACGGTGATGAAAGGCACAGCAGTTGTAATGGCTGTGAAAGCCAAAGTGAAAGCGAAAGTGAAAGTAAGCGAACAGTAAGGGGTTGCTGCGGTAGTAGCAGGCTAACGGTGGGTCGAAGGAGAACATGCAACAGCCGCCTTTGCCGCTGCAGCAGAAGGATGGATGCAATCTACTTGTGCAATACAATGCGGAAAAGGATTTAATATATTCTCGATTAAAACCATGTATTCAGATGGATCGCTCGTTCGATGGAGAACAGATTAACTTGATTGGCTGGTGCATATGAAGATCGATATATATATATATATATATATATATATATATATATATATATATATATATATATATATTGTGTGTGTTTGTATGTGTATGAGAGAGAGAGAGAGACAGATGCATATTAATAGAGATATGAAGGGACTAGGATATATATATAGATGATTGGATAGGTTTATAGATAGATGCATAGAAAGATTTATAGGTAGATTTTAAAGCCCTATTTATATGATGCACCCAATTAGGATCCAACTCAATATTGATGGCTAACCACATCATGACAATAAACGCATACACACATAAAGGGTCTTTAGCTATATATCAGAAGGCAATCTCATAGAGGTGGATGAAAGATATCACATTATTTACACCTCAGTGCAAGTGGTTAATGTTGGAGCCCAGGTAAAATCCAGGAATTGTATATACTAATTTACAAAACAACCAGGCTTTTTCCAGTAAGGAGATTAGCGAATCACAATTTCTCTTGACTATTTAGCCTTGTACCTGACAAAAGTAAATTCAGCTAATCTCAAAAATTGCTGTTAATATTCATGAAATTATGATATTCTTCTTTTTCATGACCCGCTTCTTTGCTGAGATTGTTACATGTTTGTCACCAGTGCTTGTGGTCAGTGATCGAGCTAAGATAAAGCAACTGATGCTGATTTTCAAGGTAGTAATGTCACTTGGACTTTGGAGGTCTTTTCTCCATTCAGCTTCGCATTTGATAAATCGCAAGAAAGATAATCAAGTTTGCTATTTACTCTAGGACAATGGTCGACAACCGAATCTGGTTGATATCTGTTACCAGAGGAAGAGAGTTGCTACTAAGTCTCATTAGACACAATTGATCTTGTCCGATAACCGAAGGCAGTACCTAGATTGGCGACCTTTTGGAAATTGCCAATTGTCTTAAGCAGACGTGGATCATGTAAAGAGCCTCTCATGGTGAATCCCGCTAATCCTTCTAATAAGTAGACTTATCTCTGAACCATGTTCTCTATGGCCTCTAACCTCCTCTCCCTCCAACCATGTGACAGGCGACAAGAAATGAACGAATTAAGCGGATAAATCATTGGAACTTACTTTTTGTACTTCTTTAAAAGGGTCAGTCGAATGATAATCACTTAGCTTATAATTTTGAGAGAGTCGTAGAATGAACTCGCCGAAATGTTGTGATAACATCAAAGGCAGGAATGTGAGATCGGGTCGTCCAAATGAAAGTTCATAATCACTTTATCGAATAGTCAAAAATTAATAAGGGAGTTAACGAACATTTTTTTCTTGCTCTCTGGAGTTCTTTAAAAATGTATGAATCACACCACCGTCTATGAACGCAGCGCTAAATCCTTTTTGTCCTCTGGGATTTCGTTTTGCTTCGGAAAGACCGTCCAACATTATATATTCAGCGAACACTGTTGGCCTTTCTTTAATTCCTTGTCCTCTTCCCCGACAAAATGGCGGTGTCCTTTTTTTTTTTTTTTTTTTAGCAACAAACGGGGGAAGTAGCTATGGGGGAAAAAGCTATGGAAAATTGGAACAAATTGCTGAATCCGTGGAAATTCCAAGAGTGTAGACAACAAAGATTATCCATTATTTCATTAACGATTTTTATTGGTAATAATATTTGCAGAATATTTGATATAGCAATATTTTACAAGTATGAGAATCAATCAATTCAAAGAAATACTACTTGCTCTTCTTCTTCCTCGTTTTGTAACTATTGCCACGGATGGTTGACTCGTCGTTGAACGTACTGCTCTCGATCAATCAACCCCTTAATGCATAATTACAAAGCGATTTATGTAACGCTCTACATATGCTTTGTGATGATCTTACTTCTTCTGAAAGTTTTTGAGTGTTAATGGTTGGCTTTTGCTCTACCATGCGTTTTAAAGCGTCAAATCTGACAACGGATGGTCGTTCACTTCTGGACTTTATTCCAAGAGACAAGTCACCTCCTTTAAAACGCTTAAACCAGTTTCGGGCAGTATTGTCAGATATTGTTCCATTTTCTTCCACCTCCTGAATTCTGTGAGCAGCTTCAGAGAACTTGAGGTCCAGTTAAGAACAATGCCTCAAAATTGCTAGAATCTCGATGCTAGTATACGCCATTCTGATAACTGAAACAAAAATTACATCTGTGGAGTCGTAGATTATCTTAAGATGAGTAAAATGGAATGAGCTTTGAGGTTAAAGGTTATAAAAAAGCGAAAATACTTTTGATAGACCCTAATATTTCCCCAGTAAGAGAAATTATGAATGTGAACGTTTTCTTAAGGCTCTCTCTTTTAATCTACGAGATAGAAAGAAAGATGTCTAAACTTGCTTCCTGTAAAAAACCACTTACTACGATACTCAAATTTTAGAAGCAAAAACAGTTTTTTTAATTCTATTTTATGATTTAATCGTTTCCTACAAATTAGGTTACATAAATTTCATAGTTTCTTCAAACTTATCGTCTATAATCTTTTTATATTGTCTGTAAAGTTTTATAGCTTAAAACAATAAAGATGTAAAAGATTTTTTATCAAACATTTTTATGTCATTTCAGTTAATTTTTCCACAAATATCTGATAATACGATTAATGTGAGATTTTCAAAGGCTTTGATATTTTACACAGAATTTTATGTTATAGGCTTATATGTAAATTTCCTCGTGGAGATCATCAGTTTTTTACCATGTAACCGTTTTGGGGATTGAAAAACAAAACAGTAATTTCAACATGGATCCCAGCAGTGTTGATCAAACACTAATCTGCTTCAAGCTTTCATTTCACTCATCTTTGCAGGCTTTATGACATCCATTCAGCTGCTGTACTCTCTGGTCTCCTTTCTGTCTGAATTTCTGGGACAAAATATTGATACGATTATGCATTCATTTTTTTGGACCAGTTTCCTTGCCTATCTAGTATTTTTTCACAACGTTTCGATCGTCGTACGCTTCGGACACCTTACCATCTTAATTTCTGGAGCAAGCCGTTGTTATTATGTATGCATGGATTTATTCAGGTCTGTTTCCTTCGTAGGTGTTTTTCATTCAACGTTCCAGTCGATGCACTCTTTGATCTTCTTCTATCTGAATTATTGAAACGGTGTGGTGTTACTATTATACATTGATTCTTTCAAAACTATTCCATTAACCTTATTGCCTTTGATACAGTATTTCGGCCAATGTACTTTCCATACAATAAATGACAGATCGATATGGGCCTGACGTAGTACATAGATAGGGACAACTTTTTAAAAAATTGTCACGAAACCGATTGTAGCATGTCGTGCTGGGGATGACCAATTAAAACATTCGAAGAAAGGTGATCACTGAATAAATTACTTCTCTTGTTTGCGTAGTAATCACTAAAAATTCTGGATTTAAAAAAAAAAAAGAATTCTTTTTGAATCCCATCAAACGCAGAGATAAACTTTTGCCTTCTCAATCGATTCCGTTCAAATTGAGATGCTGAAGGATGTCCGAGATTTAGCCATAGTTTTCGTGGTTTTGCATCTTCGTAATAAACCTTTTTTCCGGGTTAACTATCTTGTCCAGGAGTAACTTTTATCGTGTCAAGCCGGACGAAAAAAGACATACATTCAAACACTGACCGATGTTCTATATCCGTATATTCATGGAAAACCCATTTCCTGGATCAGAAGTGGCGAACCTATGGCATGCGTGCCCAATGTGTCACGTGGAAACGTTTTGGGGGCACGCAGGAGATATAATTTTTTTGTTAGCGATTTCATAAAAAAGAATGGCGATAATTTAATTTATCTACTGTCATCTCAGTCATTGATCATTTAAACAGACTTCTTTAAGAATGCTTCCAAGCATTTTGTTTTCTTTCTCCATAAATTATGATAAAACAAACAGGTCTGGTTAGTCTGGAAATCGTCACATGACGAATTTCTTTTGGCAGCATACTCTATTGGTGATGATCAATTGAAAATAGAAAAAAAGGAGTGATCAATGGATGTTAGTTCTCTCACCTTTTCTTTGGTAGTGATCACTAAAAAAGTTTCAATTTGCAAAGAGCAAACATAAATGGGCACAAACTGAGGGATCATTTTGACATAAAATTATGTTACAAACTGATCTCCCCACAAAGAACCTACTCAGGGTGTGAATCTCAAAAATAGAAAATCATAATTTATTAGATATAGTAGAGAAGTTGCTGAAAATTTCAAAATGGCTTCAGTTTTCTTTCGAATATACTGTGCTGTCTTGTGATCTTGCCATGTGAATTTGAGCCTGATTCTCTCCAATGCTCGTTGCATGATTCTCAGTTAGGGGGTCAATCTTTGGTTAGGTCCCATGTTTCAACTTCATAGGTGACTATCAGAAGGGTGCATTGCTTGTATCCCCCTCTTTTTGGAAATAATAGGATTTCCTTGTCCTTGGTTGAGGTTTAGCTGGCTCTACCGAAAGATTATGAACCTAGAGAGATTCTCTACTTGATTTCTTCTTCTTTCGGGGGTTTCATGGAGATTCATTGTTCTAGATAGATGTAGCCTGGCACATTATTGATCATTAAAAATCTTATGTATAACTGAAATTTTATGCGTTATTAAATCTTATCCAAATGCTGGTACGTCCCGTACAAACATTTTTTTCGTGTACTACACCGCGTGTGGTAGTATGGAGTGCGGTAACATGCTTTCCTGGATTTGCTTTTGGTGAATAATGATACGTCGGCCATTGGTCAACGCTAATATAAAGTGTTGCATTTGCAGACGGCCTCGGATATAAATGCAAGTCGTCAATAAAATCTAATATATTATTTATAACCGCTTATAAATGATATATTAGATGATGAACAGCTTTTATCAGTCGCTCGAGCTCTCATCAATATTTGAACGGAGACTTCAGATCGATAAATTTTGGTTAGATCTCTGTGCAGTACTAATAGAGCCCGGTACGTTCATATCACGTTGCATACATCAGTTTTTGCACGATCACCGAAGTTAAGCTATTTCGACTCTGGTTAGTGCCTTGATGGGTGACCGTATAGAAACTCCAAATGCTGGCAACTCATGCAGATCTATGCGTGATCTTTTTAAACACTTCAGGTTGACGGGGGGCTTTGACTCAACATTTGGTCTATACTAAGCGCCTGGGTATAGCAGCTAAAAGTTGTTCAATGGCCAACCTTAGTTGACTGGGTGCCAAGAACTAAGGCAGCCTAACCGAGTCAGAAAAAGAGACGGAGAATGGAACTAATCAAAGCAGTTTTTTTTAAATAAGTCCCCATCAAGCTAAATTATTATAGGTATTACAACCCACCGTATTTTTGTTTGCTAAATAAATCTAAGAAAGAAAGTTAGGGATATTTCAGCAACTCAGTTGTTATTATATCGAGATAAGTACCTAGGGCAGTGGTTCTCAACCTTTTTCAACCAAATACCCCCACACAACCTGATATCAAAGATTTTTACAAACGACATTTACAAAAAATATCTTCTGGTCCATAATCTCCAAGGCAACAGGATCATCCCATTTTTATTGCTACCTCCACATTTCCTGCCTAAGCGTTATCCGTGTATTCCATTCGGCCGATTCCATTATAAGTCAGTCAGGGGCGTGACACTTCAAACAAACACTCAATTCAAAGCTCATTTACAACCTTATAAACGAAATAAAATCTGAGATTTTGAAATTCTAAATAAAATACAAAATTCAGATGAAAAGAAAACAAAGATAAGTTTATCAAGATACAGAAAATCTAGTCATTACAAGCCTGGTTGCTGGTTATTTCGACTGAGGATGATTATTATGTATAAACAGGGTGGTCTTGAGACCCTTGTTCCGTTTTTAAAAAAATCATCTGCATATGCAAATAAAACAACTATATTGTAAAAAGTGGGGTAACATCGGGCGAACGAGATGGTCAAGCAATTAGTCAGCCTCTACCGATCCGCTTGTCTGGAAAGGCATCATCTAATTATTCAAAGGATGATGAGGGAATGCCCTGTCTGACTGAAATCATTGCATAAAAATCTCCATTAGTTGGGCTTTCATATAACATTTACTGACTAGTTTTCACATTTGTACATGTGAAGTTATTAGCGTTTAAAGGTGGACTAGGATGCAAAGGATACCCTGTGTAATAAACGGAAACATTACTTTTTATACCAACTTTTGCCCTGTTAATTTGAACTGCTCTTCCCATCTTCAATGTAAACCCAACGGTTCGAACAAAAGTTGGTATGTTAATAACTCCTCTCAAATTTATAGACAATACATTTGTAGCACAAATGTATTTATATTGCAGGCTGAAATGTAGCTCTACCGGGATTATGTGGCAATGTGTGGCAGAAAGTAATTTTTTTATGAATCTTCAATATAACTACTTTTAGAAAAATATGTCACCAATATTTTCTATGGTCCAGTGTATATGATTTTCAAGATGGCGTCCAAGATGGCTGCTAAATACTTATAAAACCCATTACTCGTTCATTATTTACAAGACAAATTTATATATATATATATATATATATATATATATATATACATATATATATATATATGTATATATATATATATATATATATATATATATATATATATATATATATATATATATATATGCAGCATATTTTCTTTAAAATATCTTTCAATAAAAATAATAGACAAGGAGCATCTTTTTAATCTTTTAATAAGATTTTCTTGTTTTCCTACAAGTAAACGATCTTTGTTTCCAATGAATACATCTAGATGTCTGTATCAACTGTCAAGAATCGACTCAAGTGGTCGTGTTTGAATGTGACGGCTGCAGAGAATCGAGGGGTGTAAGGGGGAACAGGTAGGGCTTAGGTTCGCCAATCACACGACCTCGGAGCAGCTGATCTCGTTATCGATCGACCATTGTAGATTTGCACCACTCTCCCTTAAACGATGAGCCCTCAACTTTCATTGAAACAGTGATAAGCTCATTATGTGCGGTCGCATGAGTTTATTTTGTTTGGAGGTTAGCGATGGCGCCTCAGTGTCATTCAAATTTCTTCCCTTCGGTCCTAACACGCTTATTTCAACATCAATATTCGACTTTTCAGTATAGTCTGCAAAGCAGTACTCTTTCGGGGTCACCATCAGCTGTCTCGTTTGTGGCATGAAATCTCCCCCACCCTTTCAACGGTTAAAAACTAGAAGTCATAGGGTGTCAAATCTGGACCTTGGGGTGGGGCTGAAAGATCTTGGTGATGCAGATGTTTTGACAAAATGAAAACGCTGCTAAAGAAGTAAATTAATGCAGGCTTGGCCGTTGTGAATGCGATGATCACGTAGTACACAAGCCCAATCAATGGCGTCTCACTCCTGACTGAATATCCACGCATATGCAATAAAGTCCTCACTGATGTTCGTTACGATACATCAAGGCCGTGCAACCGTTTCTCGAAATAATCAGAATGGCTGGAGATCCCGCGAGATATACTCTATGCCACTCTCGCACATGGGACTTCCGAGAGGGATGTTATAAGGTGGTGCAAAGCTGTTTTGGCCTTCCCCTATACACACTCTACACTGACACATTTCTTCTTTGGCAATTTTCTTTTCATCTGTAACGAAAAATAACAATTCATGAATCGAACTTGATCTACATTTCTTTATAGCCATTCGATTGAAACAATCAAAGACAAATATATCCAATCGATGATTTTATGATTAATGACATCCTTTGTTCCTGATAAGATCAAATGTGTCCCGAAGGGAAACGAGAGCAAAGCGGTTTTTTTTTTTATTACCCAATAAAATCCACGATACCCCCAGGGTTTCAAAATCAATATCTGCACAATGGATATTCGGATAACCACTTAAAATGTGGACAGCTTTATTCCATTATTGAATTGACTGGTGTGGGAAAAAGCGACCTACTTCCAGCCGGCCGAATTATGACTTAAACCTTGCTGATTCTTTCGTTCATCTTATTATCGTTCGCTGCCAGGCCAGTCAAGGAGTGGGGGCCTTTGGTTTGCGTGATTGGGCATAGTTCAGATATCAGTGTCAGCCTTAGGAGGATTAACGAGATTGCTGTGAGAAGCTCTGTACATAATCCCCAGCAGTCTACGGCACCTGATATTTCCAGATGGTCACCCAACTAGGCAATGGTGAGGCAAGACGTTGCTTAACTTGATTGTATGATAACCGACTATAACACAGACCTGTCTTTATTAAGATCAGAATAAATTCTAAAATGGGATTGCTCAGTTGGAGATTTCGAGGCCCGTAGGGTGCTTGGCTCCGTGAAGAGCTCCACCCAACACTTAGTAAGATTTGTTATTGTATAATGTTACCATTCTTAACGCTTTTGGGGTCCGGTGTCCTTTTAAAATCACCTCCACCCCTCCAACAGTCACGCCCCTGCAGCTGACCCTCGTCTGTTTTTTGTATTTCTATCAGAAACTGTCAACCAATACTGTCAACATAGTTTTTTCTCGGTTTTTAAATTGGTCTATCTGGCTGGCTGGCTGGCTGGCTGGCTGGCTGGCTTAGCCATGCTAATAGAGTTAGAGGACTGGAAATTTGAGCATTTACTCATTACTATGACTGTAAAAAACTTTTTTTTTGTTTTTTAAAAATCCCCCCCTCCTTAAATAGGTTTTCAGTCGGAGCTCAGGTTGCAACGTAGGTTTATGCTCAATTGGTCATTTAGTTTGCAGCCCTTGTTTATTTGAAAATTCAGATTATCATAGTGAACACTGTCCAACAAATGCCTGAGGATTAACTTACTTATTGATCAATTTTTCCAAGTTTTCAATTGATCACCCCAAATATAGCATGCTGAAAGACACTGGTCTTGTGATGTTTTCTTTTGAGTGACTGATAATTTTTTTTTATGATGATGTCAGTAGAATTATATCTGATAGGATTTGGGAATTAATTATCCGTCAAAGAAAAGTCGTTTATCTCAGCAAGGAGTCCCGGCATTTTCCGTTCGAACAGCCGTCTCAGCTGCAAGATAAGCTGGCTAACGAGGCAGAAGTGAGAGATTATAGCAACTCGAGCCGTCCGTACATTCAAGATGTTATGCTTCTCTCGGAATTTCGTATAGAATCTCTTCCTGAAGAGTTTAACGGAGTCCTCAAGGCTTTCTGCAAATTAACCTTTGAACTGCGACAGGAGTCGCTCAGTTGGCGTGTCCAAAATGCAGAGGTAACTTTGATTACTCAGGGTGGCGCAAAATAAGTTGAATGATTTGTTTTCTCTGCAAACAATGAATACTTCCATTTGATGGAAAGAGGAACATAGAAACAAGATGAAGAAAAAGTCTTTACTTGAGAAGAAGCATCTTACAAGTAGAAACAAACTTTTTTTATTTTGATAAAATTTTTAAAAAAGCAAAGCTAAATTTAACTTTATACAATAGACAATTACCTTCAGTATTTGGTAAAAAGTCAGACGATAAAAACATTGATGAAATAGATTAATGAAATCATCCACTAAACCAGAAAAAAAGAAATCGCATCAGAAAGATTTAAGTTGAGCGGAAATAGCCATCTTCAACCTCAACTGGAAGGGTCCATAGTGTGATTGATGAAAACTCCTGTCCCACACAGTTGAGCCCTAGAATTATTATGACTGAAATTTAAGTCATAGCATTTAATAGGTTAACCACAAATCAATTGCCTGAGGATGTGATTTTGCGAACTCTCGGATCGGCCAGAGTAGAGTATTAAGCCGAAGACAATTAACTTATTAGTTATAACTGGTCTAAATGTTTGATGGGGACTAACAGAAAAACGTCAAAACGCTATGTTTATTTGGCTAATTTTTTTCTTCAAAGGGATTTTCGGACGATTGAACTCCCTTTGTTGTTTGTTGTCAACACAACATTTCGGCCGGTCCATTCCACGGCCTTCAAGTGAATCAGCGGAAACCTCGTGTTAACAATGCAAAAAAAGGGGCTTCAATCGTCCAGAAACCTCTTTGAATGCTAATAATCTTTCTAAAATCTTCTGGCAAAGCTGCAAAAATATAGCCACTCGATTAATCTCGAACCCAAAGGAAAAGATATATAAGACTGATCGTTCAGAAGAAAAGTTGAAATGTTTTGATTCACTGTGATCAAATTGCTGTTGAAATTTGATCCCAAACTAACACCACAAAATCGCGAACGTTAGCTTCTGGTAGGGATGGACAAAAAACAAAGCGAAATATTTCAAGAACGAGTGTCGGCTGATCTGTTCAATAATTGAGTGGGCGGAACTATTTTTGTTACGAGATGAACACGACTCAGCTCAACAATATCTTTGAGCTAGTCACACGGCGTTTAGACCTTGAGAAAGTGTTACAGACCCACCCTGTAGAGTGGAACTAATTTCATGTGGAGGTGTTCGTTTCCGACGACGGCGGAAGAAACTGCGATATTGATCTGATAATTCGGATTGATTTCTGTTTTGTACGAGCACAGTCATCTTTCAGAGACTTTTTTTTTTTCAAGTAACAGAGTTCGCGTTCCCAAAATTCGATTAGACTCTTCAGCGGGACTAGCGCTTTTGGTACGTCTGTACCAAATTGGTACTAATGACAACTTTTGGTACGTTTTGGTAGTACGTTTGAAAAACTTGGTACATTTTGACAATTTTTCTCAAATCTTGTACAAGTAAAGGATTAAAGATAATCCTCATTCAAATGAAAATACAGATGAAGATGGAATATTCTTCTAGTATTTGAGTTGAATTTGATTAATTTCTTTCAGTTAATTAGTATTGAACTTTGGTAATAGTATTGACTATTATTCACAATTCTTCATCTAAAAATGAAAATAAATTATAAACTGGGATTTCTTTTATTTGGTACTTTTATTAACGATTCGGTACGTTTCAGTCTGTCCGTTGGTCGGTTGGTACCACTTACCTTAAGCATGTTCGGGTTCGGCATTTTACTATTAAAAGTCCATCTTAACATATAAGTGGTATATATGAAAATTTCTGTTTGTGCATTGATCTCATTGGTTAATTCACCTTCCTATTATGATATAACAAAGGGGATTTCGTCATAAAAACTCTTCAGACTTTATGTCTAATCACCCTTTAAAACAGCTTGAGTTGAATTGAGACGTGAAAAAATCAAAATTGGGATGCTTGAATTATAATTGAAATAAATGACTCAATAAGATAGCTCTATGCTCGTAAGTGTCGAGCCATACATAAATAAAACCGTCATGTTTTATGGGTATATTCTAGTTAATAATAAACAACGATACTTCAACCGAGAAATTAAAATGATATTATGACTACTGCTTGTTTAAACTGTAAGCAAAGAAGATGGCTAAGTATCAGATGCGAGAAATGGGGAAACGATTGAACAACAGATAATTAAGCAGACAGGTCATGAAGATGGAAGGAAACAGAACCGGCTATTCCCTGAATATAAATTGTCATGTGACCAATGTCTTTTAGCGGGATATTGTGTTGGGGGTGATCAGTTGAAAAATTGGAGAAAAGGGGTGATTAATGAATAGGTTACTTCTCGTGCTTTTTGTCGGGCTATGATTGCTACTAAAGTTCGACTTAAAAAAAACATGGGTGAATGTTGTTTGACACAAACTGAAGGTCCAATTTTGCATAAACTTACATTGCAAATCCCACCCTCAGTAAAAACCTATTTTAGGGAGAAATTTAAAACAAAATGTTTTTTCTAGGCATAATAAGGAGTTAATGCTGAAATCTTCAGCCCTCTAACTCAATTGGTGCCGTCTGTACTCATTGACAGTTTTGAGGGAGAGTTGTAGTTGACGGTTTCCAACAGATAATGCAGATAGCAGACACAATCAACATTTAAGGAGGCCAATAGCTAAATCTGCTTCTGAAATTGATTTTAAAATCGATAGAATTAATTTATTTCTGCCAACAAAGAACTTTCTTCTAAATCTGTAGAATTGAATTACATTGGGATATCTGAAATATGAAATTCTGGAAGTCGTTTCTTAGTACGACAATAAAGTGTACAATTCAGCCGGCTAAGAACAGTATTTATATATATATATATATATATATATATATATATATATATATATATATATATATGAATAGACTAATAAAGATAAATTGATAGATATGGACAGACAGACATAGATAGATAGATAGATAGATAGATAGATTTGAACAGATTGAGATAGGCATACATCTCTGACGTTTTCTACGGTTTCAAAAAACCTTCTAGAAACATTTTGACCCTGGAGAATCTAGATGTTATGAATAACGCTGTCATTTCTAAAAAGGGTCTAGTGAAGTACTGATGCTAATTTTCAAGTCTGTAGGCATAACGATACGGCCAGGAGCGCTGGAACCCACGAACGAACACAAACACACGCACATATATATAGGGATGGAACCCATCGCCACCTTTCGCGGCTGCAGTTGTTCAATAAATAGATAAGTAGTCCACTACCCTTATTTTTCAGTCAGTATACTAGTATCAGCAAAATTTCTTTCTGTTTGTGCCTATCTGTCTATCTGTTCACATCTATCTATCACTTGATATTCATATTTTCTGGTGTCTCTCCCATCGATTGATTGAGCTATCTCTCCCATGAATGCATATCCACGTATTTCGAAATGAGATCATATGTATACACAACCTTAAATATATGCATTAATTACATCAGCATGCTATGTAATTGTGCATACGTGTGTAAGGTATGTTTGAATAACAATGTAATGAGATTTGTAATTAACTTTCTGATATTAAGATGACACTTAATCTTGCGGTGAGTTTGGGAAGCCAATCAATCAAGAACCGAGTTACACAAACAGATCCGGATTATCGTCCAATAAATCAACACGATGAGGCCCAATTGGATAGGATATATCCGGCATAATGATGATAGTGACAAAGTGGAAACCAAGTTTAATCTGAAATAAGTTTTACTTTTTCTTTTTTTTTTTCTGTCATGTTTCACCTGACGGCGTGAGCTTTCCCTCCGTTCTCCAACCGGGTTTCTTATATTTTCATTTTATTTCCTTTGTCTGGAAATGCTTGCACCATCAAGTGGAACTTGTCACAAAAATAAGGAGAAATTATTTTGAACTAAACTTAGTTTCGACACTGTCCCTATTATCACACACGCCCCCCCACATACACACATATATATATATATATATATATATATATATATATATATATAGATAGATAGATAGATAGATTGATTGATAGATAGATAGATAGATAGATGCACTTGAATAGGTCCTCAACACAAAGATAAAAAAAGCGTTTATTTTAAACGAAAAATATTTCCAGTGAAGATATCAGGTCAAAACTCTGCTAATATATGTGTCAGACAACAGATGTACTTATCAACCATTATATATATATATATATATATATATATATATATATACATATATATATATATATATATATATATATATATATATATATATATATATATATATATAATCAGCAGCTGTAGCCGTAATAACTCCACTGAAGAGTTCCTCTCATGCTGATCGTAAGCTTGCTAACTTCTGCTTTGTC
Organism: Thysanoteuthis rhombus; assembly: GCA_963457665.1. Classification (NCBI taxonomy): domain Eukaryota; kingdom Metazoa; phylum Mollusca; class Cephalopoda; order Oegopsida; family Thysanoteuthidae; genus Thysanoteuthis; species Thysanoteuthis major. The sequence continues at coordinate 45,417,625 of OY735230.1, forward strand.
TTAGTGGCAAATATGTCTACGTTTGCTATCCCTTCGACATCATCAACCATCCTTTTGCACCATCTGTTATCGTTTCTTCTTGCTACGTGTCCTGCCCATCTCCATTTCGTCGGTTAATTAGTTGTATGATCTCTTTTACTTCGGTCTTTTTTCGCATTCATCATTTTCTATCGCTTATCAGTTACTCCTGACATTACTCTTTACATTGCTTTTCATCTGATTCTGGGTTTATTTTCAAGAGATTTTGTTTGTTTTGATGATTCACGTCTGTTTACAATATAATTCGGAAGGGGTTCATGAATCCATTTAGTTGGGGAAGTTGATAAAGTTACAGAAGGATCACGAAAGCGAAATGAAATGAAATGACGTAGAACAAGCATTTAGTAAACATAGAGACATACTGAAAAGCACTTAGGAAATGTGCTTGAATACACACACACGCATGCGCAAACCGTCATATATATATATATATATATATATATGTGAGTGTGTGTGTGTGTGTGTGTATGTGTGTGAGAGAGAGAGTGTGTGTATGTGATTAGTGCATCCAATTAAGTTATATCTGACATAATGATTAAAATTTATAGACGATAAGAAAAACCAGAAGTTGAGTGAAATGTCATTTATTCATGGACGTTTCGTGAGGAGTACTCCTTCATCTTCAGCGTAATCAAAAAAAATGAATGGGGGTGAAACCTCTCCATAAAAGGCATAGAGGGATAATATTTCATCAATTGAAGTTACTGTGATGATAATGCTTTAATATACATACGTATGATAAATAGCTTACCTGGTGACGAAAAAACTTCTTTTTAGTGTTACAGATTAGTTAAAACCATTTCGAATTTCGAATATTGTGTGTGCGTATCTTGTGTGTTTGCATGTGCGTGTCCTTGTGCACACACACAATCACGCACACAGGCAGTTACGGCAGCTCATTTGATTGGTTGAACGTTGAGCACAACTGAAGCAAAAGTATGAAGAGTACAAGTGGGTGAGTCCCCACCGTTGGGGTTGGGGTGCTGTATTCACCAATGTGCGCCTTGTGTACAATATCGATCCAATCATCGCTATTTTCACGCTAGATATTCTGTTCGTGCATGTGCCAGTCAACATCTAACCCGTCTAACACTCCATCCATGGAAGTGGCTACCTGGACGAAGTGACAGATCACCGGTTGCAAGGTCACCAATCGGAGATGGGGAGACAAAAAGCTAGCATTTTGATTTCGAATGTTCAAGGCCGGCAGTCGTTCTTTATCCAAAGGGCATATCCGATACTACATTATATTCTTTTGCTCAGACAATCTAATCTATTCGTCTTCACTATCTTCTATATTAATGCAACGTTTCGATTGATTCATTCCATGAGCTTCTTCAGGTGGAATAAGTATTATCCAATTGGGCGTTGCAAAAACAGAAATTCGTAGAATGAATCAGGCGAAACGATATGCCAACATCAGAGATAGAAAGAAGGAATTAGATTGCCAGAACAAACGTTGGTATGTTAATGACACTCCTCAAAGTTATAGACAATACTCGATAACAGTTATTTACTAAGCTTTGTTTAGTTTTGGATTAAGCTCACTGATAAGCAGTGATCTGCGATACCAACATCTTAACAATTAAACCACGGTGAGGTACCCAGCACCCTCGACTATAGAGATTTATCCAAGTGGTTGAGGTATTGGACAATTGATTATAAGACCTGAAATAAAAAGCGACAAATGGTTTGGTTCTTGAAATTGGAACTGGTGAACCTTGTTTCTATTTTTCAGTCCGTAATAAGTAAACTTCTCGTTTATTTAAACGAGGTTTATCCAGAAAGTATGTGGCCATTTATTATCAACAAAAATAGCAACTTATAGCTATGGCACCTTAGACCCCTTCTAAGTAATCCCCTTGGGACCTAACATACCTATCACAGCCTCCATTATATTCATCAAAACATTCTGCAAAGTCCTCTTTCGGAATCACCATCATCTGCATCACCAAATTCTTCATAATCTTGTCGCTGGTTTGAAATTTCCTTGGTAACGCCAAGAGTTACAGGGAAACAAATGTGGACTGCAAGGGCGTTGACAGACCTGGGGGATGCGATATTTTCCCAAAGAAAACCTTGTGGCTCAGTAACCCAATGAGAGCATGTCTGTTCATGCATGCATTGTAAGGTTACCTCTAATTGACTACCATTATTGTCAAGGCTGCGCAACCAGTTCTCGAGACATGTAGAATGTTTATTTACGTCTGTCCATTTCACCTGACCTGATACAAGTATTGACTTCTTAACGTGCAGTTTTTGATCTCGAGAGGATGATTCTAGCTTTTCACGCCCGGATGTTGATTGTGGTCAGTGAAGGATACGTAAAAGCGTTATCATGCTCAAATAATCAGAGGATCCTGATCTGGTCGGTAGGGTGGGGTTATTTTAAATAGAATTTCTTTTTTTTCCACGAATTCAGTAAAGGTAAGTGAACGAAAGGTCAATCGAGTGTTTATCTCTAGTTTTTGGCACTGATTGACTGGGTTTCAATACGGCTACTTTAAGCCTGCAGATTACCAGATGCTGCTATGCAAGGCAAATTTCAAGGTCAAACACCCATTCTGAAGTACGTAAAGACGAACGCCCCGTCACGGTTGCTCTCTCTCTCTCTCTCTCTCTCTATATATATATATATATATATATATATATATTCTAGAAAGCTTTACACCTTTAAACACTAAACACATTGAAATGTTTTTTCAAAAAAGTGTCACTTCAGTCACTTTTTCCCCGATATCTGATGAAGTAATTAATGCATTTTTCTTGAGCGTTTTTTTCTTTTGTTTTACACAGAATTTAATATTATGGTACTATCCGTGTATCCTCTTATTGGGATCTTCAGTTGTTTATCATGTAACCGTTTCAGGGATTTAAAAACAAAATAGTTATATTAGCATGGCACCCTAGTATATATATATATATATATATATATATATATATATATATATATATATATATATATATATATCACGGCGATATTGGGAAACGGGTGACTGAAGTGACACAAAAATCTACTGAAAAAGTTTTTTAATGTTTAGTGTTTAAAGCTGTAATGCTTTCTTGGCTATGTATAGTCTGTAAAGCATTGTAGCTTTAAACACTAAGGATGCAATAGATTACAGATATGAATAGATTATAGATTTAACACTTCTTATGTTATTTCAGTACGTAAAAAGATTTTCGAAGAAAATTATGTTTTACACAGAATAAGACGTCATGGTGTGTATATTTTGGAATTCGTTTGTTATTTCAATATGGCTCCCCTGCAGTGTTCATCGAACTCAAGCTTTAATGTTTATATTTGGCTGGCTATAATATTTTCAGGGCCATGTCATAAATTATGTAGATTATTATCTTATATAGGGCGTTAAAGTAATTTATTATTTTGTATTACAGCTTATTGAATTAGCTGTATGTATATATATATTTATACTAAGAAATAGATGTATATATGATTCGACAGAATGATTGTAAAGTGCGTTATATAATATAGAAACTCTTATTTGAAATGATCTTCCGTCATTACATGGTTAATATATCACTTGGTCTAGACAATATAAATAGAACAAACAATGCTGGTGCTGTAGGAATCGAACTTGCAACCGATAGGGTAGCCGCTTCGACGTAGCTCTTACCATCAAGCTAAACTACCACCGGTAAGGCAACGGCCCAAATAACTGCTTTCACCCCGAATTCACATCTCGTTTATACTTATACATAATTAATACACAACTGTCACGTTGAAAGAAACGCATAGAGTAGATATAGAGTGAAGAATAAAAGAGATTAGAATTTAGAGAGAAAGCATTCGTACTTATTAAATTGTTCAGAATATGATATTGCTTTGGATCAAATCTGGTTGGTCAACCATTAGAAAATGTACATTGTAAAGTGAACCCCCCAACTTGATTGGTGGATTCGTTAAAAAATTGAAAACACTGTTTTTCTAGATATAATAAGACGTAAAATTTGAAATTTTCAGCCCTCTAGAACCACCGGTGCTGCTTTTACATGCGATACATGTATACATAGCCAGACCAACTAAGAAAACTAAGGAAACCTGTGTTGACTTTTAGTCAAAAGCTTCTTATCAATTTAATTAAAAGCAATTCTTTCTTATGAGTATCGTCTCCTGTCGTAAAACTCTTTTTCTCAAGCGAATAACATTGCTTCAACCTCCCCCCTCCTTGCTGTACCATTGGTTGAAAGCATCTTAACCAATTCAGAGATATATTGTGGCCTTGAGCTCGACTAAGCTAAGCTTAACCAATATTTACCCGGGTAACCCTCGTTAGGCGATGGTTAACAAGCTAGTCTCCTAGGTTATTGTTAGTTCGATCCATATTGCCTGTCGCACTATCGCAGCCTTGAGCTGGACTAATCTAAGCTTTAAAAATATCGGGTCTTTCTCGAACTGAATAATTACCGCTATTACAGCTCACCGTATTTTTTCTAGATAAATCAATGTGAATATAAAAAAAAATTGAAGGCATTTCGGCAACTCAGTTGCTGTTATTTTATCGAGATAATAACCTAGGGTTAGGGGCTTGGGTTAGTCAGCCAGGACAGAGATTAGTTTATGTTGGGAGATTTCAACTTTTAGAAACTGTCAACCAAAACTGTCACCCAAAATGCCCACATAGGTTTCTTCAGTCTTCGAATTTGGTCGGTCGGTCTGGCTGGCTATGTACGCATCACTGATAAAGGTCGCACCAATAGAACTAGTGGGCTAAAATGTTCTAAATTTTCACATTATGTCTACAAAGGACTCTTGCTTTATTTTCAATTCCCTTATGCCCAAGTCTTTTTTGTGCGGGGGGGGATCAATTTGCTACGTAATTTTATGCCAAATGGATCCTTTATTTGATATTCATCTGTTTTTTGAAAACTCGGACTTTTTCAGTGATCACACCAAACGAAAGGAGAGGGGAGTGATTTGTTCATTGATCACCCGTTTTACCAAATTTTTAATTGATCACTCCAACACAGCCTGCTACCAAAAGACGTTGGCCATGTGTATTTATTTACACTTATTTTTCCAAAATAAATGCACTGGTTTTTAGATATCATTATCATGTGTGGTAGGGTCTATCCCAAAAGAACCCAAATATGTATCTCGACGTTACTTGTTCGGCGATGGTTAACGAGCTAGTCTCCATGATCAAATTGGAACCTTTGCTTTCGGCGTGACTTGATCAATAGCCTCATTCTCCGTCTCCTTGAAAAAAAAATCTCGAAGTTGATAGTCCTAATAAACAACTTATTGTGCCCCTCTCTATCTCTCTCTATCTCTCTCTCTCTCTCTCTCTCTCTCTCTCTCTCTCTCTCTCTCTCTCTCTCTCTCTCTCTCTTTCTGAGAGTGGATCAATAAGTATATAACCTTATGATGGAAAAGGTGTTTATTTTACACAAGTCTTCGCCAAGATTCATAGAGCACACGAAGGAATGCATAATACCAGCTATGACTCATGGAATCGAAATATGGAAACTAACAAAACGAAATATAAACCAATCGCATAGAGACACATGGAAAGAGCAATGCCTGGAATAACTCTAAGAGATAGACAGAGATCAACATTGATTTGAGAGTTGACCGAGGAGAAAGATATTTTTACTAATAATTGAGCAATAAAAATGGAGGCGGGCCTAGCAAGAAGAAATGATAACAAATGGCGTAAAAGATTAACTGATTGGTTCCCATGGGACGGAAAATGCAGTATGAAAAGGCCAGGCAATCACGTAAACCTGTCAGGGGTCTGCGCTCTCGCAGTCGTCATGAAAGTTTGGAAAGTGCTTGGTCCAACAAATGACTGTTGCTAATGATGATGATTAATGCAGAGAGAGTGTGTGTGTGTGAGGGGGTATATTTTTAGAGTATCGTCCGTGACTGACATGCTGCATATGCGCTACCCACTACCACCATCACCACCACCGTTACATCCCCGCCCCCACCCTAATGATTTGCCTTCCTCGCAATAAAGCCCACTAATATTAGCCATAATTCTGGAACATTCGTAATAGCTCTGGAGATAATAACGACGTACCATCTTAAGAAGCAAACTGAAAATAGCATTACATCTTCCCCCTCCTTTTTCGATTTCAGTCGATCGATAGGGTACAAGATCAATAGTGTTCATAAAAATATACGCTTGGTTAGTACGAAAGAAGAAAAAAAAAGGAAGTGTCCGTGCCCCGTATGAATGAATCACCATAGCCCGTGTACGTACCTGAACAAGTTGTATTACAAAAATTATCTGTAATTATCTGATAGAATATCTAAAAGAAATAGATTCTTTATCTAAGATGATCTAAGAATAAATTACTGTACAAATTTTGGACATTACTGATCCAAAATGACCATAAGAGACCAAAAAAGTACTTGGAAAAAACTGTGTTTAGATGGTGCCTAGTGGTGTACTGATGCAAATTTTCAATGTTGTAGCCCCGAAATTGTGACTAAGGGCGCCCGGACACATAGACACACACACACACACACACACACACACACACACACACACACACACACACACACACACACAAACCCAAAGAGAAAAAGAAACTGTAGCCCATTTGGCTGGTTGACCTGGCCATTTATGGGGCTACGGTGATTCTATGACAACATTTTGATGATTCCTGACTTTCGTCTGAATTCCTGTTCTGATGGATAATCACCATTTTTTAAACTCAACCAAATCGGGCTGGGAATCTGTATTCTCTTGTTTCTGTCCATGTATCTGACAATAGTCCTCGATGAATTTCAAAGAGATTCCTTAATCATGGTCTAACAAAGAATTGATTGAATTCTGGGGCAGTTCTAGTAATCAATTTACAGTTACTTCGGATGCATCGTCGCTATATGTTCGCACAATTTATCCAGAAGATCTCGATTAATTCTTGATGGAATCTCGAAATATCTTCAATTTATTTCAAGTGATTTTTTTTCTTGGGTAGGAGCCGGTGGCCATGGGGTTAGGGAGAATTCATGGAACTTCACGTTGGATCAAGGAATTTCGTTTTCGATTGAGAGTTTTGTTCATACACTTTTGTATTCACTTGTGTTTGTCCACGCACTATCTCCGAAAGTTCACCGTGAATTTCGACAACATTTCGTGGAAGGTTTGACTCTGGATCAAGGAAGAATTGAAGACATTCTAGAGCGGATCAAGGATTTTTTTTCACAATTACCTGCTATGCCTCATAGCTATATATAAACTGATTTTCATTCAGATTTTTAGAGACGATGGCGTTGGATGAAATACGTGCTCTTTTAGTGCTTTTTTAATGAATTATTTGAAACTGTGAATCAAAACTGTCAACATAGTTTTTTTCAGTTTCTAAGTTGGTCTGGCCGACCGACCGACTGGCTGGCTGACAAGCCATATCTGTATGTATCATGCGTACAGGTCATACCCATTGGGCTAGTGGGCTAAAAAATTAGGCATTTACTCCTTATTATGTCTAGAAAAATAACCCACTATTATGTATAGAAAAAGAAATGTACGTTTATGCTTAATTAGTCACTTACTTTGTGCTCAGAAACATTCACACGTTTTTTGTTTAATTTGAACTTTTTAGTGATCATTGCTGAACAAAAGGCGAAAGAAATAACTTATTTATTGATCACCACTTTTTCTAAATTTTCAATTGATCATACCCAAAGTGGCATGCAGCCAAAAGACGTTGATCTCCTAACATTTTCTATTGAGTGACTATCCGGGCCCATTTTATTTATTCACTTTTTCTGGTGTTTTGATGGGAGATGTTGGTATCTAGTTTACACGAGTTCGGGTTTAATATGAGGCTCCACTAGCGTGTTAAGAGGCAAATATTGTTCAGTCACTGCGGCCTGTGACCACAAAAGTTCATGTCCTACTTCACCTGAAGACAAGACTGGTCTTAGCCCAGAAGGTCCAGCAATTGGTGAGACACTTCATTTGAACTCTCCTTACGACAACGTGGTAAGAAAGATATCAACTGAATAAGGTATTTACTAAGCAGAGATGGATCTTATCGCACGGTCACAGATGTGAGTCACCATGTATATAACGGAAACACTACCGAAGTGATCTTTAATATTTGTAGTGCATCTGATCCTCACCATGTTCCCTTTACTATTTTCCAAGACTTACTCTCTGACTATCGATCTACGGGAGGTGCCCTATCTGGCGAGAGAAGTTATTCACTAAACTAAGCTTGATCGATCACTAAGTCACCGTAAGTGTCACCCTGTGATAATCGAACTCAATAGTGAATTGCTCTGCTAGACCAGCTTCATAATTTCTTGACTTTGATATCTTATCTGTAGGTGAAAAGATCCAAGAAGAATTTATCGAACTAAAATGCAATGATCGGTGCAAATGAAAATTATGGCGACCGTCAAATATAGCTAAATATCTCTATCCAAACATGTGGTCGGAAATGGCTGAAGTACTGATAAGCTTCCCAGCCTCCTATTTAGTTAGATGTGACTTTAATGCAATCAATAAAATATTGACAGATTAAAGGGGTAGAATTGATATATGCATGCGAGGAGATATAAAAGTAAAACTCACAAATATTGATTCGAGTACTGAGAATCTATTATCAAAGAACTAAATATACACTTGAGCATACAAAGCTTATGTGTATGTTGTATGTATAAAGTGGCCCTTTTGCTATGGACTCTATTGCGTTGGACCTTTTTGCATTGGACATTTTTGTATCGGACCTCATGTTCATTGTGCCGTTTATAAATTGGACTTTTTTTTCATTTGAACGTTTTGACTTGTAGTCCAAGCTTCATTAAGAATTCGGTGGGTTGCAATAGCTTTAAAATAATTATTAAAAGAGTGCCATAGGTATAAAGAAAAAGGCTTGTTAAACCCTGATTTGAATGTTGGAGTTCATGCTTCCAAAAATAGTTCCCCTTCTCCCTTTCTAAAATCTGCATGACTAATTTCCGATTGACTACGTACAAAAGTAACATATGCTACAGGCGCCACAATGTCAAGGGCCCCGCGCTGAATACTTGCAAGCCATCAATTCCGATTCAATGATTCTTCATTTGTTTTATTACTATTGTACTATACTGCCTTCAACTTTTATGAATGACTGGGTGCTGGAGATTAACGATTTCAGCTAATTATCGTCCTTATTTAGGATTATCATTTTAATGATACTTTAGCGGTTATCCTTTCTTCCGCTAAATCTTTTATCGGTTTATCGGTTCAGCGTTTTGTTAGTTGCTCCCATCACTGCTTTTCGATCTATCCATCTTCTGATCCCTCTCTCTCTCTCTCTCTCTCTCTCTCTCTCTCTATATATATATATATATATATATATATATATATATATATAGTCTAAAGTATCTAAAATATCGGTATTGACTTTGTTTCCGATGTCTGGCTAGATTGAACATGTTGGAGTTCACCTTGAAACATCTTGATCTTTGTGTAACATTGAACAAGTCTTTGAAATCTTGACTCCAGGACACACACACACACCAAAGGACAAGAATTCTCCCTTGAGAACAATTGCCTCGATGACCTTTGCCCCACCCAACGATAAAATAAATGAGAAATTATTACACTATCTTGCATTATTATATATAAAACTATATATGGAATTCGATTGACCCGAAATCCTAACCCTAACCATTATTATAATGTCAGTCTTAAGACTAATCCTCACCCATTTCAAACGTTTTTTGTGAACTTTTTTTCTGGAGCAAATTTCCTTGGGAGAAATTATCATAGAGGTAATTGTCTTCAGGAAAATTATCAATTGTCTTTTGGGGACAATTGTCCCAACATCGGAATCCCAAGCTGTAGTCGATAGAATGAGGGGATAACTTGCATAAGGTTTACATTTAGACCATTCCCCAATAATTAAAGAAATCGTCGCCTCTAAATGACTGTCTTATTACACTCAACATTTTCTATATGAGCATAAATCAAAAACAAATTTTACAGGTCTGGTTAGTTACTCGATAGAAACTATTTCATGACCAACATCTTTTGGTAATTTGCCATATTGGGGGTACAAACTAAGGGATCAATTTAACATAATTTTACATTGCAAATCGACCCCCCCCCACGAAAAACATATTATGGGATATCATTTCAAAAAGTTCTTTGTAGACATAATAAAGGATAGATGTTCAAATCTCCGTTCCAGTAGCTCCATGAGTGTAGCGTGATGCATATATAGACAGCCAGTCTGCCAACTTGAAAACTGAAGAAACCCATGTCCACAGCTTTTGTGACAGTTTTGGCTGACGGTTTCTCATAGTGAACAGCGTGACGAAGTATAAAGGAACTACTTATTTAACCATTGAAGTAAATGTACTGCCAGACGCCCTTGTCTATGGAATTTTTCTATTATTCTTACCGTTTTTTATAGTTATCCTTCCATGAACGGGGTTCGTCTTTCTAGTTTTTTTTTTTGTCCAGCAAGCAACAAGAAATTTTTATGCCGAACTTCAATTTCCCATTATTGAAACGTAGAAAAAAATATAATTGTCAGGAAATTGAAAAGAAAATAATTTCTCCATTGACGGAACACATTTTGGGAATGGGATTCATACAATACCCTTGTCGTCAGCGTGTCTCATATATTGAAATGTGTAAATACGCAATTTTCTCTAAATTACTTGATCAAACTATCACGCTGTTCGATAACTAATGCCGCTTTTGTGGAGACGGAATAAAACACGTTAAAATGTACAATAACAGGTGTGGCTGCTACAGGGTCAAAACTTACTCCTACTTCTATTCCGACTTCAATTCCGATTGAAGATGATTACTGCAACTTTTGTATTGTTTGCATAAATAAACTCTTAGGTCTGATTGGCTAAGTTGAGTAGGGGGGCGCCTACCGGTCAATCGATCGTGAATCCAAATCACAGTAGGGAACTGCTAATTCTGAAAAACTCCATGTATGTATATATATATATATATATATATATATATATATATATATATATATATATATATATATATATATATATATAGTCTAGAATGTTTTACAGCACAAAACACTAAATATATTTTCTTTTAAACTTTCTTCCCGAAATTCAATTAATTTCTATCACTTATCTCTTGATATCTGTTGGTGTAATTTGTAATTTTATGCGGTGTTTTTCATGACATACATGATTTGATATTATCATATACATATTTGATACATGAACACACTTAATACATCATTCAACCCAGACAACGTAATGAAATAAACAATCGAAAATGGGGCTGCTGCAGAAAAATAAGTTTCAAATAAGTTTCTCTGCAATATAACACATATTATAATATATGTTTAATATATAACGCAATTTATAATCATTCTGTCGGATCACATACATGCATTTCTTAATACATATATCGCTAATGCCAGAAAATAACTCTCTTTTTCCACACTGACCGTGATTGTGCTAATTTCTTTCGTGTCTTACCAGCAATCCATTCGATCTCATCTTTCCATCAATTGGGCATAATTTTGAATTCTGGTTATCAAGTCAAGCTTTTTAGCTGGAATAATGGTGCATGACAATCTTCTCATCCTTCTTTCTCCCATTTGGTTATGCGTCCGACTAGACCGATCTGAGTATCTACCTATCTATCTAATCACCTTAACCCCATAACCAACCAGCCAAGTGGGCTACAGGTTATTTCTATGTGTCTCCTGGTGCTCCTAGTCACATAGTAGGGGGCCACAACCATGAATATTTTCATTATTCACCACTAAGTGCCATCAAAAAACAAGTTTTTATCCGTGTGTGTGTGTTTTTTTGTTGGTTTTTTAATGGCTTTTTTGGTCTAGAGAACAAACAATGCTTAAATCTTGTGCTGGTATTTTTTTAGATAATTTTAGATATAAGATCTAATATTTTGTAATCTGTAAGATAATTCAGATAAAAGATCAATTTTTTGATAATCTTTTAGATGATTATTGATGAATTTTAGGTAATTGGTTCTGATACATGTGCGGGCTACGGCAATTCATTTAAACAGGGTGCAAATATTCATCGCTCTATCTCTTTTTTTTATCTCGGTCTGTTCATATATATCTATTAGGAATTGCAGTGTTTATGGCTTCCAATGAAATTGAAAGATCCTGGAAAGGTCACTAGTACACAAGATCCATAAATATCATAGATTTACGTTGTGCCAAAAAGCCTTTTTCAAATGCTACGCAATTCTGTAATGAACTCGCAAGCGTCGATGGCAATGGTGTCTCATCTACCCACCATCCCAACAAGAAAACATCATTCAAAAGACTCTTCGTAAACTGTGACATTCACACGTATTCTTCTCTTCCAAACTCCCTCCCCCTGGACTCCTACTTTCAAAAGGGAAAGGTCAATAGCTTTTAATCTAATTGCCGGATCCAAGAACTTGATGCCTTTTCATTTCTCCACCTTCCCTCACTTTCGCTTTCACTTTCACTATCACTTTCACTTTCCTCTCTAATATGTCCTCGGGCATTGATCAATAGCTGCCACATGATCGTAAGGGAGTACACACAGTCATGTGTCCTCAATTCATGTGCTTGAAAAAGGGTCCGAATGCACAGTCCAGTTCTAGCTGGGCATATGTTCTGGTAATCAGTGACTGAGCATAAACTGAGACGCCTGGAGAACGATCTTCTTGTTACAACCCATCTGGGTTATGACTAGGCTCGACGTCGCTTAAAATTCGGTGATCGCACGTGATCTGATTTACCCAAAGTGATTTGGCCGCATTCTTCAGGCATCAGTGCCTTTTCACCTGACATTAACTCTTAGCCTGATAGCAAAGTTTCCATAGTAACCGTTATGATTAGATCCCTGTCGGAGGTAGCAGCTCTTTGCTGCTGCTGCCAGAATAGGCAATGAAGATGGGTTTGCACAAGCGCCACCTCAGCTACACTGCTCTTTGTCAAAGTGGCGTGTGAGATATTTTGAGGAGATATCTTGCGTTGAGATATAGCACAGGTAAAAGTGGATGCATACCTTCCCCAAGGGCTGTAACGTGAAATGAACATAGCCTAAACTCGAACTCGTTCCAACCTGGGCCTCCTCTATGCTGGTAACCTTTACTCTACCCTTCTCCTCCCCATTCTCTCTCTTATACACACACACACACACACACATTCATTCATTCATTCACAAGACAACGATATACATGTTTCTGCTTGTACTTAATCTCTCTTGAAGTCACTTACTTCGTACTGATAACCACCGATAAACTCCTAAACAAGCACAATATAAATAAATATTTCATATACACCGAATACACCTGTTATGTCTTGATTTGAATTATACATCCATCATATGTATATATATATGTGTGTGTGTGTGTGTGTGAGAGAGAGAGAGAGAGAGAGAGAGAGAGAGAGTGTGTGTGTGTGTGTGTGTGTGTGTGTGTGTGTCTGTTTTCCCTGCAAAGGTAGAAACGTCGGTTTTAAAGTGGGCAATTCGACTGATTCTCTCTCTTATTCATGTTATCTACGTTATCTTATGTTGTTCTTACGATATTTTGGCTGATCCATTTGACAGTTTTTCGGGGTATGCCATCCAGCTAGAGAGAGAGAGAGAGAGAGAGAGAGAGAGAGAGAGAGAGTCTCCATTCTAAAGTAGTGAGAACCAAGAAACGTTAGCTAACAGATGTTAACAACACTTGTAACATCAGGTCACCGTAAGAAAAATAATTGTAGTTTTTCATGATTAACTTTCCAGCAATATATCTGTTTGAATACAATTTTTTTTTTATCGAAATAAGAACCTCCAGAATCTACATATTTTCTTCAACTAGAAACAAATCCAATTTTCCGGAAGTATAGAATTCTGGCGTCTGTGGACCGATGAATTCTCTGAAAGCGTTTGGAGCAGCTGTTGTCTGATTATTGGAGACTATCCCCCCTCCCCCCAGAAAGCGGTAAAAGAGCATGAAAAAGTGGTAGTCGATCGGAGAAAGGTCTTGTGAGTTATTTGGGCGAGATAGTGTTTCGTAGGCAAGTTTGTTCAATTTCTGTACGGTCATTCGCGCTACATGTCAAGCTTTTTTGCATTTCCAATTAGGTACAATGTCGAACAACTGTTGAATAGTCAACATTTACCTCCACTGAAAACTCTCGGGTTGTTTTGCGTGGGTCCACCCCAATGATGGTCATCAATTGGGTGTCGTCACTAACAGAATAATGTCCACATCATCAAGGTTCCTGTTTCCGTTTCGAAATTATATTGCTAAAAGATTCCACTGCTTTACGTTCCATTTAGATTCCACCCACTCCAATGAGTTACCAGCATCACCCGTCCTCACGAAGTAAATTAAAAGTAATAGGCTTAGACATAGTCAAAAGACCAAATCAAAGACATTCGGTCTGATCTACTCTAACACTGTAAAGTAACGTCGAATTTTTCAGGTGAAATAAAGGAACGTTCAGATGTTTAAAAAAAGTTGAATGTATTCGTCAATTATCATATTGCATACTGAGGCCTGTCCGTTTGAAAGGTGCATCCGGTTCGATGAACTCCTTCAGGGTGTTCAAATTTGAAATAATGAGACGCAACAATCAAAACAGAAATATCGTCGTTAATAGTTATAATAATACAAAGAGATTTTTTTTTCAAAAATGCTATTTCGTCATTTTGGATTTTATCAAATTTTGTTCTGAAATTCAGTAGAAAAGAAAACCCACTTGACTTCGAGGCACTGCAATGTCCGGTGCACGGACCAAAATATCTAATGAATATCAACGTTGTACCAGACCAGTTGTCAAGCTATCTCAGTGCACACACACACATACCTCCCATACACACATACACAGGGGTTTCTCAGAATATAGTGAAATTATTACCAGTTCACCCGTGCTGTCAAAAATGACAGCGTATATAAAATATTTGGATATACACATTGCATTTTATATATGTAGATAATAGAGATATACATTGCAGTGAGCTTTGAGAATGGCCTCCTGTGTACATTGCATTTCATATACGTGGATTATAGCGATTAGCATTGCAATGAGCTTAGAGATAGCCTTCTATATACACGATGCATTTTATATACGTGGATGATAGAAATTTGAATTGCAATGAGATAGAATAGCCTTCAATACACATTGCATTTTATATAGGTGAATTATAGATATTTGCATTGCAAGGACTTAGGAGAATAGCCTTCCATACACATTACATTTTATAAGTATGTGGATAATTGAGATTTGCATTGCAGTGAGCTTTGAGAATAGTTTTCTATACACATTGCATTTCATATAGGTGGATTATAGAGATTTGCATTGTACTGAGCTTGGATAATAATATTCTGAGGACCATAAACGGATTTTTTATTTTTTTATTCAATCATTTTTTAAATTTTTTCATTATTGTTTAAATTCAATATCTTTATCACGTCATTAGAACAGGAATGAAGTTTTATTTTACCATGTCAGTTGCATGAATAAAATTATATTTTACTGCATCAGTTGCATCCTTTAGCATGACTGAAGACACCTGCACATTACCAATTAATACATGTGTGAATTAACGATGACATCCACAGGTTGTCCGTTACCTTTTCTGTCAGTTGAATGGAGAGAATTATTTATTCTGAATCCATTCTATTTATCTTGCTTTAGCTTTCAAAAATGCTGTATATCGGGTCTTTTTCTATTGTTCCCTAAGATGAGAAGAAGTGATCACGTTCTCGCAAGAATTGAGAGATGCTAAAGAAAACGGAATGAACCAGAAAAGAAAAGAACTTTAAATAGATAGATAAATAAATAGCATGCAGTGTTGAGGATGATCAATCAAACAATCGGAAAAGGGGGTGATCAATGATAACATTACTTCCCTCGACTCTAGTTGCTTCTCTAAACAAAAGTCCGAATTTCCATTAAAACAGTTACCGACCAATTTAGCATAAATTTAGATTGTTCCATTGGAGCAACTTGTATGTGTGGTACATATATACATATATAGCCAGTGAGCCAACCAGCCAGCCAGGTTTGGTGACAATTTTCGTTGACTGTTTCTCATAAATAAATAGATATATTCTGTGTCTATCAATGGATAATTAGTGCAGTATAATCGATCCACACAAAAGGATTCTTTTCTCGTCTAACTCTCGCGATATCAGGTTGGCTTTTCAGTCGCTATTTATTCCCATCGTTTCACAATCTCCCTTTCATCCTAACCAATTTTGACGACGTAGTTCACTTCTCGTTTTCACAGGTATCGGGTGACTCCCAGCTGTATAAGATGAACGAGATGAAAAAAAAAGACTACTAAATTCAGCCTCTTTTTGACAATTCGATTTGTAATTCACTGACTGCTTAAAACAGAAAACACACGAAGCAGGCACAGAAATGCCTTGAATGGTGTGGTTTTGATGAGTGAAGATTTTGATGAAGTATTCCCGAGGTATTGTGGTACAAATTAATGTATCCAAGTATGAGCTGAAAAGTCATCTTAAATTATGATGAGATCTTGAACAGTGCGGTTTTCAAGAGTACGAACTCTTTTTTAAACTCTATTTTGCGTATACATTCAGCAAATCTTAATAAATAACAAAAAAGAGGCAAAAAGTTGCTAATATCATTATATCATCGTATCCTCACAAATAACTTGTCCAATGAACCAGCCGAATGGGCTACCAATTATACTCTCTTTGCTCGACTCTGTGTGTGTGTGTGTGTGTGTGTGTGTGTCCAGGCTCTCCTGGTCACCTTCTCGGGGCTATAGCCTCGAAACTTTTAAGAATTGCATTTTGGTGTTTTCTATGGTCATTTTTAACCAACCAACAATGCTCCATTTTTAGATAGTTTTAGATAAAAGATCTATTCTTTAAACATAATTTTAAATAAAAAATATATATTTGTTAGATAATTTCAGATCGATGATTTTCTCTTTAAGATAATTTTTCGATAATTATTCCTGGTACTCGCGATTCACTTATATAAGGTACGGATTTTCTAAATTGAATGAAAAAAAACTCGATCCTCATAAAGTGGTAGGAGTAAAAGGAAAATTGACGAAATAACAATTTTGATATCAACTCTTGTTTTGACAATCTAATCTAGTACTCCCCTCTCTGATATTGACAGAAGGTTTTGGCTGATTCGTTCTACGACCTTCTTCAGGTTTATTATATAATACACGTGAGGAAAGAGGGTCTCCTTTATCAATCTTGCTCTCCAGAAGTACAAAGCAAAAAAATAAAAGTGTATTAAATAGGAAATTCAAACGTTAACCACAACACTTGTGAATAAGTTGTTTTAGCGATGCATGCAGTAAAGTAAGTTTCATGATTTTAATATGGAAAAGTTCTCATTTCCTTTGTTTGTAAAAAAGACGGAAAGAAGAGATTGGATTTTCCGAACAAAAGTTTGTATGATAATGGCTCTTCTCAAAGTTAAAGACAATTAACTTAGATGTATAGATATATGCAAAGCTTTATGCGAACAGAGGTATTTGTAAAGCAATCAAGACAACCTGTCTGCTCCTTTGACATACACATTTTTACCAAGCTCTGCCTGTGTCTGGCAGTGGAGTAGCAGAATATTGTGTTTGATTTAGCTCAAGCTTTCATTTTAATTTAATCCAGAAACTAGCGTCTTTAAATAGGATTTCTATTGGTCCATATTTTCTAGTCATGTCCTCTATCTAGGTGTGGAAATCTTCATCCGAAAAGAAGTTTTAAAATCTTTCAAAAGTCCAAAATTTCAGCTTCCATCCTTCTATCCCCGGAGAAAAACTTGAAACTATAATAGCAATAATGATAAATGATAATGATAATAATAAGAGGGGGGATTCTGCTAGAAATGCAATAACGTCTATACAGGGTTGTCGGTTTTAGGGCTTGCATGTAGTGACATGCACTGCTTTTTCCTATTCTTCAGTTACGTACATTATTTTTCCATATTGGTATTGTAGCCGTAAATGAAATGTTGGTAATTTACTATTCTTCAGTAACAAATGGTGACAAAAGAGGATCATTGCTAGAGTAATCGAAGCACACGACTTTCATATTCAGTGTCGAAACGTGCTTAAATGAAGACACGATATGTCGTGAACATATTTATGAGTCATCCAGTAAGCGATTTGTAATGAGAAAGCCGAGTCTCGACCAAGACGATTTGGAATAAGGAAACCTTGAACTTGTTCAACCTCTTCATTCTACGCCTTAATAATTGCCTCAACTACCAAATAAAGCCTGCTGCGTTTGTCATTTCTCAACCACTACATCAATAAAAGTTTCAACAATCCTTGTGTACAGGCTGGGTCAAAAGAAACTCCCTATTGGAAATTGGTAATAGTTTTATTCTATTGTTTCAGGAAAATAGAGCAATATTCACAAAATTCAAATATAATTTCCTATAGGGAGTTGATATTCCCCTACTTCTTTGTATTGTATTTGTTGCCAAGGATGTCATAAAACCAGTAAATTACAATAAACAGGTTATACAGAAAACGACAAAAAGCTTTATTTATGAAAGTATTATTAATTCATAATGCGGATAAAGTATTCCAGCCGACACGTTTGTTTTTACAACTTCTGTCCAGGATTCATTTATCCAGCAGTTAAAAGCCGACCAGATGTTTTCCCTTGGGCCTTTCTCTTTGACTTTAAGATCTATTCTGTTCTTTATACTGTGCCTCAGGAGAATCTGAATTCGTTTGACGAGAATACTCTTCAAACAGTTCAGTTTACATCAATACTAAAATATTAGGATCCCAACGAGAAGAGGAGTGAAAGATGATTGGCTACTAGGAACCAGGCCCCCATTTGGGGCTACTTGGGAGCAGGTCTCCATTAGGGGCTAGATAACTTATCATCTTGGCTTCCTGGTCAGGGAGAGAGAGGCAGCACTTTCCCCAGAGAAACTTTACGATGTAAGAAGAATCAACGAAGTATGGTTGGTTTAGCCACTGAGACGGCAGTACAGAAAAAAATGAATAGAAAGGAAAGAAAGAAAGATAGAAAAGCTGACAGAAAAACCGTCAGAAATAAAAGAAAGGAAAAACTGACAGAAAGAGCGAACAGATGAGAAATAAAATGGACAGAGGCAAATCAGGGGATCGTTCAAAATTTAGCATTGGGCATTAAATATCAAATGAAGATAGAATTCACAGCAGATGTCTATAGAGAATCCAGCGTTAAATCTGTCTATTGTTGAGAAGCCAAATTTAGTCGGGTATGCCGAGGTCGAATGGGCAAAAAAAAACAGCATCCTACCCCGATAGGAAGTATATTGGTAACCCACTAATGTCCAACTCATCCTTTTGGTAGATATTCGTACTTTTCAAACTTGCGTTGATGAGCCAAATCGACATTTTCCTCAAAAAGAAACCATTCATCAAATGACTTAGTTATCTTTGAATTAACTTTTGTTCATTCCGTAATTTTTCACAAAATGTGGCACAATGGCCGACGAGGAGTATGGGATAAAGGATGGTATCACGTTGACTATTCTTACTCTTGGTTAGATCTTTTCATGAAGGACGTTTTTCATCACAGCAAAAGGAATCACCCATCGCTCACATTCTTTCCAAATCACCATAACACCGCAGTTTCTCTACGGGATATTAGCTATCTCCCCATGACAAGATATTTTTTTCAATTTAAATGACCAGATCACAAGATCAGAACGCTGTGCAATTATTTTGATCTCAGCTAGAGAGGTGAGACAACGTTCAAAATCGACTACCACGCTCCAATCTGTGCAGCAATCAGAATTTGTTCTTTTTGTAAAAGTAGATCCCGGGATGTTTCCTTCATTCAAGTACTTTTTTTTGTGGTTTGACAGCATCGTTTTGTAGCCTAGGCAAAGACACCAAGTATCGGTCGTGTCTCTACATGTAGTACTGTCTGTGTCTCTACATGTACTAAATTCATTTTTACTGGTGCCGTAATTTTATTGGCAGTTTTGTAGCCTGTAGCAAAGACATCTATCAATGGTTGTATTTCTACATGCAGCACAACTTGTGTCTCTACATGTTGCATCAGACAACGAGATAGGATGTCGTTTGCAGTATTTCCAGATATATTGCATCAGTCGGTTTTTATGAATCTTTCACAATTTGATCTTGACCGGTGTGTAGGCAGTCTTATACTGCATATATCAATAAAGTCAGTCTCTTTGGGTTCATCTGTTTCATGTCACGCCATGTGATTGGTCATACCCTGTGAGTGATCATACCACGTAAGTGATCATACAATGCAAGAAAAATAATCTCACATTTTCAAATTTGGGAAACAATGAAGAGATCCGTTGAGACATAGCAAAAGTTAAATAAACAAACTTTATACACACGCACGCACACACACATATATATAGATATATATATAGATATATATTTATATTGCGTGAAAAATTATCCTTATCTTTTGTAAATGTCGCTGTATTTTCGTGATTACTCCCTGGGGAAGAGGGGTGCACGGCGTTAAACCAATAACTTTGGATCAACTGGAAAAGCGCGTTTGACATATTTTGGCCAACATACCATCAGACTTCCTGCAAAGGTCTATCGAATCCACACCGGAACTCTTACAGAAATTAATGCCTACCTTGAATATTAACACAGCAGACATATTCCACCATTGTATGATCTAAAGCAAAGTTGATTTATGAACAATTAGCAAATAAATAATAGAGATATTACCATTTCCAATGGGGAGTTTCTTTTCAATACACACACTTACACACACACACACACACACACACACACACATATATATATATATATATATATATGCCTATTCACTGGTGCCTGTCTGTCCAAACAATATATCCCAAAGTTCTCAATGAATTTCAATGACATTTTGTGGAGAGGTGGGTCATGGCTAGGGGAAAATTGATTAAATTTTGTGGATGATCCACGAATCCTTGAAATTGAAAGTCAGTTTTTCGTTCTTTATTAAAACGTCAGCTTGGCATGTCAGATGCAGTTTTCCGTCGTACCTTGAGACTAATTTATGGCGCGAAATCTGATAAAGAACAAAACACAATCTCTAGCACTTTTCTCACTGTCCGCCCTGACTCCTCTATGACCTTAGTCTTGGAAATCTAGAGCCTTCCTCAAGTTCCCAACAAAAATGTCCAATAGGGAGTTTCTTTTCCCCCTGCCTGTTTCTTCTTCTTCTTCTTCTTCTTCTTCTTCTTCTTCTTCTTCTTCTTATTATTATTATTATTATTATTATTATTATTATTATTATTATTATTATCCAGTCCCAAGCGAGCCAACTCTTGTGGGTACGATTATAACTTCGTGTGCCAAAGTTTTTCTTTCAGTTCCCCAGGGGGTCTTGCTATTTTTCAAACTTTTTGCTTTCTTTCGGCTTCACTCTATGATCGGCTGGCACATCCCCATCCACGATCTGGCACGTCTTTTTTCTCTTGTTTATGACTTGGAATCTGGTCTTCTCCCTTGAATCGAATTGTCTTGGTGTGGAAGTCCAAGTCAAAAAGATATTTTAAACATTTTAATTTCAAATACAGTCTCTTACTCTCTGATAGTTGATATGGTTGAATCAGTCGCATGAATCGTTCCTACTCAGTCGAGCCTCTTTTTGGATACTTTTTTGGCCAACTCGCTGCATTCAATCAAAACGCTATTCCTCGTCACATCTTTTTTCCTCTGTAGAGGCAATATTTACTGTTTTTCTGCGTTTGAGTTATGTTCGCGTTTGAAGTAATTCGTTATGATTCATTCGTTCCATATTGCAATAATAAAGAGTTCTGGTTCTCTTTTCAATTGTACTTCATATAACCATGCCAATGACAGATCGTCTGTAATCTGCTCTTGCGTTTTGAATTCTTCATTTTTTTCTCTCCTAATTATTTCTAAAGAGTTGTCTTTCCTTGTTGCCTCCCTTGCAACTGCCACGTTTGTTGAACTGATGTCTCTTGTTGTGGTTTTCATATCTACATTGCACTTTTGCATCCATTACATGCGGGCTTGCATGGTGGCTCAAATGGTAACAAGTCCGTCTGTGGTGCTAGAATACAGATTCTTTAAGGCCTGTCTTACTTGGAGGAACGGACTCGGTAATGATTTCCCGGTATCAGTACATTTGTAGGCTTGGAAAATCTGCAATACTGGCGTTGCATATCTATCTAAAAAAGGTTAAGGTAAAGCATCCCATCTCTTAAGAGAGAACTCTCAATGGAAAATAGACGGTCGGTGTAGTCCTGGTTTTTGTTGCATGCGTTAGCAAATTACAAGCCCAGTCGAAACCGGGACTTTATTATTATAGGTTGTTTTTTTTAATGACTACCACTTTGGCAGGACGATTGCCAACCGTAGGGGATAGCTCAACCCTAATCACCCAAATCAGAGTGTATTCAATTAGCTACACGGGATAAATTTGTCATAATGATGAGTTTTCCACGTGATTACGAATCGAACCCAGGACCTTCTGTGCATGAGGCAGATGCGCTAACCATTATACTACCTAAGTGACGATCACTTGCTTCTTTTTCGTTTCTACTTCTCTATAATTAATTAGTATTTAATTAATATTTAATTATGCTGATTGCTTTGATGACTTCGCGAATTTCCGCTAAATCAAAGGCCTTTTGGTTGTTGGCAAATGGCGGGTGGTATTCAGGCAGTGCTTTTCATTCCTGTCACTCCCTACCATTCCCTATTACTTCTTGGTATTACTAGTTCTCAAACATGAACAAACTACCTGCCATTTCCTGCCGTACGTTTCATTAGCGTTTGAGAACAAGCAGTATTAAGAAGTGACGGTGGTATTTTTTTGCATCGAAATATTTTATTAATTTGAAGCACAGGTAGTGTTTGCATTGAAATAATTCATCAACATTTAGCAGTGGGGTGGCATAAGTAAAAAGTACTGCCGTTTTATATTCTGCTGTTTTGTCTTTGGGTTGATTCTCCGATTGGGGATGATCAATGTTTGAGTAAACCTTTCCAGAGCCAGTTAGTTCCCATGGTTAGTTATCTTTTAAAATACTGGCGATCCGATTTGTGATCACCTTGATAAAAAGCTGATATGTACTGTTGAATAGACTTATTGGCCCGTAGTTTCCAAGGTCTTTTTCACTGATGCTGATGATAATAATATATTTAATTATATATCAAACCAGCCTGTCCTTTTGTCTTAATTCAAATCCATCCACCTATTTACCAGTCTGCCTGCCTGTTCGTCCGACCGCCTGCCCATCGACCTTACCCTGTCTCCCTCGTATATGCAGCTTGCCATAGTCTCCATCCACTAAAATCAATAACACCAATCAACTAACTAATTACTAAGTGATGACACGTGATGGTGCGCATGGGGCGGCCACCTTTCTGCTGTAAGAGTGGTCAGGCAACCATCTACAGCAAGCCAAACACAGAATCAATAGTGATTATCAAAAATTACGAGGGTGGTTGGTGGATGATGGGTGGTTCGTTGTGGGAGAGAAACGATGAGTATGGACTTCGAGGTCGATAGTGTTGGTCGTTGGTGGGTGGAAAAGTGGTTGTAATCCACATTGAAAACCTTCTCCTCCACCCCTCTGCACCAATCACCCTACCATACTTTTTTCTCCTTTCATCTGTGCACCTCCCATTTTCATTTCAGTTTCATTCTTTCTCATTTTCTTTTCTTCTTTGTTTCGTTCTCTCTTTTTTCTTTCTTTTTCTCTGTTAATACGAGGTGTTACCTTTTTTTTACTTTCCTTTTCTCGTATTCAATATCTGCCTCTTTCTTTTTCTCTTGCTCCCCTTTCCTCCCTTCTTCTGTTCGTCTGTCTTTCTTTTTTCTTTCTTTCTTTCTTCTCCTTTTTCTATTTTTCTTCTTTGCTCTCTCCTTTTTCTACATTTCTTCTTTAGTTTTTCTTTTTCATCTTCTTTTTCTTTTTCTTCTGCCTTCTCTCTTTTCTGCTGATTCTTTTTTCTTTTATTTTCTTCAGTCTCTTCTTTTCTTTTCCTCTTTCTCCCTTTTCTCGCTCTTCTTCTCTTCTACCTCCTCCTTCTTCTTCTTCTTCTTCTTCTTCTTCTTCTTCTTCTTCTTCTTCTTCTTCTGGAATAATGTAATTCTTCCCATGCTTAGACTCGTTTCAATGATGTAAATTAAATTAAGCCGGATGTAACCTAAATATTTCATTTAAATCTAATCAACTTGTAATTCTGTTTATTTTATTTGTGATGATTTGCATAGAAAACAATTATTTTGCAACCTGTCCTCTCTCCCCCCAGCCTCTCTTTCTCTTTTTCTCATTCAACCCGTTCGGTACGACGACGCACTGACCTTCTCATCTCATCTTTTTCTCAGGGGGGCGGGCTAGTCCAGTGCCGCCCATTTATCGCGACCTATTCAGATCTGCCATATGACATTCATTTTGTCCTTTTAAAAATGGTTCATCTTGAACAGAGAAAGCTTTATGGGGTTCATCTTAACCAGATAAAACTTGTTTCTTTCTCACGTCACAGTTCTTCAACAACCCTTACATTGTTAACTTTAAAAGGGATTTCATGAAGCCAACATTCTTCAGTCAGGGAGAAAGAGCCAAAAATTGACTCGAGGAACACCTACATGTACAATCTATAACTTTGAGAAAAGTCATTAACATACTAACTTTTGTTCGGTCAAACTAATCTCTTCTCCCCATCATTGCATTTGGCACAACCTTTCGATCGATTCATTCTATGAACTCCCTATCTTCTTCTCGTGAATATTACATCTTACACCTGAAGAAGGTCGTAGAACTAGTTTGTGTCCGCTTGCTTTTTGAAAATTCAGACCTTTTTAGTGATCATAGCCCAGCAAAGGCAAGAGATGTAATTTACTCGTTGATCATCCCCTTTTGCAACTTTTTGATTGATTACGTCCAACACAATATGTATGGGTAGTGGATGATAGATTATGAGATGTCACGACGAGCTAGATAAATCCAGAGAGTACTGGCTCCGCAATGCCCATGATAGAGAAGTTCGGTGAATCACGAGGAAAGTCTATATCCAACAATGGAAGCTAACATGATGATGATGATGATGATGACGACTTTAAATACTTTTAGACTAAATAACATTCTATTTTGACAAAAAAATGTTTTCGGTAACATTTTAAATGCATAAAACAGATTATCTACATATAATTTTGATGGATACCAACATAGATGATTGATATATATATATATATATAAGTCCTTAGCCTGACACGTAATTTTTAACTGAATTTTGTCGTAAAATTTTCTCTATAAAATCTTCAATCTATGAGATAAATATTTACTACTGGAGGAGAATATGTTGAAAGTTGATATTTGATGGTAACATAAAAACTACTGCTTTTTGTGGGTATCTATTTTGAAGCGATGGTTAACGAGCTTATCTCACAGACCAACTCACTCGTGCACTTTGATCTTCATCGGGATATCCACTTCTTTAGTCTTGTGTCTGACTAACCAAAGTTTAGTGAATAACAATTGGCCTCTTCCGTTTTTCTCAAACGATTCCATTGCAGACTTCGTAACCCTATGACAGATTCTCCACCACATCGTGCAATATTTTAAAATCTTGTCAAGCTTATGTGTAGATATTGGTTCACAATACTTGGGCTTCACTCTCCCTCTTTTACCCAGAACTTTTCCTTCTACATATACATTTGCAACTCTTTTTGGTCTGCGTTAGCTATGGCCAAATAGTTCCAGCTTCCTTTCTTTCAAATGTTATCGGGCGTAGATTCGTGAGTTTTCTGAGATGAATAATATTGATATTTTCTAGCATTGTATGAGAGGTCACGAAGCGCATGATAAGATGTTTGGACATTTCAAGCATTTGTAGAGATCTTCGCTTCCATGTAGCATAGTCCAAGCGGTAAAGCACAACAGGCTTTATATATGCTTTATATTTTTTCGTTTCTATCTTGATTGATATTCTTTTGCGCGTTAAAAGTATTTTGTACTTATCAAAAGTGTCCCAAGCTAAACCAATTCTATGTTTAATAGCAGAAGAGTCATGCTGCGTCCACGGTGCGATACTTATCAAGTTCAAGAAAATTAAACACTCTCGAGTGTGTAAGTTCGATTCTCACTGTCCAGGCTATATTTATAGAACCAGACTTAGATAAGCTTATTATTCATAAGGATAGACGAAAAGACACTCACCAATGGAAATTGGTTATGGCTTTATTATTTATTGGTCAATTGATCATAGATCAGATTCTTCAGCACTACAAAAATTACATATAATTTTTAATAAGTAGTAGATTCTCACTCATTATATATATATATATATATATATATATATATATATATATATATATATATATATATATATATATATATATATATATATCACCAACAGAAGCCTTTTAGCGTCTATCGTTTGATTCACAATACTTCTGTATCATGAGCATCGCGAAGCCAATGCCTTTTGAGCTTAGATTGCCTCGCCAGCTTATATTATGCCGACCACGGTTTCGCATGTGATCTCTGGAGATCCGTGTCGTTATGTTCATCGGTTGTCTGGCATTCTCGCAACATAACCAGTCCATTACCATTTGAGCTTTCTAATGAATTCTATGGTATCTTGGCCAGTTTTTCCCCAATATATTGTGCTGTCTGATGATCTCTCCATAGCTCCATAGGTGACAATTGGGGAGATGCATTGGTCGTACACCCTTCTTTTTAAGACTAATAGGTTGAACTTGCTCAACCAAAAGCTTGCAATCTTATTGTGATTCTTCATATATATATATATATATATATATATATATATATATATATATATATATATATATATATATATATACACATATATATATATATATATATATATATATATATATATATCATAAGTTCATTCCTAGACAAAGCCTTTCCAATCTCCTTCCATGACGAGCATGATTGCGCTACCCTCTGCCATGTCTTACCGACAACCGACGAACTTTTCTATCTTAACTCCACATATTCTGTCTGGACTTTCCCCACTGCGTTTACTGTACCACGGGCATCAATCTGTTAACCTTTGCTTCATTTGTTGTCCTTTCTTTTTGCCATGTGCCCTGTCACTCTCCATGTTTGTTGCTTCTTAATTTTACGGTATCCCTCACGATGGTTCTCTCTCAGATCCATGTTGATATTTTTCTATCACAAAGAGTTATTCCTATCATTGCTCTTTCCATTTCTTGTGTACGTGCTTGTATGTATCTGGGGGGAGGGTATCTATGGTAGGCCACATGTTGAACTACAGAAATTTCCTTTTCCCTTTTATCAGTTTGGGTATGCTCAGCTCTGGAAGATCAAGATAGGTCATTGGTGAGAAGACATCTTTCAATGGCATCTGGCTTTTGATTTACTTAGATTTTATATATATATATATATATATATATATATATATATATATATATATATATATATATATATACATATATATATATATATATATATATATATATATAAAAGACTGAATCTATTTGGAAAATAGTGCAGCAATGATAAATTGGCCTAAAATAGGGTTTGCCAAACATTTCAGACCAGGGCTGCCAAAGGATATCAAGCGTACCAACACCACATCCTAAAATGTACCAGATCTCCCAAAAACGTATATAATTATATATCAAAATTGGGAGATTACCAAGAAATTAATAGTAAAATACGACGTAAATAAGAATATATGTCAAAAGATGGAAAATGCACCAAATATTCAATAGACCCCTACTTGCGTTTATCGATCCGCTGGCATTTATAGACCCCTGAATAGTCTCATCGACCTCCTGAGGTCGGTATCGATCACTTTGGTGACCCCTGGTCAAGAACAATAGCTTTTTCAGCAAACCTTAGTGTTCCTATGGCTTTTTCGTCATCTGGTCATGATAGGGAAAGGGAAAAAATCCGACGAATGGATTACAAATGAATGAACTGAAAAGCAGAAAATGCATCGTTTTGAGATGTGTCAATTTTTACTTACAACATTAACGATTCATTTCTGAGACGTGTTGCTTTGAAAATGAATCCTCCAGGGTGTTTTATTAGGTTGTTGCATATGGGATATTGTTTTTGAAAAGTAAGATGGAGTATGATATAAACAACAGAAATTGGTAAATAAGAGACAGTTGGAGCAATATTCTCTTGCCCTTGATTGTTTAATGATAAGGTGGTACCTCTATAAAGCCCTTGAATTTCATTGGTCACAAATTCAATAAAAGCGCGAATTATGGTTTCCGTATCATTAAGCTTTTTATTACGAACATGAAGAAATTTTTGAAACGATTATAATCTGTTGGATAAATGGTAGGTAGATATGAAGAAGACTGAGAGAACTATCATGGAGTTCTTCGTTAGAGTCCTAAAGTCTTCAGAAAGAGCTTGAACCATTGTTTGTCGGCTTTTGGCCACTACTGCCGATAATTCTTCATCATTAATAACAGATTGGAGTCTTCCTTAAGGCTTATTATTGGTATCCATATTTCCAGACCTAAAATTATTGACCCAATGCTGAACAGTTCACATTGTAGGAGTGTTCATTCAAAACGCTTTCTTGGCAATTATCTTTAGTTTATCAGTATTACGTCCTAATTTAAAATTGTCTTTGAAAATTAGTCTAAGTCTCAAGTACAAAAACGTGAATAGTTAACGCGAGGAGTATGCTGCCAAGAGACGTTGGTTACGTGGCGGTTTCTATTGATTGGCTAACCTGTTTTGTAGTATTTCGTGGCAATTTATACATTCCACGTTGTTGGTAGATATATTTCACTAATTCTAACCTAGTCTGGCACAGAGCCTCAAAAGTCGGATTTATTCTGAAGATCCAACTAACTACACGACCAATGATCTATGATACAAGCTAGAAACAGTCACGGTGGCACTTAGAACTAAGACAATCTGGCAAAGAAAAACAATAACAGGGCACTAACAAGAAATAACTTTTTTTTCACTTGTTTACTATCGTTCTACAATAAGGACGTTGTAGATATTAACAAAGCTTAGATTACTCGGTCACATGGAAGGTGATATAAGATCTTATTGTGCCATTCTTTCCAATGGGGGTGGTTAACTGCCTTGAAATTCAGAATTCAAATTCATTACTTCGACCAGGACTCGAATATCGATGACTGGCGCCTTTGAGAATAAGCAATCGTTTCAGCGAGCAAACAGACTATGGAACACTCTGGCTCTATGCATAGAGAGATACGGTGGATACTAAGGTTTAGTTTAGATTAGTCTGCAACTATACCAAATAAGGAAAAGGGGATAATCAGAGGAGTTCGTTGCAATTTGTGATTCCTAAATGAATTCTTTTTATCAGAGGATATTGTACCACATACTTATTACCTTTATTTGAATTCTATAATTCGATTTATCAACTAACATTGATTCAAGTAATCATCCAACTAAATAGGTTCATGTTTAATATTGCCTAGTGAGATAATACCTTGAAGGTGATATCAGCCCCCACCCCACCCCCTTAGAGTGCATGTGTTTTCAATGTATGGTTTTTGTTAATTAAGGACGTTGTTGTTGTTGTTGTTGTTGTTGTTGTTGTTGTTGTTCTTCTTCTTCTTCTTCTTCTTCTTCTTCTTCTTCTTCTTCTTCTTCTTCTTCTTCTTCTTCTTCTTCTTCTTCTTCTGCCGACGCCTAAAATCAGAGTGTAGTATCTGTGCTCCCTACCTGGGTTCAAATGGTCACTCCTTGCATTTTTCCCTTGGATCAGAGTGAAGTATTATTGAAAATTGTTACATATGCAATCTATCTATCTATCTATATATATATATATATATATATATATATATATATATAGAGAGAGAGAGAGAGAGAGAGAGAGAGAGAGGGAGAGAGAGGGGGAGAAATAGACAGAGACAGAGTTCATTTTGCACATATATTGGAAATACACAGTGCCCCATATTTTACAAGGGACCCATTAATGGTAAGTAACGATAATTCAATAAAAACAAAGCATATTTGATTTTATCATATTTGTTACACTGCAACTTGCAAACATTATTTCACTCATTTAATTCATCAATGACACAAAATTACCTATGTTTTATTTTAACTTTTGATATTGCCTGATTTTATTTTGAAGGAATAAAAGCCAATCTCCTTTGCTCTGATCAATTTTTAACCTTTTTCCATTTTCTGTTTCATTTTTTAGGTAAGATATTTTAAAGATCTATCGGATCACACTTTTCTAAAATGGCGGGATTTTCTGGCACGAATTCTGAAAAGAAAGGTTGGCCAATGTGGTCTCCTGAGTGCTACGCATTCATGTCCCCAGCTGACAAAATGGATGTAACCTTGGAGAACAGGTAGGACTATCGATTATCTATGTTCCATGACAAGTGGTTTATTCATGCAGGTATTTTGTTGCTTATATGTTGAGATATGTCTTTCTCACGTCCGTCGAGATATTGCAACCGCCAGAATCACACACCAATGTTTTATTTTTTTTGAACAAACAAAATCGAAGCTTGGTCAAGGTATCGACTTTAAGACAAAGTCAACTGCTCCTGTCACATAGTGGTTCTGACCAGCTGGACACAGCTGCGATGCCGAATATGTGTATTAGGGATGAAGTGTGGCTCCATGTAAGCAATGGCCACCCATGTCTAGATTACCCAGGTATTGTCCTGAGATCAAATTAAGCTTGCTCTTATATCAATGAGATACTAGTTGCAGTACAGAGGGCTATTTTTTGGCCAACCAGGATCCTGCCTTTAACTCACCTTCATGTAAACTAATTGATCAGGGTTTTGATTCTAAACCAAAGTTATACACTAAGAATTTTTTTTCTCTTATTTTTTTTCTTTTTTGAGAACTAAACAATGACTACTAATAATGCCACAAAAAAGCCCCGCGTATAAAAGAAAAAATGGAATCACCCATACGGGATGTGGTTCGGTGTGTGATCATGATTGCTGCCATTTTTTTTTTTTTTTTTTGTCTGAGAGAGACTCCAGAATGCATCCTATATTCTTTCTGCTTTGTTATAGTCCGAATTACTAACCATCTTATTTTGTTGATAATGCAGTCTGTGTTTCTGAAAAAAAATCTCACGACAACTCGAGTCAACTATTACTAGATAATAAACAAACAGTATAGCGTTGATAATCAGGTTGAGAAGATGTAGCTATTTAGATGTGGGATTTAATTCTGCTTAGATGGTCCGTCTACTTGGCCAAATTGGTAAAAGCAATGTCCATGTAGGACAGGCATCCAGGATTTGGGATACGATTTCAAATCTAGTTGGAAGATACTTATTATTCCCGATCCATTCTGTTTGCTTTGAAAAAAAAGTTCCTTTGAACAGTGAGATAAGAAGCCACAGAAATAAGATGAGAGGTAAACTAGCCCGAAATTGATCACTGAAGTATAGATTTGAGGAATCTAAGATTCAAAACTCGTATAGAGAGAGATTGAATGAAGAGACTAATTAATACATTTCCATTCTATTTTCATTAAATGAGGTATCATAACGTACATACATTATCTATAATGATTCATGACACTTCATCTAATGAAAATAAAATGGAAATGTATTAAAAACTGAGACTACCAAGATGTAAACAAACATGGCTGCAGATCAGAATGAAGGATGGGTTTAGAAGTGTTATTTAGACTTCTGTCCCCTGGTTGAGTCTTAGTAGCTCACTTAATAGAGCAGACAGGCGTAAGCTTTGCTCCCTATAATTCCATCTAAGACTTATTCTCTATCTCTATTCAACACCGTTTGCTCACTGTCGAAGAGTGAAGAGTATAAGTTGCAGTAAAAAGCAACCATCTAATCATGATGAAGTACTCATTAGAAATAAAAAATATTCGTCATGAATAAGGACTAATTAAGTTTCATGTTTTCCTTTAACACATCCATTGCCAAAGTACGTTTATTAGAGTTTTTATAACTTCAACGTTAATTGCGTAACGTCCCCCTTTTTTGAAATTTACGCCTTGTCTTAATTTTGTTCTCCGTAAATTGCTGTGACTAATACCTTCTTTACAGTTCACTAATATATTGAGCTTGATTTACACTGGGTGCGCCATAAAAAAAATGACCCTGTGTCGTTTTTAAAATCAACTTAGGAAATATCATGTCTGCGACAAGAAATATCAGGACCCGTTGATCGCTTTGAATATTAAATGTCAAGGCACAAAGGACAAGTGTGTTGCATGTAGAATGTCTGATTCAATTAATAGTAATGGTTATTCAATGGACAAAAGCGTGACGTTAATGGTTGGTATCTAAGGACAACACACAGATGCATTGGCCGATTGAGTTGGCGTTTCACATGTGCAGTAAACTCTCGTTCCGACGGCATTATTTCATGACACACGCGTTCTAACGGCATGCTTGTATTCAAATGCGACAAAAGCCAACAGATCTATGAATGCCATAAGATATTTCGTTCAGACCCAAATTGAATCGGTTCATAGCATTCATAAAAAAGAATGATAGAAAGAGAGTGGGCGAAGAAAAAGGGATTTTTTTTTCTCTTTTTAACGTTATACTAGTTTGTATATTTTTTTAAATTCAATATTTGAGATGCAAAAAGAATTTACAAGAAGGGAAGATGACTGCTGCTCATGGTAAACTTTATGGAATCAGCTCACTTAGAGGGTGTTGTTTACTTCACACTCTATGCTGGAATTCTTTCTCGGGGGAGTTTTATGATCCTTTCCATTATTTCAATTGACTGTTTCCATGTTGAAGATATGTTTCCCTTCAATTAGTCCTATCCGACAGTAAATTCAACAACTCATCAAAGCTAGCAAGTACTCTCTTTACAAGACGATTCCATTTTTTTTTCTCGGCATTGATACTTTTGCCTCTACTTGATTAGGGAAAGAACGTACCAATAATCCATATATTTCCATTTGATCTATTTGAGTTAGATTTCATGAAGCTAGAATATTGAGCTATTAAACAAAAATTGTTTTGTGTCGTATCTTTGATTTATTTATTTGCAATGTAAAAGAGCTGTCTGAACATCTTTTAAGTGCGCTGATTCCATAATTGTGTTTATAACTAATGTATACAGGTCATATTTATAATTTTTTCATTTCCTAATGAACTATATTGCATTTCGCACAATATTTTACGGTTTGTTTGCAATGATTGTTTCTCTGTTTCTGACGTTGTTAATAGTGATTATCTTGGAAAATCAATTGAAAACAAATTGTTTCATTACAGAAACAAATGTTGACAAAAATTGTTTACACAACTTCGCAGGTTTGGAAAAGATCTTTTTTTTATTCCTTGTTATATTCTTGCAAGACTATTTTTGGTTCGCAGCTAAACTACATGAAGATTTCAGTACATTGAACTAGTAAAACCTTAAGATAACCCGTATATGGGGTATTAGACCGGGAAAGGGTAATAAAAAGTCATTTTATTCTGTACTTTCTCTTGCATCCCTCTATCAATACATTTCGTTTAAAATCCACACGTTATAACGACAAATTTGTTATAGCGACCCTCTTAAATCTCCTTGGTTGTCGCAATAATAGGAGTCTACTCTGAAAGCATGGGAGTAATATAAGACGTCTCACCAGTTGATGATAAGATTATAAATACACACACACACACACACACACACACACACATATATATATATATATATATATATATATATATATATATATATATATATATATATATATAAACAAACACTGAAGAAAGTTACATAGAGTATATCAACAGATATTGGGAAATGAGTGAAAAAACATTTTGAAACGTTTTTTAATGCGTTTAGTGTTCAGAGCTTTAGAGCTTTCTAGGATATATATATATATATATATATATATATATATATATATATATATATATATATATATATATATATATATATATATATATATAATTTGTTATAATAGCAGTCTTAAATCTCTGAGGGTGCAGTCATAACAGGAGCCTACTTTGTTTACCGTGACGTCGTTGGTCAGAAAGCAGAGAGACACTTGTGGTTTGCGATTCCGTGTCTTTCCCAGCATTCCCTGAAAACAAAATGAATGATGCAATCTGTAACATTCTCCACCAACAACAACAGGATGAGAATAAGTAATCAGTAGGGACATGGCTAACTTCTCTTTCCGAGCAATGCAATTGATTTTTCAAAAAAATTAAAATTAGCTAACATTTGTCTTCGATAACAAGAACCAAAAGTTCAACGAGGAGTCCACAATAAAGTTTAAGAGCCATTATAGCTAGATCACGAGACCCTGAGTAGAGAATTTTTATAAGTAATCAAGAGACACTTTACTGCCAAGTTTCAAGTAAACCTGACTTTAAATAGCTGAGAAACAATATGAGAACCGACCGACCGGCCGACGAACAGGGCCTCTTATAGATAGGCAAGGACGCCTTTAAGAAGGTATAAATCATGAACTATTTTTTAATCATTTATTTCCCCAAAAAGACTTCCAAGAATACATCGTTTCCAGACAGAATTCATATACATATATATATATCATGATCCATTATAATGAGCCATCATGTTTACCTACCGGACGAATGCCTTTCCCAGCCCCTTTCATGTTGACCAGGACTATGCTAACCTTTGCCATATCACACCAGCCAATATTTCGATATCATATCTCCATCTTATGCCTGGTCTTCTGCCACTACAGTTGCTATTGCCAAGACACTAATCCGTTGACATTTTGAATCATCCGCCATCCTTTATTCTTGCTGTGTGTCCCGCCCATCACTATTTTTGTCTTTTTATCATTTCTATATATTTCATTTTGGTCTATTCTCTGGTCTAACTCTTGGTGTTATTCCTATTAATGTTTTTTTCCATTGCCCTGAGTTTGTTTTCAAGTGATTTACTTAATTTCCATGTTTTGCATGCCTACAGCGTAGCTGGTATCATACATTAATGGTACACTTTGATAATATTAGCCAGCATATTAGCGCTTCTCAAAATGTCTGAATGTTTCCACCCAATCGTTATACAACCTTTTATATTGCATTCATGGTTTTTCTTTCACTTCATCCACTGATCAAAGTAAACGCATTCCTTAACCTCATCGAAATCTTCACCCACTGTTCTTATGGCCTTTTCAGGACTGTATTTTTGAACATTACTCTTGTCTCAATTCTCTTGACGTTTCGCTCTATTTTCAAGCTTTCCTCACTAACCTTCTCAGGTAATTAAGAATCATACAACTAACTGTGGTCATGAAGGATCATAGAGAATAAATCAAACGATTCCTAAGTAAAAAATAAGGTATTCCTCCAGAGCACACACAGTATCAACGTCCATTTACAGTTAACTCCTACATCCGTACCATACCCCCTGATATATAATTTATAACCCCCAGCAAAGACACAAAACAAAAACTCCTCCACCTAGTAACACCCATAAAAATTTCCTGAAATTTCCCAAACAGGAATCTAAAATATACCTAAACATTCGCCTGGAGAGGCCTAAACAGGGCAGAAGCATAAACGTCTTTATGTAGCGAATCCACATTCTTATATATATATATATATATATATATATATATATATATATATATATATATATGGGGGGTGAATCGATTTATCTACTCGTTCGTTATTGTATTCGTTCATCCATCTACCATTTCTCACCTACCTCCGTTCAAAGTTCTGAACGTAATGGCTGCCGAGAGTTTTTACTGAACCAAAAGCAACAACGAACAGAATCAGGGGCCTAGCTGAGGGAGGGGGGCGATTTTGAAATCGCCTACACACACACCCAATGGGGGAGGGGACAAAAGCTTTATGAATAGCTTACTCCATTACTCCTTGGATTATATTGAAGTAGATTTTGAGCCCAAGTCCCCAGGGCCCCCTGAATCTCCTAATACGTCCTCGGGTAACACTACAACGGAGCATCTTCGAATCCGTTTCCTGATTAACACTTTCTCTTGACAGTGGCTAATCCGATTGGTTCCATCGAGGGGTCACGTGACACTAACAGATCCTCATGGATTGGTCAATTAATCCCCCTCAATGAGATGCCATGCGTAGCCAGCCTTAACGCTGAAAAAATCTCATCATCGAATATCTCACTTTCTCACGTATTCGCTTGATATTTTGATATCCAGGAGTGGGTCCAAGGGTGTCCAGGGAGTCCAGACTCTTTAGCTATTTATCCTTTTTTTTTTGTTGCAATAGCTGTCTTTTTTTCTTTTTTTTTTTTTTGTTTTGTTTAGACCAGCTATGGCGACTGCCAAGTTGTAGGCTTTTTTTTCTGTCAGAGTAAACTTCTCTTAGATGAACTGTCTTACAGGACTAAAGGGCTACAACAACCTTGCCATTTATCCATAAATGGGGGATAAGTGGATCCATGCCTTCCCCAACGACATTAGTACGAAAAAGCTCGTTCGGTCACTCTGCACCTTCTCCGCTATCACTATTAACACTGTAGTTCATTTTTATGATTATTATTATATACCCATCAAAAATGATGGTGTTATTCATTCATAGACTGACACTAAGGAGCCTGGAGCTATTTTGTCAAGTGATTTATTTTTGATAATTCAGTTATCCAAATTTCGAGTGGGTTTTTTTTTGTTGTTGTTTTTCCAAAAGTCTCGACTTGAACATTTTTTCCAATCACTCACATACTCTTTTTTTATTAAATTTTAGTTTCAAATGTACAGTGAATCTGTGTCATATTCTCCATCGTTATATCCCAAAGCCTATCTCATTCTATTGAAACCTTTTAATTGTTTTCATTAGCTGTTCCAATGTATTTCACATGGACCAATCCATCTTAACTTTTAGGCTATCACAGGAATCGGACAGAACAGAGACACGTACAACCATACAGTCATACAATTGAACGTACTAATTTGCATGTATAGCTTTTGGATGGATAGATTAAGAGGAAAGGGAGGAGGAGGTGGAGGATTTCGCCTCATTTACATTATTTGCGGAAAGTCCGTTCTGTGTCTGGCTGGCTCGATCGCCCTAAAAAAAAGGTAGGCTAGCCATTGATTTGACCAGAATCTACGGTTCACACATCTGCTGAAGTTAGAGCTAGCAAAAAAAAAAAGAACAAGCGAAGAACAGCGCATGCCTTGGCCAACGTAATGACTTCAGTCACTAAAACACAAAATCTGAAACTACAGTGGCAGAGAAAAAGAGTGACAAAGAGAGAGAGAGAGAAATGATTTGAAGAGAAAACGTCTACTACGCATGCGCGTGACACTAGTTTAGTTGCATCAATACGCTTACCTCACATAGCGCGACCCCGTTTAGCGCTGATTTTCTATAGTGCTCTTCTTCAGATAATTTTTGTAATAATCTTAGCAATGTTAACCGAAATGATAAAAGACTGCATTATGTAGAGTCTCCGAAATTATTGTACATCATACACTTTGGTTAATGTGCCATGTGTATGAGAATATACACATACCCGAACATATACCCAATAATCTATCATGTATTGGTATACATCGACACCTACAGATATTTACTAGCTATGGAATGTACTCACCATATGAAATACACAGTACTAATTCATTCCATCTTGTTAGGTCTCAACAACGACATCATATATTTTAAAATGATGGCTCAGTTTCTATTTTTCTCTATATCATTACGGCCCCTAATTGTGCTATCTGTGTTTTGCTCTCTATTTTTTAGGGACGTATCCACAGCGCTAACAGGGTTATTTTTAAATCATTGCTGGCGCAATCCCCTAATTATGCCAGGTTACAATGGCCCCGGATAGCGCTATATATTTTTTTTCTAGAAGCGTATCTCGCGTGCTAAACGAGGTATTACTGTAGTTGTATCGAACCGAACGAGAAGAAGGCAGAGGAGAAAGACGAACGGAGTCGGAGGCGAAGAAGAGAGAAATGATGTGAGCGTTTTAGCGAGAAGCGAGGGGCAGGACGTGTGGGGCAATCAAGACTGCAATATCGGAATGCAACGCAATCAACAAGCAGTGAAAGTAGCGTCAGTTGTAGTGCTAACGGTAGCTGAATTTGCAACGACATTGGAAAAGGGAATAGAAGCCTGTTGCTAGCTGAATTCGCTAAATACTGTTATAGTTGCTGTTATGGCTGTCATTGCGATAACCAACTATTGCCAATTTGGGACAATGGGAGATGCTGCTGCTAAATCATGTCTGTACCTACAATCACAGAAATAAAAAGATAGAGGAGGAACAGATTGAGATTGATAGATAGAGAGATAGATAGGTCATCATAAATGTGTCCATGAACGTATACAAATGCATATGAATATCAACATTTCAATCTACTCTGATTTGAAAGATTCTTTTCGGGAATTTCATTCATTGAAAGATTCTATTTGTTCGTACGTCTGTGTGAGAGTATCTGTATACATGTATGGAAGAATTTGAAAAGTTCCCGGCCTGACCCACTCTTTCAATTGCGTCTCACTGCCAACTGAGTAGCCCCACCAAAGAGTATCTCTCCACCCATCTGCAGTAAATTCCTCTCCAATTGGTTGCCAAGTTACATCAAGCCTGTATTAGCGGTTCTCGGTATATTGAGAATTTGGGAAGTAGGTCGGGCCGAGAACTTTTCAACACCATTCCGAATGCGTAGATTAGGATTTTTTTATAATGCCCGCACATACAAGCGGCTAAGTGTGTGCGTGCGTTTTTGTATTTTTGCCTATATATTAACAACACGTGTATATATTCAACTATAATTCACCAAATGTCTGTCCGTATGTAAGTCACAGTGCAACACAGTAAGAGGAATCGCACCTCAACGGCTTGCTTATATAAACAGCAGTATCTTCGGCTCAATAGTGTGGACATGAGCTGGGGGGAGTTTGTTACAGTGGAAACGTATGATAGAACTTATCTATCCTACCATCTCCTAATTACTAGTAGGGGCGTTAGGTAACTGTTGGTGACTGATAGGAAAATGTTTATATCCAACATTGATATAGAAACTTTATCAACACTATCAATAAGGAAGATGGAAAGGAACTAATGTATGAATTTGTTGCAATGGCGAATGCCATGAGAAATTGGTACGTCGTGGTGTTTCATTGAGTGACGTCTCTGCTCTGCAATTGAAATATAGTAATTGGGTTTTTATTCAAAAGTTGGTAATTTGTCATCGCTCCCATGGTTTTGTTTGATTTTTTTAATTGTGAAATGGAAGAAAAATACACAAAAACTTTCAGGTTCCTTTGAAGGGAAAGATTTAATAATAGTCATGGGTTCAATCTGAGTTTGTTTTTTGGTTTTTTATTTTTTTGTTTATCAAGTGATTTAGTTAATTTCCATGTTTTACAAGCGTACGGCATAGCTGGTATTTTCTGACCGGAAAAGTGTTCATTTCTTTTTTTGTTCCCGATGGAGAAAAAAGCCACCTGGGACTATCATTCGCTATGGGTGTCTATCGTCGTTTACGTCGTTGTCGTCCGAGCATTTTCCCCACTAGGATTACTTCGTTATCCCGCAATATATTTCAATTAAATTTGAGTGCATGCTTTTGGAGAGGTATGCTGTGTGAGTTATGAATGATTCAACTGTTAGTTCACATTTTATAAGCAAAGACGTTGTTTGTTGGGAAATTTCTCAACGTTTGACCGAGTTTGCTGAATTTTCGCTATAATGTTGAGAAAACGCCAGGAATTGAAAAATGGTGAGTTACGGTTGATCCGATCGTTTGTTTACATTTTAAATGTAAATAACCACCTGTCAACCTGCCAAAAATATTGAATTCGAAATTGTTGAACCGATTAGAAATTAAAATTGTTACACAGGTTCTTTGGAATCCAATTACTGAAACTATACAACGTTTTGGAGAAATTTATGGTTTGAGTAAAAGAAAATCTCGGAGTTAAAGGTCTTGATAAACAACTAATAACCACTTGGATGAAAACTTGGAGAATTGCTGTACAGGAATATTTTGTTAAATACTGCAGTATTTTGAGAATGCTGTAGTATGGGAGATGTATTCATGTCAACTCGATAACTGTATAACATATCCTCGGTTTGAGGTGGACAGCCCTTTTCGGCTAAACAGTCCTTTTCGGCCAAACAGCCTTTTTTTTTTAGGCCAAACGGTCCTTTCTAGCCAAACGGACCTTTTCAGCCGACCTTCCGGACGAAGTTCTTGGACATCTCAACTCGTCGGAGAGGCTAAAAATTGCCACATCTATCTTGAAAGTCTTTTGCCTCTACCTGTATGTGGGCATCTGCTTGGGGGGGGGCAAAACAAAGTATTTGCGTCTGTCTTAACCAAGCCTTCTCATCGAGAGTGAAGGTCTTCCTCAGTGGGGACCTTATAAAGGCCAGAAATCAACAATTACGATGAACAGTGACGGCTTGGGATAAATCACAGTTTAAGAACTCCCTAGTCCTTTACCAGTCGACTAACATCAAAATCTATGTTTTCGTCAACCTTTGGAATGGATCCTCCACCATTCCAGAAACACCCATGCTTGTATCTTCCGGATCCTGAAATTAAATCAAAGCCAACACGTGTGTGTCAGTATGTGTGTGTGTGTGTATGTGTGTGTGTGTGTGTGTGTGTGTGTGTGTGTGTGTGCCTCAGTGTGTGCGTGTATGTGTGTACTACAACCTCTGTCCCATAATGGCTGTTACATTTGCATACAGAGAACTACTACTAGATGTAACAACTACTGTGGGAGGTAGTATTTGAGTCGCCCATTTTTCCGACTTGCCCCTTGCTCTCTTTTTTCTTCCTCCCTCTCTCTTCTTCTTTATCACTTCTGCTCTCTCTCTCTCTCTCTCTCTCTATCTCTCTCTCTCTTTCTCCCCCTCTTTCTCACTCTTTCAGTGATCACAGTCCAA
Organism: Thysanoteuthis rhombus; assembly: GCA_963457665.1. Classification (NCBI taxonomy): domain Eukaryota; kingdom Metazoa; phylum Mollusca; class Cephalopoda; order Oegopsida; family Thysanoteuthidae; genus Thysanoteuthis; species Thysanoteuthis major. Next base: position 45,458,352 of record OY735230.1, read on the forward strand.
AAGAGTGAGAGAAATAATATTCATTGATCACCTCTTTTTCCAATTTCTTAATTGATCAGCCCATTACCACATGGTGCGAAAAAGCGTTGGTCACGTGACATTTTCTTATTCGAGTGACCAAGCAAACCTATCTATCTATCTATCTATCTTATTTACGAAGTGGGGCAATCGGCTCTTAGCCCAAGACGTAGTTATTTTTATCTGATTTTTTCCATGTATAATTTTCAATCTACGTGAATAATATCCGCCTCTGAATCTCTCTGTGATGACTTTCTATCATTCCTCCCTTTAGCTCTTTTTTTTAACTCTTGGGCAACTGATTGAATCGATTCAGACTAGAATTTTATTTTTAACATCGAAACTCTTGACGACCCGTCACCATCTCGTCAGATATATTCATCAGAAACCTACCAAAAAACGAAAATTATTTTTGAAAGAGCGTCTATAGGAAGAGGGAGTGAAGAAAAAAGAGGAATGTATAACGAGGTGGGAGGGGGTAAACTGAAAACCAATGAATACGGGACAAGGAAAGAAGGAAAATAGAAATCTGAAATGATTGGGTCTATCATTCCAGATTTCTATTTGCCTATTCTTTCAATTCTCTCGCCTTCTTTGGGATTACTAACACACACACACACACACACATACACACACACACACACACGCACACATATATATATATATATATATATATATATACATATATATATATATATATATATATATATATATATATATATATATATACATACATATATATATATGTGTGTGTGTGTGTGTGTGTGTGTGTGTGTACATGAATCTGAGACTACGTGTGTTTAGGTAGAGCAAGATAAATAAACACAAACTACGATAGTGTCCGACATAGAATAAATTGTTATGAATAAAACAGGATAGATAGGTATATATATATATATATATATATGTGTGTGTGTGTGTGTGTGTGTGTGTGTGTGTGTGTGTGTGTGTGTGTGTATGTATTGGTAAAAAACGACCTGAAGCTGAATGTGAACAAAATTCAATTGCAAAGGTTATTATAATATCAGGGTGGGTGTATATGAAGATGGGGGGGGGACTTAGCTCCTACCTTTAATGAGATTTGCTATTGTAGTATGTTTTGTAGAAATGCAGTAGGTGAACTACTATTCACAAAACCCCTCCATTGGGATCCTTGGGGAGGGGAATTTAAAATCTCTCTCTCTCTCTCTCTCTCTCTCTCTCTCTCTCTCTCTCTCTCTCTCTCTCTCTCTCTCTCTCTCAGTTACGCCCCTGGGATTTATCATTAAGCCAGCAGCTGTTGATCGATATTTTGTGTGAAGAAAAACGGGGGGAAAAACCAGGAATTGAGCGAACCCGTACAACCAGAACGGCAGGCACTGAAAAAAAAAAGGGAGAAAAAAAAAACGGGCACGTGAGGAGATGAGAGGAAGATTACTCTGGATTCACGTGAAAGTGGTATCGTGAAACGCACGCGTACGCGCATGCTCAAAGCGAGAACGAACGAACGCTTCAGCCTGCTCAACATAGTTACAATGGTTCGTGTGACATTCGATGAATACAGAGAGAGAGAGAGAGAAGGATTGAGAGAGAGAGAAGGATTGAGAGAGAGACCTATCAATCTTTTTCAAGTATGTAAATATACATGCACACGTGCACACAACGCGCATACGCTCACACACACGCACACACACACACACAATATATATATGTTTAGTATAATTTGGCAGCATATTTTCTTTGATACAAATTTCATTAAAAATGACGGACGAGGTGCGTCTTTTTTCCTTTTTTTTTTTTTTTCTTTTGCTAACCTTTTCTTGCTTCCGTTCAAGTGAACGGATCCCTGATTTTAGTGAAAATGAATACTTTCCAAGGCCAGAGATCTTTTCACTTGTAAGAAAACAGGAAAAGGTAAGTAGAAAAATGAAAAAAAAGCTCCCTTTCCATCATTATCAATATATATATATATATATATACATATATATATATATATATATATATATATATATATATATATATATATATATATATATATATATATTAGCGCGGTTAATTCGCTCTGAAATTCTCTGATACTAATAATTTAATCCCAGAAATTGCAGAACTACTAAAAAGATACCAACAAAAAGATCGTATTAGAAAATCAGCTTCCTCGTTATACCTCCTGAAAATCCAGCAACTTGTAAAGCCTGCAGAACTACCACCTCGACCATTTTTCTGGCATCCTGTCTGTACTTATGAATAATGCATTCGTTCAAAATTGCCGCTGAAGATAATTCATAACTGTTCGGACAGTGCAGCAATATCAGGGCTGCCGCAAAGTAATGTTATAAAAGATGACAGATCGGAGATTATAAATACTGTAGTGCCTTTCTTCATGCGCGCACACACAGACACACACACACACACACATACATATATATATATATATATATATATATATATATATATATATATATATATATATATATATATATATATATGGAGAGGGGGAGATAACCCGACAAGCGAGCCCTTCAATTGAAACAGCACGACTAATAATAGCGCTATTCTGTCAGTAATGAGTGGCTGAATTCTTGACCACTCACAGTCCCTTTCGCCCTGATTCACAATGCAAAACATACAGATTGAGTGCCGAAATGGAATAAAATACACTCCAGATCAAACATTACAAAAAACAGCGTTATGTCAAAAATTTCCCTCCACTACCAGAAGTATTGAGTTTGTTAGCGAATTCATGTTTTGAAACCGAGCCATGGACGATAATAACAACATCTGAAAAATGTTTGATAGCGTTTGAGATGTGCAAGTAGAGGAAAATGTTAAACTGTCATATACCAAAAAACACCCAACGATGAAGAGCTTTAAAGAATGAATGATAAAAGAAAACAGGTCTGGTTAGTCACTCGATAGAAATCGTTGCAAGACCAACATCTTTTAGCAACATACCGTGAGGGGGGCGGTGATCAATCAAGACATGGGAAGTAAGGTCAATGAATCAGTTACTTCTCTTGCTTTTTATTGGGCAGAGACCACTAAATAGTTTGAATTCTCAAAAAAAAAAAAAATAAAAACAAGCGGGCATAAATTAGTAACCAATCAAGCATATATTTACATTGCAAAGAACGAATGAAAGAAGAAAACTGATCGATATCTTCATGGGAAAGACGAAGATATTTTGGACATCTTATAAGATAAACTGCAGAACATAGCGAGAAGGATACATAGAAAAAAATATATCTGCATCTCGTATGAATGGATCACCGTATCTCGCACGTGTACCAGAACTAAATGTCTAAAAAGAATCTTAAGAATAGGTCTTTCATTTTATTCAAAATTATCTTTAAAATTACCAGCACAAGATTTAGAGACCTCCAGAAGCAGTTTTTAGGAACAGAACACACAAAAATCTTTTTTAAATGTTGCCAAGTGGTGGACGAGTTTTAGAGATTGAAAGCCCCAAATTGTGACCGAAAGCATCCAGCCACGCACGCACCCCCCCCCACACACACACAAACACACACACAGACACAGACAAGCAAAGAGAGGAGAATCTGTGGCCTATTTCAGCGCCATCCACATTGTTTTTTTTTCATTTTTGTTATAAAGTTTCATTCTCCCTGGACTAAATCTCTTTATGTTTATAATCATTTTCATCTTATACTCCGAGTGAAATTTTATACATAGTTCCCACTGTGTCGTGAGCAAAAAGCGTAAATTGACTCAGACCTTGAGTGTTTATTCCATATTTTTGAACAGCCTGAAATATGAGTAAAAAACTAAATTACCACAGAAAATAATGAAAATTTTTGTAGTTTACGTAATAGAAGTTGGAATTAAATTTTAGAAACATGTTTTTTTTTATTGTATGCTTACCACTAAATTACTTTCCAACTGTGACATAAGTCGGCTGTTCTAAGAACGAGAAAATTCTTATGTTAAGACCTGATTTAAATAGGTTAACGGTATTTGTAGGGAATTAGGTGACTCGAAGAAAGAGTGGTTAAAGAGAGATAGACAGCTTTTGTAACATTGAAAGAAATCTGTTATCTTCGTTGTAAGAGAGAGAAAGATTTGGTAATGATAGAAAGATATGGAATAGAGAGGAGGCAAAGAAAGAGGAATATATTTATTCTTAACATCACACCACGTCATATTTTTCCTTTTTTTTTTTAATCAATTCTCGAGATAAAGGAATAGAAAGTACAAAATAAGAAAGAAAGAAAGAAAGCAGACTATACAGTTTACACACACTCACACACATATATACATAACTTTTTTCATTTTCCAATGAATTATGACAATATTTTTCGTTCTAGTTTCGATGCAATGATTACTTATTTTAACGAGAATCAGCTTGAAGCACGATTGGAAAGAAATAGCTTTATTTCAGAAACAGATGTTGCTTAATGCTGTGCGAAATTATACATGCAACGTTGCAGTTTTCAAACAGGATCTGCTTGCTCTGTTTGTTGTTTGGCTTAGAAAAATATAAATATTTAAGAAAATCAAGTCATCCACCCTTCATAGTTCTTCCCAGTTCCATTGACCCCTTGAACAATTTTATTCGTCCAAGGACGAATCAGTCGTAACTTGAAGAATCACTTTTACAAAAGACGGAAAGCTTGAAAAGAGTTCAACCGACTTTCAGATGTAACTTCCGGCACTGAGCAGAAATAACAATTTCTTTGTTTAATGACGTATAGTATTCTGATAACCTCATTCCCAGAAGAAGCGATTTTTTAGAATAGGAAAATGGAGGACGTAGAACCACCTACTTCCTGACTATTATCAAAACACTGTGCAGCATATATTTGCTTTTTATGTTCCTTGGTGATCGGTGTTATTTCTTAATTGATGATACCCCAAAAGTTTATTATTCCCTTCAAACTTTGCTTTTGTAAACAGGACAGTGATAATCTGGAATCTTTTTATTTCCAATTGGACAACGAGCGAATTTTTAATCACATGAAGTGGGAAAAACAATTATGTATGAATATCACTGTACTGGTCACAGATAGATAGATTTGTCGGTGAAACGTGGCATAGGTTTGTGCAATCACAGTCATCATAGAAGGAAATCAGAAAGGCCTTTTTTCATCAGCTAACACACACACACACACACACACACACATATATATATATATATATATATATATATATAATATTAGAATGTGGATTCGCTACACAAACTAGCTCATGTTTCTGCCCTCTTCGGGCCTCATCAGGCGAATGATTGTCTATGTTTTGGGGGGTCTATTTTTGGGAATTTGGTGAGAATGTTGTGAGTGTGGTAGTGGGTTGTATGGGGATATTCATTTTGTCAAGGGTTGTGAACTCCATATTGGGGTCATCTCTGCAAGGATGCTTAGTAGCAGTCTGGGAGTAGTTTCTATCTTGACCTAGGTCTCTTGGCATTGGGTTTTATTGCCCCTGTTGGTATCCTCTGTAGCTTTAGTGGATAGTATTAATCTTGATGTTTAATTTATAATGTGTTTGGGCATGTTTGAAGGTAAAAGATGGTGATAGGAAGTTTTGGGGATGATTGACATGGGGGGCGAATTGTCTACTTTACTTTTTGATTTATTGGTGTTATTTTACGTTCATTGAAATAAATTTAGAGCGGTGTCTGTTCTGAATTGTGGTTTCGTTAAACCCAAGGAACATTTACTGAATAGAAAAAACGAAATGTTGCTCGTTAGACCTTGCTGTTCCAATGTTTTTCTCGAGAGGGATATGTCACTCTATTAGAAAACATGGGTTTCTACTGTATTCAAATTGGTCAGGCTAGCTGGCAAGCAGGCTATGTATGTATCATCGTATATCGACAGCACCAATGAAGCTAAAGAGATGCTAATTCCAGCAGAAAGTCTTTTTTTAGTTTTTCAACACCCCCCAAAGTTTTTGAATAGGGGTTCAATTTGTAAAGTAGGTTTATGCTAAATTGATCCATTAGTTTGTGCCCGGCTCCATTTAAGTTTGCGTTTTGATGAGTCAGTTAGTGGTTACTACCCAACAAAACCCGAGAGAAGTAATCTATTCATAAATCATCCCTTTTCCCAATTTGTCAAATGATCACCCCCAATACGATATGCTACCAAAAGACGTTGGTCAGGTGACGGTTGAATGACTGACCGGTCCTGTCAACATACATTTGAAGTTCTCTTGGGAGCATGCACGACAGACAGGTTATTATTATTATTAATAATATTATTACTTAATGGCCGTAGAATGTAAAAAAACGATTACATGGTCGATGTAGGGTGATCCACGGTAAATTCATCGCAGCAAATTCCTCGTAAAAATATGAGATCGTCCGATGTGACATAACAATGAAGATTACGCCGTAGAAACTCTGAAGACTTTATGACTTATGACACATTAAAACAGTTTGAGTTGAGACTTTTAAAATGTTCAAACCAGGATACTTTAATCATTAAAAATCAATTACCACATAGAATAGCTCTGGACTCCTTAGTACTGATTCCTACATAGATAACATCGTCATTTTTACGGGTATATGCTTGTTGATTTATATTTTCCTTTGGTCTGAATAATGTCGATTTTAAACTCATCGTGTGTGGATTACTAACACGACCAATTGGTCGACGTAGACAGAATACTCACCATCATAGTCCATGACTGAACAACCTTTCCGTCAAAATTTGAAATCATGTAAAAAATATCCACCAAAGAATAAACATGGTCAGAACAATATCTATTTATGACATCATTGGCGTTTTCTACAAGAAAACATTCAAAATAGAGTAAAAAAAAAAAATCTAGGAAAACCTAGGTCCTGTAGAATCTACATGTTACTAATAAACCCGTCAGAATGAGGCTCCAAAAATATCAAAAAGCTTCATTTTTTTTTAATAAGATATAAAAAGATTTTTAGAAAGGGTCTAGTGGAATACTGATGCAAGTTCCAAATTCTGTCGACTAAACAGTATGGCCAGGAGCTCTGGGATACACAAACACATGAACAAAGACACGCACGTATAAGAAAAAGGATATAAGCCTTCTCTACCTTTAGTAGCTACGATTGTTCAATAGCAGATAGGGCCGCTGTTGATGTCTTCTTAGTTTTCTTTTGTCACCAGTCAGGCGCTGGAGTTGACTTTGTTATTCCTGTATGACAACAACAAGAACAATCCTCACCTAATATAGGGGAGCAAAATCTTCACTGTTTGTCTTTTCGGTCACGTTAAATCAATCCGATGTATGAAATTAACAATGCCCCACCAAGATTCGAAATCACAATCAAGTGATTGACTGGCTTAAATCGACAAGTCTTATTATCAACGGAAATGTGCGTTACAGAGCTTATTTCGTTCCAATGAAGAAATACAGTTATACTAAAAACTAAAATATATTTTATGATGTTTTATTTATCATCTATACAAAAGTTGTAATAATCATCTTCCGTCGGAATAGAAGTTTGATTAGAGTTTGCCCCTGCAGCAGGCAGACTTGTCATTCTTAAGAAATGTTAGGTTTCTTTTTAAATTCCCCTCCAACATAGGTTTTAGGGGGGGTTATAATGCAATGTAAGTCTATGCTAAATTGGTCAATAGTCTTTGCCCGCTTGTTTTTTGAAAATTCGGGCGAAAGAAGTTACATTCATTGATCAACCTTTCTTACCAACTTCTTAATTGATCACCCTCAGCACAGCATATATAGGTGGTGGTGATTTATAATTTCCCTTTGAATGCTGGGTTTTATTTTGATTCTGCAATCTTCGATCTGGCTTTCAAATCCATAGCAACAAAAGAGACTGATTTGATTGACTTTTTTCCTCCTGCCCTGTTCGTCTGTATAATCAAGACAGATCGATACTCAAGTATTTACAAACCACAGGCATCACGTTTCAGCAGTGGAATAGTACGGGGAAAAAAGAAGTGAGAGAACGCAGGGGCACTACTGCTGGGCGGTTTGGTGGGGGGTAGACGCACTTCGAGTCCAAGAGCAAACTTTTGAAATCTAATCAATTCCACGGACGTTTTTTAGGTTATATGTGATATGTGATGGGTACTCGGGAATATACTGGTCAATTTAAGTCAACATATATATATATATATATATATATATATATATATATATATATATATATATATATATATATATATATACATATATATATATATATATAATGGTCACCTCTAACACAGTATGCTGGCAAAAGACATTGGTCACATTAAAGTTCCTATTGAGTGGTTAATCAAACCTGTTTGGCAAAATTTAATAGTATAAGATCAAAAATGACTTATTGGTCGGATCGAGTATCTCAAATTAAGACCAACATTTCTCCTTTCTAGGCACCTTTTCCACTTCCGACTTTCTGCTTCCGGTTTCCTCTTCTCGTTAGATTTGACTATTTCAACACTCGATGACTTGTAATGGACGCTTTCCAACCAATGAATTTCGAGTGTAGATAGATAGATAGATAGATAGATAGATAGATAGATAGATAGACAGATAGAGAGATAGATATTAACAAGCTGATAGACACTCGCTATTACAATCAATAATTGAATACTATTGAAGAGATGGTGAAAAATTCCATTGAGAAATGAATATGGTCAGAATAAATTCTCTTTATGTCATCATTGGCAGTTTCCACAGGAAACATTTAAACTAGAGTAAAAAACAAACAAGTATCTGGGAACATCTAGATTTTGGATAATCTAGATGTTATTGATAACCCTGTCAAAATGAAGCCCAAGAGAGGTAAAAGAAAAAAAGCCTTCCTTCTTAAAAAATGAAATAGATGACATTTTAGACGGGGTCTACTGGAGTACAGGCGCCAGTTTCCAAGTCTGTGGATATGGCGAGGAGCGTTTGAACACAGACATTCACGTACATATAAAAAGGGATAGAACCCCTCACCACCTTTTGTGGTTACGGTTGTCCAATACACACACGCACACACACACACACATTTGTATATATATATATACATATTAATTTGTCTGGTAGTAGCTAAAATTAGCTGTTAGCTCCATAGTCGACCCTGATAGGGGCGCCTACGCAGGCACGTTCACACACACACACACACACACACACACACACTCATACACATATATATTCTTCGACATCCTAATCAAGAGTCCAGTGATATATAACGCATACTGCTTAGCTAGTTAATCTCTTTCACTTCCAAATGCCTTTGTGCTTGGTGCGTGTTCTTGGAAGAAGAAGAAGAAGAAGAAGAAGAAGAAGAAGAAGAAGAAGAAGAAGAAGAAGAAGAAGAAAGAGAAGAAAAAGGCTATCCATCTTCCTTTTCTCCATCACTGTCTCTCCTGTGCAACGAATGCATCCTCTGCTGCAAAGGCGATGGTACGTTTTTGCATTCAGCAGGACACTAGCAACTAGCAATGACTCTGCACTGTCGTTGCAGCGAAAAGTAGGGAGAGGGAAAGGTGTGTGGGTGAGGAGAAAATCAATGTGTCTCTGCTGCTAGACAATATATTTCCACTGTGCAGCTACCCCGTTCCCACCCCGATTGATACAGAACAACGTTGGATATTGCCATGGAAACTGAACGTATCTTCAGAAGAAGAAGGGGGAAAAAAAGTGTTGAATACTGAGCAATAACGACAAACGCGTATATGCTTGTCATGACATTAACTACTTCTCTAAACGCGACGAGCAAAAATATTCGCGGGTCTCGTTAGTCGCTCAGTAGAAACGCGTCACGTGACCAATATCTCTTGGCAGCACGTCGTGTCGAGTGTGATCAATTTGAGAGAAGAAAAAAAAGGGAAAAACGGGGTGATCAATGAATAAGTTATTTCTTTCGCCTTTTGGTTGGACAGTGATCGCTGAAAATTGTCTGGATTCTCAAAGCCGGGTGCAAAATGAGGGATCGATTTAGCATGAACTTATGTTGTAAATTGAACCCCTTACTTGAACTATAATGGGGTACGGGTAAAATGAAAACAAAGAAAGCTTTTTCTAAGCATAATAAGGAGTGAGCGTTTAAATTTTTCAGTCCTGTCTCTCGATTGGTAAGGCCTGCACGCGTGATACATACATAAATATATAGCTAGCTAGCCAGCCCAACTTTGAAACAGAGGAAACCTATGCTGACAGTAATAGTAATAGTTTTAGTTGATGGTCTCTACTAACGAACATAGTACCCTAAAAAATGACGGGATCATTTACATTATTCAAATATGTATAGATCTCAAAGTATAAAAACTAAAAATGCATAACGCGAACAAAATTCATTTTTCTGCCAGTTTTCAATCACTCTTCATATTTTCTGTCACTAAACCATTTCAAAACAATAAAGCAACAGAATTGTCCGGAGAAATGAATTTCTTTTTTTTTTAATGAGAAAACGTACAGTTTATTCATGAAATATCAGGGATGCCTATATTTAGTGGAATTGTTCATCAAGTTTATGAGACATCAGTGGCAGCAGTAGTAGTATTAGAAGTAGTAGTAATGTGGACGCAAACACACAGGCACAATAGAGCCTCACCTTTCCTCTCATTCCATTTCATTTAGTGTAGTACCGTATATAGTTCGACTCCACTTATGCAGGAACACTTTAAGCCTCGTGTTTAGGTCGACCCCAGTTAGTCAACCTAATTCAACGCTGAGGTGCGCCATATGCTTCGTGTGTCGGTTGATCCTCGTGTATAGGTCGATCTTAGTTAGTCAACCCGATTCTGACAAAATACCATGTTCCTCGTGTGAAGGTGTAGTCCAGTCAGCCTAATCCAATTCCTGTTGGTAAGTGATGTATATTCATCATATTTGAAGCCAAGAATTCTTATTAGCCCGTCTCGTCGTGCTTGAATTTCAACTATTACCCATGAAACAATAACAAGCGAGTCTCACTCACAATTATGACTGAAGTGAGTTCGAGCCTAAATGAGAGCTCACCGTTTGTGTTAGACGAAGCTAAGTTTGCTGATCATCCTAATCAAGTGCTCTTATATCCTGAGGACTGAAGTTAATTTCTGGAGAAGTTCTTGCTCCACTTGTTCGTATGTGTCACATCCTGCGGGGGTTCAGGTAAATCGGAGCTTAGCATAGAAAATACATGTCTCAATTAAGCATGATGTCTAATCAACACAAGCAACGGGTCATTATAAATATTCTGAAAATTTACTAGAATTATTCGTTATTAAATTCAAAATTTCAATTAATTTTTTCTTTATTACCCCATCTCGTTTGTTTGCTATGTATTCACTAAATTCAGTTTAGTGCAATATAAGGGCATAACATTCGGGCATCCAGGATTGGATACTAAATTGAGATGCACATGTGATCCTCTTACTGAGCGTCGTTGCTAGCATCATCACCAGGGGTGTATATCCTGGGTATGCTGAGGGAGCGCTGTACACCCAGAAATGGTACCAGAGATTATCCAATATAATCATGGATCATAATGAGAAACTAATTTTTCTGTCCCCTGTAATGGGATGATCTTGCACTCTATGCACAAGATTAAATCCATCTCTTATTTTGCAATTTGCTTGAGGTCAAAGCGCTGTTTCTTGTTCGATCACAGAAGTTAAGCAGCATCGAGCCTAACCAGTACTTAGGTGAGTGGCCGTTTAGGAACACCAAGTACCATAAGTAATTTCAAAACATTTTGCTTCGAGCAAATTGCGTTGGATACACCGGTTCACGTACGATCCCCGAGGTTAAGCAGCGTCGAACCTGGTGAGTACCTTGATGGGTGTCCGACTGTGAATACCAGGCGCTGAAAAAAACAGCTGGGAAGGCATCCGCTGGCTTCATTCTGATCTTTGAATATTATGATCACTTTTTTTCTTTTGGAAGCCTTCAACATGGTCGAGAGCGTGGAATGGAACTTGGGCAGAAGATTTTCTCCCTACAAAGCTGCTTGAAATACTGAGCTGAATTAATAGAAAGTTGAAAATTCAGCTTACCAATGCATGACAGTTCAAGTAATTTACAATTTGCCAACTTCACTTTGTATAGAAATGGAGTAAAGTGTGTATGTTTATCTTGGAGTGATACTTAATATCTAGATTCGTCAAAGTTCTACGGTGGTTGAAAGCCATATCTCATGCCTCTGTTCTTCTCTCACCCTATGCCTGTATCTTCTCATTCTCTCCCTTACTCCTTCCAGTTTTCGTTCCCCGTCAATGTTTTAATCTAAACATTGTACGAACATGGATTAGTTTCATATTCTGATCTCCCTATTGCTCAGTAAACTTCTCTGTTCCTATCCGCTTTTCAAACGACCTAACTTTCTCTTCTGACCTCTCTCTTATCACCCTCTTATCAAACTAATTAACTTTCTTTGTCCTCTCTCTCTCTCTCTCTCTCTCTCTCTCTCTCTCTCTCTCTCTCTGTCATCCTCTTATTAAACAACCTAACATTTCCCTTATGTTGCCACATCCGAAAGTAGAATAACAATGCAGATGTGCCTTGAATAGTGCGGTTAATTCATTCCAAGATTTTCTGTACTGTTCAAAACAGCAGTGTTCAATTTTCATTATAATTTATGTGGTGGTTGGGGTTAGTTTATCTCCAGTTCCATTAATTTGTACACCAATACTCCAACCGTAGTAAATCGAAACCCCGCACAATTCAAGGTATTCCTGCACAATATTCCAGAGAAGTAGGTTCGACACGACAGCACAGTGTATGACGTATGACAATAGGAACACCATACGCCACTGATCATCACTCACTCCTGATGTCATAACAACTGGGTCCTCGTTTCTGACGAGACAGGCGACTATTCAGTGTACAAGACTACTTGAGCATTCGGCCGAGTTGGATGTTCAGTGGCTCTTTTGTGAACGCCAACAATGAACGATCCAGTTGCTGCGAGGAGAAAGCCGTGATTCAACAAGAGAATTGTCTTCTTTTTTTTGTTTTTTTATCCTCCTCTTCTCAAAGGAAAAACCAAAACAAACATCCGAACCCACCCCACTACACCCCGTTCCTTCGTCTCCACTCCCGTGTCCCAGCTACGTCATCCACTATCAAAACTACTCGTTATTTTCAGGTACAATCTATCTAATCGATCTTTCTAGCTACCTGTCGTCTGTCACTTCACACACACACACACATGCATATGTATATATATATATATACGCTACACGTGTTTCATGGTAAAACCATTTTTCGATAGTGACGAAAAGTATTTTGCATTACACACACACACACACACACACACACACACACATACATACATATACTCTACACGTGTTTCATGGTGAAACTATTTTTCAAAAGTGATAAAAAATATTTTGAATTCGCACACACGCATATACACATATATATATATATATATATATATATATATATATATATGTATATATATATATGTATATATATATATAGAGATCAAAGAATTATTGCAATAAACATATTTATATCAAAATATACATATTTGCATAATTTATCCATCCATGAATAGAGAATATTGTATTTGAAATATCTGTTCTTATACTTTATGCACTACAGAAAGCTTTACGTGTTTACTATATATATATATATATATATATATATATATATATATATATATATATATATTGAGAGAAAGAGAGATAGAGAGGAAGAAAGAAAGAAAGGAAGATAGGTAAAGGGAGAGAGAGTGTATCAGTCTGAGTGTTCAACTCGAAACAGATTTAAATTTGTTACTCTATATATTCATGTTTTGATATTTAATATCATCTCTATTTTGCCATCTTGACTTCTACAAATAAATACCATCTTCAAATATACATATTTGCATTTTCAACAAACCACACATCGTAGCGAATTTTTTGTTAGTGCAATACCATTGAAATGAGCTAACCTGGTGAATACAGCAATTTCCAGTCCAATCTACAACCCAATGATAATAGTGTGGAGTCTCAACCGATAATAATGATCCATTTTTTGTATGTCTTTTCTTTGTTACCTTAATACAGCAAAAACTGAACGTCAGAAAATCAATTAGTATTATTTGGATGCTGACTCTATATTGCAATAGATAGATTGATAGATAGATAGCTAGATAGATAAGAACAGGCTTGGATAGATAGATAGTAATAGATCAAGATATATAGATAGATGGGTTTGATTATAAATCTATGGATCAATATACATTTACTGCGTTTTATTTACCGAGATTACCAAGCAGATGTGAACACAAAATATTTGTATAAACTGCCGCAGACGGGCTCGTGCATAAATAAATAAATGTCTATGTATGTAAGAATTGTAAGTTATTAAATAAATGGGGATTGCATTCGAGAGCTATACAGCATCGGCTAGAAAGATTATTGTGCATTAACGAAATTTTCACCAACGCCCTGATATAATCCATTTAAAATTTGAGTAAACACAGTTTACGTTCCATGTCACGTGCACATTTGATATGATCCATTTAAAATTTGAGTAAACACAGTCTATGTTCTGTGTCACGTGCACCTTTGAGAACCCAGTTAGACATTAAAGAAAAAAAACACTGGCTTTGTATATTGCTCATACTTTCTCTTAAAGATAAACAGGGCAAAATGTTGACATGACTGAGCAGGAACGGCAGTATGCCGAAAACAGCTCAAAATTTGAAGGGAATCGTAATGTGCATACCCTGTTAGAATCTTTTGAGATAGGTAGAGCAAGTTACTCGGTTTTTTCTAGAAGTGAACAAAATTCCTAACAATTATGGCCATGGATTTGGGGCGGGGGAGTTCTTTTTCTTTTTTTTTTTTTTTGGAAACCGTTAATCAAAACTGTCACTAAAACTCTCAACTTTAGTTTCTTCAGTTTTCAAATTTTTGGTTGGCTGGCTGCTTATTTATGCGTCACGTGTACAGGTCATATGAATGAAGCTAGAAGACTAAAAATTTAAATATTTACCCCTTATAATCTCTATATTAGAATCACATTAAAATGGGTCATTTTTTTCCTAAATTCACCCCCTAAATAGATTTTTATTGGGGGCATCGATTTTCAATGTGAGTTCTATGCTAAATTTGTCCTTAGTTTGTTACTGGCTACATTCGTACTTTTTGAATTCAGACTTTTTAGTGATCCAACAAAAGGCAAAAGGAGTAACTTATTCAGTGTTCATCCCTTTTTTGAATTTCATGATTGATCATCCCTAACTGCTGCTAAAAGGCGTTGTACATGTGACGATTTTTTTTGAGTGACCGGGAGGGGTTATATTACTTTCGATTTATGCTTTCCCTAGGGGCAATAGTGCGAAGTGATCTCAAACTGTCCTGAGTTGGAGTTCGGTTAGTTGAAGGTCAATCGCAAAGAATGAAATAAATGAGAAATCATCACAATGCCTTGGATTAATGCATATAACATCTAACATAGATTTCCTTTGGACCCTAACCTTAAACCTTAACCCTAACCCGATTCAAGCAATAGAAACCGAGAAACTAAACTGTCTCCAAAACTATCAACATAGGTTTCTTGAGTTTTCAATTGTCTCTAGACGACTATATATGTATGCGTGTGACATATTCATACCAAAATAAAGGCGCAAGAGGACTGAATAAAAAAATATTTACTCGTCATTCTGTCAAGGAAAACGCTTCTTCTTTTTCTAAGATTCACCTCCAAAATGGGTTTTTAGTGGGGAGGTGTAATTTACAATGTAGTTTTATGCTTAGTTTGTATCCGATTTGTGTTTGATTTGAATTAGGACGTTTGTGGCGATCACCACACAACAAGATGTCGAGAGAAGTGATCTATACATTGATTTTTTCCCTATTTCTTTATTGATCACCTCCTTCACAGCATGCTGCCAAAATGCATTGGTCACGTGACAGTCTCTATTGAGTGACTAACCAAACCTGCTATAGTTGTTTGTTTTTTTTTGTCAGATCTGCAGTGCCATTCTCGTTGATACGCAATTCCTACTTTTGTACTCCTTACTCTTGTCTCGTTGACCGTTTTCAGTATCGCCTTTTGCGTCTTCTTTATATGCCATGTCACTTCAGGAGATAGGCGATTATGATACTCCACGGCTTCTTTTCCTTTGTCATTCTCAGCAACTCAATTTCATCTACGCCTTCCGATATTCTTTTTGCCATCTCCCTCAAACCCTTCAAGTAGGTCACTCGCTGTCCACCTTCGCTCCTTTTGCCTTCTACATGTCCTATGAGTGTCAAGTTCTTCAAACCTTCCTTCCTCATTATGTGTCCGAAAGATTCGAACTGTCTCTTTCTTATTGTTGACAACATTTTCCTTGCAGTTTCCAATCTCCTCAAAATCTTTTCATTTGCTACATGATCTGTCCAGGATATTTGTAACATTCGTTGATAAAAATACATCTTGGTTGCTTCAATTCTGTTTTTTTTCTTTTTCATTCGTGACGAAACTATCAAACATTGTCAAGACCTTACACTGTCAAACATTGTCAAAATCTTTTACTGTCAAACGTTGTGTAGACTTTTTACCGTCAAACATTGTCAAAACCGTCTACCGTCAAACATTGTCAAAACCTTTCACTGCCAATGCAAAAGACTAGGTGTCGTCAAGGCTCATGTAGAAGCGTCTGTAAATATTGGTACAAATCAACCCCTCCAAATGTTGTTCGGTTAAAATCCTACCATGGAGGAGAGGTCTAAGAACATTTCGAGCCTGAAAAATATTCACTAATTACCTTAAAAAATTGCATTACAATAATACCATAATAATACTATTTAATTTCGCTTTTAAAGACATTTTTTAATCTTCTTTTCATCTTGGGCATACTATAGTGAAAACAGACCGAATAATGGATCGAACAAATTTGCTCAATAAAGGTTAAGGATTATCCTGTTATTTTAGGCTAAACCTCATCGGATGACCTTGTCAATACTCTGCTGTCTGTTCTTCCATCCGACGTAGTCGTCACATCATTAAAGCGTTCATTCATTTAGATATATTTAATTGCTACAATTCAAACAATGAGTGCAAATTAAATTAACTCTTAAATTCATAAACCGCTGGTAATTGAAAGTGGAACTCTTCAATGAATAGCATGAAAAATAGTGGAACTCTTCTGTGAATTGAATGAAAAAAAAAATTGAAAAAAATCACCGAATGGTCAAAGAGAGATAATTTCAATCAGAAGTTATTTCCCTTCAAATTGACTTTGTATTTCATCAATACGGATTTAAGAGCTTGTTAGTATTAAATCAGTATTGAAACCGTCACGTCCGACCACTGTCCTTTGGTAGCATGCCGTATTGAGGGTAATCAACAGAAAAATTGGAAAAAGGAGGTGATCAAAGAATAAGTTACTCTCACCTTTTTAGGCAGTGATTGCCTAAAAGTCTCAATTTTCAAAAAAACAGGTAAACGCAAAATAAGGGGTCAGTTTAGCATTGTAAATTCAACAATGTTTAGACATAATAAGGAGGGGATATTTGTATTTTCAGCTACGTTGGTGCGGCCTGAACGCGTGATACTTACATAGCCAGTCAGCCAGACAAGCTTGGAAACTGAGAGAAACCCATGTTGACAGTTCGGGTGACAGTTTTTGTTGATGGTTCCAAAAAAGACCCCAAAAGCTATCAAAAAAACGGGATGAGCTATAATAATCAGGGCAGGGAAATGACGAAGTGCGAATATTTTATCACAATCTCCCTCTTGTACCCGAGATGAAGACGACGATCACTTAATTTCATCGACCCGTCCGTCTTCATTCTCCTTTATTGCTTGAGCTTATTCTATAGTCTATTTCCGGCTTGCTAGACCCATCAAAGCTTCACCAGAGTGCTGTTAAACGTTCCCTACTCTGTCTGTTGCATTGCACTCATGGTGCTCGACGAGGTGTTGAACTTTCAGGCCAAGAATTATAGTTGTCCTTCTTTTAGACTGGTTGCCAACCAAGGCTGAATAACCCAATCTGAGCTGCTATCATCTCATGGCTGTTGAAGGAGAAGAACCGATGGATCTGTTTTCTGTGCCTTATTGAAGCGAAGTAAACGCTGACAGAGCCGGATTTTGAACTAAGTTCGCCAATCTCCATTTCTACGCTTGCACCTTCAGTTTAAGTATTAAGAAGAAGAAAAGGCAAGGCTACCATCTTACCCCGTTTGACAAGGCTTGGCTATCACGTCCTATTACGATGCCATGGTTGACAACTCCATCTCACAAACCAGTTCGTAAAGGATAGTGAGATGGTGCCCAATATCCGTGGCCTTGTACCAGCTACTTACGTAGTGCTATCGTTAGCAAACTCGTCGAACAGACCAGTTCACTGGTGTAATGATTTCGATCCCCACTGAGTGCACCACTACTATAGCGTTCTTATTATCAGGCTAAATTGAGCCTAATAAGTAGCCATTGATTTTCATAGTTCGCAAGTGTCATGAGTTTGATCCTTATGAGATACCCCCTGAAAATTTAAACGTTTACCATTTATAGTAGAAAAGTTGTTTTTTGTTTTGTTTTTTTTGTTTTTTTTGTTTTGTTTTTTTTTCCAGGGGGTTGCTTTTCAAGTTTCCTCCTTTCCTCAGTTTTAATATAGGGTTATGCTAGATTGACCTTTCCTGCCCACATCTCTTTTCAGAAAATTAAGAATTTTTTTTTTTGTGATCACTTCTGAATACGATAGGCGAGTGAAGTAACTTATTCAGCGATCACTCACATTTTTCTAAGTTTTTTTTTTTTGTTGTTGTTGTTGATTGCTCATCCCAAACACGACATGTTTCCAAAAGACGTTTGTCACGTGACGGTTTCTATTGAGTGACTAAGCAGACCTGTTTATTTTTTTTTTCATTCTGTTCTCTTTCTATGCGACAGTTTTGTTAGAAGTTTCTCTTTGTTCAGTGGCAAAACGTTCTTTTCCGCAATGCAGTGGAATTAATTAATTTATGACAATCTGAATGACGCAGATTATTGCAGATAATGATATCACTTGACAGATTTCAAGTTAATCCGGTTTAGTAATCATTCCTAATCAATTTGTAGAGGTCAGCTTGAGACTCACTGTCTCGGATATTGTAAGAGGTAATAATAGGCTGTGTAGTAGCTTAAGGTCACTCTCACCAAGAGATTTATATCATAAGTTTTATAGGGAGGTGGGGTGTTAATGTGTTATTTAACTCTTTTATTTGTCATTGATAAGCATTTCCCATGACGCTTTTAATTAATCACAATGTTTAATATTGACTAAACTAACATGAGCCAGCAGAAGTTCGTGAGGTCATTTGTTCAATCAATTATTGCATATTGTTATATCAGATCACCGTAGCCCCACAAATTACAGATTGTTCTCAATTTGCTCGCCTGTCCATGTGTGTCTCTGGGATCTCCCAGTCACAATTTGGAGGTTATGACCTCAGCAATTCGCATGGGTTCACCACTTGGCACCACCTGAATTTTATCCCTTTCAAAACATTGCTTTTGGGTGTTTCTATGGTCATTTAATCAACCAACAATGGCAAAAGTTGATACCTTTTGGATTAATTTAGATCAAATATCTTTTGTTTTTATATAATTGTTCTGGTACACACGTGGGCTACGATGATTCATTTTAGCGCAGTACGATATATGTATATGATCGAATCCATTACAGTGATAATGGTTTGTAAGTTTAGCTTTCAAACAATCTATCCATATCCATATCCATATCAGCAGGTACCCACTGATCTAAGTATGTATAACGATATTTACCACGCTGATAATATTACAGTAAAGAACCCTAATCACAAATGTGGAGAACCCTGTGAGAATCGATCTCACTACAGCAGTAATGGTCTTCGAGACTGGTTGGCTGTTATCGTCTTCATAGACACTCTCGGTAGCTTCAGGACTTTGAGCTTTCATGCCTGTATGCTTAATATAGAGGAAGTGCCCAACTTTTACCCCCTCCCTTTTCGACCATGCTAATGGCATTAAAAAAGAATAATACAATACATGGCCGCAGAGGATACTGTGATCAGTATTCCAAGACCGTCATCCATCTAGGTACTGACCAAGTTCGATGTTGCTTAACGTGATTGTACAAGAACCGGTGTACCCGACGCAGGACAATCGCTTGCTGACAATTGCACTTCGTCAGGCGCCCAATATCTGTGCTGTATCACTTGTTACGGTTTAGCACTTATCTTAAGGGCCCGTAACTCTGATGAATGGATTCATGTTCTGAATCATTGAATCCAACTGGCTGATCGAGAAAACAGACATGTTTTCTTTCTTGTTCCGTCTCGCACCACCACCGCCACCACCTTTCTGCTCTCTGGATTTCACTTTATTAATATAACATTATTCCGGCCAATCACGCTCCACCGGATATGGCCAATGCGCATGCCCAAGCTTGATGTAATACCCGCTGAGCCATAACCAGGTATTGACTAGAAATAAAATAACATACTAGCCGCGTGATTATTATTATTATTGTGAGGACTATTAATAAAAAAAGAATGCTACGGATCTGGAACTACCGTCTGCTTTGACTAGGAGCCCATCAGGTTACGGACGGTATCGGTAGTACAATAAGACTATTGCCTTTGTTCATCTAATAACAAGTAGTTACATGGACTCCTAATGTGTGCATCGCTTCCATCCCCACTCCGGGGATGCTGCACTTAGCCCCCTTGGCCACTGTGGGATAAAGGAAATTTATCTCTGCAAAGCTGGGGGATGGGGCTATCTTCGTAAAAAAGCGAATATCGTGCAAAAATCGACGTGGGATGTGGATTGGTGGCGACGGTCTCTCGTTTGATTCCAAGATTTGAGAAACTACGTGACGGAAAACAAGCTCACCCATTACAATAGTGATTCTGATTATCAACAGTGGAAATAAACGTACAATCTATTTCGTAAATTTAGATTACATGATTCATCATTTCTATATAACTGATCAAACCACGTGAACGCAAAAGCCATTGTTCAGTATTTTTTTTTTCTGACTTGGGGCCTGTGAAAAAATCCTGATACACAAAGGGCGCCGCGATTCTATCAAGTTTGGGAACCAATAGGTTGATCGTGCTAGACTGGATGTACTCAGCGAGTTCCCATCTGCTCCAAGTGATTTCTCGGTCATAAAAAGAAAGTTTGAATAAAATAGATAAATAGAATAGTCACCTTAGTTACTCAATGGAAACTGTGATGCCTTTTGGCAGCATGCCATGCTAGGGTCAGCCATTGAAGTATTGGAAAAGGGATGATCAATAAATAAGTTACTTCTCTCGTCTGTTCGGTGCAGCGATCAATGAAAAAGTTTGATTTTCAAAAGAAACTGTCGTGAACGCAAACTGATGGATCTATTTAGCATAAACCGACATTGCAAATTGAACACATCACTAAAAAAACCAACCCAGGTGTGTGATTTTGAAAAACACAACAAGAAAAAGGTTTCTTTAAACATAATTATTATATTCTCATCCCTCTAGCTAGATTGGTGCAATCTGTAAATTCATACATAAATAGCCACTCCGCCAGCCAGACCAGCTTGAAAACTGGGAGAAACTCAAGTTGACAGTTTTGGTTGACGGTTTCTGATAGGATACCTTGCTAGCTAGATATATAGATAAGAATGAACGAAGGCTGATAGATAGATAGATAGATAGATAGATAGATAGATAGATAGATAGATAGATATGAACAGAGATAGATAGATAGATTGATAGATAGATAGATATGAACAGAGATAGATAGATAGATTGATAGATAGATATGAACAGAGATAGATATGAACATAGATAGATAGATAGATAGATAGATAGATAGATAGATATGAACAGAGATAGATAGATAGATAGATAGATAGATAGATAGATAGATAGATATGAACAGAGACGGATAGATAGATAAATAGATAGATAGATCTTTGATCTCAGTTTCCATCCACTCTTTCTTTTAATTCAATCATGATTCATATCTAGAATCCCATCTCATCTGACCTAAGTGACCTTATTTTATCACCGATCCCCACACACGCCCACCCACACCCGCAGACTTCCTTCCTCTTTTCCAATTCAATCAGGCTGGACCTACTGTATTAATCATCGATACATTATTACTGGTGCCAAACCTTCTTCAGAAAACGAATTCACAGTTCATGATTATATTATTTATTGCCGCCCTCATCGCAGGCCTCTGTAGTCAAAACTCGGTGAACGTTTGTTTCTGTCTCTACGTAGTCATTAATGGCAACGGCAGTGGGGAAAACGTACGGAAGACAATACTTGCCAGAATTTCCAACAACTATCCACCCACTCATCAGAATCAAACTTTCCAACAGCTTTTTGTTGTTGTAATTGTCACCGTTATTATTAGCATATAAATTATATAAATAGTGCCCTTACACTGGCTACGACATCAGCCGTCCCTACCTGTTTCTCTGTCTCAGCTAGTTATTCAAGGTTTGCAGCATGTTGAAATAGGCTTAGAAGCGACAAGCACCCGAAGTGGCGTCACTCAATTCACTAAATGTGTGATTTGCATCTTCATAGTCGACAAAATTGAAGCCTTAACAAAACATTTTAATCTGATGACTGTATTTATTTGGGCAAAATGCATGAAATCTATTAAAATCTAAAGCCAAAATCCCGCTGGGGGGTCGCATAATCCATGAGTATGTAATATATTCGCAAATTTATTTGCTTGTATCAACAAGGGCCAACGAGGTGTACTCGGATTATAAAATGGGACCCGTACGTCCAAGAAAGGGGGACCCACGAATTTACGATTTGTCCACTATTATGATAGGTTGACCCCATCATTTACCAGGGGGGAGGTATAGTATAGGGTGCTAGAGCAGAATGGGGATGAATATAGTATAGGGGATTATAGCAGATTGGAAACAGGATGGCTAAAAGACGAGGATATTTTTGCTATGTATAGTAGGGTGAAGAAAACAGCTTTACACCCCTTCATAACATCACTGTCGAAGGGCATATTTTGAACCACTGCTCCAAAGAGAGGTTCTTATTTAATAAGCCTAACTAAGTCTGGCACAAGGCCACAAGTTTTTAAAACCAAGTAGAATCGAACTCAATACAAGGTGTCCTCAACAACGCCTTAGTCAATCTAGCCATAAAAGACGGGATCAGGTGATAGGGGATGCGAGTACGAATCCTCCTGAAATCTACCTCTTTATTCCTACTTCGCACTACTTCATCCGACAGTCAGAGAGTACCCTGTTCTATAATGAATATTCAGCATTTGTTTTTGAAAAATTTTTTAAATTCAGGCGCGTATTATCTAAAGAAACATGATTGTTTTCATAACAGTCATAATCGTGATTAAATATTGGTATGAATTATGGTTAATCCGACAATATGAGAAATAAATGACAATACTGGAAATTTCTGAGACTCAGCAAACTCGCATTTTCATTACATCGATATTTCCAATCAGGTAGCGGATTATCTATGATAGCAGATTATCCATGGTAACGGATTATATATAGTAGCGTATTATGCATGGTGAAATACGATTGTGATTAAAGACTTGAATATCATGAAGAAAAAAGGCTTTCCAGAATTTATTGGTAAAAATATCAAGTCAGTACAAAAATAATTATATTTTTCCACCAACTTCAGAGCAGTATATCTCAGTTTAGAATAAAAGTTATTAATCGTAATAAGAACCTTCAGAATATGCACATTTTCGCAAACTAGAAACAAGTTAATCTATTCAAGAAGCATAGAATCATGGGATCCAGGAACCAATGAATTCTTCGGAGGCGTTTTGAAGTGCTGCTTGGTTGTTGAAGATCTTCCCTTGCGGGAAATGGTTGAAATGTTTCAAAAACTGGTAATCGGTCGGAGAAAGTTCTGATGAATAGACTGAGTGAGGTAGAGTCTCGTAGCATAATTCGTTCAATTTCTGCAGGGTCACATGTGAGCTTTTTTTTTTTTTCTTTCCATTCAGAGTCATTCTCGCAAAAGGTCATTTTTTTCTTCGCTTTTGCAATATGTTCTGAATGTCGAACAACTGTTGAATAGCCACCGTTTAGTTCATCTGTAACCCCTCGAATTGTTTTGCGTGGGTCCGCCCCAATAATGGCCATCAGTTGGATGTCGTCAATCAGATGAGAATATTCACATCTTCAAGGCTCTCGTCTCCGTTTCGAAATTTCGGGAACCAATGTTGAGCTATACGTTCGTTGACAGTTCCCAGGCCAAACACTTTGTTGATACTGCGAGAAATCCCTGCTTCCCATTTTGAACTCATTGAACAAAATTGCAAGAATTTGCTCTTTTCAGTCTTTGAATTGACAGCGACAAATTAACCAGAATAAATAGTGAAGAGAAAACGTTCACTTCAAATAAATAGAACGAAATCTACACTTTCATATGGTATCTTTCATGAACATACTTAAATAGTCCTTTATCCCCACTCAGACCGAG
This sequence comes from Thysanoteuthis rhombus, assembly GCA_963457665.1. NCBI lineage: Eukaryota > Metazoa > Mollusca > Cephalopoda > Oegopsida > Thysanoteuthidae > Thysanoteuthis > Thysanoteuthis major. The sequence goes on from OY735230.1 coordinate 45,482,645, forward strand.
ATAGCTGATGCAGTAGTCAGCGTAAGGACACTATTACTGTTAGGTTGTTCAGAAAATAGTGGTCGATCTTATTATACCATAATTTAATTATGTCGCAATAGATAGTCTTTACTTTTCTAGTGTACATTTATATCTTGTAAGATTAATCATTGTTTTATAGATTTATGTTTTTCTTGGAAATATGATAGTTTGTATATCTAACCATCCCTTTCCCCTTAAAGAATTATCCATCTTATCAATTCGGCCATAATTTTCCAAACAACCTCAAAATCATTCATAGAGTTCTTCGGACGATTGAAATCCTACTTGTATTCAGTATTATTGACACAGCGTTGTAATCGATCTATTCAATAGACTTTTTCGAGTGTACGATCCAAATGCGTAGGTGGTAATCAGAATTTTTTTTTCAATGGTTGCAATGGTACAAAGTTGGATTTGGATGATGTCGTTTTCATTTTCTTTCCTTGTTAGGCTTGGATTTCCATGCCTTGTCCCTGTTGAGTAGTGGAAAACCAGGTAAAAATCTGCACTTGTCTGACATACAATCAGTCGACATGCTCATGAGGCCAACCGCCTTGATTTTTCTCAGTTTTCAACGTCCCAGAGAGATCGCTTTCCTCTCTCCAAATATAGTCAGTCATCAAAGATCTTTCTACCTCGCCTTTGCGGCTTTTTGTGCTCATTGAGTCGAACTTTGAGCCTGGTACCCAATAGAGCCGAGGCTCTTTATTTACTAGAGGTATTAAAGAGATCGCGACCATTGTGAGAAATGACGAGAAACTTAGCCTATGGAGAATCTCTGGAGCTCCGCACGGAATGGAAATATTCTTGTTATCATTAAATACCTTGTTAATTTTTACTGCTGGTACCTGAAATGAATCATGTGATGATATAGATATCGAGGCAGCAGTTTAGAGGGGTTTTTTGTTTGTTTTTTGATTTCTGCTTTAAAAAACTACGAACATACTTTATCTATTCAACTTTTCGTCCATTTTTCTTGTTTCCTGTTAATATATGTTAACACATATGCTAATTTCTTCTCTGTTCTCATATATCTCATGGGTTAATTCACATTCCTACCATGACAGCAGAATGAAAATTACGTTATAGAAACTATCAAGACTTCCTATCTGGTCACTCCTTAGAACAGTTTGAGTTGAGTTGAAACTTTTAAAAACGTGAAATTGCGATACTTGAATTGTTAATGAATGAAGTACCCAATAAATACGTTTAAGTTCCTTGATGCCGATCCATACATTAATGAACTCGTCATTTTTTACGCGTATATACTAATATATATATATATATATATATATATATATATATGTATATATATATATATATATATATATATATATATATATATATATGTGTGTGTGTGTGTATAGTTATCAATTTTTGAGGGTTGAGTTATGTATGCATCTACAAGAGTGTTCAATATCGAGGATTAAGCATATGTAAATAAGTGTAAACAGAAAATTCTGGTAACTAGGTTTCGAGTAGACTGTCAAGCAATTGCACCACTGGCGTGAAAATCAGGGTCACCGCAGAGAACTGAATTTATTTTACACACACACACACACACACATATATATATATATATATATATATATATATATATATAGCCAAATTTAAGGATATAAGGGGGTTTGAAGATTGTGTCTCACTAATGTTGACGTGGAAAGAGTCTATATTTCATATTATTTCTATATTACATTCAAATTCAAGTCCACTATTCTGAAAAATCGTAATAAAGGAAAACAAGCGCAAAACAAGTAGAAGATGTGTAAACAGCCGAAGAAAAGGACCATGTTGATTCAGGCAGCCATCTTGTTTGTTCGGCATCTGTAATCGCTGTCATGAAAAACAAATTCTCTTCAAGATTAATTAACTTCATGAATGAATTAACATCGAATGTAAAGCAACATCAATTGCTTGTTGACAAGTTTGTGTTGGGAGATTAAATATTCATGATACAGTTTTTTTTAAGAAGATTAACAAGACAAACACTGTGCCTCTCTTTATCCAGACAAGTTTTTGTCCCGGTGCGCAGCTAGAGAATTCAGAGCCCATGGATTTGGGGGGGGGCTTGGCTGTTGGTTATTGCGTGATGTCAGTAGAAAATGCAGTAGGTGAACTATCATTCATGAAGCTTTTGCCATCCCTCTATTGGGGACCAGTAAATATTTTTAAAGTCCCTCGTCCCATCCTTCAGCTACTCCTCTATCTTAATCTTTGTTGTTCTCTCATCACCTTTCTCCAGCTTTTCAAATATAGTGCAAGTTAACTAAATATATATATATATATATATATATATATATATATATATATATATATATATATATATATGTATGTATTATGAAAAGCCATTGCATTTAAATGAATTACTCTATATGATATAATACAGCTTTATCATTCGATTTACGTAGAATTCTTTGAAGTTCAACGTCTGGTACAGGTCCTATAACCCAACGTTCTTGTAATCTTGCCAAAATTTGCTCAAAATGTTTCATCAGTACATATGTTCATATCTCTATCAAAACAAAAACTTCCACATACGTTTGTATTTCTATCAAAACAAAAACGTTCACATATGTTCGTATTTCAATCAAAACATGATACTTGGCTGAGAATAGTTATACTGTCGTCATTGCATAATCTAACCATGTGACCCACATCGTCGCTGACAAAATAATACAACCTGGTATCGAAACAATATGGTTCTAACTCTAAAATTTGGATTTCAAACTAGCAACTTCTCATTCATACGGGAACTTACAAAGACTAGAGTTCCATTAACATTTGTGCAGTTACTCGTGAGAAACCGTCAGCCAAAATTCTCTCCAAAACCGTCAGAATTGGTTTCACCAATTTCTAAGCTGATCTTGCTGACTATTCATGTATCACATGTACAGGCCGAACCAATGAAGCTAGATGGATGGAAATTTAAACATTTATTCCATATTTTGTCAAGATTATTGTTAATCAGAGGTTCAGTTTGCTAAGTACGTTCAAGCGAAATTGATCCCTAGCTTTTGTCCAGCAGCATTCATTTTTTTTGGGGGGGGTCATTTCATAGTGATCATGCCCAAGCAAAAAGTGAGTGAAGTAATTTATGGATCACCTCTTTTCCTAATTTTTGATTGATCATCCTCAACACCACATGCAACCAAAAGACATTGGTCACATGTATTGCATGACTTACCACATCCGTTTCCGGTTTGTTTGTTTGTTTGATTTTTTCGGACTGACCAAAGTATGAAAACCAGAAGCGTGTGTACACATTGGTTATTATACGAGGGAGAGCTGAAAAGTCCGACCCTCTAACTCAATAGCGTCTTACTGCTTACTGAGTAACTTCACCAGAGAGAATATGTTCACGCATTTGCAGGGAGTTCCTCTCTAATCGGTTGCCAAGTTGCATCAAGCCCACATAAGTGGTTCTCGATGTATTTAGATTTTTGGGAAGTGAGTCGACCTGAGAACTCTTCACCCACCGCTTGTATAACAGATAAGACATAGAACGAAAGCCGAGCTGAGAAGGCCACAACTACCATATTAGGATTATCGATGAAATTTTTGAAAATAGCCTTTTAGTCTAGACAATAGATCGATCTTTTCTCGATGTAGGCGGAGGGCCCAAAACCAAAGATCACGAGAAAGAGAACAGTTGAACAAGTTGGAGAAGAAAATAAAGGGGACAGAGTTAGAAAAGGGAGAGCCAAAGAAACGAGGAAAGAAAGAAAAATGGAAGTGAGAAAAAGAAAGGCAAGCTTGGCAGCTGTAGGGTCAAATCCACTCCTTCTTTTCAGACTGAAGACAATTACTCCAACTCCAAAGAAATATTCGCAGGACCAAGAGACTTTTGCTCAGTCAGTGAAAGAGACGCCTGCCGATCGTTTCAAATCACAATAGGGAAACGTTCATATTTCATATCTGTTTGGTTTATTGTGACAGGATAGAGAAACAGTGAAAAGTTTACTCCCCAGAATTAGGTGAGGATTGATCTTGTTCTTGTTGTAACGGTCTTGAGTTTGACAATGATAGATAATTTAGAAACGGTCGAGATGGAGAGGAAGAAAATAATTGTGACCTGTCAGGTGGCTGAAATAGTTACGTATTTCCCACCTGTTCTAATGGTCAGTGTTCGAGGCCTGTGAGCAATGATGATTTTCTAGGAAAGCAAACCCTCTTCACTTGAAAGAATGATACAACACAGTTTACCCTGCCCTTATATTTGGCCCTCGGTTGTTCGAAAATGACACAAAAAAGAAACTGGGGAGAAAATCAAGTTGGAAAAAGTTGGCAGACAATCTCGTCCAACTTGTAAGATTGGCGCAACACAGTCTTCCTCTCCTTATATTCGGTCGTGTTTTACTAATATAAGCTCATCAAATATCGAGAAAGAAGTGAAACTTGAGAGGAAATTGAGTTGGCAGACAAGGAAAAGATACCCTCTCACTCTTTCTCTCTTTCTCCCTCTCTCTTTTGTTTTCCCTTTCGCTTATTTTCTCTTTCTCTCTCTCCCGCTCTTACACTCTCTCTACTTTTCTTTCCCTTAAACACTTTCTCTCTCCTTCTTCTCCTCTCTCCTGCTTTCTCTCTCTCCCCTTCTTTCTCTCTCGCTTTCTCTCACTCATTTTCTCTCCTCTTTCACTATCTTCCCATCTCTTCTTCACTTCTTCTCTCCTTCTACCACTTTCTCTCTTACTACCAAACCATCTCTTCCACTTTCTCCAACTCTCTCTCTCTATATATATTTTTTTTCCAATTTAGAAGAGGCAGACCCTCCCTTCTGGGCGAAATGCCCAACCAGTGGGCCGCCAGCTCTTAGTCGGTCAGCAAACACCTTTGGCAGGGACGAGCTTTTTTTCTTGACCGTAGTCGACATCGATTCTTGGGTATCCATTGGCTTTTTTTATCGAAGAATCAATCAACATCCTATTCGCTCTCTCTGTCTGTCCTTCTCTCTCTCTCTATATATATATATATCTATATCTATATCTATATCTATATATATATATATATATATATATATATATATATATATATATATATATATTATTAGTTTTATTATCCGGATCACTCGGATCACTTCCGTCGGGTCTATACGTTTCTACGCTCTGAACTTTTTGTCAAATGACTGTAGCGATCCATATGATAAAATTTATCATCGTATGCTCGAACAGAATTATTGCTGTTTATTTATCTACAATGATGCTTATCTAAAATATGAAACACTGTATTTCTAACAAATAAGGATAAACAAACACACATACACATACACACATATATATGTGTGTGTGTGTGTATGTATGTGAGTCTGTCTGTCTGTCTGTCTGTTCCTCTCAGTTCTTCTCATTCTATCCCTCATTGACCCCCCCCCATCATACAAACATACACTCCCCGTGTCTCCATTACTCACTCAATTTCTCGTTTCCTCCGTTCCCACTTTCTTCCTCTGCTTGCTCATTCCCTTTCACGTTTTCTTTTTCTTTCACTCCCCATTCCTCCTCCTCCTCCTCCTTCCCCCTCTCTCTCTCTCTCTCTCTCTCTCTCTCTCTCTCTCTCTCTCTCAAAAGTGATGTGAAACTTTTTATCCCTTCAAGGAGTCAAACGTGTAAGCTTTAGTCTTTTATTTCTTGAATATATAGCCTTGCTTGGACGCAGTATATATATATATATATATATATATATATATATATATATATATATATATATATATATATATATATATATATATATATTGTGGATGTGAATTGGTCCGACAGAATGTTGATGAAAGTGACAATTGGGAGGTGGAGAGAAAAACCTAAGAGAAAGCAGGTATTAATAAAAAAATTGTTGAGATATAGCACCTGCTTTCTCTTTTCTCTTTACCTTTCAATTGTCACTTTCATCAATATATATATATATATATATATATATATATATATATAGTAGAATGTTGATTTTGGGGTGTACTAGAAGCAAAGAGAAATCACAGTCTTGACCGAGCTCTCTTCTCAGTCTACTATTGTGGTAGGGCAGTGTCGAGATCTTTGTTAAGATATCTATTTAAAGAGAAAGCAATACAAGGAGAGATCCACCAATACTTTCATAAGCTGTATTAGTGCAAATTAACACAATCTGCTTCAGTCGAAATTCGAATTCGGTTTAGCAATTATGTTTTCCGAGCAGATAACCGTTGTCTCATCTTACAGCGACAATATCTTTATTTTTTGTACCTTACCTTTTTTTTTTAATAAATTTTTCATCGAATTCTTTTTCTTCAAATTCTTTGGAGACTCTCATAAACTCCAAGTAATATCGTTTCTTGATGATAGATTAGGCAATTTCATGAAAGAAAGGCACTCTGGAAAGTCAGGTCAGGCACTTTTCTATCGTTTCTGGAAGATGGGTGAGACAATTTCCAGACATTTTTTGATAACAGGTCAAACAATTTTCTGTCGTTTCTCAATGACAGAACATGCATTTTCCTGTCGCCATGCAAAAGCGACGAAAATTTTTACCGAATTTACGAAATGCAACGACAACAACAAATCGTTGATTCTTGAAATCTTAAGCGAAATACTGAATCAGCGAACTGAGTTCGAATTGCTACTGAGGCTGTTTAGAGGAAGAGGTATGAATCCACATCTCTCTACCGGTTCCTATGGGTCTCCCTGATATAGTCCTAATGGAAACAGACCAAAGTAATCGAAGCTGGCATCTAACCACCTCAAGGGGAATCCACACCCTGGTTTGTCCCTAAGTTGTCTGTCTTCAAGACTGGTGGCAAACCATGGCTAGAGAGCCCAGTCTACCCTGCTATTTACCCGTAGCTGGGAAGATGGATTCATGCCTTTCCCAAAAGCATTAGTGTGAAGTGAACGTAAACTGTCTCAGCCGGACTTTGAACAGTCCGCCGATTCCACTCTCCGTGCTGTAAACCGTTAGGCCTACTGCACCTCCATAATGTCAATAATAAGCATGATAACTATGATGACATTACGATTTGGTAAGGGGTCAGGCGGAAGATTTGTTAAAGATAAAGGAAAAATAATAATAATGATAATAATAATAATAATAATAATAATAATAATAATAATAAATCGTTTGCGAAGCTAAGCAAAGCTAAGTCGAGCCATTCATTCAACGATAAGAAAAAGAAAAATCTTTTTTAAAAACTCTGTTCAAAAGCTGCAACATTGTAAATGTAATTTTTGACAGCAATTGTCAATATTTATTTCTGTAATAAAACTATTTGTTTCCAAATGAGTTTTCAAGAAAATCCCCGTTGAGCGTCTGAATCTCTCTATATCGTATATTTTTATCTTTATCGATTGTAAAAAATACTCAGTCCACCTCTCTTTAACCGCGCTCATCATCGGGTCACTTAATTCCTTACAAACGCTGTTTACTGATTTGAAAATTAGTCTTTACATGGAATTCTCCCCATTCTGAGAAATTGTCGACATTCGTCACAGATAACAACAACTATTGACTTCGCGGTAGTTGAGAAACCAAACAATAGCTTTAAGTGTTGATAAGAAGCAGGTAAGGCGACCTGATAGCTGGAAGCCATATTGGTTACCCGATGTTAAAAACAGGAAGATATAGAATGTACAGAAAGAACTACATACTGATGACAGCGCCCTCAAGTGGAGCTACGTCACATTGTGCAAATTACTTAGCACTTACATAGAGATGAAGACAATAACCACAAATTCTTCGCCATTCTGACTTCATCGAAAATATTCTTCTCATTTATCACTTCTTTTTTATGCGTCCACGCACCTTTCTAAGACACTTTTCGAACGATTGGTCGGTATGTCGGTTCCTAATATGTTGAATACATAATTTTTTTTTCAGTTGTATCATGTTTGATTGAAATGAACCATCCTCATCTTCCTCTTCCTACTCTTCCTAATACTACTACTACTACCACAACTAGTGATGTTAGATATCAATTTTCTCAGTCATATCATGTTGGATTGATATGACACTTGATACAGACCTTTGGGTGATCTTCATCTTCCCTTTTTTTCGCCTCCTGCTACTACTATCATAGATGCTGGACGCCTCACTGAACTTATAGTTCTTGTTTTGTTTTGTTTTTAAAATAATATACTTATAATCCCAATAAACCAAATACAGTTTTTATAATTCTTTCAGCAGATTAATTCGTTAGTATAGTGAGTTCAATTCTCACTGGGTGTCAGATGAGTCTGATCTTGTTACAATTTCGTGAAAACTGATCCAAAAGAATCAATGTATAATAATAATAACACGTCATACCAGAAATTCACGTAGAATGAAAGTCGGACGGTACAGTGGTTGAAACGTTTTAATAAATATAATTAAGACGGGGAAACTGGTTCAACTAAGGAATTACAGTATAATAGCGGTGACGTGCCGAAGGGCAGGGTCCGGTTGAAGAGGGGAACACTCCTAACATTTTTAAAAATTAAATCCACAATGCTACATAAGTTATTTATACCGATGAGAAAAATCCGTACCTGTGCAATGCGTTGATATTATTGTGAAAAACTGAAAAGAAAAACACTGAACAAGAACATCCTAACATGAAATAGACGAAAAAATATTATAAATGCCCCATATGTAAATAAATTTTGTAAAGTAAGATTGTTCAATTTTGACACTGTGTTAATACTTCTTCGTTTATTTTGCGTTAAATATTCCTGATCAGTATTTTTTTTAGTTTTTCACAATCATATTAACACATTGTGTCCGTTTTTTACTGGTCCTGTTTTCTTTGATATGAATATGTACATACAACGCTCTCAACTAGAACTACTATCATTTTGTTTTTAAATAGTAATTTGGTGGGGGGTTAATAGAACATTCTCATGGTCAAGGTTTACTGTGATTCACTTTTACGGTTTAGGCGTGCATTGCATTTTATCAAATTTGAAGTGAAATTTCCGGAAATTTGCATCAAGCTTTTTCAGGGCTATTTTCGTTGATCAATATAATCGGAAAGGGCTCTACAAGATGAAGAGCTGACATAAATTTTATCAAAATTGGATGTGTTTTACAAGTGAGCACTAAGTTAAACTTGTCGATTTGTATAAAAACTTGACTATTTCACAGTAAGGGCATGGCACCAGACACGCCTGTCTGATTAACAAATAAAGATGTTTAAATTATACGAGGTAAATGTTATCAAATTAAATTAAATTCAATGCATTATTTTTGTTGTGTCTGTTATCAAAATATATTTTTGAATTTTGACTAGAAGGGCACTTTTGATATGGAGAATAGAACAAGTACCCAAGCACCCTAAGCTCAACCCCTCCGTGTACGCGTATGTTTAATAGTAATAAATGCTCATCTCAGAAATTCAAGCAAAATTCAATCTCAACTTAATAAATAATAAGTTCTATTATAATCTCGTTGCTTTAACGTGTATTGACTTGTGTAACGATTGTCCAAATAACTGATTAACTTGAATGGGTGTCAGCCAATATAAAAGATATCGGCTTCTTTGTGTTTGCATTGCAAGAATAGAAAGAGAAAGAAGTGGCGGATCCACGATTTTGAGCCGGGCAAGGATAGGAATGAATTTTGAGCAGAAGAAGGGTTCAAATAGATTTTAAGCTGCGTGGGTCAAAATGCAAAAAATTAATATTACCAATCTAACAAGAAAGTAATATGTGATCCAGCATTTTTCACAAACATTTGAGTCGCGGCTTTTCAGCATTTGTAGGGACGAAAGAGAAAAGTGAAAGAAAAAATGACCAAAGAAATTTCCCACAATGAATGAAAAAAAATATAAAGAGTAAGACTGAAAATAACTTACTAATATTAGATGAAAAATAAAGTAATGCTTATGGTTGATTTATGATTACTTGGGACCATCGATGAAATTTATTTATATATATATATATATATATATATATATATATATATATATATATATATATATATATATATATATATATTTGAAAAAAGAACATTTTTGATCACCCTTTACCCCTGGATCCTGCTGGATCTGCACCTGAAAGATAGAAGGAGAATTTTAACATGAAATCGATTCTTTCTTCACTCGCCTTGTGCTTTCCGCACCTAAAAAAAAACGAATCACAATGGAAGATTCAGTTTCACTCTTTTATTTATTTAGAGACAAGGAAAAGGAAGGTTAAAAATAATAATACAACGTTAATAATATCGAAGATCAATGTCTCTTTATCGACAGAAACCTTAGCGAACAAAAAGCGGAGCCAACTTGCATCGAAGCGGTTTTATCAATTGTGATTCGCTTCTACTGAAAAAAAAAAAGATCGGCTGATTTTGCTTGAAATTTAATCACCACTTTTAGCCTCGTGGTAGAACACGCTACTCAACGTGAAGCAACGAGATGTCGCTGTAATTACTAATTCTATAGCTGATAATTCCACACAAGGATTTTTAACATAATAAATACTCTAATTTAATTACAATTGAAGAAATCTCTCTCTCTCTCTCTTTCTCTCTCTCTCTCCTCTCTCTCTCTCTCTCTCTCTTCCTGTATGCACTGAGATTACTCAACCACTGGCCATTGTATGAAGATGACATTTACCAGATATATTAATCAGCAAACAAGGCGGTACAGCGTTGAGTTTGAATAATCCTTTGGATCAGTGGTTCTCGAGAAATCTAATGAAAATTAATTTTTGATTTACTGATAATAGTTCCTCCTTCATAGTTTCTCAAATTATATCCCTTGCCAAACAAGGAGCGCATTTTTCCAAGAGTGAATTAGGGTATATATATATCCCGCTTTTTTAAAGTTCACTTTACAGTACTTTTCGGCTTTCATGAAAACCAAAATGGTGTTCAACATTGGTTTTGTAGCGATCTGTTTTGGAGGTAGCGCGCACCCTTTCCCCCTCTCGTTGTCTCTCTTTCTCTCCTACTCCCCAATTTCCTATAGCCCCAACGAGTTCAACCTTCGATGACTCACCCTGACATATCATTATCATCATCAAATTTGGGGTCTTGGAACACTCGAAAATTTTCCTCCTATAAATTCTTGGTAATTGGTATTTCACTCCATACTGTTTCTCATCCTCCATCTTACGTCTGTTTTTGCCTACTGCGTTTACTGCACCAATCAGCCTTATGTTCCGATTGTTTTTCTTTCTTCTTACTAAGAGCCCAGTGCATCTCCATTTTAGGTTGCTTAATCACTTGTATGACATCCTTCATCCTGGTCCTCTCACGGATCCATTTTGATTTTTTTTCTCTATCGCGGAGTTTTATTTCTATCATTACTTCTTCTGTAGCGCTGCTCGTTTTTTATTTGTTCTTTGAGTGATTCTGTGAGTTTCCAGGTTTTGGATCCGAACATCATAGCTGCTATTAAGCATTGACTACATACTCTACATTTTAAGCATGTTGGCAATTCGTTTTTCTGTATGTTTCTATTCATACCAAATATTTTCCAAGCAATCGTTATGGATAGTTTTATTTCGTTTCTACGGTCTTTCGCTAGCATTATTACCCGGCTTCATAGTTTTGTGGTGATACTGCGTTAATATTAGATAGAACGGATGAATTACAAATCATGTTAAGTGGTCTAAATAGAGGAAGCCAACAAATGGTTAAATATCATAGGAACAAAGACAAAAGTAATGTTCAATGATAAATCAGTATATAGATTTCGAATCCGGGCTCAAGGCTGCTTAGGTTCACTTTGCACTAATGCCTCTTGGGAAAGGCATGAATTCACTTCTCCTTGCACACTGTCACATCGCTGGATATTTTGATTAAATGCCTCGTCTCATATACGCCAGAGTTTTTGACAGAAAAGAATATGGATTAAAGGGCACCTTGGAAAACCATTAATGCTTAGCAGGGGTCGTCAACTACGGTCCACGGGCCAAATCCAGCCTGCAGCCTCTTTCCCATTGGGCCCGCCGACTTCATTGAATACATAATGCTTCGTACAGAAATCCTTTGTTTTCCTTATCTCTCTTTGATTATCAGGAATCGGTTACAGCTTTTGGCAAAATCTTTTTATCTGAAGAAACTTTTTCAAACATTAATTTGATCAAATCTGTTTATAAGTCAGTGTTGACTGATCACCACTAGAGTTTTGATTACCACAAAATTTGATGATATTTTGTCCCTTAAAGAATTATGTCGTACTTCTCATTAGTTGATAGAACATGGGAGTTTATATTGGCATATACTCATGTAATAAAATTGAATAAAGTAATTAAAACGAGAACCAGTAGTTCAACGCCTTCACCATATTGTGATAGTATCAGGAGGAGAATGAAGAAGAAAAGAGAGTAAGTAGTCTGTCTTTAAGTCAATTGATTCTCATGTTTGCAAAATATTGTGACATGGAAATATTCTGTGGGTATTCAATAAAAATCTTAATTGATCATTTTTGAAATTTTTTGGACCTTTGGGGTGTTTTTTGACATTTTGTTTGTTTTATTTTTTTAATGCAAAAATGCGGACCCTGGACCTTCTTTTATGATATCATTAGCAGCTGGTAATAAAGAAAAATAATCGGAATAGTGTTCTTTCATGGCGTCACGCCTTTCACTGACGTCACGCCTTTCACTGACGTCACTCCTTTTGATGATATCACATCTCTTCGTTCCTTCCTATCTCTATTGTTCAACATAACTAGGACCGACCGACCGATATACTGAGAGACCGAATAGCGTCTAATGGAGATGCGTAGACACACTTAAGATGAAAACAATGATCATAGTTTCATTTTTCATTCGCTTAGGCCCACGAGTCATAAAAGCATTTCTAATCCGACCAGCCTCCAAAAATGTTTGCCAACCTCTGACCTAAGGCAATATAGACTGTGAAAAAAAAAGTCTTGCATCCACTGTCAACCTTGACAGGAATCAGGTTATCAATGCAGAACACGGAATTGACAAACTGAGTTCGAATTCCAGCTGAGACTATTTATGTTCACTCTGTCCTAATGTCCTCGGATACGGCATGAATCCACTGCTTTCTGCCTCAAGATTACCCGAATGTCAATACCTGTATCTGATATAGCATCTTAATCAAAAGGTAGAGCTGATTAGTATTGATGATGATATGATATCAATAATTTAGAGGGGTCATAGATAGTCTTCAGTTGTGCATATAAAATAAGCTTTGGAGTAAAGGTCTGTAGAAAATGAGAACACTTTTGATGTGTTCTGATAGCCATTCAGTTCTCTTTCCGCTTATACACGCAATCTCAAAGGGAGATGTATCATGGTGTATGATGTGGGTTCTCAGTTTGGCTAAGATCAAAGTGTAGTATCTACGTGCAATGCAATCTTTGGTAGCAACGTACCAGTGCAATAACGTGCCTGATGATGGTTTACCGAGGTTCGGTATAGCTAGGCACAAGAGGTCTAATATTCGTCCTATGGCCTCAAAAAAATAATCAGTCTCAAGGAGCAGTATGCCTCAGGGCAGTACCGTTCCATCCCACTAGATGGAATGGGTCAGGCTTACTCTGACGCCTTTGCGACACTAGTTGCAGGGACTGGAACAATTTTAACAGCATTCCTGTGAACGGAACCCCCACATTAAAAACGACCTTGTGTTACATCTTGCTCTTCTGAGGAAGTGAGCAAGTAGGAAAGTGTAGTATCTGTTCTTTGACGCCCTCAGGCTGAGAAGTTGATCATTGTCCGGGATTGTTCCCATCCCGGAATCACTGACCAGCACTACAGGATTCGTCCCGTGAACAAAGATCAGCTTGTCCCGACGTCCTTGCGAAATCATGCACAAGGACTCAGCTTCTCTTGCACTCTATACCTGCACGTTCTTAAATGTACGGGACCCCATCTTAATCCTGACCTTGTATCATGTTTGTAATCGTGGGGATGCAAATAAATAAACGCAGTTTTGTATTGCAAACATATTGAAACACAAAGTTTCTCTTTGTCGATGTTTTTTTGATTGATAGAAACATAGATGAGAAAAAAAGGAATTGATAGATAGATGGATAGAATCTAAGCTCAGCTGAGTCTATCACGAAACAACAAGTGTAGGACTCTCAGTGCGGATCGTACTCATTCATAAATGAGAGTAGATTGCTAGCCACTTCTCTACAAGTAGAGGTCCCCCAACCTCCAACACATAATACCAATGTATTGGAAGTAATGCCATATTTGGAAACTTATTTTTGCAATGTAGGCCAGATATATGTTTTTAAGGAGTGCGACTTCAAGGGAAACGACATTGAGCGGAATCGATTCAACCATAGTCTCACAGGAAAATAAAGAATTCGAATGCTGTTTTCAAGGCAAATCCCCTTCCCCCCACTTGACACAAAACAAATATATTATTCCCCATTTCATCTAGTGCCTGATTAAGTTGAGCATAGTAAATTTCTGTACATGTATAAAACATCTATACGTCGATATATATATATATATATAGTGAGAGAGATTTACAGCTTTAAGCACAAGAGATATGAAAAGAATTTTTCAAAATATATTTCAGTCAATTATTTCCTTATATCTGTTCGTGTAACTGACGTAAGCTTTTCAAGGGTATTTATGTTTTACACGGGGTTTGATATTATGGTACTGAGTCTGAATTTTTCTGGCTGGGATCATGTTGTCTACCATGTAACAGTTTTTGGGATTTGAAAACAAAACAGTTATATTAACGTGTGTGTGTGTGTGTATGTCAGATTTAGATAAACAAGAGTTGTATTCCTCCGATGAATTCCTAGTCCCCAAAACAACTTAGCACCACTCATTTACAAACCGTATCAAACTACGTGTAGCGCTCTAAGAGAAGCCCTTGCTTAAAGACCTTCACTTTGTGCGGAGATTTCTCAACCCAACAAATCTATTACCCACTCCTAAGGTGGGCCCCCACAATTTTAAGACTTTTCACATTTTGCTCTGAAAAACCTCGACTTGTACACGAGTGCAATCGCCACACGAACTCAAGAGAGGGGAGAGACGTGAGAGCGGAAAGACAGAGCAAAAAAAAAGATGTTCTATTGGCTGTGGAAGTGGGGGATGGGAGAAAGAGTGAGGGTAAGAGTCAGAAAAGCAGGCTAGATCGATCATGTTGGCAAAATTTAGTTTGCAAGTAGCGCTCTGCCTTCAACCTAGTCAACCAATGCGGGAAGGTTATTGATTACATTGCGACAGTCTCGCTAGAGTGAAGAGCGCGCCGAAATAACACGTCAATGACGCTTAGTGCCACAACGACTGATGTCGGGACAAACCAGTCCTGAATAATACACACACACACACATATACGCACACACACAAACACACACATACACAAACACGCATTATTCATATATATATATATATATATATATATATATATATATATGTAAGTGTGTGCGTGTATGTATATATATATATGTGTGTGTGTGTGTATGTGTATCATCAGTTTTGTGTTCATGTTGAAGATGTAGGATCATTTCTGCGAAGCGTCAGTGAATAAATACCTATTCAACCATCTTACAGTTTTCCTTATTGTCTATAGATTTTCACTATATATATATATATATATATATATATATATATATATATATATATATATATATATATATATATATATATATATATATATATATATATATGCGTTAATCCCTGTGAAAGAAAGTTTGTTGGTATTTTTAAATTTCTATGAAATGGTTTATTGAGAAATTAAAGTACTGAACTCGTTTCAGTGGAAGAGTTCATTGCTTTGAATGGTGGGTTGGAAATATTTTCATTCTCGAAATTGTAACTTCTGGGTAAAAAAGTCTATGGCTACTGACAGAGAAACAATGGGAAAGATTACACTGTTCATTTGATGTGTGTGTATCATAGAGAGAAATGGATATATAATCCGAAAGAATAATTATGAATAAAAAATTGAAGTAAAAATAACGTTATATATATATATATATATATATATATATATATATATATATATAGTATTAAAAAGATAATGTGGAAAGCAGTATTTTTTTTGTTAAAAATGAAACGATCTATTGCATTAACATGTTCCCTCGGTTACCGACTTCATCAGAATGTTTCAGTTTTAACAATACATATATATATATATATATATATATATATATATATATATATATATATATATGTATATATATGTGTGTGTGTGTGTGTGTGTGTGTGTGTGTGTGTTCATGTATATCTGCTCATCAATATGAGTCCTGTAATAATTAGTACACTTTATGCGTTTGTTGTGTCATACACATACATACGCATTTTATCTACTACTCCTACTACAATTGATAAGGACTGTTGCTGCAGTGATCGAGCTATTAGTAGTACTCTAGCATTTATGACCCAGAGTCATCTCCATCTTTTTGATTCTGTTGATGCTGCTACTACCGAGAATATATTGTCATATAAGTCAGTAACATTATCATGAAAAAAAGGCATCTATTTCACACAACAAATACGTGTTTTCAACATTATCCCTTCCCTTGTCAATGTACTCCGACCAATCCTGATTTCATGAATTATATTCATCGAACATTTTACACTGAATTTTATCCGATCAAAATTCAGCAAATAACTGTGTCAGGCTACTGACCTCTCGTCGTACCCACTGATCTATCTATCTATCTATTTATCTATCTATCAATCTATCTATCTATCTATATATATATATATATATATATATATATATATATATATATATATATATATATATATATATATATGTATGTATATACAAAATGATGAAAGCGTTCTATTCGTTGGCGTTTATTCATTTGAAAGAAATGTGAAGGCATCAAAACAATTTGTCAAGCTCTAGCTAGTCTTATAATAAATACATAAAAATAATTTATAAGCCCTATTTCGTTAATGTATTTACTTACGTCGAGCGCTGTGTATTTCCAACAAATAGCACACACACATACACACAATTCGCTTGGTGCGGTTAATTCGTTCCAAAATTTTCCGCACTGTTCTCGGTCTTGTTGATTTGATGTGGTTTTTTTTTTTTTTATAGCTTAGATTTAGTTACCGTGTGCCCTACACTTTCGAAATAGGGGGTGGAAAAAAAGAGAAAATACGAAGATTTTTTCGAAAATCGACAGAAAAATCAATTTCGTTCAAGGTGTGCGTTTCTCTAGGAGTTGAGGTTGTTTTTTGTTTTTTCGATAAATACATTTATACGACAATATATTTGTACAATTTATCCTTACGTAAATAATCCAGTCATTTTTTCATGGATTCTATGCTTGTCATGCACTCAACATCTAAGCTTGTAAGGGCGTCAATAGTTTCACCCATTTCTCACGGGATGCATTTTGAAATATCAGGATCAAAACCCCCGGGGAGATGAGCTATATGAATTAACCCCCTTTTTTAATCCCCTTGGAGTAAAGACAGTTGTTTCCTTTGAATAAATGACAATTGTTTGCGAAAGAAGTAACATGAATTAATAATGGATACGATAAAGGTTATCATGCAAGTGAGATGTGGATATTTTTCACACGCATACACAATATATATATATATATATATATATATATATATATATATATATATATACATATATATATATATATATCGAGCACTTTATGAAATAAACCCATCAAACATCGGATATTGTATCATATCATATGATATTGTATTCCTAATTTGTATTATATATATATATATATATATATATATATATATATAGAGAGAGAGAGAGAGAGAGAGAGAGAGAGAGAGAGGGGGGGAGATAGATAGATGTAGATTAGGGAGAGAAATGTGAATATTGCTCAGTTTTGTATCAAAAGTGTGTTGAGCATTCTGAGAATAAAGATAATTGAATTTAAAAATTTCAACTGCACTAATTATTTTATTCAATTTAAATTACTTTTATATCCAAATCATTTTCAAATAAAGTAGTATTATATATATATATATATATATATATATATATATATATATATATATATATATATATATATATATATATATAGTAAAAAATGGAATACATTATTATGATATCTAACACATCTCTTCCGGAGAATGCATGCGTGTGTGTGCATTTGTGTATGAGTGCATGTGCTTGTATGTACATGTTTATGTATATGTGTGTGTGTGTGTGTGTGTGTGTGCGTGTGTGTGCAAGGTGTTTTATAAAAGACGCAATCCAAGGATGAGAAGGTAGAATTTTTGCACTTGAAAATATCATTCTACAATATTAGTTGTAGAGGCGGCGTGTCCTCAATTTTAAATACAATTGCTTCCCATGCTCATTTACTTTGATTTTCATTGGAATACTTGGTTCCTAGAGATGCAGTGGCGTGGCTTAACGGTTACCAGCACGAAAAACCGAACCTAGTTCGAATTCGGTCTGAAGCTGTTCATGTTTTCTTTGCACAGAGGCACTTGGAATAGACATCTCGTAACTCGAATCCCTCTGTGATTGACAACGAAAAGACCGGACGGTTGAGTTCCTGCGCAAACCACCCTCCCATAACTATATGTTAAACAGTTAAAAGCTTGACATGAACTAATACATTTTGTACCTTCCATTATCCTTTAACCCACTGCAGGGTCATTGGGGCACCACAAATGATTTCAGCATGGATGTGTCAAGTGTGAGATAGCCTGATAGAGCCCTTCCCTCATCAAGCCTGTTTGGAATCAGAATTGCCCCTCTCCTACACTGGTTGCCAACCATGAATAGAGAGCTTAGTCTGCCATTTATCCATAGCTTGGGAAGGCAGGATTGATTCATACCTTTCCCAGGGGTATTAGTACAAAGTGAACACAAACTGTCTCAGCTGTAGTTTGAACTTGGCTCTCCCATTTTAGTCTCCGTCACTCCACTTATAAAAAAAACTCATGCACAACATCACATGGCGTAATCACAAGACAGCACAGCATATTAGAGAGAAAAAAACAGGAGTCATAGGTATCATAAAGTCCATTAGGAAACTCAAATGACCATGGGCTGGTCATGTTGCAAGAATGTCAAACAACTGCTGGACATCAGGATTCACAACATGGATCCCAAGGGATCATCTGCGAAACTGTGGCTGGTAGAAAATAAGGTGGCGTGACGTCTCGTAAATTATTTCTGTTTAATCCCCACGGGATGTTTTAAATATAATTTACTCGAATGTTTTCGTCTGTAATTTTTTCTTTTACAATCAATTTTCTTGCCAACTAGAGTCAGTTGATGTGAATTTCAGATCTGCAGTGTCCAAATCTATAAATAATAACCCTGTAGACCTTAAGGAAAAGCAAAATGAATATAAAAGAAAAAAGAAAAGAATTATTGATATATTGGCAGTGTTGCGAGTTTCTAAATATGAAATTCCTGGCTATTTGCCTTTCAAAACACATTGGTGTTAGTCATCGTTCTTGGTCTATCATGGTCTCACACACCTCCTCACTTGAATTAATGACCCCAGTCATTATAGTCTTAAGTTGTTTTCAGATCCTGATTCGTTAATACAACTCCTGCAAAAAAAAGCTGCTTTGCCTCCAACAAAAAAGCATTATCGGCTAGAATATAATTTTACGCCACGTTGAATATTCTCATATGAGGATATTTTGACCAGTCAAGTTTAAAAACGGCGACTCTTACGTAGTCCGTAATTTACTTGCACTAAGTTGGTATGATTACTTGGGATTACTTATATAACGAGCTCGTCTATAAGTACATTCTTGGAATGGGTCAAGTATTCATGAAGCTGTATAGTTTGATATTTTCCGGGTATCTCTGAACATTTCATAAATATATTTTTGTGTTCTTTGTTATGAATCAAGCACTGATTGGGGTAAATATTTTTTCTATATATTTCTTAACAATAAAAACAATTCGATGTGGAGAGAACAAATTTCTACACCGAGGCAAATTTTACTTGGAAAATCATTTCTTTTCTAACAAAATGCTTATCAATTGTTCATATTTAAGGCGTACATGAGATCGACTCTAACACGAGCAATTACTTTCTTGTCGATCTGTGAAAAATATTAAATTATGACGTAACTTTTTAAAGAGTAAAAGACAAAATCTTTTTGGAAAGAGATTTTTTAATAGGATGTGTAGATAAGCATAATGTTTATCATCACACGGGGAATTCTAAGAGGTACAGTGGTCAGCGGTGCGAACAATGGAATCGATGCGCCGAGTTCAAACCCTGGTCGTGGTTGTCTTTTTTTTTTTTTTTTTTGAAACCGTCGACCAAAACATAGGTTTTTCTCAATTTTCAAATTGGCTGCCTTGACTGACTGGCGTTGTATTCATCATGCGTCCAGAGGGCTGAAAATTTCAATATTTAGTTCTTATCATGACAGATTTAACCCTGAAATGGTTTTTAAAGGGGGGTCAGTTCGCAATTTGAGTTTATGCTAAATTGGTCCCTAGTTTGTATCTGCTCGTTTATTTTGTTTTTGTTTTTTTATCAAAAATTCAGACGTTTTAATGATTACTGCATAGCAAGTAACTTATTCGTTGATAGCCCCTTTTTCAAATGTTTTAATTGATCATCATGCTACCGAAAGAGGTTGATTACGTGACGATGTCTATCAACTGACTAACCAGACCTGTTTATGTTACACTGCATACCAATGCAGAAAATTCATGAATCCATCTCTTCTTCCAAATAAATGCAGACTGGGCTCTCCAGCCTCTCGAGAAGGTAATCATTCTATGAAAGGGAAAACCCTGATTTCAAACTGGGGGGGGGGGGCCTTCAGTCGTCTGGATACCTGCTTTGACATTCTTCTGACAGCCCCAGCGTCTCTTGCAGGTAGGCTGGTGCCAAACCGCCCCGCCTTCCTTTGGGCTATACCTGCGAAGCCGAGAGAGGTATTCTGTCGACTGGGCATCCGAGGATAACCATTCATTTCGTCCAGGGGTTGGGGCGTTTCTTCAATGTTGTTCCATCGTTTATTGAGACAGAAGGGGGCCTTTTCTTTTTTCATTATCATGGAAAATATCGAATTGGCGAATTTCTGACTAAAGATAGTTATACTAATGGCTACTGCCCATAAGAAAGACATGAATTCACTCCTTCCTCTACTCTACTCTACTCTGTTCTATTGCCAAGTATGCCACGGTTGTAAATAGAAGAGAAAGTTGGTGAATGAACGCTTGAACAAACCACTCACCCATGACTATCTTGCTGGCCTGGGCAAGATTGGTTGAACGCTGTTACCACCATAGTCAACTCGAACTATTTTCACCCCATCCCGCACAGACTGCAGGGACTGAAGGGTTTGTCTCTATGACCAGTTAGATGGTTAGCACGTCTGCCTCGCACGTAGGATAATCCGGGTTCAATCCCTTCATAGAGACAAACTTACATGCCTTTTCATCTACTATAACCCTTTTAGCTCGCTAAACTATACTTGCTCGTCGCCAAACGATAGAGTCGACCGATTCTATGAATGAACATATCGTATTGACTTGAAAGGCTCTATACACTTACACATACGTACCACTAAGAGACCTGCGTTCGACCAAAAGCCTGACGAAGCATTTCAAGGGTCTCGTTGGCAGATTTGCCAAGCAAAATGCGATGAAGGCCGTAGAGATGTTCACACAAAATGTCACAAAACCTCGTGTAATACGAGAACATGTGCTGATAGTATAACGCCTATTGGCAGACTGACTGAAAGTGAGATGGGTAATAATGAGCGTCAGCTGTGCGTGCATTTCCTTGGAATGGTACGATCACAGCACATCCGGGGACTCACCGATACCACTTCATATAATAAGCTATGTCGTTCTTGTGTTAGTTAGTCAACACTTGAAGTTGTCTCCGGGTGCAGGTTTACGCCTCTCACCCGACTGTGGGGAGCCCTTCGTCCCCCCGTTCGTTTCTTTTACACAGTACGACCCTGCTTCACAGACCTCCTCTACTTATTGGTTGGTAATTTTCAATCTTGGTATTTCTGGCGCTGGCTACGTCTCATCTTCAGGTGAGACAGGTGCAATCAGTATGTCAAGATCTTGATGCCGTGTCATGTGTGTGTAGACATTGCCACCAAAATATGTTTGCCTGCCAATCGAAATCCGCATTATTTATGTCAACTACAGTAGGTAAAAAGAAAGGCCTCTGAGAGGAATTTTATGAGACAGTGCACTCTTCTTTTAGCCTTTTTCTTTTTCATTTGCTACAACTCTTCTAGCACACAATGCTACATTCCTCGCCAGTAAACGATAAAGTCAGTATATTTCATAAATGGACAATCGTTTCGATTTAGAAGTTTCGACACACTGCTTTACCCCGAAACCCCCTCGAGCCACACGTCGCCCTTCCGGGCCTCGGTGCGATGCATTGACCGAACCCACCTCCCAGAGACCGGAATTACCGACTGAGTTCAAAATTCAGCTGAGATAGTTTGCGTTCACCTCGCACTGATACCATTGGGAAAAGTATGAATGCATTTACTTCTCTTACCAACTATCGGTAAAAAAAATCTAGGGAAACTGAACTCTCTAGCAGACGGAAAATTCTGAAATCAAATCAGAATGATCCAACTCCTCGTCCTTGTGGTGAGAGGTGAGCAACGGACAGAGTGCAGAATGTATTCCAAAAATTAACGGGGGTCTGGTGAAGCTTCGACGGGCTTAGCAAACTAGAGGTGGATCATGATGAATTTCTCGAGTAAAATATAGAATAAAATCAGACGGGCGAAATAACGTGGCGTCGTCTCAACCTTCGCTACGATTAAAGCTAGATTAGATTAGGTGATTAGATTGAGGTCACTTTGACCCACCCGTCCCTAACCCCGAGATTAAATCCACCCATTACCTGCGGCAGGAACAGTTCAGTTGATTTCAATTCACAGGGTGGTGCAAAATAATCCGTTCGCTCTGTTAACAATGGACTTTTCCACTTGAAATCACGGACAGAGAAACGTAGAAACTAGCAGAAAAGTCGTCCGTTATCTCAAGTGTAAGGCTCGATTGGATACTGATGGGAATTTCTGTCATTCGCAGTTGAACCATAAAACTGCAATGACTGAAATGTCAGTCATCTGTGGTCAAAGTGGGTTAAAGGACCATGAGAAACTGATATCGATTCTTTATCGATTAAATTAGAAGACGTCAACTGAAACTGTCAACATTGACAAAGGTTACAGTTTCTAAGTTGGTCTATCTATCTATCTATCTATCTATCTATCTATCTATCTATCTATCTATCTAATACAGTCAGTCATCCACAAGTCCAGTCAGATGGTTAGCACGTCTGCCTCGCACGTAGGAGAATCTGGGTTCGATCCCTTCATAAAGACAATCTTACATGCAATTCTTCATTGGAACAAATTTACATTGAGCTAACAGAGTGATCAAATAATAAATTAGGATTGGAGTCACGCCCTCCCATATTCAAACGAAATAGGAGCCCTGAAATCGTATATATCACGTGTACAGGTCGCACCAATGGAGCTAAGAGGATGAAAAATAAACATTTACTGTCAAGAAAAACTAGTTTTGAGTCTTTGTTTAAATTCACCCGAAAATTGGTTATCAGTGGAGGTTCAATTCACAATGAAAGTTCACGCTAAATTGGTCCCTTAGTTTGTTTCCAACAGCGCTTGCGCATATTTTTTTTTTAATTCCGACTTTTTTAGTGACCACAACATGGCATGATGTGGAGAGACGTTGATTACTTCACATTGAGTGGCTCACCAGACGTTTTCGATGTTCTTGATTTTAGAATTGTTTTTTTTTTTTTTGTTTTTGTTTTTTCGATTTTTAACTGTTTAAATAATTCTTGTAGTTTTTTGTTACCCTTAAAATTCACTTCAATTACTATCCAGGGGATGTATAAAAAGTATTTTCGTTTCTTAGAGCACTAGTATATTTCAAAGGTTATGTGATGTTCTACGTATGCTATCTTTTGATGATCCTAACTCTTTTGAAAGTTTTTCGAATGCCAGTGGTCGGATTTTCCTTTACTTTGTGTTTTAAACAATCATAATAGATAGCTGATGACCAACTACTTCTGGGCTTAATTTCAAGATACCAGTTACCACCCTAAAAACGCTCAAACCATTTTTAGGCTTTATGGTCAGATATTGTTTCGTTTCCTTTTACTTTCAAAATTCTGTGAGCAGCTTCGATGGTTTTGAGGCCCAGTTTGAAATAATGCCTCAAAGTTGCTAGAATCTCAATACTTGTATTATAACTTTTAAAGCAAAAGGTACAGCTGATAAGGTATTGATAATCATATGATACATATTATAGTACAATTACTAATATGACGGCGCCATAGTCTTTAGATGCATGCAAGAACTAAGCTTTGAAATGAAAGTCTTTAAAGAACGAAAATACTTTTGATGCATCCTAATAATATATGCTATTGTTCAACATATGTTTTCAAATGTATGGGGAATATGAAGTAACGATTAGTCCTGATATTTTGCTTTCTCATAACACAGTGGTTCCCGACCCAGGGTCGGTCAGCAGATCCCTGGGGTCCATTGAGGTATTACTAGGTCTCGTGAGCTTGTTGAGTAGACTGGTCTTTCAAAATATTTGGGTCCGTTGGAAAATCCATATAAATTTAAAAGCACTTAGGGGTGCATACCTCTGTAAACGCCATTGCCAGGGGAGGTAATTGCGCATGGATCTGTCCCCAAATTTAATCACTTCTTGCGTAGAAATTCGTTTAGAAATTTTAGAGATATCGTGTGGATAATCATGAAAATTTGACAATTATGTGTGGTATGAAAATACGACTATGACAGGGCAAGGGAGATAATTGTGCATGGATCTGCTCAAAAAATCGATCAGTTCTTTCGTGGCCTATTTTCTATGTTTCAACAGAATTTCAATGAAAATCGTTGAGAACTTTTGGAAATATCGTGAGGACAAAAAGAGAAATTCTGGAGATATTATGTAGTTCAGACAGGTAGCTTTAACGTGGAGGGGGGTAATTTTGCATAGATCAGCCCCCAAATTTAGACTTCTTCCGTATTTTTATTTTTTATTTTTTTGTTCACTCTTTGTTGGCAACTCAGTTGTGGCTGTGCAAATGTGAGAGGCTGTAGTATGTGTGTGTGCGAAATTCTGCTTGAAGTTAGTATAAGCACTGGTAGTGTGTGTCATGGTGATTCTATGTGTGTGAATATGTGATCTGTGGGTTTGTGCGAGCGTGCGTTGTGGTGAGCCGGTGGTGTGTGTCATGGCAGTTCTATGAGTGTATGAATATGGATATTTAGGTGTATGTGTGTTAGTTGGGTTGAATAGATGGTGGGCGATTGGGTAGAAGGAAAATCTCTTCTTCCTTACCCTGTTTTTCATCCCTCAAGAACATTTCATTGGGATTCATTGGGTACTTTTGGAGATATCGTGCGGACGGACAAACAGACAGAAAAAAAACGGAAAGACGCTACCAAACTCATATACCTCTCCTAATTCGTTGGCAGAGGTAATAATTTGTTTTCCACGTTGTCATAAATATCTCAATCTGGTCAGATTCTCATATTTCTACTCATCGTAGAATTCATTGTACGTGGCATGTTTTATTTGACACGGGAGAAGGTCACGTGACGTCATGTCGCGTGTTTATTTATCGTCTGCTAAAGAAGAAGAAGATGAAGAAGAACGCCGGGAAGACATTTTTTTCGAGAGAGAGAAAGAAAAGAAACTGAGAAAATGTGTCCATTCGTTCTGTCTGCAAAGTTTGGTTTTGTTTTCAAGACAAAAATAAGAAATATTCAAGGAAGTCTTGGGACATGAGTCTAAAGATCATTCTAAGAAGAATTAATTCAATATCAATGTAAGTAAAAGTGATAAAAACGATTACGATCATTTTTTTTTTTCTCATTTGAAGTTTTTTTGTGTTTTTTTTGTATCAGGTCTTTTAAGATATGGACATACGTCGGATGTTTCTTGTTTTGTTTTATATATATATATATATATATATATATATATATATATATATATATATATATATATATATATATATATATATATATATATATATATATTACGGTCTTTTATATTAATTCTACATTTTCTATTAATAAATTTTGCTACCGTTTTTCCCTGGCTAAAGAAAACAATGAAAGATGAATTTTCAAAAAAAACACTTCTATTCTTTGAAACTTTTCCGTTCGAATGACTACAATAAGTTTTAGAGACAAAAAAAAGCTCACAAGAAATTTAATATTTTAAAAAAATATAACTTACTACTTAACAGAGAAGAAACGGGCATATTTTTAAGACAATCTCATAAAACTGAGGGTAAGTTTAGAAAAAAGTTTTCCCCAGATAAAAAAGTAAAAAATATCAACAAAGTTAATTTTCGTTTCCATGAAAAATAAGTTGGTAACGAACACATTTTATCAACGAAGTGTTTGAGGATTTTTTTTTTTTTTCGTTTGTTAGTTTGTTTGTTTTTTTTGTGTTTTTTTCTTGCTTATCTTAGAAAAAAATGTGTTTCTGATATTTATCTATTTGGTTCGGCAAAACAAAGTGTTTTTTAATGAAAATACATTTTTCCTATGGATGTCTGGTTTGAACTGTCTTTAAATGGATCTGACCCTCATGTCTTCCCGAAATCTTTCGGTTTTTAAGAAAAAGTAACTTTTATAGGGGAAGTAAGCGAATTAGCTTGAAAGTGGGTGATCAATCTACAATCAACATTTAATGCAAAACTGGACCCTCACTTAGTGTCTGTCTCTCTAACGCCCCATGTTCAATTTACAATGTAGATATACTGCTTAACTGGACCTCTACATTGTATCTAGCTGTACGCAAATATGATGACGAAAGTGTGTGTTGTTTGTCAGTAATAACTTGTAGACAATTTACTTGGTTATTTCTTTCATTTGATTTAATGATCCCTTTACTTCTTGGGTAAATGATTTCTTAGAAAAGTAGGATGACAAATTGGATATCTTTGCGATAATGCCTAAAGTAGCCATTTTGAAATGGGTCTTTAACATATATATTGGCAATTTCAAAGACTAGAAGTAGTTAGATTTTCACCATTGTTCAAATAACATTAATTTCGATCTAAAAAATACAGTTTTTCGGCAATCTGTTCGTTAAAGTACAATAATTGAAAAGAAAAGCTATTAATTTGTTTTTTAGTTTTGTTTATAATTCGTGTATTGGAGGATGTTGAAAAAAAAAATTAAAGAAACAGTGTAAGAATCCGTGTATTGAAAATTGAAGTGTCAGTGTATTAAAACGTTTTATTTAGATTAAATACAGTAAAAAAAAATTGTTTTTTTGCTGACAAAATCTTTCTCTTATCTAAATGCTTAGCTAAGCACTTTTTCAGTATTCTGAAGTCTGTTTGTGCATATGGTTAAAACTGAAAGCCGATCCCTTGTTTTCTTCAAGAGACACTCCTTTTCGCACATGCCTGTCTCTTAATTCCTCATTGGATTACAAATCTGGAACCAAGTTATTCAGTTGACTTTTTTGTTTGTCCCACTTTTTGCATTCGTGACCATACCAACTTACTGTGCACCAACCTTATTTTGCGTTTGATACGTGAAGACATCATTTCTGGAATTTATCTCCACAGATCTATTCGATGAATTTATCTCGGGTTAATATTCTCAGCCATTCTGATACTGGCAGTTTGATATACCCGACAGAATTTTTTTAATTTTTTACTTCAAAATCCAGCAACTTTTAGCCATTCAAAATTGCCTATATATGAATAGTCCATCAAAAAAATGTCTACATGATGTGTTAATGCAAATGTTAGAATGAATCTTTGAGAGGAACGCTTCAAAAGGGTCACGTGATGTCATGTGTGATTTATCGTCTGCTTACGAAGAAGAAGAAGACATTTCTTTCATGAGAGAAAGAAAAATAAGAAACATTGTCCATTCGTTTCGTCCCCAAAGTCTGGTTTTGTCTTCAAGACAAAAATAAGAAATTTTCAAGAAACTTGGATGGGGCATGAGTTTAAAGATTGTTGCGAGAAGAAATAGTTTTGTATTTGATATCAAGGTAAGTGAAAGTGATAAGAACGATTATAATCAATGTTTTCGTTTTGAGTTTTTTTTAGTTTGTTTTTTCTTTGTATCATGTTTTTCAAGTTTTTTGTTAATCTTCTTTTTTTCAAATATGGGTAAAGGTTTGTTACTTATTTGCAAACTGACTTTTTATGATGTAATTTTGATAAAAGGATTTAATAAATAACGCTGACTTATGCGGCTGTTGCTGCTACTAACGCATTAAGGAACAAAAGAAAGCTGAAAACTTGACCATATAAGACAGTATTTTATTAAATTTAATTAGAGAGGATATGATTTATTAGGGCTGAGGTTTGTTTTAGTGTTATTCAATGAATTTTTTTAATCAGTTGCTAGAGTATTTTCTTTTTAATTTCATTATCATGAAAATAGACGTTTAATCGTTTTTGTTTTTACTTGCAATACCAACCCTAAAACTGGCCCTGACCCTGGCTTTTAACCCTAACCCTGCCCCCAAAACTAAATTATATCCTTTGTAATTAAATTTGATGAAATTCAGTTTCAAATGGTCAAGTTTTCTGCTTCAATTTATTCCTCAACATGTAATCGGTTACCCACCTTTGATATCAGATTACGAAGCAGAAATAAAACTTACATTTTCCTTATGATGTAAAGTTTGAACAGTCTTTAACCGGATCTGACCCTCCGAAATCTTTCATTTTTGAGAAAAAGTAACTTTTATAGGGGAAGTAAGCGAATTGGCTTGAAAGTGGGTGATCGATTTATAATGTACATATAATATAAAACTGGACCCCCACCTCATTATGTTTCTGACAACCGATGTTTAATTTACAATGTAGATATACTGCTAGATTGGACCCTTACTCTGCATCGGACTGTATACATAGTTGGCTGCGAAAATGTGTTTTTTGTCGGCCATCAATTATTTTAGACAACAAGATCAATTCTTTTTTTTTTCCAAATCAATAATACTATTTTTTATTTATTGGGGAATTAATTTTTTGAAACATTAGGTCAGTAAATCGAAGAAATATGTGATTAAATGTTTACCTCTCATCTGGGGTAGATGGGTACCCCCTCTATTTAATATGATTATAGGTTTTTCATTATGTATCAAATGAATAAGGTGGCGGAGGGGTCGATCACTTTTTATTTGTGCCTGTGTTTGTGTGTTCCAGCGCTTCTGGCCACACTGTTTTGTCCACAGACTTGAAAATTGACATGAGTACTCCCCTGAACCCCTTTTAAAAAACTATTTTATTTTTATAAAAAAAACTTTGGGGGCCTTATTTTGACGGGTTTAATAATAACATTTTGATGCTCTAGAATCAAGATGTTTCAAGAGGCTTCTCTCTTATTTTGTTTTTTTTACTCAATTTTAGACGATTTCGGTGGAAATGGTAGAACTCTTTTGTGACTTGAATTGAAAATATGTTCTACTTCACCAAATGGGTGAAGGGAGATAATTTTCAACAGAAGTTATTTCCCTTGAAATTGAAATTCAATTTTCTTGGTATTAATTTAACAATTAATCATATTACTTTATTTTGGGGGGGATTCACTAATTTTACTAACAAAGCCAATACATGACAATCTCAATGTTGCGATTAAATCATTTAAAAAAAAAACAACTTATAATTCTTCTGATTAATTACAATTTCTATTGTGATAGAATTGGCAGAAATCATTAAATGAAAAAAAGATTTTTAAGGAAAGATTTATGATCCAGAAAAATTGTGAAAAATACTTCCATTTTTGGCGACTCCCACACTAATTCACTGAGGGGCTACAGGTGGTGTAAAGTGTAAACACAAGGCAATATTCATGCAAGAATAGGTAGAAGTGTTGAGGAAATATGACTGTAGCATTCCAGTATAGAAGCTATGTCTAGAAAAAAACGATCTTTTGTTTTTCTAAAATTCGCCCAAAATAGGTTTTTAACAGGGAGTTCAATTTACAATGTAAGTTTACCCCGAATCAGTCCCTTAGTTTGTGTCCAACATCATTTGCGTTCGTTTTTGAAAATGTGGACTATCAAGTGATCACTCTCCAACAAAAGGCAAAAGAAGTAACTTATTCATTGATCACCTCTTTTTCCAAATTTCTAAAAGATCATCCCTAACACAGCATTGTGTTTGCATGACAGTTCCTACTGAGTGACTAACTACACCTGTTTATTCAAATTCAAATTAAATCAATTACTAATGAATTTCCTTTTTCTCTTTTTGTTTCAGTATTTGCTTCAAAGATCCCAAGTGGGATCATTTGCTAAAACTGGAGTGGTTGGCCTAGACGAAAAGAGGAGTAGTGACAGAAGCCATGGCACCAGACAGAGATGTGGAAGCAGAAGGAGACCGCCCAAAATCTCGCTTCCGGCTCTTCACCCGGGAGACTTTGTTTGATATTGAGCGTAGGATTGCAGAGAGGCGTGCTCAAGCTGAGGACGCTGACTCTGATGAAGAGGAAAATGAACCCGAACTGAAACCCAACCCAAAGTTTGAAGCAGGTAAAGGCCTTCCTCCATCGGTAGAAGAAGTACCATCCCGATTTCAGGGAAGACCGTTGGAGGATTTAGATGAATACTATCACAATAACAAGGTAAGAGAACACACTTCATTTATTTATTTGTCTATGACAAACAATCAACTAAAACTGTCAACATGTGTTTGTTTAAGTTTTAAAGTAATTCTATTTGCCTGGCTATGTATGTGTCATATGTATAAGCCACACAAATGGAGTTAGAGGGCTGAAAATATGAATATTTACTAATAATTATGTATAGAAACGTCTTTTTGTGTATTTTCTTTCAAATTCCAAACCCAAAAATATGTTTGTGTCACAATGTAAATTTATGCTAAATTGGTCCCTTAGTGTGTATTCAGCAGCATTCACACTTATTTTTTGAAAATTCAAACTTTTCAGTAATCCAACAAAAGGTGAGAGAAGTAATTTATTCATTGATCAATCTTTTCTCAAATTTTTTAATTGATCACCTGAACACGGCCAATGCACAACACATACATTGCAAGCCAGACAAACTTGAAAACTGAAGAAATCTATGTTGATTTTGAATATTTTGATTGACGTTTTCTAATTTCAAAAAAATGAAAGGATTTGACAACATATAAAAAGAAAATCATTAATTTTTTGAGTTGTATTTCTTTCATCTTATTTCTGTTGCTTTTTATCATAACTCCCAGATTGTAATTCTATGATCAATAATAACTGACAATGCTTCATCTGATTCAAATAATGTTAAAACTGACACTACAGTATATAAACAATAAAGGTGGCAGCAGATCAAACATTAGGGAAAAATAAGGAATAAAAGCTTGTTTTGAAGGACTGACGGGATAAGATGTTCTGTTAATCAGCAACAGAGCATGGGTTAGGATGGCCACAGTCACCCATCTGAGTAATGACAAGGCTCGACATTACTTAATTTGAGTGATCATACAAGAACCAGTTAATCCAGCACAATTTGGTTATATTGGCCTTTGTAGCCAAATCAGTAAGGAACAGTGCTGAATTAGCCATGTAGCAAAAGTAGCATATGCTATGGGCCTTACTATTCCAAGGGCCCTGTACATAGTGTGTGCATGCTATCAATTCTGATTCTATGATTCTGCACTTGCTCTAACACTAATAGTACTATACTACCTTCAACTTTTATGAATGGCTGAATGTAAGGCAAGCAATTTTAGCCAATTATCACCTTTATTTGATTTTAATACTGTAAATAATGAGAGGGTAGTATCTATGTAATATATATATGACAAATAAATACAAGGGTATTTGAAACTGGAGTCAAAGCCTCTACACAAAGATCAAAATGAAAACAAAGTAATTCTATTCCTGAAATCTCAGGAATATACCTAAGTAAATATATATATATAATGGCTCGGCACTAGATTAATTTGGCCCTAGTAAGGGTAGCAGCTGCCCTAGAAAGGCAGGGTCCAGAGGATAAGGGATGTGAGAGTGTGTCCCAGCAGAGGTTTATTCTCTATTTCCAATCCACACTATTTACAAAGAAGATAAAATCTCTTCATTTACAAAAATCCGTACATTGAAAACACATTTGCTGTAAGGATCTTTCCTCAAAGGTATTCTTCCACCTAACTCCCTCATAAAAATATCAAAAGTAAAATCAAACCTTTGTAGTTTGATAATTACTTACTTGTATGTGAAAAAAACTGAATTATTAAATTTAAAAGCAATTAGCTGCAATTTGTTGTAGAAGGTCTCTTCATAAAAGCATTAATTAACAAATAGCTTTAAAGAATAACCTACTAGATTAGAAAACACTGCATGAGGAAAAGTCAAGTTAGATAAACACTCCAACCTAAATTGAGGGAGAAACATTTTGTCCACTGGTAATGTAATCAATAATTTTGACTTCTTAGTTTAAAGGTGAGCACAGAAAAATTGTTTATACGAATGTTTTTAGAAAGTTCATCAAAACAGGACATACTGTTTAATAATGATCATGGAATTACAGTGTTGGAGTTGTAATGAGAAATTACTGAAATTAAGATGAAATAAAAATTAATAAAAAATTGATAATAATTAATAATGCTTCATCATAGAATTGAATATAACTAGCAAGGTGCCTTTCTTATTGTGGCACTCGATGAGGATGGAATTTACTACTGCAGTAATGGGCCATCTGATTAACTTACTAAACAATTCTATACAGCAAGGTGCTTTCTTAGTGAGGCACCCAGTAAGGATTAATCTCACACTACTAGCAAATTGGTCAGCAAGATAGCCTTGCTACCTTATAGTAGGTTCCAAACCAGTCATAAGATTATGGTCACATAAATAAATAAAATCATTAGAAAACAATCAAATTGATAGAATCAGTCCATGCTGCTAGTTACAGCCTAATCACATTGGTTATAGTAGTCCTCATACAACTACCGAAGTAAAGGAACATCCAACCTGGTCAGTCCCTGGATGGATGACCCCTTGAAAATACCAGGTGCCATTAGCAGCTGGGTATCATGTGATGATACCACTATTCCTCTCAAGGAGGACACCGATCTCTACAATATTCTCACTAACAACCCCCCCTGCCTACACCTCCTTCCTGAACCACCCAACGGGCTTTGCTGCACACAACAAAAAATGAATGAATCAGTTCTATGCTCTGCTTCAAAACCAAATAAAGCAATTAATACAGGAAGAAACATTTCATGCAGATAAAAAAAAAATTTTTTTTTCAACTCAAGTAGGAAAAGAATCCGCTATCTTGATGATAATTTATTGATAGAACAGATGAACATAAAATTTGTTTCATACAATTTTGGGATCAGTATCTTCATTGATGACAAGTATTTTGATTTGAGTTGAGAGGTAAGAATGCGACTGTAGATGTGCTCATGTCTAACTATAGCAATAACTTGAGTAGTGCAGGTTGAGACATAATACAATATATTGCTTGACTAATTGATATAACTAAGTATGAACTGGAAAAAACACATTAAATCATATTAATACCTTGAACAGTAACTGAAAATTTGAGAGCAAATTAACTACACTTTTTAAGGTATACCTATATAAGCCTCAGTGGCCAGATTAGTTGTGGCTTCATCCATGGTGGACAAGTTCCTGAGATATGGGATGCATACTTAAGTATCATTGGAAGCTACTTCTTTGTTCTGATTACACACTACTTCAGAGGATAATCAACCAAGAAAGTTATGTTAAAAAGCAACAAAGAGATTATGAAAAGACCTATCAAAGATTGATAATGAACATACTTCATCATAGAATTCAAATGACTTTTGTGACCTGACTAGGTCCAAATTTACAGTCATAATTGCATTCTCTCTGACTTTACTCTATTAATTTCAATGGTCGTAGAGTATTTACCAAGGAAGTTGTTATAAAAAGCAACAGCAGGTCTGGTTAGCCACTTGATTGAAACTTTCACATTACCAATGTCTTTTGGCAGCATGATGTGTTTAAGGTGATTAATTAAAAAGTTGAAAAAGGGATAATCAATGAATGAACAATTTCTCTTGCCTTTTGCTCACTAAAAAAGACTGAATTTAAAGAAAAAAAGCATAAACACAGCCAGACACAAACTAAGGAACCAACTTAGCAGAAACTTACATTGTAAATTGAATCCCTCCCACTAGAAAGTTATTTTGGAGAGGAGTTTTGGGGGAAGAAATAACATTTTTTGTAGATATGATAAGGAGTGAATGTTTAAATATACAGCCTTCCAGCTTCGCTGATGCAACCAGTATACACAAAACATACATAGCAAACCAGACCAATTTAAAAACTGGAGATACCTACATTGATGCTGTCTATGTTAATGATGACAGTTTTGGTTGATGGTTTCAAAAAAATACTCAATTTCCAAATTCAAATAATTTAGCTGGACGTGTATTTTTTTTGATCACTATATTTTGGTTTATGCCTTTTTTAAACATCTATTAGATCATGGGATGATTTGATCTGGGATAGAGAAAAGATAATATTCACATATTTGTACAGTGAGATTGATGCATGCTACAGAGAATAGGGAAACCGTAATGTTCTACTTGAAACTTGTATTGAAAGACTGCAGCATCTACTAAAGAAGAACCACATAATATTATTGATCCAATTACAATCCTAATAGGACACATATATTGATCAGTGTTGCCAAATTTATTTTTAGATTTACATCCAGAATTCAGTCAAAAAACAGCTAAATTCTCCAGGAAAATTCCTAAAAAATGATCCAAAATTAGACTGCATACAATTAATCCTTCATTCACTACATACTTGATCAACAAATAAATAATAACAAAAAAATTAGAATAATAATTGTATTAACTTGATAGTACAACTCAATTTTGTGAGGACAAATCACTCAGGTAGAGTTTGGTTTAGCATCTGATACAAATTTCAAAATCCTTGAACTGAATTACCTCCCTTATATTTTTTTCACCTATCCTCATATTGTACTTGCCTCCTTTGGGATTTGGAAAGTCTTGGATCAGAAATAAAAACAAAAATAGCATCCAAAATGCAAAATGAATTTCATTTAAATTATAGTAATTATTTAAGCTCCATTGAAACATCCAAAAAAAATTTTGTGAACAGAAAATGAAATATCTAAAAATATCTAAAACATCTAGATTCACATCCAATACCTAAATAGCAATTTCTGACATCTAATTGCAACCAAAAGCATCTAAACAATAAATGGAATATAATTCAATATTCAAAAATATCTAAACCCCAGTTAAAAACCTCTAGATTCACATCTAATATCAGAATAGCAATTTCAAACATCTAAATCTAAATGTAAAACATCTAAATTGGTAACTCTGATATTGATACTGATGCGATAAAAAGGATTCTTCTCACAACAATGAATAATGCACTATTATCAAACTTGAATGAACAAGTAGGTCAATCAAACTTATTGTTGATCGATATGAAAGACTAAAGAAAGAACGGGCCTGGTTAGTCATCCAGAGGAAACAGTCATGTAACCAACGTCTCTAGGCAACATGCCATTTGGGGGTGATCAATTAAAAAATTGGGAAAAGGGATGACCATTGATGAGTTACCTCTCTAATCTTTTGTTAAGGACCGATCACTAGAAATGTTCAAATTTTTCAAAAAGCAAGTATGAATGCTGCCAGACACTAAGAGACGGATTTAGAATAAATTTACATTACAAATTGGAACGGTCTCCACACACACGAATATACGCACACACACTAAAAACCTATTTTGTAGGGAAATTTTCAAGAAGCAAAAAAAAAAAGTTTTTTCTTGTTGAATAAAAAGAGTTGATACACCTCACTTTCCTACTGCAGGAGTCCCTTGATATAATGCAGCTTACTATAGCACAGTTTGTGACATAGGTGGGTAGGTCACAAAACCCAATATTTTTGCTTACATTATGGACAACTTGCCCAAAAAACTGCAAATAAACAGAATTTCCATTTGAATCTATAAGTCTGATATTTCAGGCGGAACGCAATTCTACAACATAGTAAGACCATTTGGGGACAGAGGAGACATAACTCCCACACGCACCACTAAGAAATATATTTGACTAAAGCTGTAAAACCAACAGTAAAAACTAAATGAAATAGACAAATACATTTCAGTAGTCAATGAGAAATACTTTTTTTCAGTGATTTGTTCTTCTCCCAGTCCGCTCAGATAGTGTAATGAGGAGTTTGCTCTTAAGAGACAGACATTTTACATTTTTACTATTCCCCAATTAAACAGTCAGATAGTGAAGACAAAGCAGCTCATGGGTTGAAAAGGTCAAGTCATTGAGGTAATTTGTAAATATTTTGTTTTCAAATACTAAAGTTTGGTGTACATAATTTGTCATATATTGTAGTATTTGGGTTGTATTATTTGATGAAAAAAACGAACAATAAAGAATGCCTTTATTTATTTGTTAACATTAGAAATCATCAACGAAAACAGTCAACATGAATTTCTTCAATTTTTCTGTAATATTGGCTGGCTATCTATCGTTCTGTTATCTCAATGGAGCTTGAGAGCTGGAAATTTCAGCATTCACTCTTTGTTATGTCTGGAAAGGAAGTTTTTTTTTTTGTTTTTGTGAAGTTCGCCTTTGAATTAAGTTGGGTTTATGGGGAGTAATTTACAAAGTAAGTTTACGCTGAATTGGTTCCTTAGTTTGTGTCAACGAGCGTTTACACATATTTTCTGTAAATCTGGATGTTTTAGTGATCCAACAAAAGGCAAGAGAAGTAACTTATTCATTAATGCCCTTTTTTCCAATTCTTTAATTGATTATGGCATGCTGCCAAAATTCACATAAAGGCTTCTATTGAATGATTAACAAAATTTTTAATTTTTTTCATGATTGACTATAATTGCTGTCTTTGATCTATTGCTTACCCTTGAATATCGCTCATACCCATCCTGCAGTCATTAAGTCACATTTATAATGCAGTTGGTTTTCTTGGACCCCAACACCCATGTTATAACACCTTGTGAAATCTTTACACCTCCAAACAATGAACACAAAACAATGTACAGTAAAAGTAAAACATGAGCAATCAGTTCAAGGGTTTCCTAGAAGTTACTCTCCTGGAGGGAAAAACAAACCATCAAACGAACAAAAAAAGGAAAAGCCCCTGGACCAGATAGCATTACTATGGACCTACTCAAAATAGCTGGTAAAGCCATCTCTAGGAAACTAGCCACTCTATTCAACTTATGCCTCAAACAAAGTTAAGTCTCATTGGAGTGGAACACTGCAATCATAATGTTGTTATAAAAAAGAATAACTTGAAAGGCCTCAACAACTACAGGCCAATAAGCCTGCTCAACTGCATTAACAAACTTTCTACCAAAGATATAACCAACTGAATCCCCAAAGAGCTAGATAAAAACCAACCACAGGGAAAAAGCTGGCTTTAGAAGAAGCTACTTGACCATCGATCAACTCCATTTGATAAATCAACTAAAGAAGAAAGCAGCAGGATATAAAGTGCTATCACTCAACAAGGTGTAGACTCTGTATATGTCCATGTACTGCAACATGTATACTGCCACAGCAGTTCTTCTGTCAGGCTACAAAATGACCCTGAACCCTCTCAGCTCAAGAAAGGGGAAAGACAAGGTGATACCAGCTTACCTAAACTCTTCACAGCCAACTTTGAGATGATCTCTTGAAATGTGGAAAAATAAAGGAATCAGAATGGATGGCAAATACCAAAGCAACCTCAGACTTGTTGGCAACATTGTCCTTTTTGCTGAAAACCTTCACGATCTCTAAATAATGCTAGACAAACTGAATAATAAAAGCAAGAAAGTTGGTCTCCACCTGAATTTCAGTCAAACAATTATCATGTACAACAAACATGTTGAAGACAAAGAAACAATGATCAAAATCAAAAATGCAGACCTGAGGAAAGTGGACCACTACCTCTGCATAGGACGGTGGATCTCTATGAAGTTCTCAAAAGGAGAAAAAATCAAATGAAGAAGCACCCTAGGATGGCATGCTGTTAGTAGAGCTGGCGTAGCCTTCAAGAACATGTAAATCCCATTAGTCCTGAAAAAAAGGGTATACAACCAATGCATCCTCCTGATAGTCACCTATAGAACTGAAATATGGAATGTAACCAAATGATTGAACCTCAAACTGAGAACCATGCAATGTAAACAGGAGAGAATAATACTTAACATTATGCAGAGAGATCACAAGACAGAGAAATATATTAGGGAGAAAATAAGAGTCCAAGATATCATAGAATCCATCAGACAATGGCAATGGCAATGAGCTGGTCATGTAGTAAAAATGTCAGATAACTGCTGGACATCACAATTCACAACATGGATCCCAAGAGATCGAAACTGTGGCCAGCAGAATATAAGATGGCGAGACAAACTAAACAAGTTCAGAAAGTATTGACTCTGCAATGCCCATGATAGAGCAGTCAGGCAAATTTGGGGGAAGATCTATGTTCAATGATGGATGCTGAAAGGCTGATGATGATGATGAAAACAGTTATGTTGCAACTTTATCCTTTATTGATTATAAGGTTCCAACTCTCAAACACCCTCACCATAGGTGAGAAGGCCTGATTCGGGGTGGCAAAAACTCCATCCCCTCACCCTCAGTTGATGCTTCTGAGTGAAACATGAAAATTTGACAATAGAGCATTAAAATATTCACAAAAACATGAAAGTATCAAAAATAGCAACAAGCTCAACAGCTAGAGACTAATCAATTCTGTAGCCACCACTGAGAAAATCCAGTGAGTTTATATAAAAATCACAGAGCTTTTTTGCCATGAACAAGTCTAGTGAGCCAGCAGATGTCTTTATAAATAAATTGTGCTGCTACTGACTAAATGAAATTACTGGATAAATAGATTTCCTGTGTTGCCTTCAGCTTAGGAATAAAGTAACAATATTGATCTTTTGTATTAGGGAACGATGCCAAAAATAATTCATCTGCAAATCTAATAAATTAATATAATGTCAAAACCTTTGTTTTATTTGTATTTTAGTGTGTATATTAGGTTATCCAGAAAATAATGGCAGATTTTATTATTCCACGTTTTAGTTAAGTTGCAATATAATATGTATTTTATACTCCTCTAGTCTATATGTATATATTGCAAGATTAATCATCATTTTATAAACATTTTTTGTCTTAAATATAATAGTTTGCACATCTGAGACCCTGATGTGGTATGTTTATAGGTGTACAAATTAATCTGAATATAAGCTAAAAACAAAAATACATCAAATCATAAGACCTTGAACCATGCGGTTTTGAACAATACGGAAAATTTTGCGACAAATTAACTTCGCTAATGAAGGTATACCTGTGTGTGTGTGTGTGTGTGTGTGTGTGTGTGTGTGTGTGTGTGTGTATATATATATATATATATATATATATATATATATATATATATATATATCATTAGCAAATTTATGCACACACATACATGAGGTATATCCAGAAAGTATCAAGCCTTTTAATATTAATGAAACAATAGCCTACTTTGGGCAGTGGCACCTTAATCCTCTCAAATACATAGTCCACCATCACTTACACTTTTCAAAACAGTCCTGCAAAGTCCTACTTCGGAATTGCTATCAACTGCCTTGTGGTGTTCTCCTTAGTCTTATCTACAGTCTTCTGAAATCACTTTGACAGAAGGCAGAAGTTGCAAGGGGGCTGACAGACTTGGAGGATGCAATGTTTTGCCAAACAATACTGTACGCGTTATGAAGTATGGACAGTTTCAGTCATCATAAATGTGATGGTCACACAGTTCAGTCACTGGTTTGAAAAGTACCAACTTAAGACATGAGTTTTGTGATGTTTTTTCTTCAAATTTTTTGGCAACCATTCTCTTTTTGAAATGTTCAAAGTAAACACATCCGTTGACATTGTCTCTCTGTTCATAGTAGCCGTAATAAAACTATACATTATACAATAAGTTTCCATTCTGAATTCATTGTCCTGCATTAATCTTTTCTTTTTTTTTTCTTTTTCAGACTTTCTGTGTTATAGGCAGAGACCGAACATTATATAGGTTTTCTGCCACTAAGGCCATTTTTCTGCTGAATCCATTTAACCCCATCAGACGACTTGCAATTTTCATTCTTGTCCATCCATATCCTTTTTAAAAGCCTGAAATAAAGAAAAAACATCTACTTTTAGAAGTATTTTTTCATCATTTTTAATTTCAGCACCTCCAGATTTTTAAAAGCTGCAATCAAGACCTAAAAGTTATATGAAGGGATGCTAAAAAGTTCCCAGCCCGACATGGTCCAGTCAATGATCTGAAGCTAATAAAAAATTAAGCTCAAGGATCTTGAAAATTAGCACTTTACAATACAAAAGAACACACTTTCCTGCTACAAAATAACACTCAGATTTTGGGAAGTGGGTCAGACCGAGATGATTCTCTTCTTGGTCGGGCCAAGAATTTGTCAGCATATATCAAAATGAAATTTGAAGACTCAAAAGTAGTATTTTCCAATTATAATGATCTGTTCTGATCAAGAATCATTGTTTGTGTATATAATTTATACACACAAAATTCATATTTCTCATTATTATTATAGGGTGAAAGGTAAGCATTGCAGTTCCTCAAAGGAAGTGCAGTCCCTCTTACAGAGTTAATGATAGCTACTTAATTGAGTGTTATCAGCTTTCTTTTCAAGTTCAAAGGTGCTGTCTCTGCTAATGTACATGAAACCATCAACCATACAGTCATTTTTATAGATCCAGTTACTCTTTTTCATACTAACTCAGTTGAATGTATGCAACCCTTTACACTAATTTCTTAATCTAATACAATAAATAGATAATTATTGTTTGTAATCTGGGACCACAATCATTGGAGTATGAAATGTGAATAGGAAACAAAACTACTAACTCTGTGTGAGGGACCAAACATCTTTTTAGTGATCATTCTACTTGTAAATGCAATTGTTTTCACACCAGGAGTAACTTCTGGCTTAAACTGGGAATGATGTGACAGCGTGCCACCAGTTATTCCAGTATTGTCCCCATAATTGTTTTCAGTAATGCTGTTGCCTGGAAGGTTTTATTTTCCCATTCTAGGGACTTCCTAAAAATGATGATTTATTTATATTTATATTTATATGATTTATATTTATGTTTTATTTATTTGTTTTGATTTTTCATGCATTTGCATGTTGACAGTATGTGTCTGATGGTTATTGCTTGAGATTAAGTGACAGTAAGTCTCCTCGATACTCCAACACTTTCCTCAGTATTCAAGCTGTTTTTAGCAGTGATATTATTAGGATAGTTTCCATTCTTCCTTGGATTTCTATTTCTTCAAATCTTTTTGCTGGACACTTTGGGACCGCTCCAAGTGCTCCAACAATGATGGGCCCAACTCTCACTTTCATCTCCCATAATTCTTTCACTTCTTGTATGAGGCCAAGATAATTGTGCAGCTCTTCATTTTCTTTCAATTTTACTCCATGATTTGCTGAAACAGTGAAATCCACTATCTGAAAGGTTTCCTTCTCTTTATTAATAATAATTAGATCTGGTCTTTTGGCGTGGACTGACAGATTCTAGTATCTGTGTACACCATTTGTTTGCATGGTCAAATCCAGGTCATTCCCACAGCTCCCAATAGATCAT
Organism: Thysanoteuthis rhombus; assembly: GCA_963457665.1. Taxonomy (NCBI): domain Eukaryota; kingdom Metazoa; phylum Mollusca; class Cephalopoda; order Oegopsida; family Thysanoteuthidae; genus Thysanoteuthis; species Thysanoteuthis major. The sequence continues at coordinate 45,524,174 of OY735230.1, forward strand.
CTTTTCTAACCCATCATGTCTTTTTCGTATTCTTTCTGGGCTAACTTAATGCATTAGCTTTTTATATAATTGATGGTCTCATCTCTATTTCTGCACAGTCTGCATTTTCCAGTGTTGTACCTATCGTGGTTTTTATAGGATCGGTTTTTATAGGGTCATCATCTTTAAAACTATCTCCATGTTGTTATCATATCTATTCATACATATCTATATTTATTCATATAATATTATTATATTTATAATATTTATACTTTCATTTTTATGTATTTTATGTTTTATCTTTTTATTACATATCATTTATTATATTATACATGTATTTATAAATCTTTTTTTATTATTATGTTTGTATCTGCATATCATTTCTTATTATTATCTTTCTTATGTCTGTATTCATTTTTATTCATATTTCGAGAGTTCATAAGCATGAAAAGAAAATGTAAAGAATGTATATATATTTGGTTTCAATTATGTTCTCCAAGTTTCTTCCTTAACAGACTTACAGTTTTCAGTCTTGTGGTCATATTAACTATCGTTTGCAATTGTGTCTTCATGACCATGAAAGAAAATCCCCTACCCATGTCAGAGTAAGTATCTGTGCTTTTTATTCATTTATTTTTTCCCTTTGTTTAAATTTAAGAGATGAGAATTTATCATTACACTGCGCAATGCGATTTTTGTTCTTTGTTAGTGAGTGTTATTATCGTATTGCTTAGGTGAAAAGTATACTAAATGGCTTTTATTCTCTTCAAACTTAGCTTTTTTTTACCTGGACAGTGATATTCAAATGTAGTTGCTTTTCTTACTTTATACAACTGAAATTGTGCAAATTCGCCTGTTTTCCAAACAAAAATAGAAAAAAAAGTGAAAATATCTCACACAGTATTATTATTCACTGATTTACTTGGACTACTGTCCTCATCTTGGTACAGTAGGCTAGTGGATAAAAGCATTGGTCAGGCATATTTAGTAACATGGCGGTCATGATTTTAATCCCTAGGTCAGGTAGTGCAAAAAAGTTATATACACTACTTGAGCGGAAGAGGCAAACAAGCAACAAGGTCAAATTATCTAGTAAGAATTGATTGATACGAGATATACTTTGACATGGACAGCAGAATGAGAACAATCTACCCTCATGGATTGAATAAAATGCTTGGTTTGAAACTTCTGGAAGATTACCAACTAAGTAAATCAGAGTATGATAATTATTCCATATCTTTTTTCACTAACATGGGATTATACCCATCAATTTATCACATCATTTCATGATCAGTAGAAATATATCAGTGCAACACAGGTTGTTCCTATCTGACCCTGCAATCTGTGATCCTTCAACTCTCATTTGAATCAACATAGTTTACACATCTGCCACTGAAGTTCTTTGATTCAGTTTGAACCATAACTTAGTGGAAAATAGCATCCTACCCAAAGTTAAGCATAGTGGAGGATCTATAATTTGATGGGGCTACTTTGCTGCTTCTTCTACAGGAGACCTTGACCATATCAAAGAAATCATGAAATGCTGGGAAAGGTTGATTGAATTTTAGGATTGAAAGCTGACATTCATATAAGAAATAATAATTACAACTTGCCGATACACATTTCAAATTTACAAATAACTAGTTTCATTTCTATTGTCTATTGATACAATAGTTATTATGTCTGTACATCAAATTCATCATATCAGTTGATGTATAATTTTATACTAGGGGTTAAAAACATTCTTGCTAGATTTGGTATGTTTAAGGATGTGGTATTAGTATGTTTGATAAATATCCTTTGGCAGCCCTGCCTGGGGATTGATGAGGGATCATGGTTACCTTGAGGGGATCAATGGTTTGAAAAGTTTGGCGACCCCCAATTTGATACAAACTTATCAATTATTTAAATATTTATTCAATGGTAGGATTGTTTTTCCTATCTTCAAAGAGGAAGTCATTTACATGATAATTTCTTATCCTGAATTCTAGTGTATCTAGAATATATCTTTAAAAGTGTATTTGTTTCATCGATTGTTCATGTGAATCTATGTTCATTGTTTCATACTTTGAAATGTCAGTTCCATAAAGCTGCTATATGCTTTGAAATGTCATTATTATGATTATATATATGATTATATTTATTTGTTTACAGATGGATATTCACCGGAATCTACACATGTGAGGCATTAATAAAACTCTTTGCCCGTGGATTCATTTTAGAACCATTTACATACCTCAGAGATGCTTGGAACTGGTTGGATTTTGTAGTAATTGGATTAGCGTAAGTTCTTGATCTTGTTTCTTTCTTTTTTCCAGGAATAATCGATGTTAACCTTATTTGGATGGGAGTTATTCCTCTTATATGTTCTGTGGATATAGAGAGTGCAGCATAGTCAGCCAGATTAGTTTTTATGTATATAAAGGAACACATATCAGAAGTAGGCAGACTTGAATCATGCAGTTAGTTCATAAACATTTTACTGAAAAGTAGAAACTTTGATTCCGAAGATAACTTGCTGGAAGTGTTATTTACATTCTTAAAGAAAATTGGATCAATCAATTTGACAATCAAAATCAAAAATTGGATTGTACTTTATTGTTGAGATCATCAAGAAAGTTCCTTGCAATGTGTGTACTCCTTTCAGATGTACGCATAACTCGCAATGTTTTAATTGTAACTTTTTATCTTCATTTGGTAGAAATGCTATCTCTTTGAGCCAATGGATGATCTCATTAGATGGAAATCAGAAATAGTCCATTGAAATCCTCTGATAAATTATCATAACAAAAAGAAGTATACCCTTCAGTTTTGATCATTTCAGGTTTCAAAAGTTTTATTAATATCAATATTCTTGAAGATAATATTCTCTACTTGGCCATTACAAATTACAAACATTTCCAAGAGTTGTTCACACTATTAAACTTATTTTTATATTCTTTTTTTTTTTTTATTGTTACCACAATGTTTCAGCCAGTCAACTCTCTGGCTTTCTTTAGTCATACAAAGACATATTCTGTAATTTTGAAATGAGTCATTATAATGCCAAGTGGGAATGTGTATTAATGATGGACAGTGTATCAACCCAGAGAGTTGTGATAAAAAGCAACAATAATAAGATGAATTTAAACAAGTAATAAAATAATAGTAATATTAAAGAGTTTATCAAATAAGAGTGTTGTGATAAAAAGCAAAAATAATAAGATAAAGTTAAACTAGTAGTACATGTTTGGAATATGCTGAATTTTAGAACGTATAAAAAACATAACATTTTTTCAAGTTATTTAAAATAATCTAGATGCAAAACACTGGTGATTTCAAAACAGAACATCATGAGTGCCACCAGTTACAGGTCTGTAAACTGAGCCAACAAACACTGGCCACTACCAAGTATCAGAAGTTTTGCCAAATATCAAAGAATCACTTAATATCAGAAATTGCTCAATATATGCTGAGTTTTGTAAGTTACCAAGTTCAAATTTACAGCCCATCAGCTCCGTGGGTGCAGCCTGCATGAGTGACACGTACATTACATATATAGCCAGCCAAGCAGAATCACTTTAAAACTGAAGAAACTCATGTTGACAGTTTTGGATAACAGTTTCTAATAAACAATGAAATCAAAATAAAGAAGTAAAGAAGCTAGTTGAGACTTTAATACACATCCCATAATTTGGGAGCTTTTCTTCAATTCAGCCAAGGAAATTTCGGGTTCAGCAGAGCTATTATAGTTATTGTTCCACTTCATACTTCCAAATTTTTCTATGCCAAATTGTTTTTTTACTACTTAGAAGTAGACTTGCTTGAGATTCTGAGATGAAATATTTTTCATAATTAATTTGTGATTTATCATATCTCAATATATTCTTTTTAATATTGATTTCTAGCTTCCCTGAAATGATCCCTATTGTATTGTGGGAGGGAGCTTTAGAAATTATTTCAATCTTCTAGATTTCCTGAAATCAGCACCTTTCCTAATATCTATCAATATGTTCTTCCTTATATTTCAGATACTTAACTGAAGTTGTAGATCTAGGAAATCTCTCAGCTTTGCGAACATTTCGGGTACTTCGGGCCCTGAAAACCGTAGCAGTAATTCCAGGCAAGTATACCTACCCTTTTTTTATTTAGAGAATCAAAGCCTGTATGGTTACAGGGTTGGTCACATGATCTTGGTCAGGGATCAGCAAACTCTGGCCCATGGCCAAATCCAGCCCACAGCCTCATTTCATCCAGCCCACCAATTTCATTGAATACTTGACGTTGCATACAAAAATCTTTTGTTTTCATTACCTATTTATAGTTTGAGAACAATAATTTAAGTATCAGAAAATGGAGTAAAAATCTCATTTTTTCTGTGGCCTCAAAAAATCAATGTTTTATTGCTGAAAATGCTTGAACACTATACTTTCTATTAATAAACACGAAGTTTGAGCCATAATTTGACAATAGATGGTCCTCTAAATTTTTTTGTAGTTTTCATCAATTGATAGTGCATGGAAATTCATGTAGATATATACTACAATAATGAAAAACATTAAAGTAATCAGAAGAAAAAATAAGCTATTTCCATAGCCTTATATGATCATTATGTTGTTTCTCATTTGATTTTGTTTGCAAGACATAAAAACATTCCTAATCCAGCCCTACTCCAAAAAGGTTTGCCAACCTATGATCTCCATTAAGTTGTCATGTTGGGTCCTTCATAGCATCTCTGGGGCATAAGGAGGTACACTGCTAGACACATCCACTCAGGACTGCATGCAGATTGAGGCAGGCCCATATAGGCTTGTGTTGCATTTAGTGCCACCATCATTAAATTGTAAAAATACCAAATTTCTAAGAAAAATTTGTAGAATCCATGATGGTAAGAAAGGAAAAAGGAACAGATCCAATCTGTAACAAATTTTGTCTTCCTTCATTGAGAAATCATTTTTTCAAAAACGCAAAAATTTACTTGAACATAATTAAAAATTAGAAATACCCCCTTCCTCAAAAAGAGAATTTCAAAATGTAAGTAACCAATATACTTCAAAGTTGTATTTTCATATGACCGATGGACATTAAGGGACCAGTTCAGTATCATAATTATATTGTAAATAGAACCCTTGCCCCCAAAACCTGAATTTTTTTCTCTCAAAACTGACATTTTTCCAAAGGTAACAAAAGTCTTATTGATTGAAAGCACGGAAAATTTCAACTTGAAAAAAATTCTTGTATGGTTTTTGGCTTTGCCCCCTCAACCGGATCTTAATCCAATATAGTAGTCATATTGAAGAATGGTAATAGAATATATAAAATTATAATATGATAGTTATAATGAAGAACTTGTAATAAAATAATAGTAGTAATTATTTTTGCTATCTGTATTCAATTTCAGGTTTAAAAACCATCGTGGGTGCCTTATTAGAAGCTGTAAGACGATTGAGAGATGTAATGATCCTCACAGGCTTCATGTTGTCCATCTTTGCACTAATTGGAATGCAATTATACCAAGGAGCGTTACGCAGTAAATGTGTACGAAATATTGTTGATAATGAAAATATAAGTGACTTTGACTACCAAAAACATGTACTATCAAAAGGTAAGACCATCATCCTTCTTTCTTACTTCACAATATTCTTTTACAATCTTTATGATCAAATCTTTATCCATTTCTATCTCATTGAAACCAGCGAAGTGGAACCATCAACATCACTTTGTCTTTTTCCTTCATGAAATTTGACAAATGCTTTTAGTTCTGACAGTAGTATAATTTCAAGTTAGAAATTTTTAAAAAATTTATTCATTTATCATCTTCCAAATTTGTTTTGCATAAAGTTGCAATGGTAATTTATCTTTTTTTTTTCTGTTTTTACAGATAACTGGGAAGTGAATTTTTATGGATCCATTTTGGTCTGTGGAAACTCTTCCGGTGCAGGGTGAGTAACAATAATGGTAAACATATTCTAGGAAGTGTGAGAGACATAGTAGTTAATGGTGCGGACAAAGAAATGGCCGAGCTGAATACTAATTCTGGTCGAGGCTGTTTACATCCACTTCACACTTAAGAGAGGCATGTATTCATCTCCTTCCCAAAGCTATGGGTAAAATAGCAGGGTAATCTGGGCTTTTTGGCCTTAGGGAGACAACTAGTTTAAGCAACTAGTTTATTTACTTTTGCTCTGGAGGGGTCATTTCTCTATTACTCCATTCTATTAAGACAAAAGGAGGCCTTTATAAGATGCTATAACGCAACAACAAATGTGTTTCAGCAACAACAACTTCAACATCAGAAACAGAGTAAAGCAAAAACTACCAAACCATTTTTCAGGAAATTTCATTCTTGAATTAGATTGTTCAGATAGTAATGTTGCATTCTCAGAGACAGAATAAAAACCCATTCAATTGTAACAAAAAATAAATTTATTAGTCAAGAATATGATAATCATTATCAGAAATAGCAAAAGCTCATTGGGAAATTAATTCTTTTAGGTCTCATGATATGACGAGACATTCTGAGCAGATCTTATCTATCAACAACTTGACAACAATTTTCACATTAGACTTGAACTCACATCCCTCCTTGGTGTCAGGTATATGCACAACCAATTGAGCCACTGGAGTCAACAAATTAATAGAAACTCAAATCAAATCCATGAACTCATTCTCTATACCAATCATTTGCCACCATGTTAATTCAAATTATTTGCTATATTAATACTGACATAATGATGTTATTTATTTAAACTAAGTCTTCTTTAACAATTTTTTTTCCTCCTGTGCAGTAAATGCAGCGAAAACTTTACATGCTTACCTGAAATTGAAGACAATCCTAACTTTGGATATACCAGCTTTGATAACTTCGCCTGGGCTATGTTGTGTGCCTTCCGTTTAATGACTCAAGATTATTGGGAAAATTTATACCAACTTGTAAGTAATTTTTTATTCATTTTATGATATTAAGAACCATACATTTTTGAAAAGAAGTTGACTGTCAGTATAAGACAAGTTTGGAATTGAGCATGAAATTACAGAAATTTGACTGACTCCAATAAAAGCCAAATCCATTATTTTTCCATAACATTGTCATGAGAGATATCTCCTTCTTATAAATGCACTCTTTATATCACTTGCTCAGCTGTCACTAAAACAAGAATTTTTTCCAACGAATTGATTGTTCACTTTCAACATATCAATTGTTGTTTTTAGGTTGTAAGAGTGAAATTCTCATCAGTGAAGATGAACCTACCCCAAAATGATTTTAAAAGGATATCATGCATCGTATATAGGAATTCATAAAAAAAATAATAGTAACGAGCATTATCACTCACTAATATGCATTAATTCTATTGATGCTATATTCTCATAGGCAAAACTATCTGCCATTTTTAACTGACCTGAGTCTAAATTGAATAGCTGATTTGGAGTCATTTCTTTGGTAAAAAAAATATTGTCTTATATTCAAGAAAAATAGGGCATTATAAATTATTATCTTTTTCATTCTATGACTACTGTTTACCTTTTTTAAAAAAATTTTCATCAAGCTTCATTTTTCACTTCCAATTTACATATGGATACTTTGGACAAGATCCTTCTTACTTCACAAATGAATAATGAATTTTGAAATCACTTACGACAAAGACCAGTTCAATTCTTCATGAGATAACACACTTCTAGAAAGTTTCATAAAGATAGTGATTTGGGAAAAATTATCAAATATCAAAAAACAGACTCATTATATGATAACAAAAAAATGTAATTAAACATATTCTATGTATCAGGAAGTCTGTAATGAAATTGCCAAAATGATATTTTTTTTATACCAAACTCTTATTCCCAAAATAGAAAGTATAGTGCCAGTGTATTACTGAGGCAACTTACTTTTTTATATCTTTTATTGAGCATTTCAAAAAGTTTTTTTTTAAATCTTTAAATGCAATTTTTCAATTCCTCTTTGGACAGGTAATAAGAGCGGAGGGGCCAGTTCATGCTTTATTCTTCATATTGGTCATCTTTCTGGGATCTTTCTATTTGGTCAATTTAATATTGGCCATTGTCGCAATGTCCTATGACGAACAACAAAAACAAGACCAAGCTGATGCTGAAGAAGAAGAAGCTGAACGAAAGGTGAGTAGTAGCCTCAAACACTCGAGGTGAGCCAGATCCTCTATCTTTGACCAGTTCTATCTTATTCATGATTCCATATAATTTTTTTTTGTTTTTTTTTCTAACAATCATTATAGTCAGTATTTATTATGAAGGCAAGCAGCAAAGCTTTAATCATTCATTGTCAAAAAAGCTTTTATCAAAAATAACTTACTGAATTTGATGATATATTAGACTCCAAGTCATAAAAGACATCTTTCCCCCATTTCGGCACAGAATATTTAGAAAAAAAATGCCGCAGATCAAAACTCCAGTTAAACCTATGAACTTGGGGCCTATTCGTGAACTATAGGATGGTGTTGATCCAGTACACATCACACATCACCTTAAAACTTCATTGCGCAAGCTAGAGGGCTATTCAGCATACAGGCCCCATTGTCTAATGTTAATTAGTCATAGAAAACCCTTCTGAAACCTATATTCATGAAGCCAAGCCTACATTCATTCATATATATGTAATATTTATATGGTAAAATATAGTATATTTATACAATATGTGTTTTATTTATAAAGTATATTCATATGGCATATCAGATGTTTATGTAGTACATCTATATATTATATAGCAAATTTATACAGTAAAGTACATTTTACTGTATGCTTATACAGTTTATTCATGGAGTATATTTATCCAGCATATGTTTAAAGATGATATTTTTCATATTTATACAGAATATTTATATAGTATATATAATCCATATTATAATTTGCCTGTCTGTCTCAAACAGAAAGACAGGAAGTAGTTAATACAAAAAAACAAACACAAAATAGGCTCGCAGTAAAATCCATACAGAATTAAATTGCTTTCTTTATGTGTGACTAATTCACATGCTTGTGATATGTCATCTACATTCCTCTTCAGACAGCTCATTTTCAAAAGTATAAATCAATTATTTTATATCTTTCTTGACGTAATTTATCATTGAAAGAAAAAAAATGAAAATGACTGCTTGCACTTTCATATTAAATGATGAATCTTTACGCACTCAGGTGAAAAATTCATACTTTTATTTATAAATCCCGTATAAGTGTTCAGGTTTCGTTAAATATGACTGACTGTGACCTGTTCATTATTAAGACATTGTTTTTATCATACTTGATAGAATCTCTCCCAAAGTCTTTTGAGTCTTAATTTCATACCAAAAAATTGAACATTAATTTCAAGGGAAATAACTTCAGATCAGAATTATCTCCCTTATATTCTATTCACAGAAGAGTTCAACAATTTTTCAGGCTATTCACTAAAAAGTTCCAGTGTCAATTACTGTTGCAAGTGGTTTATGAATTTAAGAGTGAAAGAGCCAACAAAATGTATCCTGTTTAGTGCATTCAACTTTCTTTTGCAGCCATACTCCTGGCAAGCTGATATCTGTTTAAAACTCTTTATTTCCATTCAATGAAACCCAAATGAATAAATTATAAACCTCAAAGTCGGCTATTGATCAAAAAGAATTTTACACAAATTTTGGATGCATTTCAAAAAATTCAATTTGCAATTAGTGATACAATATATAAAGAGGAAAAAATTTTTTCATAAAAAAACAAAAAAAAATACATTGTGCAGTCATATTTAATGAAAGTTGTTCGATAGAAAAATTGTGCTCAGATTAATTGATATATACATATTTATTTATGTATATGTATTTATTTATTTATGTAGGTGGAGTACATCCAACAATTCATCTTCAACAATTCTAATAAATAAATCTATGATACCTGAGTGCTAACATTAATCATGTCCATAAATTTCTTTGTTTTTAATGTGAACCAGTTGAGAGATATTTTTTATGTTTATATCATTAAATTGATGATGATATTATATTAATTGATAAAATATCATATTATATTGATATGTAATGAATTACTTTCTTTATTGGTTTGTCACATGTATACCAGTTTTCATGGACTTAACTCAAGATTTTTGGTGATTTTCATCATAGATTTTTGTTCAATAATGGAAATGATGGAAGGGAGCAAATTTCAATAGCTTTTGGCAAAAACAAACAAACACACAGAGGAAGATATGCATATTAATCACATATAGTTCAGAGTATTAACATAATATTATCACTATCTAATGTAGAAATATGAGATAACCTCATAACTATTCAAAATCATAACATAACTTCCCAACTGTTTGAAATCATAACTTCACAACTATATATATATATATATATATATATATATATATATATATATATATATATATATATATATATATATATATATATATATATATATATATGTATATATATATATATACATATATACATATATATACAAGTGTTGCTCTTACTATTCAACTGAGCAGCCGCCAGTAATACAAAGGCCCAAATAACTATGCTCAACTTACTGCTTTTTAGGCTTTTGCCTATCCTTTGGGCTGTTTATCCCAATGGGAAGAGTGACCCTGCATTGAAGCATGTATGTGTATATATACATATATATATATATATATATATATATATATATATATGTATATGTATGTATGTATGTATGTATGTATGTATATATATATATAATATTGAATGAGCAGATATTGGTTTTTCTGTTCATTTTTTGAAATATAGAATCTTGATATACATGAGAGGTATCTGTGTGTTTGTCTGTCACGCTATAAAAAGTACCTAAACAAGGGAAAGCTCAAACAAATATGGTATGCCTACTGTATGGACCTGGGGGGATTGAAATAAAAACTTTTGTGAAAATATTTTTTAAATGTTCCAGAGTGAGTTCTACTTTCATTGTAACTATAATCCCAAAGTGAAGCTTACTTCTTACCCATATACATATCTTAAAATTAGATTGAAAAGCTATATGAAAAAAGCATTTTTGAACATGAAGGGGGAGGCCCCTATTCATAATGTAAGTTAAATGAAAAACTTGACCCTTACTTTTCATTCAATATATATATATATATATATACGCTCTAGCCAAATAACCCATCTGTGGGATAGGTATTCAGCTTGTTGAATATAATCTAATGTTTTGTTCATGAAAACTGACCAATGTGTTTATAATGCTTTTTGCTCTTAAATTTTCACATGTTTTGAATGGAATCTTTCTTTGTTTTGTTTTTTTGTCATTTATGATGCTGACATGTTTTTCTGGTAAAGCTGCTTTGCCAATTTAATGACACTCTCTCCCTTTTTTAGAAAGGTACAATCTTGACCTCTCAGACACTGTTAGAGATAACGCTTGAATCTCTCGAACAGCAAGAGTTGAGAATCTTGATCAGTACCTCTCATCACTTTTTTCTCTATGAAATTGACAAAGTTCATCATCACAATATTGTATTTCCCATTTTAAAATCAATCTTTTTTTAAATGCTTTAATCCAGTGGTTCTCAAACTGTGTGCCGTGGTACTGTAGTATGTAGCTACTATCTCCCAGGTGTGCCTTGTGAACTTTTCCAAACACACAAACATGAATTTTCAGCCTTGAACATGTCCATTACTGGTACTATTCCTATCCTGTTTCCTATCCTATTGCTAATCTAATGGTTTTATCACTAGATTTCATGAGATCTCAACCTTTTTAGCAACAGATGAAAGGAAAAAAAGGGGTGATGAGTTTGCATATCTGTATTGAAGTTTTGTTCATTGACTACTGAAATGTTCTTATATAATTTATTTCATTTTTACAGTACAATGACGAACAGTACAAACTTCAAAGTTTACTGCTATGTGGGAGCAGGATGGTGATTAAATAGTAAACATGAAATTGATATTTTAAGGAAGTAGAGAGTTGGTGTGCCATGTAAGTCAAACATATATCTTAGTGTGCCATCATACTATAAAGTTTGAGAACCATTGCCATAACCACTTATATAAAGCAGGCTAATCAACAGAAAGTGCGTGACTTGATTGCATGTAAAAATTCACTTACTTCATCAAAAGAAAAGATCAAGTATCAACTGGATGCAAAATACTACCTCTATCTATGGGCAGTCATTGCCACTTTTCAAGAGGATAGCAAAAAGATAGAACAATTGTACAGCACCATTATCATTTATTGACTATAAGTTCCTTTTTCTAAACCTTTATGCTTTAACTGAGTTATTAAATGCCTGTACCTCTGTCCCCAAATAGTTGTTAAATTCGTATATATATCTCATAAACCAAACGAAACAATCATTATGGGGCAGGTGTAGTAATGTTTAATTGTTAATTGCTATTTGAATACTTATACCTCAGAGCAACTTAAACTACCAACTTCATTTTTCTGGTTTTGTGTTTAAAAGCTGGAAGCAAAGGTAATTTGCAAATTTAATTAAAATATTAAATTAATTATGTTTTATCGCTATTAACAAATAATTATTTCTATGAATAAGTAATATAAGAATTTCATTAGTGGGGATAAACATACAGAATTTCATCCAACAAGAAGCTAGATGGATACTTGCTAGTAATATCAGCTAATCTTGATTAATTTTAATCAGCTTTGATACAAAATTAATAAATAGATCCAATTATTGAAGTTAATCCGCATTATTTTAAACCGCTTATAATCAATTAAGCAATTGATATATACGAATGTCACTCTTTATAATTCTGACCTGCTCATGTAAAAAGCCGCGGCCTTTGGGGGATTTACAACAGTAAAATAAAATTGAAATCACTCCTTACAATAGAATACAAAATAATTTGTACGAAAATTTTTAAAAGGTCATACCTAATCATGAATTTTAATATTTTATGGAAAAAAATTTTCCCCAATTGTTTTGAAACAAATCTATTTCATAATGATTTACCTATTTTCTATGTAGAAAACATTGTTTAACATGATGGAACTTACCTGCTATTATAAGTAATTTCAAATTGGGCAAGCATCTCCTTTCAACCTCTCAGTAACCTTTTAGTTGTTCATCCTTTTTTTTTCTAAATCATTTTCCATCACTTGCATATATACATTGTTTTTAAGGTATGATTCAACATAATCAGGGAAGGATAATTGATTTCATGCTTACTCTATGTGTGTGTATATATATGTGTTTGTCTCTTGTTGCAGTGCTTATTTATTAATATGAAGCATGGTTTTATTTTTTCTTTTATTTTTTATTTTATTTTCTGTTCACAGTTTTTACATTTTAGCAATTTTCATAATTTTTTCTTCTATTTTCTACATTTTTAGCTGATTATTTTACTGATAAAAAATATTTTTCTCTTTTAAATTGTGTCCAGGATGAGTGTATAGAAAAATTTTTGTATTCATTTCTCAATCATAAAATGAGAATTCAGCTTCGCGTACAACAGATAACATAATTTTCCTTAATTCTATTTGGTAATGAACATACATATTATAACCCTAATCTGTCAGTAATGCTTGCTCAATTCCTGGCCACTGACAATCCCATCATTCCTGATGGATTCCTATTATAAAATTGTTGGTACTAGCATTTATATTATACATTTAATAACACAGTCTCAAACAGATACTTGCATTACCTGGAAAGAACAAGAATGTTTTGGCATGGGTAGGAACACTAAGCTTATTTGTCTTGCTCAACTAAAGGCATTTGTGTTGGCATTGACATGTCAGCCACTTAGAGGATGGATGAATATGTAGGGAGGTTGTGCATTGAGCTTGCCACTGACTTCTGACTTGTAGGAAGGCCCATTTTTTATTACGAAGACATTTGTAAACAAGACCTGAAGACAGGCAACATTAACCCCACCAACTGTAAAGCTGAGGCTGTGTAGCAAAGATTCTCAGTGCCTGCAGGCAAAGACAGAGCCCAAACAAATAAAAAGACAGCAATCAGTGGCAAAGACAGTGACCAGGTGTACTTGCACCATATCCTAAGGAAGGGCATAATTATCAATTGAAATGCATTATAGGCCTGAGGAAATTTTACACCTATGCCCAAGGTTGACTGCCCTCTTTCACCCAAGGACATAGACAGCAACTATAGAGCCGGTTGCAGACAACACATACAGAATCTGCAACAAAGTTTGTTGCATGAGAATCAAGTTGCATTGTCAGAGCAGGCACCGCAACTAAATCACAGTTTAATCCTTAGCACATGTTCCATAGTCTTCAGTGATAGAGAGAGGCTGACAATAAATAACCCAATTCTGTCAGTAACACTTGCTTTAATTCATCATCACTGACAATCTCTTTTCCAAGGATGAGAATATTAGTCCAAACAACTTATGGATTTGTGAGAATAAATCATCTCAGAAATTCTGGCAACAATTATTAGTTGTTAAATGGCATATACATAAAGAAAAGTATTAAATCAAATTGATAGGATTAATTAGAAAACAGCAATGTGTTGACTTGCATCTAGGATATGGTCTGGAATTATGGATGCAACTCAAACTTGGCATCTGTCAACCCATGTACTGTGAAGTGAAATATGCACACTCCACAACACAAGATATCAGGACACATACATATTTACCTGAACTACTAAATTGTACCTGCGTATGTCTAAATACAAAGTTTATATAACATGAATACTTTACAGTATTGTACTGTACAGTATTGTACAGTACTGCACAGTACCTACACAAATATATTTATACAGGGAATCATAGTAATAAGAGTGTCTATGTTCTTTTTCTTTTTCTATAGATCTAAGTCCTTAGTAAAAACTAATACAAGCTCTAGTAAATAAGAGGAGGAGGATCATCCATATCACCATCTTCCATTTTCAGATCCTAGCACAAAATGATTTCATTCTGGATGCTGGTGTCTTGTATGCTATCAAAATGGTAAAAATTTATACAGTACAGTAAGCATTTTTCAATGTTAAAATTTTCATTGAGCCTTTATGAGGACCTCCAACATATCAGCAATTGGATGTTAGTTGGTTAGACGTAAGTCAACACATGACTGAACAATCAACTGGTGGTCATTAAAAAACCCTCAAAAATTATCATTGGTGGCATGTCACCATTACTTGCTCCAAAGGATCCACTTCACCAGCCTTGAAGGTCCCTCTCCTACTAATCTCCTCCATGGACATGGGTCCTCTGCTATGAATTTCATATTCTCCAGATCTTGTGCATTGTTTAGTCTAAGCCTTCAAGGATAGTTGTGATCTTGTAACTTACTCCTGGAATAGTGTTCATTTAGATCTTGACTGTGAATGACTGGGAGTGATTATGGGCTTACCCCTGAATCACTTTGCTGTCTGGTTGTAAAAGATAAACTTTGACTCTTATGCTGGTATATTTCCATCTGTTTTTTTTCACTGCTTTCACAGTGGGTGTTTCCCTGTTTTTCTTTTACAGGGTCTTATTTCACATCCATGTTGAATATCAGATGTACCATAATTTTCTCAGGTGTCCGTAATAGAATGTATTCAAAATTATAAAATTAAATTCATAGAATAACATACACAGGATATTGAAATCAATGCACATAATGTATTTCTATACACTCATTGAGTACAAATGTATGTACATGTGTTTGTGTAAATGTATGATGTACATTTTTTATAAAAGTTTTATTTCTATTGGTTTCTTTTTATTTTGTAAATTCTTTATTGATTATTTTCTTTTAAAGTTTCATTGATTTCAAGATGCTTATTTGTAAGAATTTCTGTCAAAAAATTTGTATCTGGTATGGTTGGGGGGACTTGGTTGATATCATT
Organism: Thysanoteuthis rhombus; assembly: GCA_963457665.1. Lineage (NCBI taxonomy): Eukaryota > Metazoa > Mollusca > Cephalopoda > Oegopsida > Thysanoteuthidae > Thysanoteuthis > Thysanoteuthis major. The sequence goes on from OY735230.1 coordinate 45,539,904, forward strand.
TTGCGTTTCATAGATTGGAGGTAACGGTAATTTTTGGTCCTACAAATATAAAATATAGTAACTAAACGTAGAGCATAAAAAAGCTCAAAAATGTTATACAAGGTCTCTAGAAAGTATAACTAAACTATGTACTGATCAGATATTAATGCAATAATGAAGTCAAAAATCATTGTTCATTTGCTCTTCATCTGACACCTAGATTATTGAAAATGTCTGAATGCACCTTAAAAAAAAATTATGACAAAGGATTGGAAAGTTTGAAGTACATACTGTCATGCCAAAATGAATTCATGGTGCGATATATTCTGATAACAAATAAGAACAAATCAATGGTTTTTATCTTCATTATTGTGTTAATATCTAATCAATGCATTGTATAATTATACTTTTTGGAGTCTTTACATAACTTTTTGGATCCTTAGCATGATGTGTTTGATTACCATATTTTATATCTGTAGGACCAAAGATTACCATGAGTAAAGTAACACCAACCAAAAACTGATTAAATCACAATTTTCTCTGTATAAGTGACAAGTTTATTGATAACTACTTTGTCCAAGAAACTCATTATTTTGAACTTGTTTTCCGAAATTATTCGCAAAAGAATTGAAAATCTGGTTTCATGCTAAAGAAAAGTTATAGAAAGAGCAAAATTCTCACACAATATAAGCAAATAGATGTAAACAGAAAGACTAATCAGATGAAACAAAATAAAACATGTATAAACACTTCACTAATTTTGTTTTCCCTACTGGTAACCGAACTGATATGTCGCATATTAATATGGTAAATGTTTTCATTTATGCTTAGTATGTTATGATTATTTATCTCTTATATTTTTCATTTTCTGATTTATTCAAAGTTGATCAAAGTTGATCATGACCAGACAGATGACTGATGAACATTAACCTGATGGTCATTTCACCAACAGACTTTTGACCGAACACACATTTGGCCAAATGAAAATATCACTGAAAGAGCATAAGGCCTTTCTGGTTTTGACAAACTCCAGTCTAGTGTATAACATTTGGTACTTCTTTGGTTTATTTGATACCATTCCTATGGCAACCAGTTTAATTTTTTATACCCAATCTGACTGCTCTTTTCTTACTTTAATACTGTAATTTTTTATGAAATAATTTCATGACAATTACAATATCTTTCATTACAGTATTTTCTATCATGCAACTATTATCTTTTTATATTTTTTATTGTTTATTTTATAAAGTAATTATAAAGTAGAAGTAATGACACATAATCAAAAAGGCCATATTTTTGTTTATTATACATCCGTTCAGCCTGATGTCTGATGGAGAAATATCCATCAGTCAAATGTTCATCAGCCAAACATCTGTCACCCATCTGTCCAGGGACCAGTTTGATCACCTGCAACTTCCTGTTTATAAAGAGTACAATTTTTCTTTATTTTTTCAATAGTTCTCCAAATTTTCTACCAATTTGCACAGTACCAGGATTCCACTGAAGCTTTGCTTACAGTTACTTTTTGTTTTACAGAAAGCAGAAACAAGACTGACAAATGTTTTATTTTGTCTGTAATTTTGAGCAGAGTCATTAACAATCAAAGAGTTTATTGGACAATCAAACTCCTTCTTCTTCTTTTTTGCTTATCCTGCAATGTGTAGGCCAATCCATTCCATGGTCTTTCTCAGATGTACTATCCTTATGTAAAGAGAGGGACACTTTTTATTTGATAGTGTCAAGTAACAGTAGCAAACAGAATTTTTTCATTTGTCTTTTTAAGAATCACTCTGTATACATATGGATAGTACTTAGTGGTACCAATAAAAATAACAAAAAGAAGTTCAATTGCCCAAAAAACCTTTTGAATATATTTCATTTCTCTTTTAGAAATATATATTAATAAAATATATGTATATATATATATATTTACATAAAGAGTTCGAATGACTGCTTGATTAGTATTTGTGTACCAATTCATGTCAATGAGTTTATTATTCATTGGTAAATTTTCATAATATGAATGTTTCCTACAAATGTCATAAATGTGTACCCTCCTCTTTCCCCTTGTTCTTCTTCCCCATCCCACAACTATGTTTGCATGTATTTGCAAATTTATTCAGAAAAATGTATTCACACATCCTAAAAATGTAACAAACAATTAATGAATAAATATTCCCAGTGGATACTAACTTGATAAAGTCAAAAATGTCAAATATAACCTAGTCATGTTTAAGAATAATAAAATTTTCACCATTTTCAAAATATCTTATGTCAGCTTATCATTTCACAAAAACCTCTTGCATTCCAGCCTAGTACCTGACTAAGCCAAGTTTAATAAATATCTGGATATACAAAGGGAGATTGATGAGTTTGCGGCTCAAGTTACAAGGACATGCGTTACACATTTCCAACTTGATTCACAAACAGTTTGACTGTTTTTTTCTATTCCAGAATATTGAAACTGGAGAGTCAGCAATTTTTGAGAATATGGAGAATATTGCCCATCATACAATTCAGCTGTCTACTTTTTAATTATGTTGTATGAAGAAACATCCTTCTTTATTGTCACCACCATGTCTTTTTGGATCTTGTTAAATGATCAGCATTTGATACTGAAGTAAAGGATGACTGTACAATGGACATATTGTCTATTTCTCAAAAATTGTTGACATTCATATGTGTCTGTAGCAGAGAAAAAGAAGAGTTATAGACTTCAAATTTTCTGTACTTTCTTGAACTGTACATGAATTCAATTGAGACTGAGTAACTCATGTCCTTGTACCTTATGCCACAAACTTATCAATTATATCCTGTTTTTGTTTCAAAATCATCATAAATTCCAAATATTCCCTTCCCAATGTCTTGAAATCTAGCGTGCATTCATTTTTCTCTTCTCTTGAAATCAAGAGTTTCAGAAACTCATGATGGCTAAACAGATATCTGAGAGTTTTTTTCATTTCCATGTTTGCATAAATATATGTATATATGTTTTTGTTGAACCAGAAAATTATAAATTAAAAATTGTTATGATAAAACTCTTTCCTTTGCATCCATCTTCTTCAAAATCCTAATTGTCAGTCATGGTGTGGTGAACTTTGTCAATTAAATGTTGAAAAAGCTTTTAAAAAACTGTTATTTTTGTTTTAATTGTCCATATTTAGTACATTTGGTGCAGTTAATGAGTTATTGTGTGATATTACAATATGTTCCTTAAAACAATTTTGTTTCATATGTGACTAGCTGAACAAATGAAAAAGCCATAAGTGTTATCAATTAAAATTATTCATTATCCTATGCCTCTATCTCCACATTTTCTCCTTTATCCTTTCTAAATTTTGTCACTGGTCCAGGATTTTATCTAAATGTTTTACAAATATGGATTAGCAAAAATTTTCCAACCAACATTCATAAAACTTTAATGTAGATATTAATGAAGATCACATTGTGAATAATATCTATATGGGTTAAAGGGATGTCTCTTTCAGTTCAGTTAAAATGTAGTGCAGCAGCTGCAGTGTACTACAGGGATCCAAGTCATGACTAGTACATGACTTTGATTATAGTGAGGGTGAGTTGTGCACATCATTAGACTCACTATCTCCTATGGCAAGATATAGTCAAGAAGTTAGGTTGCCTGGAGACAGATTGGGATGCAGTGGATGACCAGGATGCTCTGTATGTCACACCATGCTCTTCATGCACCACAACACACTGCTGCCTTAATGTGGCCTTTCAACTCAATGATTTGAAATCAAAGTTGTCCATCTCCTAGATTGCCAACCATGACTAGAGTTAGGATGAGAAGAGATAGAATCATGTCTTTCCAAAGGGCTCTAGTGCAAAATGAAAAAATTAATTCTTTGTAAAAAAAGGCATACTGATACATGCACTATAAGGCACTTACTAAAAATTTTGTAATAGGCATTAGTTACTATGGAATTTATAGTAAAATTAGTAATTTATAGTATTGTGTAATTGGAAATTAATTTGTTTAGGTAGTATTTTATAATTAGGAATTAACCAGTTCAGCCTTGATATGACCCAGTCCTGAACCATGGAACAATTTTGCTCTTCACATTCATATTACAAATTACCCTTTAATATTTTCAAATTGTCCCCCTTGTTGGGCATGTACCCAACATTAAATTCATTGCTTTAGACCAGGGTTCAGCTAACTTATTTGGTGGCAGGCTGGATTAGAAATGTTTTTATGTGTTGTGGGCCAAGGTGAATAAAAAATAAAACTGATCATACAAGGCTATAGAAACATCTTGGATAGCTTATGAAACATTGATTCACTTGAGACCAATGCAAAAAAAAAAGACTTTTCCATTCTTTTACAAAACTGAATTTTATTCTTCATTAATGAAATATGGATAAGGGAATTGAAGAATGTAACCCAGATGAAATGAGGCTGCAGGCTGCATTTGTCTGGAGGGTTGTAGTTTGCTGACCCTCACTCTAGATTATTACTTTGTATACAATAAAATATCATTAACTTTGACTCCTGACTACACCAATCTTAATCTTTGTATAATTGATTGCAGTAGTTCTGCCAATGTTTGTATAAATGTCATTATGTTTTCAATCCACCAATGTGTGTCTCTTCTGTTAGTAGAGTTCCCTTCTGTTAATGTTTTCAATATGCAGTAAATGAACTTCTGTGTTTTTCAAGTATATTTTAATTTGTTCTTTTTTTCATTGTATGGTGTTATTATTATTATCATTTATTTATTTTTTGCCATGGTAGATTGCTGATAAACCTTTTTTTAAATCAAATTTGAAAATACTGTTTCAACATTCAGGTGATTTTAGAAGTCTTAAACAGTGGTGGAACAAAGTGAAGTATGTCAAGATTTTCATTTCAAAAATCCATTTTATTCTCTTGGTTCTTTTCTATGTTTCAAAAAAACTCGACATTTTTTGTTGAACAAAATCATTTCAGCTTAGTTTGGGCTCTCCTTTACTTGTAGCATTTAGTAAGTAAACTGTAAGTAAAAATATGCCATCTTGTAATTAATCAAAATTGACCTTATGAAGAAGTATGATTTTGTTAGTATTTAGTTTTCTATTGATTTTCATACATTCCAGACAAATCCCATTTTATCTTTTTCAGCTGTAGTACATGTATATATACATATATATGTATATATGTATATATATATATATATATATATATATATATATATATATATATATATATATATACGTATATACATACATACATATATATATATATATATATATATATATATATATATATATATATATATATATATATATATGAGAGCATTACTTTAAAAAATGTTCCCTTTTTTTTACCTAACGGAGGCACAATTTTTTTTTTTTCAGATTTTCTTTCTTTTGAATTTATTAGTAACATATTAATCATTTCTTATTATTTATTTATGGCACCTGCTGACATTCAGGTGTAGTGACTACAGACCTTTTTCCATTTGTGCCCTTTTATTGCCTGTTTCCTGGCTTGGTAGAATGGAATGTTAATATGGTCCAGTTCATAGGTAATATTATTCAGCCAGTGTCTTGGTCAACCTTTGGAACTTTTCCACCCAAGCTTTTTCAGCTCCAGGCTCCTCCCTTATTAGGTCTCCAAACCATTTTAGTCTTTGCTGGGTGATCAATGCTGGAGCGAGACCTGTTTGTTTTGTTGGTGGATAGTATCATTCCTTGCAAACTAAAGCCATTGGACACCAAAGATGGTCCACATCAAAATAATCACAAAACCCTTATGCCATTGCTATTGATGAATGGTCAGTTATAAGAGTGGCACATGAAATAATCATAAACCTTATATCAATATTTGAGGAATAACCACTAATTATTTTTACTCAGATTTTTTTAAAGTATTTTTTTCTGTCTATGAAAAGAGTGTCCAAAATCTGTTCATTTTCCCTTGGATTAAAAACCAAAAGGCGGAACCATTTTCTTTTCTTTCTTTTTTTTTAGAACATGATATTTTTTTCTAATGAAATCAAGACAGTTATCTTACTTTTTGTAAAATGTTGAAACGTAATCATATTCAATTGTTTGAATGATTTTTTTTTTAAACTTTTCTTTCAATGCACAGATCTGTTACTCAGATAAATAACTTGAGATTTAAGATTTTTATTCTTTTTATTCTTCTTTTTTCCCTGTGAGAAGGCTGAAAAAGATTCTGATATATATATATATATATATATATATATATATACATATATATATTCTGAACAAGATTTTGAACTGAATTTTATTGGAAGAAAAAAAAGAAACTGCATGCTGTTTAAAAGTGATAGATAATCTTGTTAAAAAAAAGAACTATAACAATGTAGCTTTAGTATTAATATTAGATTTTGCAACTTGCTAGTTCTAGAAATGCATTTAGGACTGACTTGCTAGTATGGGGTAATTTGTTTAAAAAGTAGATTCGCAGCAAATGCCTTTTTTAACTGACTTTATTTGTTGTTGTTTTTCATTTCTTTTATTTTTCATTCATTTGTCTTAGTGAAAAAAATTCATCTTTTTTTAACCAGTTTAATTTAACATTGCCTAAGCTAGCTTTTAGTTTTTACTGCTTTAGAATTTAATTTGCTTTTAATTTGGCTCAGAATTCAATAACTTTTCCTGTAAGAACTTTCTTTCATCCAATACCCGCTCCCCATCCACAGCCCCCACAAGGTAATTTTTCTTGGGGAGCTGTCATAACTTTGATCAATTTTTTTCAATCTAGTTTATATAATTTAGAAATTTGTTTTTTTTAATAATGTCCAAATCATTTGACTCTTATCAAGTTTTTATCTCCACTGAACCCTTTCAAGACTCCTGTAACATGTATTCTGAAGTTTCAATGATTGCTGAGATATATATGCAGATGTTTTTTTTAAGTTTACGGGAACATTCTCATCCAGGTATTAACCCCTCAATAGGTGAGTTTTGAAAGGGTTAAACCATGGATTAATTGCATCACAAGCTCAAGTGATTATCCAACTAAAGAAAAGTTATTTCAGAATTGAAAATAAGCAGGCCTTGTGTGACTTGAAGGCCAATATTGTCAGAAATTCAATACGGATCACCACATTACATGAATTTATGCATTCAAATTAATAATAAAAATAATAATATATACATTAATACAAAGCGTCCTTTCTTGGGAACCTAGATACTCAAGCCTTCAGTGGACAAAAGTGCTTGAAATCCTGTGTGATCTTCGCAGTAAAAATATAAAGCCTGTTGAAGAAGAGTATTAACTTTGGTTTATATTTAAAGAAAATGCATCTTGTCAATAAAGTTATTTACATAACACGGGGCTGAAGCTGCTGTTCAAAATACATCTATTTACACAGTCCATATAAGCGTGAAAGTTTCAAAACAAGAAAGTTTTTATTTATGCTGGGAGAAGATTATCTATTTGGCATTTTTTATGGAAAAGCTTTGATCAGTATTAATATATAAATAATAAAAATTCTTTCAACACAAAAATTATTGCATTGATACAACCAATTAATAGTCATAATAATATACAAACATTAATATATTGCCATCATAATTGTCATAATTTTATATAGTCGTTGATATATAGTCATTATATATGATCATCATAATATTGTAATATTTAATCATTAATATACAGTAATAAGATATAGTCATTAATATATTGTTGTGATGATGTATAGTAAAACAAGTAAATCACAAATACTTTTCAAGCAAAACTATCATATTTTTCATGAAAATTCCAATTAGGAAATGACTCTGCTCTAAAATTTTTAATTAGTTAAATTACAATTGAAGAAATCTTGGTGTCTCTACGCCACAATTACTCCATAACAGGTCATTGTTTGAAGTTGACATTCATCAGATATATTAGTCAGCAAACAAGGCAGTGCAGTATTAAGTTTGAAGTTTTGAGGATAAATGATTTTTGAAAAGTCTAATAAAAACAAGTAAAATATCAAAGATTATACATCTTTCTCATTATCTATGAATAATCTCCTTTGACTTTCACTCTTTAGAATTATCTAAATTTAGATATGAAATATCTAAATTGACAGTACTGAAAAGAAGTTACCAGAATGTTTCACAGCCATAATTTTGTACAACAGATGGAAAATTATTATTCATGATAATTCCATCTTTTTTAACACGCCATAGAGCTCAAATATCTACTTTGGAAGAGGCACTGTCCTAGTTTGTTGTAAATCTTACTTTAAACATCAGAAATAACTAATAGATACTTCTTCCGAAAAGAGAATGGTCATAACATACCAATTGCCTATATTATGAAGATATTTTTTACAGATGAAGATATATTTTAAAAAATTATGGAATTGATTGGGAAAATATCTAAAAAGATTTTTCTATTCATTGAATGATAATTTGTTTGTAAATTGAAATAAAAAACAGAACAACTACTTCTACGCATCAACGCATTTTCATATGATATGAATACATAATTTTATACTCAGAAAACATAATTTATTCCTAGAAATGTTATTTCAGATAACACACTCACACACGCTTGCACACACGCACACACATGTACATCTTTAAGTCTGCAGCCTAAGAATATTTATTTCACACAGTAAATACTTATTTTTCAACTTAATCTCTTTCTCTCTCAATGCACTTAATTTAGTGGCAGATATTATCATGTATATCGAACATTATACAATGAACAAATTGGGACAAAATTTAGGTAATGAGTACTTATCAGACTATAGACTTATATATCCGATCTTGCGTATATATTGTGTATAACAGTCAATGAGTACAATAACCATCCTAATACCTGTTATATATTTGTCCATGTATGCATGAAGTGAGTTTTATTCTCACTGGGTGCCCTTCAACTGTGTCTTTGTGCCATACCAACCTAAACTTGTTTAATAATCATAATAAGGTGTATGCCGTAGTACAATAGTCAGCAAATCTATCTTGCAGATCAATTCACTTGTGTAATGAGTGCTACACTGCTGTGACTTTGTGCCAGGTTAAGGTAAACTTAACAAATAACTAAATTTCAAATGTTTTATAGAACTCTTACATAAACAGTACCATATTTTTCCAAACAAACTGGCTTCTTTTGGAAGAGGAGGCCTGACTCAAATGAGAACGCACATTTAAGATTTTTTCCACTGCCTCTGTCCCATAATAGTTGCCACATTTGCATATGTATTTGATACACTAAACGTTACAATTATTGTGGGACAAAGGTAGTACCCAGTATTCTGCTTATGATATCTCTTTTTTAGAGAAAAATTATGATGATTACTCTTGAATTTTTTGAAATAATAATGAATAATTGAAGGTTTAGATTGTCTTACAGGGCTAAAAAGCTCTAACTCAATATTTACCCATTGCTGAGTTAGGGGGAAAAGTGGATTCATCCCTTTCCCTTGGGCATTAGTACAAAGTTATCATAAGCTGAACTTAGTAAATATCAATATTAGCTGTGAAAAGTTTTGTGAGAATTGTTTTAAGAATATAATTCATGAATTCTGAGCACAGTACAGCCATCTTACCTTTAGTTTATGTATTTTTTAATATTGCCAGCATTTTACAATTAACTTTAATTTAAATCTGTATTTCATTAAAATATATATATATATATATATGTCAAGTATGAGTAAATAGTTTCTGTTAATGTTTTTACCTGTTTTACAATTTGAAACTAGTCTGCTTCCTCTTACTAGGAAAATAGATTTCTATTAATTTGCATAAGTATGCATTTTTACATTTAAATATTTAAGAATTTTATAAATATGCATTTTTTCTGCTGTTTCTAATTTTATTCTTTGATATAACATGGCTATTTTTTAAGACATAAAAATTGTCTTGTGTTTCTGCATGCCTATCCTGGGACCTAAGAGTATTCTAAATTCAGAAGCTTAGTGCCAGGTGGTAAGCAGAACTCCTCCCTTGAGCAGAGGACCAGCTTATTATTTTTTTTTTATTCATTGTTGGTACTTTCTAATGATAACAGAAGGGTAGGTTAAATTGCCTACACCTTCTTCTTAGTTCGCTTTGTTTTATGTTACTTACAGAGAAAAATGACACATAAGATGTTTATGAAGAAAAAGTTTTAAAAATGAATCTGTGTATCACTCATAGAAACCTAATCTCACACTTTCTATGATCAGTGAGTTTGTTCTGTTTTAATGATTAGCTGTCCATTAATTCTGATGCTGCAGCAGCAGACTACTATTGCCAGCCCACTCATTTGCGTAGGAGAAGGAAACTCCCACAGAAAACCTACAACCTCAGTACCTTATTCTTGTTATTGGATCCTGATGGGAACCCTTGGTATAAAGCAACCCTTTTGTTCTAGCAGGCCACAAGACATCTTTCATTTTCATTCAGGTCACACATTCACTACCAAAATGTTGATTGTATGACAGAAAACATATTTAATTTCTATTTTAGATAAACATATGAATTACAATTATTATATAATTGATTTGCAAAGTCAAAGCAATATTAATTTTACAAAAAATTTTGCTGCTGGCAAAATCTCAACTGTATACCTATGGTTGCTTTTATGTGGTTTAAAGAGTTGGGTCAGCTACACACATGATGTACCTGAATTAAAACTCCATTAGCACAGGCCTGAGGATTTGCATCAGACATAGAAAGCCCTCCAAATTCTTTCTTTTTGTTAACCCAAGCCATGAGTAATCTTTCTACCAATATTTGCTCAACATAGCAACAAAGATTATTGATGTATTAAGAGTGTATCTATGACAATGTATTTATAAAATCTTTCAAACTCATTCAATCTAAAGAACTCATCAATACTGCTATAATTTTCCTTCAAAGTGTGAATTGATAGCTTTATAACTTGGACCCATGAATGACTACATCAAGAAAATGTATATATCAGTATGTGTGATGAAACTTTGTGATCATGTCCTTCGCTGAGATCTTATTTTTCTGATAAAAGGTTTATATCATAAAGTTCTATTTTGATGTTCATATATAAAAGCCAAAACAGTAAAAAATAATTTTTAACCAAGGTGAGTCCAAATTAATCTACATTAATCAAACAAGTTCCACCACTAAAAAAAAAATATTTAATCTTCAATTCTATTTCTTTTTTCAAAAATTATATAAAAAATTAATTTTGAATCTTTATGAAAATATTCTTATCCTTTCCCCCATTCTTAGTTTTGACATTTTTGGTACATTAATACCCAGAAGGAATCTATTCATTTTCAGATAAGTAGGGAAAGGTCCATGTTCTACATGTGCCCCAGTTGATTTAATTTCTACAGTTCACAAGCATCAACTATGATAATCAGTTGAGAATCAATGAATTAACAAAAATAAGTTTCATTTTTTTTCTCTCTTTTCTTCCTTCATTTTTTCTTCACTCATATATTTATCTATTTATGTTTTGCTTTCGATTTTCTTCCTGGTATCAAGGCAAGGGCAAATCTGATGAAGAAATGAAATAACCTAAAAAAAAACAAGTTATTGCAAAAGGAAACTAAACAACACTCTCTTTATTGAAGGCATTGTGACAAGGTACTATAATGTCCAAGTCATCATCATTACAGGAACATTTAAAATTAAAATGAAAAAGTATTAATGAATTTAATGTAGACAGTTATTCAGCTTCTGCATTTCTTCATGTGTATATATATTTATATATATGTATATATACATATAATTTTACAAACACATTTTTAAAATACTTAAAAATAATAAGATGCATAATTTGTAGGCTGGCCAATTAATTGGAACTTGGCCAATCTTTGGATACTAGAGATCTTTTTAAAGAAAAAAAAGAAAAAGTAACAAAATATATAATATTCAGGGAATATTCTTGAAGCAAATTACAATAGCTTTTGATCCAGTTTCTAATATGTTATCATTAATATATTTTTTATGACTAATGAATAAATGACAAATTTACTTTCATCTAATTCCACCAGTATTTTTTTAAATGAGCAGCATTTTTTTCTCATCCAAACAAAATCTTTTCACCTAATTTGCGAATTCAGTGTGAAACCAAATAATCTATACTTGCTCCATAAGTGGACTTTCTCTCCAATAGGTGTCACTTCTAAGAGTGTTCATGAAGACTTGGCATAAAATTAATCAGTTTATTTTCAAAATATTTTTCTTCATTTGTAAACTGCTGTCATGGAAATATTCTAATAATTCTTTATTTTCCCAAACAAAAAAAACAAAACACATAAAGAAGGTCACTACATTCTTATCTAATGTTAACCATTTAAAAATTATGTTCTTAAATTGAATAACTTTGACCAAAAAGGAAGAATAGATGTAATTTACTAATGTTATGAGTAAGAAATCTATAAAAACCCATTCAGCAAAAAGCAAGAAAAGATAACCCATGATTGATCAAAAGTAAGAAAAGATAACCCATGATTGATCATCTTGTCACAATACCTTTTTATGATATTTATTAATATTTCTCAAATTTAATTCATGCACTTTTTGAAGAAAAAACTTTACTTGTTTTTATAGGTATATATCTAGGCATATATGTCTATAAACTGTCACTTTGCACAAACTAATCTATTTTCATTCTGTCTTAGAAGTACCTCAGTTTTAATCAATTCATTCCAATTTATACATACTGATCAATTCTATTTGTATTCCTTTTACCTCTATTATTATTATTATTATTATTATTATTATCATTATTATTATCATTATTATTATTATTATTATTATTATTATTATTATTATCACTTTGTATAAGTATTGATCAATAACCCCTTGCTTGATAATATCAAAGAGAAAAAATAACAGGACTGTTCTTAAGAAACCTTTATGAAATTATGAAACTTTTCGATATTCTGTACATCCTCATTAGTCATCAAGTAAAATTAGGATATGACGTTTATTTTTCAACTCTGTTTCCATTGCGGATGCAACTTTCTCATGTTGGATGTTTGAATCTAGTTGGATTTCTGAAATACTTTCATTTCATTTGTTGATTGATGAAGATATACAGAATATCAAAAATTTTCAAAATTTTACTGAAGTTTCTTGAAGACAGTCTTGTTTTACTTCTCTTCTTTATTATTATTATTATTATTATTATTATTATTATTATTATTATTATTATAATAATCAAAATTTAATACTGCATTAAACTTTCACAGCAAGAAGAGGAAAAACAGAATGAAGAGAATCGTAAAGAATCGGAAATGCAAATGCAAAGTCCATCAGACTATTCGATAAAAAGTGTTGAGTTGCCTGCTGTCACAGTGGATTCTGCGGGAAAAGGAGAGTTCAGTGATCGAATGAGTATCCAATCAGAGGCAGGGAGTGAAGTAAAACGAAAGCTTAGTGTAAAGCTGTCGGGAAAAAGTAAAAGGGTAAGATTTTGCAGATTCAAAATTATTTATCACTTAAAAATTTTACCTATCTTTATTTATTTATCAATCAATCAATCCATCAATCAATCAATATATATATACATGTATATGCAAAGAATACCTCATTATCCTAATTATATGTATGTGTATATACATGCATATTTTTATGCATATGCATATATGTGTATATATGTATATATATGCATATGTGTCTATGCATATATATATATATATATATATATATATACATATATATATACACACACATATATATATATATATATCTACATATATATATACATACATACATACACAATTATGCATATATATATGTATATATATATATATGAACATACATCAATATACTGAAAGGATTCCAGTATCGTTTTATGATACCTGGCCTAATTTCTTTTACATTTATCAGTTTTCTTAAGAAGGATATATATATGTATATATATATATATATATATATATATATATATATATATATATATATATATATATATATACATATATATATATATATATATATATGATAATTTAAACATATATACTCATACATGCGCATACACGCATTCATATCCAACTGTGATTGCTAACACTGAATTGTTATTTAATCTGGAGCTGAAAAAATATTTATAACAACTATGTGTGCTGTGAGGCTTATAACAAAATAATATTCAATTACTTTTAGAAACAGATGCTATGCACTTACAAGTTGATTGGTTCAAGGTAAAAAAAAGAAACTATGTCAAGATTAGTTTTAAAAAGACAGATCTACAGTTTTCTCTATCACTTTGGATTGTACAATAACAAATGAATAATACTTAAAGTTATCCAAAGCAAATATCAAATTTTAATCTATTTTTAAAAGAAAAAAAGAAGGAATAATATTTTATTTTTCTTGTTTGAGAATTTGAAAGCTTCCAGTAATCTCTTCTAGCCCTTGTTAGTATCTATGCATGTTTTTCTACAATAGGAAAACTGAAACTTTTTAATATTTTCCTCTTTCTCACATTATCTGCATCTTTTTTGTCATCTGTAATTGGCCAGTGCATGTGACTTTATTTCTTTACTGCTGCCAATTATTTCATTAATATTGGTCAGCGTTGAAGTGCACTCCAGTTGCAATGTGCTATTATTATTATTATTATTATTATTATTATTATTATTATTATTATTATTATGATCATCATCATCATATTTTCCTTGCTTTTTTTAGAAGATATTCTGTGGCACTTTTTTTAATGGTTGGATCCCCTCTGTGAACCCAAGCTTGCTTTTAAATTGATCACTGTATTTCTCTACACCAACTTATTTTATTACTTCCCAGCTTTGCGATGTTCCATTTCAAAAATACGCATTCCTTATGCATATCCCTTTTCTTTATTCTGTCTTAAATGTCCCCAAAATTTGTTTACAAAAAAATCAAGAAGGAACCATTTTTTTTTTTCAAGCCTATCTATGCAATCTTGTCAACTCAGTAGCATTGAGAAAGGCCACATACTTTTTATGCACAAGTTTGGGAAGTGGGGTCCAAACAAGGGAGTTGGGGGTTGACATTTAATGTCAACATTTTTGTGCTTTAATCATGACATTTCAGGATCCTGTATCTTTGTCTTTTCTTCATTTCATACAAAGAAAGCACATTTCACGTTTTCCAAAGCCCCAGATGTATTACTCAATCTGCACCCTAGATATCACACTATCTTCATCTCTCTTTCCCTTCACTTTACTCTCTCTCTATCCCTTCATCTTACACTCTCTTTCTCTCTCATTCCTCTTGATTTACACAGACAAAATCACCACACAGCTATCATCTTTCTTATCTTAACAATTCACATTACACAAAAAAGCAAGCTTAGTGCATTAAAAAAGTATACAGTATATTTTCTTTGTTTTTTTGTTTTTTTTGTAATTAGACAAAGTATTTTACCGGATTTGTAGTTATAGATAAACTCATTAACTGCAAATGACTGAAATTTCAGTTATTGCAGTTCCATAGCCCAACTGCAAAGCACAGAAATTTCAATCAGTCACACAATGGATCCTTTCACTTCAAGTTATGGCTGACTTTTTTTACTTGTTCCTGTGTCCATATATTTAAGTGGAAGGGACCATTGTTTACAGAGAAAATAAAACTGTATAATCAAAGTTACTGTTGCATTTGGAATAAAGCAACTGAGTCTCAAAGTACATTTATTCATTAGTCAAGTAAATATACTTTGAGACAAACTAATGAATTTAGGTGTAACAAATAAGAGTAATTTTTCTTACTTGGTCCAAGTACCAATTTCTCATAGCATAGCTGATTAAAGAAACAATACATACATTCAGTTGAGCAGCACTCCCTACTCAATCATTTAGATACCATTCAGCTCCTTATATTAAGTAGGTATGAGAATTACTTATTTGGGTATTGATGTGAAATTTGTCTAGGTCTACTTCAACTGCTGTTGGACTCTATTCTTTCTTTCTTCTGCAACAAATATATATGTATATGTATTTATGATACTAAAAGTCGGATAAAAAATCTAAAATAACATCTGGATCAGCCACAAAATTTAGTCAATTATTCCTTAGCCTATTGCCAACTCTACACAAAATGTCACTGAAATTCATTCAGGATTTTGGAAGGTATGATGTGGACAAACAGACAAACTCCAGGGGCAAAAGTCCTGACCTGCTGATAATGATGGATTGTACACAAAAAAAATGTTATATATAGAAAAAAAGAGAAAATTACCAAAATTTGTCACACCTACATTTATTAGTTTGTTTCAAAATATAAATCGGTGAATATATATTGAGACGAACTAATTAGTTAAGGTATAACAAATTGGAGTATTTTTTTTCAAGTTTGTCAACTTCACATTTTTTTTCAGTCTAGGTACAGATTATATCTTTTTATCTGATGATGCTGATCTTAATTATGACATAATCCTGATAAAAGAAAAAAAAGAAATAAACCCAGCAACAATGTTTAAACCAGTCTGTTGTGGGTAGTGGTGATTAACAAAAATTGTCAAATCTTGATAATAGTCTGAGAAGAGCTAAGTTAATTCCATTAAACTTGCTTTTTTTTATTCGCAAACTTGGTCTACTTTTCTATTGTAAAGTATTGTATTCACAAAAAGCTTCACAATCAAATGTCACTGTCATATTTCACAAGATTTCAGTATTTTTCTGGTGCATGCCTTGTCTGACTACAAATAAGGAAAACAATTGCACTACTTATTCAGAGTTTCTTCACAGCATTTGAATTTCAGGTGTGATTTTTCTTACCACTTCAGCAATATGATTAAAAGGTCAATAATAGGTCTGAAAAGAAAAAACAATTTAGAGATTTAAAAAACAGCCAAAATGAGTTTCAAGCAATGTCAGTGCAAGAAAAGAACATGTATATGGAATTATGCATACAATAATTCCAGTATGACAGTTGTTTAAAATCCTCACTATTTCACAAAAATTGATTGATATTTTAGGGACATCCTATATTTGGTCTGGCAAGTGTGCAGAAATTTGATCAAATCTGTGATGCATTAAAACAATACCAAAATCCACCTTTTCCATTGATACCCTCAACTTTGAAATATTTGGACAAAAAATTGATAGTCAAAAATGTTGCTGAATTTGAACTCATGTATCTGCAAAAATGTGTGTATGTGTATGTGTCTGTGTGCATCACTTAGAATAAATATGATCTTATTACTAATCCAAATGAGGTTCTAATGTCTGTCTTTTTGTTACAGCCGTATATTTTTACAAATATTTTATGATAACCTTTGGAAAAAAATGCACAGCTCAATGTGTATTAATTCCTCCCTGTGATAGCTTCTACTTACTCTTCAAATAAAGAAGTCCATGATCATCGTTAAGGTGTTGATCTGCTACAAAATAAACAAATCAAAATTAGCAAAAACTATGATGGGGTTTATAAATACAGACAAGAGAAATGGAGGGAACACCAAACATCTATGTTGTGACATTTTGGACAAACATTATTGACAATAATAACTTTTTTTCAAATTGGAGAAAATCTTTTTTTTAAAGAAAAGTAAAAATGAATAGATTTTCCTTTTAAATTTTCTCACAGAGCACAGCTTTTCATTCTTTGGTTTGTTTTTATTTCAATCCTTTTCCACCAGTGGTTGGATTGCTTCATGATTCATTCATTTCTTATACATTGTTCTTTCTGACTTGCATCTTTGTCTTGGGTGTTTTTATCCCAACATTTCAGCCACTATACCCTTGGGCCTCCTCAATTGTCTATCATACCCAGCATCTTTCGAGGAATATTGAACAGAACTTTTTTATTTTGTCCAGCAAGATGTATTCTTATTGGCCTTGGTTTTTTGTCCAATACCATCGCTAGGCTAGGGATTTCAAACCTTATAAATGTCATTTTTCTCCACTTTTTGTTAGTGCACTGCTCGAAACAGGGATTGATCTTGTGACTTCTAGGAAAGAGGACTAATGCTTTTTTTTTGACTGGGCTATGTCCCATACATTAGTCTCATTATGTGAAAGTCATTAACTCAATCCCTGAATTAACTTGTGCAGGAGTACACTGGGGATGTTGGATAGAATCCCTCATTTGATCCATTGGTGTATTTTATTCTCATTCCTATACCTGATATGACCAGTATTGATTAGAACCCTTTATTGATTCTAGTAATTGTGAACAATATACCCTATGAAATCAAATAAAGGCTTTCTGTTTAAAGTTCCAGGGAGGTTATTGAATGTGAGAGATATTTGAAGAAGGCCAGAGAATACAACAGTCAGAATGTTGTGATAAATACATTAAATATGAGAAAACTGGTCCAGAATATTTATTGTGTAACAGTACCATTTCATCCCTGAAAATTTAGACAGAAAGATGGCAGGAGGGTACAACTCCTAGAATATTATGAAGAAAATAAATTGAAGTGAATTGGTCCTAAAGAATCAATGTATAATAGTAACAATACCCTGCCTCACTCTCTCTCTCTCTATATATATGTATATGTATGTGTATATATATATATATATATATATATATATATATATATATATATATATATATATATATATATATATATGGGGGGTATATATATATATATGTGTGTGTGTGTGTGTGTATATATATATATATATATATATATATATATATATATATATATACCAACTTTATCACACTTGTCAGTTGTTCAAACATGTTTTGGGAGATCTTAGATAATTGAATTTTGTGACTTTTTTTACTCAAATAAAGTATTTTACAAAGAAAAAGGTCAATTTCACTCAATATATATTTTTGCTTTCACTAATGAAAATCCCTGGTATAGATCCTTCACTCATTCTATCTCATCCACTGATGTAAGTACATCAGCCCCTAAAAAGTTGGGGTAACACAATCACCCAACGACAGTCAAAAGTAGTCTCAATTTAATCATAACATTCAAGCATCTAACTCAAGTGTTTACATAGTTTTGTTTTGTTTTTTTAAAATCATTTTTTATCATCTTCATCATGGTTGTTTTTACACAACCCTATGGGCTTCTTTAGGTGCATGTCATGATTGAAAATGCTGTCAGAATGTCAGGACAACAATCTCATTCAATCCTCATGGGTAAACTGTCCTCATTCTGCCATCTGTATCCAAGTGGAAAAAAATCTAACTATATGGATAATTCCTTAAGTTTCACTGAAAATCAAGTGACAGCACCCTCCAGTATTCTTTACAAGTTTTCATACCAGTAGTATCTGATGACTTCCACTAGAAATCAAGTAACAGAAAATTCCATCAATACTTTTGTACTCTCATTAGTATCCTAGCTCATTTTAGTCATGCTGTCATTTGTATTGTTTCAATTTTTCCACAGATTGCCAATTCTTACAACTTCTTTGCAAAGCTTTTTAGATTACTATTTGATGTTGCCAAATATAGTAACTGATGGATTACACCAGAGACCAAATAACAGCATCTCAGTAGTCCAACACTCATCTCAGTATTTCACCTGTTTTGTGGATGGTCTCAATTCTTTCTTTGATTTCTAATTCTTCCAGCCCTTTTGCCATGTTTTTTGGGACTGTTCCATGAACTCCTGCAAGAATGGATACAACTGTCACTTTATCATTCCAAAATTCTTCCACTTCTTGATTGAGGTCTAGTTATTTGTCCAGTTTTTCACTTTCTTTCAATTCTAAGCTGTGGTCTACTGGAACAGCAAAATTCACTATCTGAAAAGTTTTCTTCACTGTGCTTATGAGAATTAGATCTGATCTTCTGCCCTAGTGTATCCCCAAAATAACCATCTAATATGGAGCAATTTCGAAGATTCTAAGTAATCAATTCATTGGCATAATTTGAATGCAAATTTCTATCCTATATCCACATATTCACCAAGTTTTGAATGTTGGGTGCAAGACCATGGGCAGAAACAGTGGTAAATGATAGTATGGCTGCTTAGCTAAGGGCATGATTTCAGTATGTGCCCCCAACATTCATAGCTGGTTGAATTATTGCAATACATTTTTGAATTATAAAAACTTCAATGATTATGATTTAAATTTGTAAGATGTCTAGTACATGAGCAATATATAAATTATACCATTTTATCCAGACAGATTTGGGGGGGAGGTTTGCATAATATTAAAGATATGAACAAAAACATAGAGTGACGTGTTTTTTGCATTTCAAGACAAGACTGATTTTTATAGATAAACAAGATAAATAAATACTTCATCATGGAACCATTTTGTAAACCATTTCTTCTGCAATCTATGTTTGCTGAATACATTGGCCCATCTCAATGGTTAGAAGTTCATCTTGCAGACGAATCAAGTCTCATTGGTGTGCCCCACTTGACTAATCATACTAATTTTTTAACTACTAACTGTATGCTATTTTCTTGCAATTAAAATCAAAAATAAATCTACAAATAAGAGAGTTAAGTTATTGCAACACATTTTAAAATTTTCAATTAAAAATCCATGATCATTGCTACAATATGTAATGTTTTGGTACGTATCTAGTTGAGAAGAAAAACATATGAATTATACCATTTTATTTGGACATATTGTGAGATTATGTATGCAAAATATGAAAGGTTATCTGGTCGACGCTCTTCAACAAAAACATAGCGTGATATACCAATTTTGGTATATGAAGTTCTTGGAAGATTTCGGTCATGAACATACTAATCTCACTGGTAAGAAGAGTCTCAATAACAAGACGTGTTTTTGCAAAGATGAGATTTAAAAGGTTCATTTGAATTTTCTTATTTACATTTTTTTGAACATTCTTTATAGAAAGTAATACATTTTCATTAAAAAAATGACTCTGGTTTGCTAAACTGAATCTTGAACTGAATTTTTTACAAATTTGTAATTCTATAACAAGGAAACAAAGATTCCATAACAAGGAAACAAACATTTCTATTATCCGCTTACGTAGACACTCTCACATGCACTGTCCTATTCTGGGGGTTAAGCAATGAGTCCCAAATAATATTTCAATTACCTTACATTTTTTCATTAATTTTGATATTTTTTTCAGACCCATATCATTGACAGTGAATGAGCATAGATCCAGTCCTCTAAAATTGGTTCAATGATTCATGTATAGCCTGGTCTCTGGGGACTATTTTATGGAACTTTCTCTCAAAAGTTATCTCTGATTTCAGTGCATTCATGCCTTTTATCCTGCATGTTACGACATAAACCTATCTTTGCATACTCATGGACAGTGACATGGGGTTGAAATTAAAATATAAAAATGAACAAAAAATGAGGCAATTGAAATGTTATAAATTCAAGGATATTCGATAGAAATTCTCATTCAATTATGCTAAAAAACAATTACTCAAAATCTCCCCTATTTCTCCAGAAAAGTTGCTTACTTTAGGGACACCCTGTGAAACATAATAATGTTTATCATAAATCAAGTGTAAAATACAATGTTTACAACCTAATGTGATTTTGTAAGAGTCCATTTCAGTATTAAATGCTAAAATACTCATTTTTTGATACTTCAATTTTTCAACTTTTTTTCACTATTATTTTCAAGTCTGGCAGATTCCCCTGAAAATCTATGTTTTAAAAAATTCCTTGTATAAATCAAATGGAAGAAATTATCTGTGTTTAATGTAATGGCTATAATTTTTTCTTGAGATGTTCTACTCATGTCCCAGAATAGTTGTTACATTCACATATGCATTTCATACACTAAAAGCAACAAATATTATGGGACAGAGATAGTTATCTTTATTGGTAATCTTTCTCAATGCATCATTGTCTGATTGCTTGGGAAGGAAACTATTTTTTATTCTTTTATTTCTAAAACTTGTAAATCTATATTTCTTTCAAGGTATCAATATCATTACTTGTATCAGATTCTAATTAAAGATTTTCATGCGTGTTTATGCAAATAAAAAAAGAAACATATACATATGCATGTGTATGCACGTACGCACACACACAATTGTTATTTATTCTTAGATATCAAATTTTGAACTAGAAACTATATCTGTCCCCACTTACAATTTTTACGGTCATACCTCATTGTGAGTTTGTTTGCAAATATTCCACTTTTTGCTTTATATGTGAGCATGTTTTGCTGTGCATGAACTTGGCATTGCTTAGATCATTTTTTTTTTTTTCCTTTGGTGTTGTGTTCGGTGTTTACATAATAAAGGACGACTACATTTGGCAGGACAGGTAGACTGAACTGACAAAATTAACCTTGCATCCGTCCTTTTCCTTTGGCCTTTGCCCTTGAGTCCAGGCTCTAAAAGTGTTTGTTTCATAATGTTGGAATAACTCATTTTGAAAAAAGAAAAAATCAAAATGATTTAGTACTTTGTGGTTTTTTTGACTAATTTCCTCTTGTGAAGAATGTGTTCTGAATTCTACCAGACACCACTTGCCAAAGACTAATACTTCTCTTTCGGTCATCATCACTTCTTGCAATGTTTCTTTGTTCTTCCCCCCAGCTTGAATGTGATCCGAATATGTTACTCAGCATTAAGCTCTTTCTGCTTTCCAAAGTCAGCGCCAGCCATACAAGAGAAGCAAAGGAGTGGCAGAAAAAAAAAATAAGGACAAAAAAAAAAAAAGACGACCAAGCATCAAAACAAAATTTCTCTAATTACAAATCAGAAGAACTCATACCCATTTATAAAAGAACAGTCTTGGTGCATCACAATAACTTGGAATGAATTTTTTTAAGAAGATAAACCCTTCAAGATCTTTGGTTTTACCAAGTCTATGAATATTTTGATACACATATGCACACCAATGTGCAATTACATACATGTATATTATCATTTACACATATACTGTAGACCTATATATATATATATATATATATATATATATATATTGCCAACATATATATATATATATATGTATATATATATATATATATATATATATTGCCAACATATATATATATATATATATATATATATATATATATATATATATATATATATGTGTGTGTGTGTGAGTGTGTATGCGTATGAAATGCTACTCAAAAAATCAGGGAATGACCAGGAAAGAAAAAAACGATTACACTTTTGCCTATTTTCCACCGTCTCCTCCAAAGTAGCTCCCTTGTCTACTGTTTTTATACTGGCTCACAAGGATAATGGTAAAAGTACATACTACATTCATTTTGTGGGTGGTGTTTCAATTCCCTGAACTTTTTTGTAGCACCTCATGTGTATGCATATATTCATTTATATACATGCATTATATATACAATGGCCCATAAGATGCTTTACTATTTATCAGTTGAACAAGTTTTTTGTTTGTTTATCATTTTCATTTATACTTTGACATAATAAAATACTGAAAATTGTAAAAATGAATTTATCAGAAATGGAGGCAGAAGTAGCGTAATGCTCACCAGTGCAGAGAATGGAATTGGCAAACCTCATTCAAACTCAATGCAAGACTCTTTACAGTCACTGTGCACAAGTGCTCTTGAAGAGGGCATTAATCTATTTCTTTTCAACCCAACTAAGGGTAAAATAACAGGGCAAACTGGGCTCTCTAGCCTTAAGAGGCAACCAGTCTAGGAGAAAAATAACTCTGAATTTAAAAATAGCTCACCAGAAAATAATGGCAACAGGTGAGTTCAATTAACCACTACATTTCCAAAACCAAAGCATCCATACAATCATCATGGGAGGAGTTTAGAAAAGCCTTCATACAGTATGGCTCTTTCTATATTTTCCATATGAGCTTTTGACATGTCTGACTCAAATGCTTGAAATTCTTCCCAAGTATTGTCTTCAAGTTGTTGTATAGTCTTGACATTATAGATATACACCTGGCCCTTCTCATAACTTCAAAGACAGTGTTGTATCTTCAAGCTGATAAATGGTATAAGAACCATTGACATACAACTGGCCCTTCCGGTAACTCCAGAGAAGACGGTGAGATTTTCTAAGATGCTTCTTGGTTTAAGACTTATTGACATACATCTGGTTCTTCCTGTAACTCCTAAGAAGACTGTCTGGTGCTGTCAAATCGGTGAACATGAAGGCCAATTAAAATCAAAATTTCACACATTTGTTCATCTCAAAGATGTGTACATTGCTGTCATGACTTTTCCCATTTTTCAAAATCTGGAACAAAATTGAAAAATATGCATTTAATCAAAAATTATTCAATTTTCAAATGGTAAAACAACTCATGAGTCATCCTCTATATATACATATGTATATATATATACACAAACAAACATGTATACATTCTAAATATATATATATATATATATATATATATATACACATATATACACACACTTAGGTACATCAATGAGTTCACAGCCCAATGATGAAAAACAAATTATTTTTCACCATAATCTTCTGCCTTGTCAATGCACATTATTCAGTGAAGAATATTAATCACATAGTTTGACATTATGCAGTGAACATTTCAAATCAAAATTCATCTAATGGCTATGTGTCAAGCTACAGAGTTATTGATCAACCCTTGTGTGTGTATATAAATATATATATATATATATATATATATAAATATAAAAACAGAGAGCAACCGAGAATAATCGAGATAGGAATTATCAAGTGCACCTCATACAAAATGTCCACCATCAATCTCTTCAACTCTCTATTTTAAATAAACATTTCTTTTTTTTTTTTAATAATTCAACACTAAGTCAGAAGGAAGAAAACTCCAAAATATCCACCAACAAAAGAAAGAAACACCAAATATTAAGTGCTTAATTTTGTTTTTTCCGTCTACCTGGGCTTCAAAAAAAAAATGACTGCCTCTCTTTTCCACAACTTGTCTGTAAGTTATTTTTATCTTTTGATTTGATGCGCCCATACCGTTGTGTTGCTCAAGATGCTGTTTTTGTGACCGTCACATATTCTCTCCCATTTCAGGCCAGCTTAAGTCTGCCTGGCTCACCGTTCGCTCTCCGTCGTGGCAGTAAAACCAGTCAGCTCTCATGGAGGAAAGTAAAAAATACCCGTGCTAATGATCGTCAGCCTCTTATGCCCCCTTATTTGGAGAACTTAAACTTACCATTTGCTGATGACTCAAATGCAGTCACGCCAACTTCTGATGATCTATGCAATTTACCATTAAAAAGTGTACTTAATGGTAGACGATCTAGCTTTCTGTCACATCAACGCAGATGGTCCCATGTTGATGGGAGACTATCGTCACGGCGTAGTAGTTATGCATCACAAATTAGTAGAACATCACATACTAGCAGGCACTCACAACAATCGTCTGGGGATCCGTTAAAATTTAAAGAAGGAAAACTAGACAATCCTTGGAACTGGGGTAAAAGACGAGGATCACACTTACTACCCGAGGTCGTCGTAGACAAGACGAAGCTGGAAGATAATGTAAGTTCATCAACTTTTCATATCACGAGTAATTAATTAATTAAATTGAATTAATTAATTAATTAATAGAGTCAACAAAGTAATTAGTGGGACTCCTCCAGAAACAACACCACTCCTTTGCAATTCTCTGACAATTCTGTAACCATGTTTTTTTTTTACTTTCTTTTTAAATTTCTTTTATTCTTTTTGGAAAATTTCAGCTTTCATTGTTTCAGTTGTGTGAGTCTCTTTCCAGTTGCCTCAACAAATTTGTCTTTCAACCTTTTTGTGCCGCTGTGCCAATTATTCTTATTCTTATTCTTACTAATCTTACTAATAACTAACAGGTCTTTAACTTTTTTCATGTCCCAACAGAATTGCTCTGTTTACAGAAAATAAGCGACAGAACTGAAATGAAGCGGTTACTGGAAGATTACAAATTGTATGCACGCGCAAAAAAAAGGAACATACAATAAGCTAAAATTTACTTGGGGTTACCATTTTCTCTTTTCTTTCTTTTTTTCCTCTGAATTTTTATGTTAGTTTGAACATATCTATCTATATCTATCTGTATATATATATATATATATATATATATATATATATATATATATATATATATATATATATATATATATATGTATATATATATGTATATATATATATGTGTGTGTGTGTGTGTGTGTATCAATTTTATTTGTTCTGATTTCCAATCTTAAGTTCCATTTTTATAGATAAATTTTCTGTTGTGTTTTCATCTTTCTTTCTTTCGTTTTTGGTGTATTTTTCTTACTTTATTTTCTTCTTTTTTCCTCCTCCTTCTTCTTCTTCTTTTTCTTCTTCTTCTTCTTCTTCTCAATGTCACTTCTTAATATAATCAAATTTGTTTTTTGATGGATACTGCAAAAGAAGGTATGAAAATATTTTGATTCATTTTTTAAAATCATTATTACTATATTACAGAACATAATTCTGCTTTCAGAAAAATATCTCAATAATCCTTTCTAAGTATCTTTAGAGATTGTCCACATTACAATCAGTGATTACAATCCATTAGTAGACATTGAACAGACAAAAAACCAAGAAACTGAGAAGTAGGTATATACTGTACACCAACATATCCATTCATTAAATTTACAGAAATTACATTACCTACAACTCCTATAAGTCCTTTCTTTCCCTTTCAAAACAATACCTACCAGGAAGTATAGATATTCAACTCGTTGGTGAACTACTTTGAATTATCTCTCTGCACAAAGTATGTTCACAATATACAAAATTAGGAGGTACATCAATAAGTCCAAGTTCTTATGATGAAAAAAAACATTTATCTTACACAACTAATATTCATTTTTCAACATGAACAGCTTTCTTCTCAATCAATCACACTTACTGAATATTATACAATGAAAATTTCAAATCAAAGTTATACTAATAACTATTTGTCAGGCTATAGACTTTTTATCCACCCTTATGTAGCGTCTCCCTGAGTTTATGATTACAACCTGACAACCACCTTATCCTCTGTGTATCTATAGTATTATAAACTGATATTTCTTCTCAGTTCTTCCTCCAGATGGCTTTTGGAATAAATGTTTGGTACATGCCTTTATATAGAAGACTTTACTGCTACATTGATCTTAGCTATTTCACTTTATAAATTCCTATAGTTGCATATATATATATATATATATATATATATATATATATATATATATATATATATATATATATATATATACATATATATATATATATACATACATATGTATATATATATATATATATATATATATATATATATATATATATATATATATATATATATATATATATATATATTAAAGAAAATGATCAAGTAAGTTCTAAAAATGTATCTAAAAGATTTGAATCTCCAAAGTTTTGATTTCTATGCAGGATAGCAGGAAACAAAGAGTTAAAGTAGGACTTGAGATTTATAAGAAAATATAGAACTAACATTGGATGAAAACACGATTTCATTTTCATTCTGGTTCATACTATTTTGATGACTTCAGCTTTGCTGATTACATATTCAACTTGGCTGTTGTGATTGCTTCAAAGGGTTTATTATCACCCATTACAGAGAGGGCTTCAAAGGGCTCTCTATCCCCCATTGCAAAAAGGGCTTTTTGTCACTCATTGCAATCTTTTCATCATCCATTGCAAAAACCTTCAAAGATTTTTCTTTTAAGTACAAGAACACTTCAGATTTCATTGTTTAATAATTACTTGGAATAGAAAATTAAGCATAACATTTTATCATTAGATATAAAGGGTGATAGATAAGTTTGTGACTTAAGGTACGAGGACATGAGTTATACTTCTCCTACTAAACTTACATACAGTTCAACTGATTACACAGAAACTTTGAAGTACTTAATTGTTTTGTTTTCTTCTGTTCAAGAAAACTGAAACTTGAGCATCAGCAATTGTTTTGAACCATGAGGGAAGGAGAATACTTTTCTTGTGTCACCACCATGTTCTCATCATGGATTTTCTCAGCCCTTGATGACTGCATGAAGGGCAATATTGTTCATTTTCTCAACAATTGCTGACTCATGATTCAACAGTCTGGAAGAGAGTAAAATAAAAGTTATGAACTTCAAATTTTCTATGTAATCATTCAAAGATTTGAACTATTAGTGAATTTAGTTAGAACTCTGTAATCTTGTTGCCATATGGATAAAACACCAGAAGATGGCCATAGAATGGATCTGTAAAAAACATTGTGCAAACAACATGAATAACAAAAACAATTAGATCAATAGTCTGGAAATTACTTTGCTTGAAGGTGACTTTTCTCAAAATTATAGAAAATATCAAATAATAACCTTTTGCAATTTTGAAAAGAGTCATTCTCACTCCAACAGTTGATTGAACTATTGAACTCTACCCTAGATGAAGGCTGTAGAATGGATTGGCTGGAAGGTTGTTAATGCGATGAAAGCAACAAGCAAATAGAAAGGATGAGTTGAATAGTCCAAACAATTCATTTAATCTCACTGTTGAAAATTAAAGCTAACATCACACTACTTCTGTCCCATAATAGTTCTTACATTTATATATGCACATGTTACAACTATTATTGGACAAGGGTTGTAAAATTTGAGGTTCAACATTTTTTTTAACCTCTTGAGTTCTTTCCATTGGAAGAAATCTTGCAGATCCATTTGAAAAAATATCATTTTTATTTAACATGGTACCAAGGAAAGATAACGTGTCTGCTTTTAATCCTTCTGCAAATGTAGACTGTTGTAATGGCAAAATGTTTTAAGTCAATTTTTGTCATGTATGATTTTAACTGGATGCTTTTTATGATGCTTGATCTCAGTATCATGAAAAAGGGGGTTGTGATTCTTATCCATGCCACTCCCTGCCATTCCCTGTCACTTCAGGATACTACTAGTTCTCAAACATGAACAAACTCCATACCATTCCCTGTCATATCTAAATACTAAGTTCTCAAGCATAAACAAACTCCCTGTCATTCCCTGTCACATGATTCATTGACATCTGAGATCTAATGGTATCAAGAAGTGGCAGAGGTAGTTTTTGCTTTGAAATATTTCGTTAACATATGGCAGGGATGAAAAGTTCTGTCATAAAAAAGCCTAAGAATGACATTTACAAAATGATGAAAAAGAACCCTCACTCATTATGGCATCATCTAACCAATGACCATCATTCATTCTATACTTTATCCAAAGTTTCGGTAATATATATTCAAACAAGCTTTGTTATTGTGATGCTTTCACAGGCTTCATGTCACTTGTTGCTGCTTTCATTTCAGGCCTTGTTGAATACAGGAATGTTTTATATACTGCCTTTCCAAGACAGAGTGTCACAGAGCATCTTCTTTCATAGGCTTTCCCAGATTTTAACTGCTTATAGCACTTTCTCCAAAAATGCTTCCCTACTGCACTCTGCCATATCATGCATTATGAAAGGTATTCCTGTGTATATCTTCAAAGGCAGCTTATTATTATCATTATTGATATTCTATTTTCAGAAATCTCTTTAAATCTCATATCTTAAATTGAAGATGCTTACTGGCTTGATGGAGGTGCAAGGTGGCGTAACAGCTATTGGTTTCGAAAATGGAATCTGTGAATCAAGTTCAAATTTCGACCAAGGCTGCTTGCGTTCATTCTGCACTAATGCCCTTGGGAAAGGCATGAATCTACTTTCCCCCACAGCTATGAGTAAATAGCCAGGCAGTTGGAGCCCTTTAGCCCTAAAAGGCAGTCCAAGAGGAAGTTATTCTAGGAGAAAAACAACTAGGAGTGGAGCCTCTAAGGCAGGTAAAACTACCTCCTTTCTGGCTACTACTATGGCCTTCCTTACATATACAGCACAAACATTTCCATTCAAATCAACAAAGATTATTGACTCTCTTGAAGATTGCTACCCAACTGGTTAAAAGAAATAATATTTCTTCGTTACACAATTAGAACAATGCTTGATGAGATTTATTATAATAATGAAGTTAATAATACTTATCTGACGCAGGATTCATTCTGTCGCTCGAAAGTCATGACAAGGTCTACCCAGGATTCGATCTGGAACCTAATCAAGATTTTTCAGAATTTGTCCTGTGATCAAGTAAAGCTGGCTCTAATGCCTTCACGATACTAGCTGCTGGAAGATTTTAGGGCTTGCCAGGATCCCACAATAAACCCGACTTCAAGTCAAATTTGCCACCAAGGGAAGAGAAATAGATAAAATACTTGAAAAGATTTGCGCTTTTTCGAATAACAAAACTTGGCGAGGATTCTTTTACATGACACAAAATGTGAAACAACAGATTATCTTGCTACCAGGTAAGCAGATTCATGATTATTAGTTTATCTTTATTATATAAGTAATTATTAGAAAATGTCGTATCAAAAGTACCAAATGCTCTTTTCTATTGGGGCTCTGGTATAGCAGTGAATCAACTGAAATATGTCACGAGCATTAGAAATTATGTTTTATACACACACACACATGCACACACATATATATGTATATATACACATAAGTTGTGTCCATAAAGAAACTGAATCTTTAAAACAATGAGCCAATGTGACATTTTAGCATGCTTGTAATCAAAATGTTATGTAGCAGTCACTTTGAAAATTCATATCAAAAATGCATTAAGCTACATTGATTGTTTTTTAAGCTACCCATGCTCCATAGAATTTTTTAAGAAAAACTGATGATACATCTTGTTGCTGCAAATTGGTACCACATCTGCTGACAAATGAAATGAATTATTGGTAAAACACAAGACCACTCTTGTACCCCCTTCCTACTCTCCGGATTTGGCCCCTTCCAACCTTTTTTGTTCCCAAGGCTAAAATCTATATATATATATATATCAGAGCAAAATGACAATTCAGAAAATCTTGTTGTATACAAATGAGATTTCTTAAATTATTTGATGTTTCACTAGTTCATCCTGGCTCCTTCAGAATTCTTCATCATTTCACTCAAATATTGTCAGATAATCAGGATCAATACACCGGTCATATTACATATATGTATATACATATATATACATATATATATATATATATATATATATATATTTATATATATATATACATATATATATATATATATATATATATATATATATATATGTATGTATATGATATATAAGAAAAATGTAATAATGTATGATTTAAATTTGACAACTGAATTAAATTCAACAAGTAAATATATACATGCAAATACTCAATATATGAGTGTACATATACACACACAAATATAAATATGCTTAGCTCAGTAAAAATATATGTATATGTACATAAACATACAATACATGCATGTGTGTGCATTCATATGAATACATATTCTGCACATACAAACACATATACACATACATATATAAGTGCTTATCTTGGTAACTATATGTATATGTAAACACTTAATACGTGTGTGTGTGTGTGTGTGTGTGTGTGCATAATTTATATTTGTTACAATCATTGTTCGATCCTCTAAGCATCTCTAATTTCAGCATTGTTGTCTTATGATTTTTAAGAATTGAAGTTTCAGTTGCTACTAACAGTCATAACCCATTGTACCTGATTGCCTGCCATATAACAATCTTTAGCATGTCAGTCTTATGGACCGTTCAGTGGTAGAGTGAGTTTAACTCTTAAATTCATAAACTGTTTGAAACTGCATGTAATTAATAGTGGCACTCTTCAATGAATAGCATAAAATAGTGGAACTCTTTTATGAATTCAATAAAAAATAAATCTAAAAATTCACCAAATAGTCAAAGAGAAATAATTTGAATCGGGATTTATTTCTCCACAAATTAGCATTCTACTTTTTTTGTATTTATTCATGAGTTGATCCTTGCTGGTATCCCACTTACTATGGTCTTTAGCCATCCTAAGCTAAGCTTGATAGTTGTGTATTTCCCATTGTTGTCTGAGTTGATAAATTGAATCTAAGTAAAGTGAGAATTTTGTTTACTGATTTCCTAATTAACTCTTAAATTCAATCAAGCAAATTCAAAAAGTTATTCAAGGCTGAATAACTCCTGATAAAAGTTATCTCCCCTACACTTTTTGGTAATTTTCTTTTTTTTCTCTGATACAATTCACAAATGAGTCCATTTTTAATCCCATTTATTGAAGAGTTCCACAGTGATTACAAATGATTGAAAATCAACCTTCTAGACTGGGAAATTTGATGCAACACTTTTTTCCTACCTCTTCTTCATCTCATGTTTTACCAAACTTAGCTTAGTAAATAACAATATCTCATTCACCAAAAAATATTGGGTTGTATCAAAATTATTTTCATTTTATAATCAATTCTTTATCATACTTTTTATCAATGTAATATAATTGATTAATGCAATGCTCTACATATGGTATCATTTGATTATCCTAATTCTTCTGAAAGTTTTTGAATGCTGTTGGTCTGGTTCTCTTCTATTTGGAGTTTTAAACAATCATAATCAACCGCTGATGGTCAATCACTCCTAGACTTTATTTAAACAGTCAAGTCAACACTTTTGAAACATTGAAGCCAGTTTTGAGCAGTACAGGCATTTCCTTCCACTTCAAGAATTTTGACAGCAGCTTCAGAAACTTTGAGGTCCAGTTTAGAATAATGCCTCAAAATTGCCAGTGTCTCAATGCTTGTATCTGCCATTATAACATCGGAAACAAAAGATATTGCTAATTATCATTGATGATGACAGGATATATGTGATAATAATTTTAATGATATAGCGAAGTCCTAGATAGTCTATAGATGTGCTCATGAAATATGCTTCTAAGTCATCATCATCAGTCTTTTAACATCCATCATCGGACATAGGTTGCAGAGCCAATACTTACTGAATCAGTCTAATTTGTCACTCCATCTTGTATTCTAGCAGCCTAGGTTATACTTATGATATCTTGGGATCCATGTTGTGAGTCATGAAGTCCTTTGGTTGTCTGCCATTCTTGCAACATGACCAGCCCATTGTCATTTGAGCTCTCTAATGGATTCTATGATGTCCCTGACTCCTGTTTTCTCCCTGATATACTGTGCTGTCTTATGATCTCTCCATGTGAGGTTGAGCATGATTCTTTCATGTGCATGTTGTATGCTTCTCAGTCTGTGGATCAGTCTCTTGATTATGTTCCATATTTCAGCACCATAGGTAACTATCGGGAGGATGCATTGGTTCTTTACCCTTCTTTTTAGGACAAATGCAATCTTCTTGTTTTTGAAGGTCAAGCTGGCTCTGCCAAAGGCTTGCCATCCTAGAATGATTCTTTGCTTGATTTCTTCTTCTTTTGAGGATTTCATGGAGATTCATTGTCCTAAGTAGATGTAGGGGTCTACATTCTCCAGTTTTACGTCTTTGATATTGATTGTTGTATACTTATTTCCGATGTGATGTAATGGTTTGCAAAAAACAAAAAAACTTTTTATACAACCTAATAAATATTTCTGATGTCATAAAAAATAACTAATGGAGTTAAGTTTAAATCTTACATCTGTAATTTTTAAAAGAATAGAAAAAATTTAAACCCAATCAAGAGAGGTAAAAATTTGTTCTCATTCCAGTTTCATTTACCTGCTCAATGCTCTGAAACTTTTTTGCATGTTGTTGTATTCAAAGGCATTTCTCAAGTGTAATGGGTTAATTCTGTATCTGTATATACATATATTCCTGCTTAAAACCTTTTACTTTGTTGCTTTTCTAACATTTTCATTATTTTCATCAACTATGAACTAAATAATTATTTGCTTGTACACAATATGAGGAATTTTGATTGGCTTTGGACAAATCATTAGAGTCTGATAAGAAGCCGTAAAACTTCTCAAATAATGTCCTCTATTAGATAACCATATGAAAAGTGTTTTTAATGATAAGGTTAATATGTGCAATTCAGGAAATTTGTTGAGAATCAAAGACCAAAAACAAGGGTTTTTAAAATATACACAAGTTCAATATTTTGGCAATTGTATTTACTTGTATCAATGAAATAACTGCCATCTGCAGTGGTCCCACTCAAAAATGATTCTTTGCATGAATAACCAAGCAATATTGATTTACTTCTCCATGAATGGCCAACTTATATATTACTCCTGTCAAAAAATATGGAATCAGTACACTTAGAAGATGTTCACTCAGCCTTTTTACTTAGCAGCAAATTGACAAATCACAGTAAAAGACACAAAACAAATTCTGTTCAATAGCTTGATGTTCTGGCCACATGAGGTATAATTAGGACAAATGAAACTTGAGTATTTTAATTTTTGGCATATTTTTTTCTTGATCAATTAGAGGAGAATAATTATGGAATCTCTTTGTAATTTGCATTCCTTAAATAAATATTAGTACAATTCTAAGTATGCAAGTTAGTCTGCTGTTAAAAGAGAGTACTTGCATACCTTAATGAGCTGTTAGACTTATAATCAGATTGAGTTAATTGAAAGGAAACATAGCATCAGTATAAGAGCTGTAAATTGAAATAATGGAGGAGGAGGATCATAAAACTCCTTTGGGAAAGAAATCCTACATGGACTGTGACAAAATATGATGGTTGTTTCTTGTCAGTTTCTAAAATTTGTGGTGCAAGTATAAACAAAATGAGACGGTTATGAAAGGAAAACATACAGGTAGATCCTTGAAGTCAAAACATTGAGATAGAAAATTCAAAGAAATATTCCTTGAAAAATCTGCTGAATGAAGTATAATTTATATTTAGAAGAGCCGAACGGAAACTAGCACTAACATCTAAACAGAAGTAAACAAGGTTACAATGGGCTAAAGAGATACAATCATGGAGTGTGGATGATTGGATGAAAGTGATATTCACTGATGAATCATGAATCTGCATCGGTTGAGGTGATGATGCTGCAACTTTTGTCTGGTGTCATTCCAATGAAATGTATAAAGATGGCTGCCTGAAGAAAACAAACTAATTTCTTGACTCATTTATATTCTGTCAGAAGAACTAGGGGAGATGGCAATCATTACTTCAACAGTCAATGCACCCTTCCTGATTTGGAAAAATATATGCCAATAATTCAAATATTTCAATTTAATTTGAGTTATATTTCATGAAGCCAGAATATCAAGTGATTTGAAAAAATTTTTTGTCATATCTGTGATTTATTTATTTGTTGCAAAGTAAAAAAGCTGGGTGAACATCCTTTAAGAGTGCTGATTCAATATTTTTTGTCAGTAGTTATATACCATCAGCAGATACTTTTTTTTATGGTAAAAGCCCTCATCTTTACTCCTTTTTAAGTAGGTGCATGACTATGATAACCTTGTGCCGGATTAACTTGAGCTAAATAAGAAAAGATACTTGCTGCAGAGTGATGGTTAACTAGTTTATTCTGCAGACTATTATGGCCTTGTGCCAAGGATTATGTAAGCCTAGTAAGAAAAAGTGCTTGCAGTAGAATAAAGGTTAATGAGCTGATCTTACAAACCAATCATAGTCATTAGAAGTGCCTGTGATGAGATGAATAAGGACTAGCAACTGCTATAAGAATCTAGCTGTTAGTTGATCACTAATTCAACTGTTCTGTAATTGGCCAGGTAACACGTAGGTAGTCCCCAAGTTATGACATTCACCAGTTACTGCTACTTGTACCCAGGACAATAGTGGGATGTTATATTGGTACGGAGACTGCATGATAATAGACATGCAGTCCTTTCACAAGCAGGCCAAAGATTCTCAGTCTTGGCTTGTTTTACGCAACAGCCACTTAATAGTGACTTCCTGTAAATTAACCCCTAGCAGTGATAGCAAATATTCTTAATTTTTTTAATAATCATATTATTAGATTGTCACTTACTTGTACACATGTATTTTAGTTTTATGTAAATGCTTATGAATATTTTTTTCTCTCCAAAGTTCATTGTGTGTAATCTAAAAACCTGCAACATGTCATTGCTGACACATGTGTCATAGGTTCACCATCACTGGCCAATAGTCACCTTTTATCTTTGTACATCTGGCAGCTTTGAAAGTAGTCTTAGTAGTTACAATGAAAAGCAACTAAAATTAAGATGAAAGAAAACATTGATCAAAAATTAACAATGGAAAAACACCTTCATCTGAAAAATTGAGAAAATAGTCAAATCGATTTGTTCAACCATGGGGAATAAATAATTCAAAAACATATTTCCTGTATTCATTTTGTACCTGTAGTAAAATCTAACAATAGGACATCAAACATTCCAACTTTTGGTCAGACAATCCACTCTCTTCATCCCATCTTTGATGATAACATGGCATTTCAGAGGATTCATTCTCGAGACTTCTTCAGGAACAATATGTAATACCAGTGTCTTTCTCCAGTTGTGCAATGTTACAGACAAAACACAAAACTGTTTTAATAAATCATCATTTTCAATTTTTATGACTACTCTTTACCTCCATCTTAATTATTTGTTGTTTTTTATCTAATTTCCCTCAGACTAATTACTCTTTGGCAGTGAGCCAACAGTATTGATCAGAGATAAGGAATAAGTCTTAGGTGGCATTTGAACCCACACCTCCTGTGGTTTTCTCACTGCCTAGGAGTAAGTGGTCTGAGTAAAAGTTGCAAATAAAAGTAACAACAAATTTGGACAAAGGTAAAAAATTGACTTAAAAATTCGAAATAATGATTTATAATTCTTCATGTGATAGAAATAATTGTAAATGTTTTGATAAATGTTCACTTTTTATTTTTTTTAAAAACTTGTAACAATCAGGCAATTTTTTTTAAGCTTCAGATTTTTTCTCGTTTCTTTTTTTTTCTTTTTTACCCCTTCCTTTTGTTTAACGGAAGGGTTTATTCAAAGTTAAAAACAACAAAGAAAAACAATGTCTACAATCCAATAATCTAGAATTACTGCAGATCTGTTGGGACTAAAAGGGTTATTTTGTTAAACTGGTGATAATTTTTTGTGGAAGTTCGTTTCTTTCTAGTAGATTTTTTTTCTGAGGAACCACATTGAGGTAAGTGTGAAAATTAAAAAAACATAACAAAACAAAAATTTTACAAAAAAAAAAATTGTCCAGAAAGTTGTTCAACAGAAGTGGAATCTGGAGGAGATCCTATGTCATGATGCAGATGTCAGTGTTTGATAAACAATTTTCTCCTTGTAGTTCTTAAGTTAGATTTTAGCTTACAGGTTTGGGTCATAATCCCAAAAGACACAACCCTGAATACCATAATTCCAAATGTTGAAATCCTGAAAGATCAAAATTCCAAAAGGCAGAAATCTCAAGAACCACTCTCCCAAAAACCATATTTCTGAAGAATCAAAATCCCAAAAACTTAATTCAGGGAAAAATAATTTTTAAAAAGTTCTCAAATAAAATTTAGTTTTAAAGAGGGATTTATTTGAGAAAATTATGAAAACATATTGACTTGAATTTGATTTTTTTCTTTCAAGTAAACATAACCTTGTTGTATTCAATTGTGTTGTAGAGAATATGGTGAAAAAGGTCAATTCTGTTTCAGGGGATATAGTAAAAAAAGATTCATTGTATTGTAAGGGATACAGTAAGAGAGAATAACTGAGAAAAAGTCAAAAACCTTCAATAAAGTATCAAACATTAAATAAGAATCTCAGTGGACAACCAGAGCTGCAACCTCTCTTATTTAGCCTTTTTCAGTGAGAATTGTGGTTTTGGGGATTTCACCTTTTTGGATTCCAGCCTTACAGGATTTTATTCTCTGGAGATTGAGGTTTTCAGGATCTTAGCCTTTAGGAATTCTGATCTTTCTGATATTTCAACCTTATGGCATCCAGGATTGTTTCATTTGGGATTATGATGATCACCGTCAGCTCACAATATTGAGCAATTTGATTTGATATTTACTTATTGGTATACCTCTATTTTTTATTTTGGTGTTTAGTGGTAGATTGAAACTGATTGTCTAGCACAGCCATTCTCAAAAATGGCCATGTGTCCCCCTTGAGGGCCATGGATAATTTGTAGGAGCCCATAGACTGAAATCATAATAGATTAATTTCTGTCTATCTGCTCTAGTTGTACCCCTGCTCTTGAGGGGACCATGGCCAAAAAAAGTTGAGAATGGCTGGTCCAGAAAATCCATGTCTTTTTTCTTTTTTTTCAAGTAACATGTATTTATTAATGAATGCTTAGCTATTTTCTCACTTGTCATGTACTTTCACTATATATGTACCCGTTTTTCACTATATATGTACTTGGTTCTTCTTTCTCTCACCCAGTTGTAAGTTAAATATTTGTAACTGAATAGAAATTTTAGAAATTCAATAGATCTTTCTCCAGTTTTAGTCTTTTTTATTGTCAGTTTGCTTGCTAATATTTTAGTAGAAAATTTATCTATTTTTCATATGTGTAGAGTAGAAGATTTATATTCTCCATAAGACGTTGTGTGCATGTTTTTTTATGAAATATCTATTTTTCTATCAACAAATCAATGAAAAAAATGTACATATATGTGTGGATTGCTGCTCAGAAAAAAATACAGAAAAAGAGTAAATTTCATTTTTGATTATATCTATAACAAAGAATAAGTGATTAAAGTGCTGTTGTTATTATTATTTCTAGCTGAAAATACCTGCCCTCTGGACAGCAATCTCCAGCTATGTGGAGCCTACAGCACTAAATCATTGATTAGCTTACAGTTTTAAAGACATAGGCTCCATATAGCTAGGAATTGCGTGTATTTTCAGTTAGTATTAAGAAAAATTGCTGGTAAATTAAGTGTTGTTTTTAAATAAAAGGTAGGAATTTCTAACAGGAAGTTTGCTTCAGTTTACTGTTTAATTTACTCGTAACAAACTGATACGAGAGTAAATTAGAACAGAAACCATCAATTTTTTGAAACATAAAGTTTTATTCATTGCAGATAAATTAAAAATCAAAAATCATTGGTATGACAGTAACTTTTCATTCTTAGAAAAAGTGACAATTAAGATTCAGTTTAAACATATTTTTTTTTGTTTCTGCTAATTCTTTAATGCTAGGCGCCTTAATATTAGAATGATAAATAAGTAATTTTATGTGCTTTGGTAAATATCGATTAAGATTAATACAATTGGCTTTGATCAAAAATCGGTTTTGTGGTTTGAACTGTCCCAACCCTCCCCCACTTAATACTTATGCGATTTCCATTCTAGCTGTTAGGCAAATGCTGACAACTAGAGGTCATTAGTCACATCTGTGGTGTACTCTACTCTGTATTCTTGCAGACCCAAGCGATGCTGTGGTTTGTACTGTCCCAACCCTCCCTGACTTTTTTAACATTTATGCTATGTTCATTCAAGCAGTTGAGCTAATGTTGACAACTGGAGATTGTTAGTTTCATATTTTCAGTACCCTCCTCAGTATTCTTGCAAACCCCAATAGTGCTTGGTCTGCATGTTTGA
Source organism: Thysanoteuthis rhombus (assembly GCA_963457665.1). NCBI lineage: Eukaryota > Metazoa > Mollusca > Cephalopoda > Oegopsida > Thysanoteuthidae > Thysanoteuthis > Thysanoteuthis major. The sequence goes on from OY735230.1 coordinate 45,578,975, forward strand.
GTTTTCAAACTAGCATTGATTGGCAGCTTTAACTGAAGATCTAGTGATAGCAAGCCTCCACAATACTTCCTGAGGTGTAACTGGTAGCTTTAATGGGAGATCAAGAGACAGCTAGTCTCCTCAATATACCAGCACTCTTCTCAGTAATTTTCATGAGTATTCACACCAATAGTATCTGTTGATTTAAGTGAATGTAATGTAAATCTTTGCCTTCAGATAATGGTAAAACTATTACTTGAATGAAATTTATTTACAATATGATCTATAGTGGAAATAGAAAATGAATATGTACCATATATTATTTACATTATAAGCATGTGTGTCCATTGTCACTTTTCCTGGGATAAATTCCGAGGGTGGGTGAAAAGGATACATTTGAAATATATTTTGATGGCAACCTTGTTACATGATAGACATTCAATTCATGGAGACGGTGCTGCACTCACCATCATTTGTAGAGTAAGCAAGTAAAAACCACTGAATGATCAAGATGTCAGATGGTACACTTGACCATTGATGGAGATGCATCTCTTGACCCTAGAGTGACATGATGAAACAAGCACCATCAAATCATATCTCTTTATTTGGAAACATTAAGTATGAGTTACATTAAACAATTGTACTGCAATAAATTATCATTTATTGACTAAGCTTCCAACTTTCAAATCCCTTTTGACCCAGGTGGGAGGCAAATGCTTTGTTTGTTCCACCCAGTTGGTGCCAAAGATTATAAGAAATAAAAGCAGAAACCATAGAATTTTTCTTTATTTTGAAAAAATTTCTTCAAATTTTCTTGTAGTGTTTAAATTCTTGAGTGCAAAATTTCCCACATTTTACTAATGTATGTTTTTTTTTTCATTGTATCATTTCATTAGTAATAGTAGAATGTTTTCTTTCTTGTGTAACATTCAATTGATGTTATACCTAAAATTGTCTTTAATAAAGCTATGTTTGTTTTTTTTTAATTCAACATTTAACTCATTACCTTATTAGCTAAAAACAGTGTCAAGATATGGTTTTGGTTCTGAGATATTTTGTCGCAGGAAAATTTGTCACAGAAAATTTGTTGCAACGATTTATTTCTGGATCAGTAGCAGAACCACTACTGGACAAAAAGGGCAATTGACCCCCCAGACTTTTTGGATGAAAGGGACAAATTGCCCTCCTCTTGGAATTTTTCGACAAAAGAGAAAATGTCCCCTACCTAGACTTTAGAATATCATGATATTATCTCTTAATTAGCTTGTCCTTGAAATTTTATCTGTAAAATATTTTTCAAATGAAACATATTTTATCTTTTAACCATTGTTCTTTGAGTTAAAATAAAATGGGGTCATAGGTATATGAGCCAAGGGGGGCGTGGAGGGAAACTGCCTTCTAAATTCAGACAAAACAGTGTAATTCAGGTAAAACTTGGTAAAATTTTGGAAAAATCAAGTCCTCTATCCTCTCTTAACCAAAGAGTTCCCATACTCCCATAGATGGGGTTAAACTTGATTTCTAATTGAAGGTTAAACCTATGAGTTAGAATCTTTCTTTAATGTACGTGCATTCTAAGTGTTAACTTGGATTCTCAGTTCAGTAATATGTTTTCAATTGGTTTCAGTAACCAAACCCCTAACCCTAACCCCAACCCTGCAACAAATTTTCCCCAACAAATTTTCCAATCAGGATAATTTTCATGAGTTTTAAATAATTAAGATGTAATTTATCATTTTTCAAAAGATTTCTTTCAATTTATAATTTTCTGTTAATGAAATGTAAGCATCTATTAATTATAATTAATAATCAAAAAGTATACAAGCCAGAATTTTTTAAACTCTGGTTAAGTCTTACTGTTCAGTCATTTAGAAAATAATGTCACATTTTTGTAGAGGGGATAGAAATCCATTCAAACATATCACAAGTTAAATTTATTTGTTTTCAAAATAATCATCATCATTAGTAATGATAGCAGCCTACTATGAAACTAAGTTTTTTATTTCTTGTTAAAAGAGGAGGACTCTGGATGGGAAACCTATGTCAACATCTTAAGCAAAACTTCACCCACATAAGGTGTTGGTGAGCATTTGGTGCAATATGATAGATTTTGTCTGTTATGAGCTCTTAAAATAGGGCAAGACAATCACAGCAGATTTTTATTTTTTAACAACTCGAACAAGTAAAGAGGAACATTTTACAATTAAAATCTTGTGCTTTGATAAACAAAAAGTATGCCATTCTATGAAATGACAATGCAAGCATACGCTCAGTAAAATAAAAATCAATTCATTTGGTGAGCTGAGGCATGGCTGGATATTTGAAGGTCCACAGAGGCTTGGCTCCTTGGGAGATCCCCTCCAACATTTAGGGACACTTGACAAAAAAGTTAAGTTCATAATAAATAGGTATGCACTATCATTTGATTGGTGAAAAACAACCCTGAAGGCTGAATTGTTATGCGATTCATCTATGAACAAAAATATCCTTGTGGTTGTATATCTATAAAGCTTTTGGAGAGCCGAAGGGGGGGGGTTGCAAGTAGTCCTCTCTTTCCCCCTCCCTCAGCTAGACCTCTGTTACCATTATCCGATTTCTTCTCGTTCAGAACCATAAATTTTTTCAACAAGTAATAAAAATCAAATGATTAAAAATTTCATAGTGGTATTCTATTGTTGCTAATAATTTAACTTTTGTTAGATTTGAACAGGATTTTTATTGTTCCTAGAAAACTCACAATTATTGAATTTAGTAATTTATCATGAAAAATTCTGACTCATGCTTATTGTTATTGCTTTTAGGAGTCCATCAGCAGTGGTGGTTCAGAATGTGAAACAACCAAAAAGAAAAATTATGCAAATAATCCCTTTCTTTGTCCGAGCTCCAGTGCAACAAATGTTGTTGACATGAAGGGTAACGTTTTTTTTCCTTTTTTGCTTCTCATATCTTATACTGGTACAACACCAATTTTCCACCAATGGAATATTTAATCTGGACAAGCAAACACTTTGATTTCTCACAGCTCTCACACTAGTTCACAGAGTTAGTATAATATGTTGCAAGCCTTGAAGATTACTTTCAGGATATCCTAGTATCTTTCATACTGACATCCCTGGGATCTGTGGCTATTGGCAAGTTCATTGTTGAACAGTGCCTAGGGTATGGAGTTGACATCTATGGAGTTCACAAAGCTGAGCTCTCATGAGGAAAACATTGATTCCAGTGATATAACAGAGTCTTAGAACCTCAATGTCTGTAGAACTGTTCAAATTTCTTCTAATACAGCTGGCACTATGCCTATGTTTTGCAGCTACACAACCATAGGTGTACAAGTCAAGGGACATTAGGGCGAATCAAGCCCTTTTCCCCCTCCCTTAATCAAAGTGTTCCCATTCACCATACGTACAGCAGAATAGTCAATATGCACTGAACCTGATTCCATGGTTTGACCACAGTTTGTGTAGCAGCTGCCTGTATGCAGTGCTAGCCTTGGCGGTGCAAGGGTGGCCTCATTATCTACTCTGGTATTCTGGGAAATTATTAAGGAACAAGGGATCTCACAAAAAATGATTTACTTCTATGTTTTAATTTTAATATAGAAACAAATCAAATGAGAAAGAAGAAATAACAGAAGATCCAGTATGGATGAAATTATTCACAGACAAAACCAATAATTAACCCTTTTGAGGTTCCTGGGATATATATGTCCTGTAGATCCTCTTCAGATGTCCACTGGGATGTATATTTCATAAAAAATACAGCAAATGTGATTTTCCCAGCTTTTACAAGCTCAGACAATGACATTATCTTATAATGAAAACCACACAAATTAGTTCACATTACATGACAGAATATGAAAGATGTGTTGGCAAAGTAATCTGCTAATTCTGTGTTTTTCATCTGTCCTTGGATAAATGTCAAATGTGACAAATGTATCCCAACAATACTTCAAAATATGAAAATGTTTCATTGAACAAAAACATATTTTTCTTGAACAATTAGATAAAAAATTGAGATGTTTTTATCTTTTTTATACCATTTTGAAAAATCAGGCAGTAGGCACCTTAATAGGTTAGTCTTGGAAGAGTTAACTGAACCATTCCCCAGACACTCCACACTGCACAAAGAAAGGTAAGGTCAGTGGAACACCCTGATGTTTGATCACCAAGAGACCAAGATTTCTGGATGACCATCATAAAATGCAATCTTGGTTGTGTATTTATATCTGGGGGGTAAATGGCACCCATTATACCAGTGCTTGGCAAACTTTTTTGGTGGTTTACCAGATAGAAATGTTTTTCTATCTTGTGGACCAAAGCAATTATACAATGAAACAATGATTACTCAAGGCTATGGAAACAGTTGTTTGTTTTTAATGTTTTCTTCATTCTAGGAGTATATACCTACATTACCTTCCATGTAATATCATTCAATGAGAATTGTAAATTTTTTTGATGACCCATATATAATGTAAATTTGGATCATCTGTCTATATCAGGTGCTTTTACCACTTTCCCCACTCTACTCTATTATTGTGGGGACCAAATTAATGATGCCTCTCTCTTTAAATAAGACATGTTAAAAAATACATTTGATAACTGAGGATCAGGGATCCCCCTGATAGTACCTCTCCATTGCACTAAGAGAAGTAGGGACAGGAGTACACCCTGACATCTGTAGCAAACATAACCAGGGTGCTGGAGACAAGTGCCCCATTTCCCCCAGATTCAGACAGAACATGTTGAATTTGGGCAAAACCATGGAAGATTTCTGACAAATCAAGCACTTTGCTCCTATATAAAGAGTTCCCATACACCTATGTTGAAAAAGTCAGGAGGAACTGGGATGTTTTTCTCTGGATGATCCATATATAATGTTAATTGAGGTCATATGGTTCATAGGCAACATATCAGGTAGAGTATACGAGAAATTTTCTTGTGTGTATACTACTTTTTACACAACTATACACATTTTTTCTTCTTATTTAAGTTATTATTACAAAATGTCATACAATTGATTAAATCATTTGTATAGTTACTAACTAAATTACTTATACATATTAATTATGTTATTACATATGCATATGTTTAATTACTATTAATTTAAAAATAATCCACAAGGGAAAATTCAAATTAACTCATTCTCAGTCCACTTATGTAAAATAATTACACTGTAATTTTTGTGTGTGGATAGTGAGTTTTATTTTCTGATTGGTTGTGTGAAAAAAGTATAGAAAATTGCTATTATTCCCTTCAAATTTTGCTTTTTTGTCCAGGATAGTGATATTCATATGTTTGGGGTTTTTTTTTACTTTATGGGGCTAAAGATGTGCAAAAAAAATGAATTTATTGTAATAAATGTTTTTCTCCCTTCATGATATTCAATGTTTTCTGTGTATTTTTCAGATGTTATGGTCTTGAAGGATCTGATAGACCATGCATCGGGAGCAAGATCAAGTAAGTACCTGACTTCATTATTTACCTGCACTGGTAAAATACACATTGCTTCACAAACAGTATACCTAGAGGTGGAAAATACCCGTTGGTGACAGAAGTATGTGAACACACTGTTTACAATGATATAGATTTCAAGCCTAATAAAGAACTCACAATCTCAAATGTAGATTTTCAAAGCAAGCAGGACCCTACCACTTGAAAAATTAGTGTAACAATCTTTCTACTTTTATTTTGGGACTTGACCTTGGGCTGTTCTAAGCTAAGCTTAACAAATATAATCTCTTAGCAAGTCTCTAACTGATGGTGAGATGAATTAAGATAATTAAGGTAAGTGGTAATTATACCTCCATTATTAGGGTAGGTGATAATTATACCTATTTTATCGTCATCAAATTTCTTTATTGTGTACCTTGTAACCTTAAAGTGCCCTTACACATAGATCTTGTTCAGTAAGGACATGAACTCTTATTTGTTTTTCCATAATATCATGCATTTGCCTTTTGGTGATACTCAGTTTATTTTTAATTTTTGCAAATGATCATGTGCAAACATTTTACAGTCAGTCAAAAAAATATTCTTTTTTTAAATGAGACATTTCTAATCTAGTTACATGGGCAACCAATTCCAGGCACTAAAAGTTTTACTTATCTACATCAGTTACGTAGAACCAATCTAGGTCATTGAGTTTGGGTACATCTGAGTGTCATACACCTTGTTCTTTAGATAGTTTTAGAGCTTTCAAATAATCAACTCAGGCATTCTTGCAATTGAAGCCATTTATGACCATTTTGCTCAGAAAACTACGCTAAATAGATTCCATTTTTCCAAGTTCATCCAAAGATAGTTCCCAGGCTTGCATGCTATATAAAAGTTGACAACATTTACATGCCTCTAAAATTCTAGTTTGAGTAGACATACTGAGGAAGAAAAGAAAAGAAAACAGGAAGTTTAGAAAAACAGGTGACCAGCTTCAAACTCTGCTGGGTTTCTGGCTTAAAATATCTGCAACCCTGTCAGTTGCCAAGGGCTAGCAGATGTCTGTGTCTGAGATAGTCGGACTTTCCTAATACAGATGAGAAAATGAATAAATTAAACAGAATTCTCATGACCAAGGAAAAGATCAGTTAGTCTTGACTAGTTTGATGAGATCGAGTGCTCATAATAGCTACGGAATATTAGTTGAGGCATGGTCACAAAGGATTTTTTGGGCCACACTTGATGATACTATACTTCAAATAGCATTGTCTTGGGAGCCAGGAGCTCAACAGCCAGCCCTGCTGAGTAGAGAAAGTGAAAATTCATTCTCTCTATAGTTTATATGAATAAGATGGATTCAAAACTTTATTTTTGTAAATAAAACAGTAATGATTTTTGATTGGATGAAAAATAAACCTGGAACTGATATCTGATTGGATTAACAAAAGTAGGAAATTATTATTGATCCAATTAAAAATCATAATCTGTAGATTGAAATTTTAATTTAGCAGATGCAGGATATCAGTTATTTGAAATTTGGATTCCTGGAAAAGGGGAGAGAACTGAGTTGCTATGATGTTATAGTTATGGCAGTTATACATAATAAACACTAAGTTTACAAGATGTCTTAAGAACCGTCAACCATAACTTTCACCAAAACAAGCTTCTTCAGATTTTAACTTGATCTGGCTTGCTATGTATGTGTATGTGTATTATGCGTAAAGGGCGAACCAATGGAGCTTGAGGGCTGAAAATTTAAACATTTGCTCAAAATTTAAGTCAAGAAAAAAAGTTTTTTATTTTTCTAAATTCCACCCCAAAATTGGTTTTTAGTGGGCAAACAGTTTACAATGTAAGTTTATGCTGAATTGGTCACTAGTTTGTGCTCAATTTTTTTTTACAATCCAACGAAAGGCAAGAGAAGTTGCTGATTTATTGATTACTTATTATTCCAATTTTTTAATTGATCAACTCCAATGTTGCCAAAAGGCATTGGTCACGTGGCCGTTTCTATTGAGTGACCAAACAGACTTGTTTATCATTATCATTTATCTTTAATAAGAAGTATAACTAATGGAGAAAAATGATTTCCTAAAACCTTTCATCACAAGTGTAAGAATCGAGATCCCAAAAAGAATCTTAGAAGACTTATTCATGAAAAATAGATAAGTAGGCATGGTGCATCTCCTGTCCAGCAGCAACGTTTGTTGATTTGTGGGGTGACATGATGTGAAATAGCAGAAAGTAAGGATTCTGTTTAACATTACATTTATATTGTGCATAGAACCCCACCTCTGAAACCATAAACTTTTTTCAGAAATGTATTCAAGTGCAATACACAGCATTAAGATACATCAGCTAGAATCAGAAAGGTGTTGATCTCTCGAAAACTGAGCAGAATAAGAATGAATAAATAAATGAATAGAAGAGCAATAGTGTGCTTTTGCCATGCACAATCACATAAACTACATCTAATTTTATAATAGAGATATGTATAATATTATCTACTTATATAATATGCCACGTGATGGTCTATATTTTTTGGTCTGATAAGTTTGTCAAGGGAGTTAACTGCTAATTATAGATTAGTCTCCCTTACTTATTTTTTTTTTTTTTTTTGCAAATGTGCAAAATCTGACTGAGCAAAAACAGAAAAACGCAGAGCAACATAATGATTTTAATATCTTTTGCGTACAGTGTAATTGTCAAATTATTTAAATATTGCTGTCATTTTATGGGTACACTGGTATAATATTAAGAAGTGTTCACAACCACAGGACTGCAAAACATGAGCTACCAAGTTGCAGGGAAACAATACAATATAAAAAAATTATATCAATATTCTTTTATATTCTGTTTCTTAATGTTAAATTCATTAGGTAAGCCCTTTTAGAAAGAGGATTCAGTGTATTTGTTACTTATAAGTGACTTATAGTTGACTTACCATCAATATTCCAGTCAGGATTATCTCCCATCCCTGTCAGATGGTCTATCAAAATATTGTCAGTATTAAACTTTTCTCTGGTGCAAAACTGTTTGGGGACCCCTGATATTTGAAAATATATCAGACGTGAAAAGTAATTGTTAGTAAGGGGTCACACTGTGGAATAATGGTTAGCAAGCTAGCTCCATAGACCAACACTACTATAGTGAATTCAATCCTCATGAGGCGTACCACTCAAGCTAATCTTGGAAAATGATCAAAAGCTTGAACCAAAACTGTCAACATAGACCTCTCCAGGTTTTAAGTTGATCTAAGTGGCTGGCTGGCTGGCTGGCTGGCTGGCTGGCTGGCTATCTGTGTATGAATGTATTAGCATACAGGTCACACCATTGGCACTGGAGGGCTGATAATCTTAGCATTTATTCCTTATTAACAATATTTGTCATTACTGTTATTGGTATGAGTACCATTTACTAATTCGTTGTTAAACTTTTACTGTAGCCCCACAAATGGTCCACTCAACCAACCAGCCAAGTGGGCAATAGATTCTTCTCTTTTTGCTCATCTCTGTATGTCTCCATGTGCTGTTAGTCACATTTTGGGTGCTACAGCCTTGAAAATTTGTGTGAGTACACTACTAGGCAACATGTAAAATGTTTTACTTTGGTTTTTTCAAAAGAGTACTTTTGGGGGTCTCTATGGTCATTTCGGGTCCTACAATGCCCAAATCTTATGCTGGTATAAAGCATAAATATTGCCCAGAAAGGACTCACAAGCAGCAAAAATGCATACCCCAAACAAGTCAAACTTCCAAACTTTTCCTACTGGCAAAAGCCAACCAGAGCAGGTAATATAATGATGATATTATTTTTGTTATTGTTATTGCTATTGTGACAAAAGGATATTCTCATCAAAAAGGTGTATCCAGGTGTCAGTTGTCAGAAAACAGAATGCTTAAGCTCAGACTCATACATAGTGTCACTAATCATGGTGACACCTTGATCCAAGGGTTCCAATTTTTAAACCCTCTTGTCCTCAGTGAGAATAACTGATGGTGGGGAGGGAGTTCCCAGATGCCCTGTTCAAAGTGGATATCTATGGTCAAAGATGCTATTTGATGAAAATTACCAGCATGTGTAAATAAGTGTATACTCTACTATTTCTGCTTCCTTCATCCATTGAGTTTCTGTTGACACAGCAATATTGATAAGGGAAATAACTTACGATTAAGATTATCCTCTCTTGATCATTACGTGGATTTTTTTTTTTTTTATTGATTTCCAGAATAGTTCCATTATTTTCAATTCTAGTCATTGAAGTGTTCCACTGTCAATTACAAAAGGTTTTTGAATTTTAGAGTTAACATGGCATGATATAAAGAGGTTAACAAGTGAAAGACTTTCAAGAATAACAATAAAAAAAGGGTTCATCAGAGAATTTGTTTTCATACATATTTGATTGGAATAAAGCCCTGTACTCTGGTATAAAGCATGTCGTTAGTTTGTTGATAAGTGATTGAACTAATCTAATGAATTCTTGTTGGGACTTGTGTCATATTATGCTAAGCTTAGTAAATATCAATATCATTGATAGGAAGGTTTCATTTTGACACTGGAAACCAGGATTTTAAAAGCTGATTTTCTAGACAGACAGGCTCTCCCCACTTGGGAGAATGCTACTACACAATCTTCACTTGGCTTTGTGCTATCGAAGATAAGCTCAGTAAATACAATGGTACCTCTCATAGCAAAAGAGTCTTATAATGAAATTTTGTTGAGCAAGAGGTCCTGAAGGCAAAAAAGATCTCATTGTGAAATACTTTCAGTTTGTGAAAAAGAATACAAAATTTCATAAAATTATCCAGAATCATCTGTATTTCATTTATGATTATGTAGATTTATATCTTATATCAAGGCACTCTTATTCAGACAGACAGATTTAGAGAATTATGATAAGTTTATATATTCATTTATTACATCATTTGCATATCTATTTGTATTTATACATTATTCAAGAATTAAATAGTACATAACAAAATATTTACAAGGTTATTATTGAGATTTTGGGGGATCAGATATTTTTATTTTAAATGAATTACTGAAATCCCATAGGCTTGATTATTCACTTAACAAATCTTCATCTAACAAGACATTTTGTGGATTAGATTGCCCTCATTAAGAGAGGTGCTATTGGATGGAAAATTGATTCTTTTTTTCTTTTGCAGGCTCGGTCAGTTCATCCGAATCCCAGCCCGAGTTGCTGAAGGACAAGCTTGTGCGAATTTTCTGTGCTTGGGATTGCTATCCCCCATTTAAGACATTGCAGGGATATATTGGATTTTTCATTATGGATGCCTTTGTAGATCTGTTTATCACTTTATGTATTGTATTAAATACAGTATTCATGGCAATAGATCATTACGACATGCAAGAGCGTCTACGTGTGGCATTAGAAATTGGGAACTACGTAAGTAAATGCGATCCTCTTGAAAATTCATCTTTTAAATTTAAACTATGAATTCTATCATTATATATATACTAAGTGCTATCTTAAAATTTAGGAAATTAGAAAAGATTTATCAATCTGTTCATCTGTCAGCTCACTCAGTGTTTAGCTAGACATTTCCCACATCTCTTGAAATCACATCATTATGAAATAAAGAAATCAATTTTTGTCATACTCCAGTCCAAATTAGAGGCTTGAGTTAACTTCGTTTTTCTACCAAGACAACAAGGACATGAACAATACTCACCTAATTTAGGGGAGTAAACCCTTCACTGTTTGTCGGTCCCATCATGTTAAACTAAATTGATGTATAAAATTAACATTTGCTTTCTGTGATTTGAAATCATAACCATGTGATTGAGTGGTGGTTCTCTTACTGACTGAGCCAAACTGACAAAACTTACATATCAACAAATTTATTCATTATATATACAACACAAAGATTGCAGTAATCATCTTCAGTCAAAATAGAAGTAGGACTTGTCTACCATTTTTTCCCTTTGAAGAAGCCGTTATGCCCCTCAGGTTCCTTAAATTTTGGGTAGCACCTTGTATAATAGGTAAAAGCACTTCAGAATATTCATCTTTAAAATTCAAAGTATAATTTACCTCCTGGCAAAGCTGAAAAGGCAAAGATATCTGGCTGTATCAGCTGCCCTGGTCCTGATTTTTAAAGGGGATAAAATATGATGAGTAATGGTTTGACAGTCCCCAAGTGTTCAGAGTCTTCGGGAACTGACTTTGCAATGGCTCCACTACTCTGTCTGATGTCAACTGGGCTACCAGTTTTGGTGGTCTGACCCCCACGATACCAAACTAGCTTTAAGTCCACATTTAGTTACCATTAAGCTTGTTGTCAAATCATTTCCTACTTATAGAATTTGTATTATAATTATTTTCAAATAAATAATTCAATCAAGAGAAACTACTATATCTAGCATTTAACATATTTGGAGTTATCTCCCTTAAAAAATCAGATCATTTCAACATAGACTATTGGGGTGAGCATGAATTCAGACTCCATACTCCTAATATTAAGCTGCAAATTAGACTGGAAATTATTTAATTTTCCAAGTTGGAGCTTTTTAATGATATCGTGCTAACAAAAATCTCTCAACAATGTGCTTACTTTGCTATGTTACAGTAACTAACATACAAACAAACATACAGAAATTGGATCATCATAATCTAGATAATAGTTTATATAGTTCATTCTTAGGTCATATGCACAAACTGAAATTACAGTTGAAGCACTTTTCTAAGATAAGGGGAAGGTCTCTAAGACCAGGGGTAAATTTTGAAGGTTTATTCCAAGAGAAAGTAGCAGCCTTTATGCTGGGAAATATGATACATGATAAGCATGTCACTTGAAATTACTTCCCTAGCAAATAATTCTTTGCTGTTCATCCTCTATCTTACAGTTTAAAAAAATGACATTTCATGTATGAAAACATAATAAATATCTGTACTTCACATAAGTGAATCACCATAGCCTATGCATATACCACAACTAAGTATCTAAAATATTATCTAAAAAAAAATTCTTTATCAAAAATAATCTAAAAAAAAATAGCACAAAGTCTGCATATGTTTGGTCTAAAAATTACCATAGGTCCCCCAGATGATGCCTACTTGTGTATGCCCCCAGACATACACATGTAGGTAGGCACAGATACTTAAAGAAAAAAGAATCTGTAGCCCACTTGGATAGTTGGTCTAGCCATTTGTGAGGCTATTGTGATTCAATAAAAAGTATATTCCTTCACTTCCACAAAAAAAGAATCTTCTGGCTGTTTATATTATACTTTCATCTTACTATTACAAAAACATTTCATCTGTAAAAATCTAATTGATAAAAATTATTTATATATTCAATATATCCACTTGCACAGCAAAGAAATTTTTTTACAAGTCAGTCTTTTACTGATATAAACCAATTGTTCAAACAATTCTATCTTTTCTTCCCAGCTTTGACGTAATAAAAAGTTGGTATGTTAATAACTCTCTTCAAAGTTATAGACTATACATTCAATCTTTTATTTTCTTCAGGTATTCACTGCTGTTTTTGCTGCTGAAGCGTTTTTGAAAATCTTGGCGTTAGCTCCACAGACTTATTTTAAAGATCCATGGAACGTTTTTGATTCGTTCATAGTCTTTCTCAGTTTAATGGAACTGGGTTTGGAAGGCATTCAAGGACTTTCTGTTTTGCGTTCATTCAGATTGGTAAGTTTGATTTCATTTCTTTATAATATTTACCCTGACTTTTTTGTTTCCAATTATGAAATGTATCTGACATCTGCCGAGTTCTTCTGATTATAGACATCATCTACAGAACCTCCTGAACAAAACTCAAGTTAATCCTTTTATTGGTTAAATTCAAAATATCATCATTCTTAGTAAGGGTACACATCCTGTTGTCCCACCTTGTTTTAATCTGAGCTTTTATATAATTTTTACTAAATGCTTCTATCATTTTTATAAGTTTATGAATTGAGTTTTAAAACCAGTATAGGATTTTACAACCACCCTGTATTTAGACATTGCACATTCTCAAAAGAAATGCATGATGATTTTTAATTTTCTTATCCATTTTCCTTGTTTAACTCTAAAATTGTATGAAAAAAATAGAATGTCAATATCAAGGGAAAAAACTTCTGATTGAAATTATCTGCCTTTGACCATTTGGTGGATTTTTAAAATCTTTTAATTCAATTCACAGTTCCACTATTTTGATACAATTCACTGAAAAGTTCCACTCTCAACTACTGGTATTTTTTGACTTCAAGAGTTAAAAAAAATAATTGCGTTTTATATGCCATCAAATATGTTTGTTTCAGTTCACCTACTTCTTTTTGATAAATATCATCTTTGAAAAAAATTTATTTATTTTCTTCTTTTTCTACTTCTCATTCTCTTTCCAGCTCCGTGTCTTTAAACTTGCAAAATCATGGCCTACCTTGAACATGTTGATCAGTATTGTAGCAAGGACGATGGGTGCACTTGGTAATCTAACCCTCGTGTTAGGAATCATTGTGTTTATCTTTGCTGTGATGGGACAACAATTGTTCGGTGAAAATTACGAAAAGCCCGAATGTTTTGAAGACAATCAAGTCCCTCGCTGGGGTTTTCGAACCTTCTTACATTCTTTCATGATTGTTTTTCGGGTGTTATGTGGTGAATGGATCGAGTCTATGTGGACCTGTATGGAAGTGTCAGGCTATGCCTGCGTTCCTTTCTTCCTGCTGACAATGATCATTGGAAACCTCGTGGTACGTATTCATGTATTCATATTTAATCATACAGGAACTCCCGATTAATGTTGTTTTGTTATAACCTAGTTGAGAAAAAGCATATGAATATATGATAATATAAAATATTGTAGGGTGAATTGTGACTAGATATAAGATAGTTGCAAAATTTGTACACAACAATAACTAAAATAATGCCTATTCATATGATTGTGTCTATAGTGAAATCAGTTTCACTTAATGTTATTACAGTTGGTGGTGTGGTTTTCAGGAACTTGACCACAGCATTCATCGGGAAGTTCATGTATATATGACATAATATATTCATCACACAAAAATGTACAAAGAAACATGTTTAGAATATCAACTGAATACATGCACTAAACAAAAAATATATGAACACATTGATAGTTAATAGCTGGTCTGATTATGATCAGAAAGTCGATAAAACACAACAATTTCTATCGTTTTGATATGAGTTACTATCATTCCAAGAGATGTTCAGACTTGAACTTATTCTTTTTGTTGCTTTTGTTGTTACTGCAATGTTCCAGCCAATCCATTCTCTAGCCTTCTTCAGGTGTACAAAGATACCGTCTGTAATTTCAAAAACAGTCATTATCATTCCAAAAGTTGTTCAAAGTATTGACCTTATTTTTTTTGTCATTACCACAAGAGATATATCTTTCCATAAGGATTGGACATCCGAAGAAAGCCATAGAATGGTGACAACAAAAGCAGCAAAAAGAATAGATAGAATTGATAAAATACTCTTATTATCAAGTCCACTGCTGGACATTGGGCTTATTTTCATTATCATCAGCCAAGTGCTGGACAAAGGCTTTACTCTCATCATCATCATCATCATCATCATCATCAGTCTGCTGCTAGACAAAATCCTTACTTACATCATCATCATAACTGATGGACAGGGGCCTCACTTGAGCAATACACATACACATATGTATATAATTACAATGATCAAATATTTTTCTTTCTACACTTTTCTAGAAAATTCATTCTTTATTATGAAAGTATGTACTGGCAAACATAAATTGAAGGCTAGGTATCCAGTTTGAGAGGAGTTGCGATAAAAAGCAACAACAATATTTAGATGAACATAAATAGTTGCATAAAAATTAAAGTATGTTGGTGTTAAGAAAAAATAACTTTTAGAAAATAGTCCAAATGAATATGAAAATAGATTTCTAAATATTTATTTTCAATTAGTTTTTGTCCTATCGTATTTTGATTAGTTTTTGTGATCAGAGTACATCTGGTTCTTTGTAGTCCGGTAACTCTCATTGCCCAACAACTTCCATTGTCTGACACATTTTGAATCTGTTACTATCAGATTGTTGATCTACCACTAGATTTTCTAGATTCGGTTTGGAACCATCTTTTCAACTGTGATTTAGTAGTTTTCAAACTGAATCATTTAACCCGAGATATTAAAACCTAACCAAGGCTTAAAACTATATTGGAAAACTCTGAATTCAACAACTTTAAATGTTTATTTTAGCATAGAATTAGACATGTATCTATATTTTTCTGAATCATATGAATTATTGTTAAAAAGTCAGTAAACTGCTAAAGTTTATTGCATAATAGTGTGAAAATAAAATAATTTCTGCTTTCCAGCATTTCCTGTTGTTCTGCAATAGCTAGGCCCTGCAGTTGCTAGTTTAAGAGTAATGTAACTATGACTGCACTGTTGAAATGTCTGAAAACTTTTTCAGACAAGGGCAGACAACTCGAATTTTATTCATTCATCAGGGCTGAAGTCAATGGGAGGGACAGATAAATGATCCTTCTTCAACGACATTCATATAATAGAAAAACTGTTTCCTGTACATTTCTACTGCTTTTCATACTGTGTATCAGATTGCATTTTCAATTCATATGATGTATTGGTATATCATTAAGTTATCTTCAAGTTATGTGAATCAGTCACAGTCCTTTTATTCATTTCATTTTCATTTCTTCACATATATTTGGATCCTTTTCCAAAAATAAGCACATTAGTAATAATTGAGCAAAGAAATTCTAAAGCATATGTGTGTATTTGGATATACTTTGTGCAGTCAATCTCATTTTTTTCTCTCATCTTTCCCTCCCAAGGGATTAGCCTGCTCAGTCTAATAGGTAATCCACCACTGCAAGCAAGATATTTATCCCTCAAAAAATCTCATAAATTTGCTTAATTAATTTTCATTCTTCTCTTTTTTTTTTCTTGGTTTTCATATCTAGAGAACTAAATTTATTCTTTTCATTCTTTTTAATTTTTAGGTATTGAATCTTTTTCTTGCATTGTTACTGTCTTCGTTTGGTGCTGAAAGCCTTCAAAGTTCAAAATCAGATGACGAACCAAATAAATTGCAAGAAGCAATAGACAGAATAGTCCGATTTACTCATTGGGTAAAAATGGGCCTCCTAAAATGTGCAAAATACAAATTCAAAAAGAAACGACCTATAAACAGACCAGAACTTCCCAAAGTTGACATCAATGGGAAAGAAATTATCGGAGATGGACACGCCATTATTGGCAACGGAAAATTTGGAGACAAACTCGACGAAAATGCTGTAACACCAACTAATCAGGGTAAGGCTTTTGGCGAGATAATTGTGTGCTCCCATCAAATAAGGGAGATGTGTTACCAAGTAAAGCTTGTTATTCATAGTTGAAACTGTCTTTAAAAGTGGCTAAAATTATATATTTTATGGGTTATATATATATATATATATATATATATATATATATATATATATATATTATGCAAAATCAGGGGAATTGCCTAATTAATGAAATTTACTCATTTTTTGTAAAAAAAAAAGATTGATTACATAAACTTTTGATTGTGAAAAATCATTGTTTTATATCCTTGTTTCAATCAAATGAACTTTTGATCAAAGTGTAACTACATATGTATTTATATTTTGTAAAAAATGTTGAAACTACACATTTAATTATTTTTTGTGAAAAAAATTAGTTTCATAAACTTTTTATGATAAAAAAATTAGCTGTTTTATATTCATATTATGATTAACTGAACTTTCAACCAAATTAAAAAAATTGAGGAATGAAATGAGGAGATTTCAAAAACACAGAAATTTCCTCACTTCATTGCTCAAATCTCAAACATGTAAACAGCAAACAGTTTTCTTTGCAAGTTTCTCTGAAAAAGGTGGCTGGCAACCAATGAAATGTATCAGAATATGCCCACATGATAATAAAAAATCTTGAGATGAAGCACCTCTTAAATTTCTCTTTACCTCTCTATTGTCATTTTACAAACATAACTAAATACTAAACCTACAGGATAAATTGGTAATTAAAAATTGAACATTTTCAAATTTACCAGATTTAATCAGCTATCGTAGATTTTCACCAACTGAATTGGTGAAAAAACAGCTAGATCTAGTGAGAAAATAGCTAATTAAGCAACCTTGGAAGAAATTTGCAAACAGAAAGAGCATTTGGGGTGAGGGGCATCTTGCATGCACACACACACACACACCCCGTTTGGTACGTCCCAGTTCTTGTTGGCCACTAGCAGTCATGTCATAAATGTGGAATTCCCTCCAAAATCCTCTTTTATGAGGTCAAGCCATGTTGATATCTTAAAACGAAGCTAATTTTACACATTCAGTGTTTTCAGATATTCATTATCCCAGTGTTTCCCAAATTTTTTAGCCACAACCCTGTATTTTTTGGCCTAGTCATCCTCAGGTTGGATACACAATTTCAGTGTTTCTCCAAATACAGATTCTACTGAATTTTAATTCAATTTAATAATCAAGTACAAGTATTGGACGTGAACAGACTTGAATACATCAGTTTACATACATTTATCAATGCTTTATTTATCACATCTATTTTCTTCTTCCTCACTCTCAATGATGCTTTTTATTCAAAAATTGTGATGTAGATATATTTGCACCATTTTCTACTTCTAACATTTTTCTCATGTTTTTTCTCTAAACCATTCAGCTACCCTGAGGAGCATCCTTACAACCTACATTTGGGTTGTGACCATAACACTACTCTAAGTGGTTTGTTAAATAACTATTTGCATACCTGTATTTTTGTGTGTGTGATAGTGTATGATTTATGATTCCTTGTCTGAGAAAGCAAGGTAGAAAATGACAAGAAAATAAATTTGAAAAATTGACTCTTAATTCATATAGAGAATTCAAATGTTAGATCTAGGGGTATTATTTCTGATCAGAGTTACTTCCCCTACACTTCTAGGTATTTTTTTCTTTTTCTTAAAAATTCAGTTCATTCAAGAGTTGTACAATGTTCACAGCTCAATCAGTGACCTCAAACATATCTAATTTATATTTAGGTGCAGATGACCTAATGGTTAACAGCACAGAGAATCAAATTAGCGATTTCAAACTCCAGCTGCATTCACTACGCACTTATACTCTCAGGAAAGCCATAAATCCATCTCTTCTACACCTAGCTATAGGTAAATAGCAGGGAAGACTGGGCTCCTTAGCCATGGTTGGTAACTAATCTAGGAGATGGTCCACTGATTTTAAACCAGGGAGTGGGGCCCCCTCAGGGCAACTAGATGCCAACTTTAACAACAATTTCGCAGCTCCTGCAGCAAAGCTTATACTACTTTCTTTAAGACTACATCAGCAAGGTCAAGAGAAGAATTCTGCTGAGTGGGTACCCTAGGATCTCCATACACTTTTCTTTGGCTCGTGTCTGGTGATGTGATTTGAGTATCGTTTCATTGTCTACCAAAGCAGAAGGAAGCTGTCTTTTTTTTTTCATTTTTTTCATCATTAAGGTCAATTATAGATTCATTGTCTCATAGGTCAAGTACAAGTTTATGTGCAGCATATGAGTTTACAAAATAAGATCAGATAGATGTTTACAATTTCACTGTTGCTTCTCTTGATATTATTTGATTCTTAATTCTTCAAGGATCTGCAGGGATGTAGTTGGCTCCAGCATTTAGCGAGATTCGTCAGTAAAAATGCAAAAGGTGAACTATTTATTGAGCTTTTGGTGCCTTTTTCAGTGAGGGGGAGGAGGCATTTTCAAATAGCCCCCGCCCCTCAGCCACACCTCTGAGGATCTATGATACCTGAATCAGACCTCAGAGAAAGGACATAGTCATTGAATCAATGGATCACCACACTGGGTATAATGGATGTTACATGTACTAGGTTGTCTAGTGGGAGATTGAGAATTACAGCAATTTCTCAGTGTTTTACTTGTGAGTTGGAGTTTTTTTTTCTCAATTAACCAGTGAGGATCAAACTCAATAGACTTATAAGTTGACCTGCAAGATGAGCTTATTATCCATCACACTGTGCCAATTGTCTTAAATTTAGCATAATCATTATGATTGAAATCTTTAGAAAAAAAAACATCAGAAGTAATAAATGAGCACTCATTTTACAATATCCATGAGCCACTGTTTTAATCACAATCTCTTAGTCTGTATTTCATTTGTCTTTGTATTTATCTCCAGACGCTACCAAGGACAAAGAAGAGAAGGATGGAATAGACGTAGCTGACGGGGACACCAAGGTACATAAATTAATATCATTAATAATTATTCAATGCATAATTGATGTGTCCAGTTTGAAAGAAAAAGTGACAAAATGTATGTTTTTTTTCTCCTCATTTTTGTGTACTATAATCTATACAGACATACTTCATTTTATTTCACTTTGCTTTACTGCAATTTGCAGATATTGCACTTTTTAACATATTGAAGTATTTTGACAACCCTGCATCAAGCAAGTCAATCAACAACATTTTTGTAATTCTGATGATATTTCAAAATAATAACTATTCAAGTGAAAAGAAGAGTCGCACATCTCTCACTTTAAATCAAAAGCTAGAAATGATTAAGTTCAGCGGGAAAGGCATGCTGAATGCTAACATAAGCTGAAAGCTTGGCAAAAGAGTCCTTCTAGATGATAAAGTTTACTGTTGTCATATTTTGAGAAATATATTCAGCCACACCAATGCCAGCAGCCATCAACATCAAGGCATGACTTTTCATTAGCAAAAAGATTACAAATCACTGAAAGCTCAAATGATGATTAGAGTTTTTTCAGCGATAAATTTTTAATCAAGATACACACATTGTATTTTATAGACCTAGTTATATTGCATGCTCAATACAGCATCTATTCTCCATAGGGGCAATATCAACCCTCAAGGAGGCCAAAATTGAGCTGAGTTGGCAACAGATTGTCACATATGAACTGATTTTTCTTGAAAAATAGTTTGTTTTTTTTTCATATTGCTAAAGTTAAGAAATGAGAAGCTGCTCCAACTTGAAGGATTACAAAATTTTTAGTTTTTCGATAGTTTTATTTTTTTAATCAATAATCATAGGTTTCCATTATTATGTTATCTCATTATGCAAGCACACATAAGTTATCCTGAAGTTCCAAATATCCACCGTAAACAATTTATTACAAAATTTACTTGGCTTCATCAAGATAAGGCATTATATAATGAAAAGCAATAGTCTTTTTGGAAGATGTACAATCTAGCTACTTGATGCGGGGAGTATCTATTTGGCTAAAGGTTTTAAATGATATAAAGCAGTCATTCTCAATGCAATATTCAATATTGCCCCCAAAGTGGTGAAAGTAGAGCTGAGGGAAGGGGGCAGTAGATTTTAATAATAATCTAAAGGGGATAGAGTTATGGAATAAAAGGCTTAGAAGCCCTGGTCTACAGTGTAATGTAAACATAAATTTTATATGTATTTCAAAACAAAAAAAAATTGTGTGACTCACTTTATTGTGATATTTGCTTCAATGTGATGATCGGAAACCAAATCTGGAATATCTCTGAGACATACCTGTATACATGAGTATTGGTTATATCAAACATCATATGTTAGATAGAATTTATATTATATGAAATAATGAATAATTATATCAATTGATAACATCATATAATATTCTTATGACAATATTGATAAAACAATATATTATCATTAATGTTTATCATTATACTATTATATCAATATACATTTAATGCAGGATTTATACTTTCAATTCAAAAGAAAAAAATGGACAATTTTTTTAAAATTCTTTATTTTTTCTTTATTTCCAGCTATCAGAATCTTCCACTCGTCTTGCCAGCGAAGTGGGGGATCTGAAGAGTCCTGCGGGGTCTCATGCCAGTTCCAGTCTAACATCCCTATCTGATGGTGGTGAGGAAGATAACCTCAAAGTTCAAGTTGATGGTGAACCAGAGATCAATGAAGTTGATATTGTTTATGTTAAAACACCTGATGATTGTCTTTGCCTATTCTGTAACAAAAATTGTAATTGCTGGGCTTATTTCGAGCATACAGAATTTGGCAAGGCATGGTGGAAGTTGCGATGTTTCATGTACAAAGTTGTGGAGCATAAATACTTCGAAACGTTCATTATCACGATGATCTTGGCGAGTAGCTTAGCTCTTGTAAGTATTATTATAATTACTTTTCTTGCATTTGAACAATTTTTTCTATTTGGATTTTGAAAACCAGTCTTTTGTAGATACCATAACAACAGTATATTTTTAATGTTCTTAAAGATCACATGAGTACACAAATACTTTTTGAGTAGTGGTATAGCAAGGGTTCTCATGGCCCAGGGGTAAAGACAGCACCTAGGGGCAGTTGTGCTATATTCTAAGGGAGAGTATGATTATTAATTAACAGGGAATTCAGGCTAGAGAACAACTGTCCCTAATTGTGCCCCCCTTCCTCTCTTGCTATGACTTTGTCATGAGTAGGACATATATACTCCTCTTGAGTTTAGCTACAGTATTATCCTGTACTTAACATGTGTGACAAATGAAGAAGAAAAGATGAAGATGCAAAACAAACATAAGTTTATGAATCACTGTTTGAAACTGGACATTTATCTGTTACCAAGATATTAAGTATTTCTGCGGATAAAAGCTGATCACCATCATTTTTTTAAATGCTCATTTAAATGGAAGTATAAGTTGATATGGTTTTTCAAGAATAGTCTGAGATTGTATTTGAGGACACTGAGGCTCTTATTGAGTGAATATATTTTTTCATGAATAACAGATCAAGCTTTGAGTCAAGCTGAAATTTTATCCTTTACTTGAAGCTTGAGACTCCAATGGAAAGGAAAACATGGACAAATTTATAAAACAAGACAAAGCCCACTAGATATTTCATCAATACTGCACAGTGATTCAGAGGGTAGAGATATATTTCAATAAGTTTGCCCCATGAGTGTAATAAGAGCATAAAAAACTTCAGTGTAATATTTATCAAGTCCAATTTTGAGCAAGACATTTAAAATTTCCCTTAAATTTGTAAAAGTTGATCTGTTTTGTAAGAATCATTTAGAACTTTTTATCCCTGCCATACATTAATGGAATATTTTTATGCAAAAAATGTCTCTGTTGTAATAAGAATAATTAAATATATTGCCAGGAAATTTTATTTTATTCCAACAAGACAACTTTTATCATGTGGAAGGGAGTGGCAGGCAATGGCAGAGAGTTAATTTATGTTTGAGGTGCCTTCCCCTTGTAGGCTTTGTGATGGCTTTTAAGATCTGCAGCTGATTTGAAGGTTTTGTTGCAAATCATACGGCTCTTCAGCACCAGCACAGCCACTCTTTGATTAACTGCATTGTAACTGGCATGTGCTGTATTAATATGCCTGGATACACCTGACTGCAACCACCAGGCTTTATTGCACATCAGGCATGAGAAGAGGCCTATCTATATTGTATTAGATTTTTGAACCAGCCTTAAACAATAGAACATGACTGCAATGTGTGCATGTCAGCTCTTTCTCTATTCCATGACCCAGAGAAAGTTCTCTGCCTTCCATCTTATGAGCTGTGCAAAGCAACTTTGCATGAGAGATGCTTTCAGGTTAGCACCTACATACACATATATATACAGTGCATATCAAAATTATATCATATCTATTATAGAAGACAGCACTTTTATAGTTAACTTTAATTTTTAAAATGATTTAATAGGTAGTGGTTGAATATTCTGTAGCAATACTTAGGTACATTGTGCAGCAGACAGACTAGAGCCTTTTTGAATTAAAGAAATACACGGTTGCTGAAAAAAATTTCCTTTAGTAGCTTGTTTTACTCTGATTTCGATTATTGAATGGTTCCAAAAATATATATTTTCAAAGTATTCAATTAATTGTGCAGTTTCTTTGATAATAGGGTGATTTTTTTTCTGGTAATATATAATCTTTCATAGTATATATGGGCAGACACTCTGGTGTAAAGGGCTTGACCCCCACTGCAACAAGGAGCTGATGTCAAACTTGACATCTTCAGGTATGAGTCATCACGGTATAACAACACATTAAGGTGGGTCAATCTTGTGTCTCAAGAGTTCTAAAGGGCTTACTGAACATCCACACTTGAGCACTTTTATCATTTTTGATAAAGTATGATATATTTTTCAAATACCACAATTACTTGGTTGTGATGCTTCCTTTCATAATTTTTGTGTGTGAAGTGTAAAGAACACGAGTTTAGGCTGAAAACACAAAATTAATCATGCATGTAGCTGTAAAATTGAAGAAAATGGTGCCAAAAGAATTCCTACTCTTTTTTGACTGATGATACATTTTTGACTCTTAATTTATATCATTTACTAATAGAGATAGATCAATAGATAGGCAGATATTTTCAACTTTGTTACTACTGATCAGTTTCATGCCATTGCAATCATGGGCAACTGTTTTTCCTGTTTTCATCCTATCTTTATATTTAACAAGAGGACTGTTTATTCATTTTTGTTTTTCTTATTTCAGGATAACCATCATTTTCTTCAATCAATCTATGTTGCTGTATAGGGGAGTTGGGGTAGTGGGTAGGTGTGTGGTCCAGCAACCATGAAATAAGTGGGGTTGGGAAGCTGACAACAGGTTTTTAGTTGTGGGCAGGATGGTAGTGTCAGGTCCTTGGTGTACTTCCACCATCTTGGTGGAAGGTGGGGAGGAGAGATTTTGTTGGGGGGAAAATGGTGGGGGTGGTATTGATGAATGAATGTACAATCAAAACAAAATAGGTTGGATTTTGATAATCTGTATGAATGCTAGTGTTGGAAATGAAATCACAAATAAAAACAAATCAAATCTAAAATAATTAAGACTAATATGACTGGGTGAAAATGCTTTGTAAGTAAACAAATGAATGAGTCAAAGCAAAACCAATATGTAAAAGCTACCAAGATACAAATGGGATAGAGTTTGTGTTTTTTCATGGGATGATGGTTGCTACATTGTTGAATTGAGATATAATTAAAGCAAGATTGAATTCAGGTAACATATGTGAGGGATGGGTTTAAGATGGGATCAGAGTTACATAGATTTAATAAGTAAATAAGTAAAAGGGATAAAATATTAGTAAAATTAGGAGGAGAATTAGACTGAAATAAATTCAAATTGGTCAGATTAGGTGAAATTGGTGTAAAAGTAAAGGAATGGGATTGAATGAAGTAAACATGAATTTAAACTAGTTAAGTCAAAAAAGAACTAAAATGTAAATGTAACTAAAGATGTAAATGAGATTATAATATGTTTGTGTTTGCTTATGGACTGTTTACTGTATTGTTGAATTGATGTATAATTGAATAAATCAAGGTTAGATTTGAATAATTTATATAAGGAATGGGTTTTAATATAGGATCAGTGTTACATGGATTAGATTAATGAATAAAAACAAAGATAATAGAAATAAGATTTTAAGGGAATTTGAATTCCATTAGGTGACATTGGTACATGAATAAATGAATGGAATTAAATGGAGTAAAGATAGGTTTAAGATATAGATAAGATGACTTGAAACAGAACTTACATGTAAGTATAACTAAAATAAAGATTTAGTATAGTATGTTGGGGTTTGTTCATGGGTTGGGGGTTGGTGGGGTTGGGTGGTCATTTTGTATGTTGTACTCCTATTGGAGTATTATTGAGTTTCATGAATTTTTATTTTCTGGGGTTGTGTTTGTCTTTTTCAAAAGTTTATGTGATTCAATTTCTAACATATTCTGATATCAAATTGTTTTTTGCTATTAGATTCATGGTCTATTGGATTTTCTTGAAGTCTTGGAGTTGAATTTTTGGCTTTTTATTGCTTTGTTTTTTAGTCATTAGAGTTGTAATTTTGTGGTATTGTACGACATAAGAATTTATTTTCATGTTAACATTTTAATATGAAATCTGGTCTTATGTGGAGAAGTTTGGGGGGAAAGTTATGATTGCTAATTTTTCCTTTAGACAAAAGATACTTTCAAATGTTGTTGTAAGCTAGTGAAGATTTTTTTATTTTCCATGTCATTTCTGGTGGTTTTGTTTTTTTCTTTTGAGTTCCCATACATACTTTGATAGTGTTGTGCTTTACTGTGTTCATTATCTTTGTTTGTAAATGATAGTTTATGTTGGTTACTCCTTTGTTTCCATGCTCTTCCTGTTACTCCTATGTATGTTTTTTTCTGTTTCCTTTGGATTTGGTGGTGACTTGGTATACAATATTAGATTGAAAGCAAAATCCTTTTAATGAGCATGTGGATTTTTCTACAGTTACAAGTGGTTGTTGATGGTGTTTGTGATTATTTATTATATTTTTTATAATTTGGGATATGTTCTGTTTGAAACTATGGCTAACTTTTGATGTATTTCTATTAAATATTTTGTGTAATTGGATATATTGAATTGAATATTCTGCCTATAGTTGTTCTGACAGTTTTTGTTGTATCAAGGTTTTAACCATATAAATTTTTTTCTATTGTTTTTTCTTCTATATGTTAATGTAGAAGAAAAAAACCTATTTTCAGTGCTTTTTGTTATCATTTTTTGCATTGTTGAAGATTGTTTCATTTGACAAATTGTCAGATAGTCAACAGAAAATTTGTTTGATTACAGGGGTTGGGTGCTAGGAAGGGGTGTATATTTATGTTGAATCATTGTTTCCTATTTTAAATGGTTGGTAAGTTCCTTTTCGGAGGCTGATCTATAAATATATATATATAATACACACTTTTGTATAAAGAAGCGGGGGAATTACATCAGCCTTTTACAACTATGTATTTATTATCCTGTAAAACTTAAACAATACTTATCCTATTTACAGGCTTTAGAAGATATTCATCTGAGGAAAAAACCAATCTTACAACTCGTATTGAAGTACCTTGACAAGTGTTTCACTGTCATATTTATTGGAGAAATGTTAATCAAATGGTTTGCATTTGGTTGGAAGAAGTATTTTACAGATGCTTGGTGTTGGTTGGATTTCCTCATCGTGGCAGTGAGTACAAACTTTGATTTGATCAGTATTTGAATAATGATATCCAACAAGATGATATTAATAGGTGACAATGTGGAAAGAAACACAATTAACATGTTTTCCTGTTTACAGCTTCATCAGAATTAGACGAAAATACAAAAAGAAACAGTTTTGAAATCAATGAATTTTTACATCATGTTGAGATTAATTACTGAAGTTTTGATGTGTGAGATGTTAATCAACTGTTGATTTTACAAACGATCTGTACTTCTCTCCACATTGTCAACTACTAATATCATAATTTGGTTTATGTTCTCAAACTTCAAGTGTATACATTCATCTTGGCATACCATTTGTGGAGAATATAGTATAAAATGTATGGATACAATTAAGCAGACAATAAACATGCAGTATTTGTTGATAAATTCAATTCAATCTAATGTTTCATTTTCAAGGATATGGATGCACTTGACTCTTCCCAATAGGTAACTCAATTCTAAGTACAGTTTCCCACATATCATTCTCATTTGACTGTCTTGTACCAAATTTGTTTTTTACCAAAAAAACAAATGCTCATCAAGAGCTCCCAAGGAAGTCAAACAAGCACAGGTATACATGCAAGCCTGAGATATTTGATTATATGGAATTATCCTCTTGATTTATGTAGTGTTGCCAGTTTTATGGAAGGTTTACAAGAAATGAGTTGCATTTTATTGGTTGTGATGACTTTAAAACTCTAGTATTTTCACAAACCTCACATATCCCCATAATTTCTCTAGCATACCCTGGTCTGAGAAGCCCTGAATTATACAGAATTGATCTGCACTACTTGGAATAAACAAAAGAGAGAGAGGGAGAGTAATGATATCTTCTGTAATTTTGAATAGAATTATCATTCCAAGAGTTTTTCAAGACTATTGAGCTTTTTTCATTACTGTTGTTTCTATAACATTTTGCCCGATCCATCTTCCAGCGCTGTTCAGGTTTACAAAAATACTTTCTGTCATTTCTAAATGAGCCATTGGCATTACATTCATTGCAGGGTATTATTTAAGGTGATTGCTATGGTGATGTGCTAGAATCAGCTTTTGCCTTGCAATTTTGAGAGGAGGATATGCTTATTTTCTTGTGCTGCATGTTGTGCTATCAAATGCGGCAGTGGGCAAGATTTTAGCATCATTTTTTGCTAGCCCAAACCTAGAGGAAGTAATATGTATCCAACGTTTTTTTGTAACTCAACTTGTGAAATTAAATAGCCTTTGTTTTTAAAAGTAAGGAGTGATTGATTATCTAAATTTCATTTTTCTTCTTCTTCCAGGTATCAATTATTATGTTAGCAGCCGAGAGTATCGGTATGGGCAATCTGACTGCGTTCAGATCTATGAGAACATTACGTGCCCTTCGACCCCTGAGAGCTGTGTCTCGATGGGAAGGAATGAGAGTAAGTAATACTTATTGAAGTAAACAAACAAAATTAATTCATTCTGTTTAAATTTAAACACTAATTTTTTTTTTGAGTAATAATGTCTCCATATCGGAAATACTGACTGAAAAAAATAATCATAGACGTAAATGCATACAAGAAACAGTTTTATGACATCACATACATACTATATGATATACACATATATTGTGATAAAAACTTCTTGTTATTTGAATGATTAAACTGTAACATCTTTCTTTCACTATGTGTCAATCATTACAACTTCAACCTGACTCATCAAATTAAACTCTGCTCTACTATTGTGTCACTCAAATACCAGCCAATTAAATGCCTTGATCTTCAGTCAAACAAGTGGCAGGAGGTGACATCACAGTAGCAGTGAGAATAGTGTTCATTCAACTATATAATAGCATAGATAACTATTACAACTACAATTATTATTATTATCATTACTACTACTGCTACTACTACTGGGATATTTTAAGTGCTGTGGAATTTTCGTATAGTATATTTGTACCTTTTTTCATCTAGCAACATGTGGATCTAGCCATAGTTGGATCAGAGAAAAGAGAAATTGATCCTTAAGGGAAGCCCCTATATGAACATATCAATAATTACCTATTTTTCTAATTTTGTGGAAAATAGAACGATATATTTTAATATGATTTATATGATATAAATCATATCATGATAAATTATTTATGCTTGTTTATTCTTTTTGATTGGTTGTATTAAAAATATGATTTATAAGATTCAGAAAATCATCAATAAATACATCTGATTTCATGCTAAAATAAGCTTCAAACATTTTGAATTTAGAGGCCTTCAATTCAGTTTCAAACCGCAGTCAAGTTTTTACACATTTGGCTTAATGAGTTGGTTTATGAACCGCAAAATTATGGTTCAAACCACGGTTTGAAATTAAAAGGAAAAACCATCCTAGCAGACCCATAATCTATCTTTCTTTCAAATCCAGGGTCAAAAATATCTTGTGAACCTAAAATTATTTCAACTCCATACTTAGAGTGGCCCCTGGACTTTGTATAGCATGAATATCATAAATGCCACATCACAGTAGTGGTAAAATAAATGTGTCTATTTTACAAAAGATTACTATTGTAAATCAAGCCATAATTTTTCAAGGATCTATGCCAAAAAATAAGACCAGGAATGCTGAAGTGGAAAGAGAATACCTTGCAATTATACGTTTTTGTTTTTTGGTCAGACAGGTGATTGAGGCTACAATGATTCAATTTAATTAAAACAAGGATGAAATGTACTATTGAAACCTTAATATTCTTTTATGCAGTTAAAGAAGTCTTAATTCTACATTCCTTCCTTGTTTCGATTAAATAAAATTTTGATTACCATGGCATCTAAAAATTTGTGCTTTTGACTTTTTTTCTGACAATTCTGGAGTCCTGATTTTACATCTGATCCTGAAAAAGTCTTGTAAGTTATTTCTATAAATGTTTTCATTTGCATTGAAATATAACTGGAACATTTCTTCCCATTTCAGGTGGTAGTAAACGCTTTAATAAAAGCAGTGCCCTCCATCTTTAACGTGCTCTTGGTCTGCTTGGTCTTCTGGCTAATCTTCAGTATTATGGGCGTGCAATTATTTAATGGCAAGTTCCATAAGTGTGTGTATAAATCAAATGGTAGCGTAGTACCAGCAACTGAAGTTGACAACAGAAGTGAGTGTGACGAGAATAAAGCAGCATACGAATGGAAAAACTCACCAATCAATTTTGACAACGTTTTAAATGGATATCTGGCCCTTTTTCAAGTGGTTAGTAGACCTTTCTCTTATTGCTGGTTTATTTGTTGTTGTTGTTTTTCAGAAACCATCAACCAAAATCATGTAAACAGTCAACTTCAGTTCTCAAGAGATTCTGGCTGGCTGGCTAGCTGGCTGGCTGGTTGTATGTAAGAGTCATACAAACAGGCCAAACCAATGGAGACAAAGGGATGAAAATTTCAACATATAGAACATTTACATTATATCAAGAAAAAAGTTGTTTTTTTGTTTTATTTTTTGAAAATCCATCCCCAAATAAGTTTGTTTTGTTTCTTTATTTAAATTTATGCATTAATTTCTGCCTAGTAGCCTTCACACTTACTTTTTTGAAAATTCAGACTATTTAGTGATGCCATAAAAGGTTAGAGAAGTATCTTATTCACTGATCACTCTTTTTTCTAATTTCCCAATCATAATTTTACATTTTTCAATTGATCACCTCCAGAACTGCATGCAGACAAAAGACATTGATCACATGATGGTTTCTATTGAGTGATTAATAAGACATGATCTCATTAAAATTGACAAAATGGTGATAATTCACCTCAGTAACTTACCTTAGTTGAGATCATTTCTAACAAAAGCTAATTTCAGTCCTGTCTAAGGCTTTGTGGGCATTCTCTTCATTCTACAGTCACTATATATTGTACAGCATTTGTGTTAATATAATATGTACTGGCTTGGTGTAGAGAGGTCATTGCTCAAATAATGTTTAAATGCATTTACAGTAGTGGCATTTACTGTATTGGTGTGAAGACTATTCCATGTGCTGATAAATCTGAATGTTAGAAATCTGTCATGGATACCTTGAGGCATTGTTGTTGATACTTGAAATTGTGACCTCTTGTGTTATGATAAAGAGAGGATGTTATAACCATTATTGATATTTGACTCGCATTTTCTTCCATCTTAATTTCTGTTGCTTTTCATCACAACTACTCAAGATCAATAAAAGTATTCTGAAGTTTCAATACTCTAGGCTCAACAGTATCACAGATTAGGAGGATACTGATTCAAGTTTAATCTTCTAATGAAAACATTTCAGAATCTTGAATATTTTTTATTTTATACATTTTAGGCCACATTCAAAGGATGGATTAATATCATGGCTGATGCAACGGATATAAGAGACGTAAGTATTATATCTTCTAGTCAGAAACAAACAAAATAATACACATATTGAGTAAATCTAACCAAAACTACAAAAAAGTTGAAGTTGGTGCTAACAATTAAAACAAAAATAGGAAATCTTTTGCAATATGTTGTGGTAACTCTAACTTTGTGAAACTATGGCCAAAACTTTATTATGGAAGGATAGAGAGCATAGAAAAAAGTTTTTCAACTCGACACATTGGCACAACAGTTTTTCACAAGAAACTTTTGTAGACATGTGACATTTTTCAAAAAATTAGTTTTTCCGTGGAAACATTTACACACACTTGATGTCTTTTAAAAAACATTACAGATTCTCAAGAGTTTGTTTTCCATCAAGCTTTTCATGATAATTTTTTATGTATTTGATTTTGGGGATTTGACATTATTATCCGCTGTAACAACGATAAATAAAAATTACATGTTAATAAATAATGAATAATGATATAAAAATATCATTGATAAATAATAATAAATAGTAAGATATATAAATGATAATCAATATCAAATCAAATAAATACTTGGTTTTTAATTTGACCAGTTGCATTTTAATGGGATCCCCGTCATCATTAAGATTTTTTGTACTTTCTATCCATTCATGATTAAGTTTCAGTGATGATATCTTGAACTCAGAGAGTTATCTCAATAAATTGCAAAAGATTGAGAAAAAAGATACACAATGAAAAGTGACTTTATGAAAACAGATTTTATTGCTTAAAAACATTTAAATAACACAAGAATAGAAGAATAGCAGAAGAGGAATAGCAGTATAGGTAAAGTGCTAAATATTATTCAAATATAAAATATAATCTTACTTTGCATGAATTTATTACACTATTTTAAAGTAATGTCACAATTTTAGGAAAAGAAATAAAAACCCTTTCAAATATAACCAAAGTTCATTTGTTCATAAGATAATCATCATCATTAGCAATAACATAAGTGGACATCTTATGCAAAACTGTGGCTGGCAGAATATAAGATGGCACGAAAAATTTGACAAGTTCAGAAAGTATTGGCTCCACAATGATCATAATAGAGAGGTCTGGGAAAGGTGGATGTCATAAATGGGGAGGGTTTGTGTAAATAAGGGGCCCCCTTCAAAGTGCAAGGGCAAAATGATCGCATTCAGCTGTCTATTTTGGGGTGGAAGAGTTCTCAAAGTCCTGATGTTGCTGTCCATTTCTGGTCTTATTATCATGTTGATGTTTATTTTGGGTGTTATTCAAGCATTTTTTAAGAGGTTATTCAGACCCCAGGGGGCCATGAAAAAAATTGCTAATCTCAAGTGTCACCACCTTTTGAATAGTAAGGAGCATTTAACCCTTCCCTTTTTGGGGGATGTTTTCAAGAAATGGTAAATGGTTAGGAGGAGTTAATCCTTGTTTTTCGGGTGATCATAAGTCTGTTTATTTATTTAAATCTATATATACATACATATGATTTATGTATACTCCATCTTTTTATCATATGCATGTATTATGTATGTATATGCATACACACATCTAACTACATATGCATTTATATACAGGCATATATACTCACACATACATATATACATACATGTACAAATGTGTGTATTATGGTCCAGAGTTCTGTTTCTAGGACTTTGAACTCAAGGAACATTCTTCAAGATTAAAGGCTCCCATGCGATGTTCAGCTGTACACTAGATCTAGTGAGGAGGTTATTGGAGCCTAGCAAGTGTGTTACTCCTTCAAGTTTCTCTCCTTCCAATGCAGCTCCCTGTCAAAAATTTAGGTATCATGCCACAGAGATCGGTGACTTCTTTTTTCATCCATACATGATCTGCCAAGCCTGACTTAGTGGCCTCTCAAAAGGTGACAGCCTTTTGGTGATTTTCTAGTCTTACCTTCAAAGAGCTGGTCTCATAACTACAACATGGAATGCAGTACATACAATTCATGGTCAGGTTCATGTTTGATGGAGTAGTTTTTGTCAAGTGTCTCTGGAAGATGAGAATTGTCCTAATATTATTAGGACTGCAGACCTCTTGAATCCTTTCAGATATACCTTTGATGTAGAGTAAACAAAATGTGTTGGTTGTTTGGCCATTGTTGTCAACACTTTTACCACTATCTATGAAAGCTGATGTGATGCTTGAGGGATATTGTTTCTCCCAAGGTGGTTTATGATGTTAATCAACACTTACTGGTATTTTTTTTTGATCATTACCTATTTGTTTGGCCTGATGTTGTAGGCTGCAGTTGATTAGGCACTGATCAGTGAAGGTTGGCTTAAAATGTACAGATGTCTTAACCCCCTCCTCTTTGCGAGTGATTAGCACATCCAGGTCAGCTAGTTGTCTGTTTTTTTTTCCATTTTGAAAGGAATGTAAGGTTTCATTGAATTCATGTGGTCCAGAATAGTACTCGTGTGTCTTCCTGGTAGGGCTATAGGATGAAGGAGTCATTCACATATCTAAGCAAAATGGTTGGTCTCAAAGAAGCTGATAAGGCTATCTTTATGTTAGTCAAAACTAGGGATAATGGCAATCCCAAAGCCATGCACTCTTTCTGCCAATATATGTTGGACTCCAATTTGTGGTATTTTGTTTTCACACAGAAAGTTAACATGTCAATCAGGATACTGGTACATTCCCCTAAGGAGTGGTCTGATTTCAGTTTTCCTCAAATCACTAATAGAGCTTCATTTGTAGGAACCTTTGTGAACTATCTCACAATGTCAAAGCTTACTATTTGGTTAGAGAGAAGTGGGCAGAGCTTTTCACATAGGATAGAGATTTACTTATTTGTTGGTTGACCATACTAAGGAAGTGCTCAGTGGATGGCATGCTGTGCCCAGCAAGTGACTACAGGCCTCAATGGAATCCCATCTTAATGGATTTGATGTAATAGCTTGCTATATTGTTGGATCAGCTGTATATATACGGAGTTGGTGATGTGTGGTGGTTCTTATTTTTGTTTGAGAACTTCGTGACAGCTTCCTCTCAATGTATTTAGTTAGATCTTTTTGAACTTGCAATAGTCTGAGACTAGGCTTGCCAATTTGTCAGAGCATTTTTAATTGTCTCTTACCACTATCAAATTTCATTTGTTGGCTAGTAGAATTATAAAATTTGTGTCCTTCTGCAAGGTTCTGATAGCCGTTCTCTTCTCTTTTGTGGTGTTCAGTTTGGAAGGCTTGGCTTTTTACAGTACGTGTTTCATTTTTCATTGCAATTTGTCTGTGTCCCGGAGAGTTTTAAGGTCACATTTTTTATGGGGGCAATCACATTCAGGAACGGAATACCATTAATGCTCATAGCAAAATTGAGACCTTGTTCAAAACAGCTTCCTCTAGGGCACTGAAAGACAGAAAGATGCAACCAAATATCTTATACTCCTCCAACTTCATTGACAAAGGTAAATTAAGTCCAGGTGAAAGACAATCAAAACGAAGCTATTCAGAGAATTTGATATACAAATTTTAGTGTAACATTCAATAGAAACAAAGCAGCAAATCTAGATAATTCATTCCAAAATGGTTTGTTCTTACTTTCATATTTTGTTTCATTCTTATTCCTTAGTTCTTTATCAGCAGAAAAATGCAGTTGTTGCTAAAATATCATTGTGGTAATTGATTCATTAATTTCCTCTTACAATCAGAATATGCTGTGTCACTATACATGTATTCATTTAGGTGAATGAAAGTTTTTAAGTATCTTTCAAAACAGGAATCGATGTTGACCCCTAGGGGTCAATGGAACTATCCAAAGAATCAATAAATAATGGAGTTGAAAGAAGGTCAATAAAAGTTGAGAGGGTTCTATTGAATATTTGATACATTTTACATCATTTGACATAGTTATATTCTTATTTACTTTGTATTTTATTATTGATTTCTTGTTAATCTCTCAATTTTGAGACTAAATTATATACTCTGGATTTGGTACGTTTTTGGAAGAATTGGTACATTTTAGGAAGTGTTATTGTTACATTTGATAACCTTCCTTTGGCTGCCCCGCTTGGGAGTTGATGAACAAACCATGAAGGAATCAATTGTCTAAAAAGTTTGACAACCCCTATTTTAAATAAATCTTATGATAGTATGAATTATATCAATGAACCATTAAAAAATATACTGATTTAGTCAAAACCAATGACCTTGAATATAACACCTTGATTTGAGTTAGTGCATTTTGGCAGCCATATTGAATTACATGATTATATTCAATGTGTTATATTTGTAATAAAATTAATTTTGTTTTTTTTTCTTTTTGTCTTTTACAGATAGGGGACCAACCTATTCGGGAAAATTCAATTCTAATGTACCTATACTTTGTTTTGTTTATCATTTTCGGATCATTCTTCACCTTGAACCTTTTCATTGGTGTCATTATAGATAACTTTAACCAACAAAAAAAGAAGGTAAAGAAATTTTTCTCTTTTATCATTGCTTTGTATTTTGTATCTTTCAAGCAAAATTTTAAAATTCAGTTTTTATTTTTACAGCTATGAATGTATAAATTCTTGTTTTTTCTTTTCGCATACGATTTTAAAATTCAGGTATACCTTGATTAGAGCAGTTAATTCATTTCAACATTTTCCGTACTGTTCAAAGCCGCTCTGTTCAATGCCTTATAATTCAATGTTTTTTCATTTTCGATTATACTTAGTTAGATTAATACCTTAATCGTACTCCATCAATCTGCAGTCAACCTTGTTGGATGGGAGTTATGCCCCTTCCACAAGAAACACATATTAGTATATGATAGAGAAACTGATACGCTTGTTATGCGTCGATGAAGTAGATTCTCTGGAAGTTAACAGGGTCTTTGTAGTTCATCTTATGGTTTATGGAATGACAAGGATACATGTGGTAAATCTGAAAGAAAAATTTTATTTGGATGCATGGTGAAGTTACTCGCATGAAGTGAGCCAAAATTTCAGAACCTATTAGAATCAACATGCACTCTTCAAGGTATTCCTGTAGAGTTTTTAGTTTTGAAGCTACAAATCCTATATTACAAATGAAAGATAAAAAATAAGATGCCAGTGTTTGAGTGAGCACTTGAGTAAACCCTTCACCCATAACTGCCTTCCAATTGTTCAGGCAGTAGTAAGCATAAAAAAAATGTTTCATCTGCTACCAGCTTTGACAGAGCTAGAGAGTATCTACATACATATACAAGCCTAACTGCTGCAGGGTCAAACTCCACTCCACTTCTATTCCAACTAAAGAAAATTACTGCAACCTCTGTACTCTATGTATGTATAATAGATAGAAAGTATATTTTTAGTATAAATGCATTTATTAGTAAGAACTTGTGTATTTGCTGCATAAATTTTTATAGATATGCAAGACTTGTCAGTTTGGCTCAGTCTGTAAGAAAGCCACCCACCAAACAGGTGGTTGTGATTTCAAATTACTGGAGGGCAATCTTGATTTTATATATTGCTTTGGTTTAATGCAATGGGACAGATGAACAGTGACGAGTTTACTCCCTTGAATAAGGTGAGGATTGTTGTTACAGTAGAGAAATTTGGACTGGAGTTTGACAAGAAGTCAGTGTCCATTGCTTTGTAATACACAAAACATTTCATGGAATGTTTTCATTCATATCTAAGAGTGTAGACCAGATACTTCAATAAAATTATAAAACAATTTAAAAATGATTAAGTAATTTAAATATCTTCTTTGAAGTTTGAATTTTGGTTTTAATTGCAAGAAAATAACAGAAAGTAAGTTGTAAAAAAACAGTACTTTTCCATAGAGTTTTAAACTGTTTTTAATATCAATATAAGTCATCCAAAATTACACCATAATTGACATCCGCGAACAGAAAAATCTAAATTTCATAATCAAAAACCTTTCAAAAATGAAGTAACCGTTATAGAGATAGGATATAGTGAAGAATACATTTGTTTACAACTGGTGTCTGTTACTTGTCAAGTCAGTTTGAAGGTCAAGTCAGTCTTCAGCCACATTTCGTTATTCCTTTGCCGAAAAAAGCCCGCTTAGATTTATCCAGCTGAAGTATAGATTACTAAAAATGAGGAAACATGATTTTATCTATTATGACAAAAATCTATTCCCAACATTAAAGCACTGCCATATGATTGGCAGTACTCTAGTATTGTAATATATTCGACATCATGGTTTGACCTCAGAAATTCATGATTATACGTGCCAATGTAATGCATCAATGTTAAGTGTGTTACAATGAAAGCAAAGCATGTAATCAGGTCACATGATTTGTGTATACGTGTGATTACATGGTTATGACCATGAATACATGTTTTTTTAAAAAGACCAGGTGGCCACAGTGGTCAGTCAGATGTGCAGCAAGAAAAGTCAGCCAGAAAGACGGAAATCAAGGGAGCAGTGCCAAGAAGTGCAGGTCAGTGTCAGCAGAAATGTAAACCACAGATTTCACATGGGTCCTGCCTCTCATCCATGTGGTGCGAGGTGGTCAGATGATTTGATGGCAATCACTGGCCTTGGAAAAGAATGAAGTATTATATCGCATTGATGCTGTTTTGGATTTTTGAATTTGTTACAATTTGTGTTTCAAAAAACTTGTTTATACAATTACGTAACTGACCATTCCATGACGTTGTTTTTATTACAATATACAGGAATACCTCTTGATTAGTGTGGGATTTGTTGTAGTACTGTTATGGTATTGCTCTTCAAATTGATGTAACTAAGTATAGGCTGAAAAAAAAGCACATTAAGTTATAACAAAAGCTTGAGCAGTGCATTTTGAATAGTACGAAACATTTTAGAACCAATTAACCACACTAATCCCGGTATACCTGTATATACTTTTTATTACAATCAAGTGCTTTCCAGAGATTATACAAAGCTAAGTAAGTATATACAGTATGTTAAAATGTATTTTATTTATGTATATGTTTTTTTAATTGCTACTTCACCTAGAACAAAATGAAAGGATTTCTCTTCAAGAGAAGAGCATGTGACAGTTTCATTCAAGTAGAGGAGTTGATGGAACTAGGCAGAATTTTACCTTCTGCCACACAATCATCAAATTCTGTTGACATTATTAGCCAGACACTGTACAAAGCTAAGTAGAATATACAGTAAGAACTTAGACTAAGCTAAAACTGAAGACCTTTAGCTTATGTTCTGCTGTTTTGTACAAGGTCTGGGTTCTGATCATATTCAACCAGCTTTATTATCAGTCACACCTTCAAGGGGAAGTAGATCTCACAAGTCCTCACCCACCCACCTGCCTAGGAGAAGGAAACTCCAATGGAAAACCTGTGATCTTCGATAATTACTACCATCATCTCATCTGTTTGCAAGTAACCCCTTGATTTAATTGGTGACATTGGTAATGTCCATTCCATACTCTACCAGGAAAATTCACTTTGTGCAGATTTGAGGACTTTCTACAGTACTGTTTCCACAGAGAAGTGGCAATGCCATAAAACAGAATCCCCTCTGGTTGCAATCTTTCTCCTGTATCCCCAGTGGATGAACTTGCCTATCTCATGATCACCCACAGACCTGCAACAGATGTGATACCCTTCTAGAATCCTTTTCTGTGAAGTCAATTCATGATGATGATGATGATAATTACTTTTTATTACAATATATCTACTTTTGTAAAATTTCTCTCATTGATCTTTTTCTTGCTGGTTTTATGGTTGTATATTTTATTATTGCAGATCCATATAAATAACAGTTTAATTTGCATTTATAACCAGCAATGAAAACTGAGGATGCTTATATTCACCTATCCCTACAGCTTTTGAGAAAGGCATAAATCACTCCCCCATTACTACCTTACCAACCAACAGTAATAGCAAACAGTAGTAGCAGTAAAAATATTCACGTTTATTTCCACTTTCTGGCAGCTAATTTGTTCCTGTTCATATACAAGACTGGATCAATAAGTCTGTAGCCTGACAAAACTACTAACTGAATTATTGATCTGAAATTTTCTCTCTATAATGTTCATTATATGTGATCAATAGAGGAACGTTGGGTAAAATGCATTGACAAGGAAGAAGATTATGTTAACAAATAAATATTTGTTGTGTAAAATGAATGCTTTTCCATCATTAGGCTACGGACTTATGTAAATTGTTCTTTACTTTGCTATATTATTTAAGGTACCTCACAATCCTTTAAATCAGCACTTCTTAAACTATTCTAGTATCATTCACTCTCGAGTCTTTATCATAAAATTTCATTCATCCACAAGTAAATTTTCTTATGCCTTCAATCAGTTTTGTCTTTTCATCCTTTGTACAAAATTTTATAGATAATTCAGTTTGTATCATGAGAAAAGAACAAAAAGTTAACTCAAAATATTATTAGAACTTTTTTAATTCTTATAAAGTAAAGTTACTAAACAACTGTCCTTGAAGTCAGAATTATATTCTTATGAACAATACTCCCTTATTAATCAGAAAATTACTTTTTTAATTATAAGATACATAAACATCTGAGTAAATCAAGTCTTTCACCCTTCATGTGTCATTTACACTTCATTCACCTCCCCTAGGTTCATTCACCCACCCAAAATAATTTCATTTACCCTTGGGTGAATCATTTATAATGGAGCTAAAGTAAGTATATTTAAACAAAACTGTTGCTGATGTATGATATGCAATGACATTGTGTCATGATGTTTCATTTAAGCTGACATTTTGTCAAATTTTCTTTTTTTTTTTCAATTGATAATTAGCCAACAGATGTTATGTCGAACTGACAATTGGGTTTTACTTCTGAATTTGTATACTTATATTCATATTTCACTTTGTAAAAAACTCAAACTTCAATCATATGTTGATTTATTTGAATTAAAAAGATAACGGTTTAATTTTTTTAAAAATTAGCCAAATATCCACTTCATTGGATGGGTATCCAGCTAGAGCATATTAATGCCTTGTCTTCTTTCTTAATTACCTGTTTAATTAGTGTATTTATTACTAATTTAGCTGCATAAAAGAGGCTTCGTTCTGCTTAACACTTTCCATATTGTTTTAGGCCGGTGGATCTTTGGAAATGTTTATGACCGACGACCAGAAAAAATATTACAAAGCCATGAAGAACCTTCAATCAAAAAAACCCACCAAGGGCATTCCAATGCCTAAGGTAAAGTCCATGATTTCTCTTATTTTTTCTCGCCATTTCTCTTATGTCAGAGTTGGAAATTTCAGTTCTCATATCTATTAGGAACAAACAACCAAAACTGTTAAGTTGGCTGGCTATGTATATTTTACATGTACAGGTCACACTAATCTAGCTCGTTTTTTTGAAAATTACCTCTACATAAGTTTTTAATGGGAGGTTCATTTTGCAATGTAAGTTTATGCTAAATTGATCTTTAGCTTGTGTCTGCTTGTTTTGAGGAAGATCAAGCTTTTTTAGTGATCACTGCCCAGTGAAAGGAGAGAGAAGTAACTTATTCATTGATCAATCCTTTTTCAAATTTTTAATTGATCACCCTTAACACGGCATGCTGCCAAAAAAATTGGTGTGACAGTTTCTGCTGAATGACTCACCAGACCTGTATTATTATGAATATCTGTATATCGATCTATTTGTATATTCATTTCTGTAACACAGCCAGAACACTACACCACAGTAAGATTTTTGTCTGCACAATACCTTTGTATATTTAAGAAATGGACATATTTGGTCAAACAGAAATGAATTATAAATTGGGTTATATTATATAGAAACTTATTTAACATGATCTACCGTCATTACACGGTTAGTATATCACTCAATTTAGACAACGTAAATAGAGTAAACAATTGAAAAAAATAGGGCTGCTGTGGGAATCGAATCTGCCACCGAAAGGGTAACCGCTCCAGCATAGTGATGCTCTTATTATTGAGCTAAACAGTCCCCTGTAATGTAAAGGCCAAATAACTGCTTTCAACCCAAATTCTCATCTCGTTTATTGTTGGTCTATTTGTCTCTCTTGAGACTTCTTGAAGAGCTGTACTCTTAACATCATTTGATGAACAGTGTTTAGAATTAGAATTTACAGACAGTTGTGTTTGTATCTGTTAATGTTTGTAACATGAACATTTGTAAGTAAGGGTGTGCCTGTAATGAATCGAGTTCTTTAACTGCCTTGTTTTCTTGTCTTCATTTTTTTTTCTTGATTTTATAAGTCAATCTTTGTTTTCTCTTTACAGTTCAAAATCGCTGAATGGATGTTCCATTTAACAACAAACCAGAAATTTGACATTGCAATCATGATGGTGATCTTACTCAATATGATCACTATGGCTATGGAGCATTATAACATGAGTAGAACATTTGAAGACTTCTTGAAGTATATCAACATAGTATTCATCGGGATTTTTACAGGGGAGTGTGTGATGAAGTTAATGGGACTTCGTTTCTATTATTTTAAAGAACCATGGAATATTTTTGATTTTGTAGTAGTAGTACTTTCAATCCTGGGTAAGTTATCTATCTTTCTCATTTTTCAACTTTTTCTTGTTTTCTTTTTTTTTTTAATCCTTGGTGTGTCTTTCAAAGCAGGGTTCATTTAAAGAAGTTTGCAAATCAATGGCATCACCGTGGTTGGTGTCACCAGCATGAACTTTCACCCATATCAGACCAAACAGATTCTTTAATGTTTTTTGTACAATGTTACTCATGAATTGCAATTCTTGTATATGAATAAATGTAATGGGAATAGTAATGACATAAAAAACTAATAGAATGAAAATTAGTTACAATATCATATATTTTACGTTGATTTATGTGGGTAAAGTGAAAATTCCATAAGAAAACAATTGCATCCAAATTATGTTCATTTTAATGTTAAAATAATTGTTATACATGTAATTTATCAATATATGTGATAAGTGTAGTTTTTAAATACTTAAATGTAATATTTCTTAGATTATATGAATACTAACAAAATTGTTTAGTAAAATCTTTCTATATTGGATCGCAGCATTATTAGTAACTGAGCAGAAACCTCTTTTGACTTTCCTCCTCATTTTCCATCAATAATTATTTCATCCTCTAAAAGTTGTTGATATAGGTTCACTAATACTAATTATCACACTATATTGTTGCTAAAACACCAGAGATTCTGACAAAATCTGTGATTATCAAAAAAAACACCCACAACAAAAACAACAGTGCCTACAACTAGAACATTGGGCAAAATTTCTATATACATTAATTTTGGTGTCACCCTGTGTGGTCCGGAATCCCTGTTGACTTTTAGAAATACATCATTTTCATCATTTCTGCTTCATAAAGACAAACAACATAGTCCTCACTTTTATCATCTCTTTGCTTGCACATATGAGGTATGACCCAAAAATTTGGGAAATTTATCCATAAAAAGGATTACAGTAATATTTCATTTTTTCTCTAAATTATGTATTGTCAACTCTGTGTTTTTCCTGCTCAACAGGAACACAAGATGAAATTCATCTCCTTGTTAAAAATAATGAAACAAGCTGTAACAAACATGTTGCTGAAAATAGAATAACTTATCTTACAAGCTACCGTTTTTTACTTTGCACTACTGGGAAAAAAAACCTTCTCTTTCCTTGAATATTCCACCTTAAGAAGGCAGTACAATGGATCAGCCAAAACGTTGTGAGAACAACAAAATTTACAAAAAGTTCAAATGTCCAAAAAACTCCATTTTCAAAAAGATGAGTTAAGGATACATGTTCTAAAAATAAAGATAAGGGCAACACATAACAAAGAGTCATTCATTGACGATAATAAATTCCTTACACCAGATAATAATGTCTAATCCAATAAATGAACCTCATAGCTGCTCTGCCGTTGAACGATTGTTAACAGTCACATGATGTATATTCCACAGAAGATCTGAGTCAATAGATTTGCTGATACTTCATAAGTACTAATAAATATTGGAGCTCTAAGATGACCTACATATGCTTGCATAATGAAATGACACAATAATCGGTATTAATGATTTAAACAATTTCTTTTTTAAATACATATTTCACCAAATGGGAAAAACTTTCCCTTATTTCTTGAATTTAACAACATGAAATGGAAGATGATCAAAATAACTCAACGGAACATCATTTTGTTTCAGGAAGTCACCATTAGCATGTAAACATTCTAATAAAGGGTAGCAATAAAAAGTCCACATTGCCATCTGAGGGGAATTTTATTGGGCTGTTTCAAAGAGCTGGTGGTGAGGTTCACCTCTACCTTTGTTGTTTAAACCATCATAATTGTCAAGTGATTATCATCCACTTATAATGCTTTATGCAGTTTGGGGCAGTACAGTCAGATATTGTTCCATTTCCCTATACTTCCTGAATTCTGCAAGTAGTTTCAGAAGAGTTGAGGCCCAGTTTGAAATAATACCTCCAATTGCCAGAATACAATACTTGTGTACATGAAATAAACTTCAGAGTAAATGTGTGTTGAAAACAAAAATACTTTTGTTACATCCTAATATAAGTTCACCATTGCTTTTGTCAAAACCTCTCGAAAAACAATATCCTCTAAGGTGATTTTATAGAAACTAAAAGTTTGAAATTTTCAATGATATAGAATTTTGACATTCAATAAATTCTGATTTAATAATATGTTATTTCTAACTTAAATCATCTACTTGGGGCTTCTCTTTAGGAAATATATTCCATAGGTAATAAATTACTTTAAGAAAATTATGTACTTCAATTGCAGAACAGAGACGTATGAATTTCTATGAGTCCTGCTTGTTATTATTAATTATTAGCAAGGTCATTTCTATCCATTCTAGTATTAGAAATTTCCTGATGACTAAAAGAAGGACCCCTCCCACTCAAGTAGCGCTAGAAATAAAAAATCCTGCTCAAGTTTTATGATACCAAAGAAAGTTCCCCAAGAAAAAAAACAGATGCAGGATGAAGGATTGATAATCACA
This sequence comes from Thysanoteuthis rhombus, assembly GCA_963457665.1. Taxonomy (NCBI): domain Eukaryota; kingdom Metazoa; phylum Mollusca; class Cephalopoda; order Oegopsida; family Thysanoteuthidae; genus Thysanoteuthis; species Thysanoteuthis major. Next base: position 45,622,640 of record OY735230.1, read on the forward strand.
GTATTATTCCTGAAAAATTCTGCACTTCCAATTCTGGCATAAATGTTTTCTTATCTTTTATTTTTAACTCCTGAATTCATAAATCATAAACTGCTTGAAACTGCTTGTAAATAATGGTGGAACCCTTTAATGAATAGCAGAAAAAATAGTGGAACCCTTCTGTGAATTGAATTTTTAAAAATTGAAAACTTCACTAAATGGTTGATGGGAGATAATTTTAATGAGTTGTTATTTCCATTGTATTTAACATTTTGTTCAATATCTGCTTATCACAGGCCCCCAAAAAGGGGAAATAACCATCTAATGCTTATTTTAGAGTCATCTCACTCATTTATTTCTTTGCAAAAGCATAGAAATGCAGGTGCAATTAGGCCTTTAAATTCTATGTCCTTTCTGGTCTCATCAAATTGCACCACTTTTCTCTCAAAGGCAACACAATGGATCACAAGGTTGTCTAGTAAAGAATTAAAATAACTTTGAATAATATGTAGTCAATATCCAATGAACAAACAAGATCAATCAATGATTTTGTGATTATTTATTGTTCATTCATCTTATCATCAGAATATTCTGAGAGAAAGTGACTCCCTTCACTGTATGTATGATGATGATGATGCGAAAAAACACTGAAATATTTACAGAACCACTCACCCTGCCTTGTTTGTTTGTCAAATACTGATTGCCTACAAGCATGTTATCTAAATTTACTTTTATCTTAAATGCCTTCAAAAATTGTCTTATACACTAATTTAAACAAGAAAAAGATGGGAAAAAGCAAAGAAAATATGGAAAAGAGCATAGGAAAGATACAAAAAGGCAAAGAAATAAAAAAAAAAGAAAAAAAGATGGTTAAAAGCAAGGGAAAGATTGAAATAAAAAGCAAAAAAGATACAAAAACAGAAAGAAAAGATGTAAAAGAGCAAAGGATAGATAGAAAAAAGCCAAGGAAAGATGGTTAAAAACATAGGAAAGATATGAAGAGGAAAGGGAATGTACAAAAAAGGTAAAGAAAGATGGAAAAGAGCAAAGGAAAGATGCTAAAAACTAAAGGAAAGATGGAAAAACAAAGGAAAGACAAAGAAAGCAAAGGAAAGGTGGAAAAGGCAAATGAAAGATATGAAAAAAGAAAAGATAGAAAAAGCAGAGAAAAGATGGCAGATGATTGTTATTTATCGAATGAGATTTGGAGGTAAAAATGCAAAGTTCAGCATAAGAAAATTTTAAAATAAAGCTTACAAATAATTATTTGAAATGATAAAGTCTTGAGAGCAACAAAACATTAGAACAGATTTACAAATATTCTGTCGAGGTGTTGCTACTATATCTCAGTGAAATTTCTCAGGTTTTACTAAAGGGGTTCTATTTACAATGTAACTAAAATGTAAAACTCAGCATTGACTTCCAACCGTTTTTTTTTTTTTCTTCTACAAAATATCAAGTGGAGATTATATATCATTTTGTATCAATCACAAACAATGGCTGAATATAATAAAATTTCATCTAATTTAATTCAAATTTAATTCAACCTAAAACATTTTTGATTTATTTAGAATTTCACAGTCCCTCTTTTGTTGAAGATTTTTTTCAATTTATCAATTTGCACCTGGGTTGCACTTGTACTTGGTTTATAAAACCCATTTTAACCTTCAATATTGAAGTGCAAATTCTCAACGAGTAACAAGAATTCTTGAAACTTTTTAGGTAAAAAAAATTCTAAATATATAATGGTATACAGAACTGCCATAGCCTAAAAAAACATAATTTTTTAAAAGTTTAATTAAACGAATCAAATGCACTTGAGCAAGGGCTCTAAGCCTAGGGTAAATTCATCCTCAGAGAATGAATTTTACTAACCCAGAGGATTAAATTTGCTGATTCTGAATTTTTTTTTTCTTTATATACTTTGAAAAAATCATAATTAAAAAAATAAGTAAAAATAAATGAAATAACAATATGTGCTATAATTACTGTTAATTGAACTTAAACTAATAATGTCCAAAACAGTATTCTTCTTACTATCACCTAATATCTTGACAAAACCTCATCGATTGCATGCCACAACTTGAGGGCAAATTCACTTTCGAAAAGTCAACGGGGATAAAAAGGATGGAAAAGGTTGGAAACACCTACACTAGGGCAAATCATGTAGCAAAAAAATGGTTACATTTTAAATCTTTAAAACTTGAAAAGAAAAAAATGATGAGGATTCATTTTGCGTTCGGTCAACATCAAAGATTTCTACAGTTTAATATTTTGGGGAGTTGGTAGCAACAATACCTTCAACAGCAGGTTCGTTTTATAGTGTTTTGTATGAATTTAGTTTTTCTTCAATAAGTACGTTTTCCTTCTCCTCTAAGTGGCAAGACTCCTCGAAGTTAAGGGAAATAGCTAAGTTGAGACACATAGATACAGAGATTTGGAAGAGGGAAAACATAAGGTTGCTAAATTAGCCGTTTTCGGCTATATCTGGCTGATTTTTTTCCCCAAATTTAGCTGGTAAAAAATGTTGATTGTTTAAATTACGTTTCTACTTAAATCAAACAACCTCAATGATGAGTCGTTTTCTGTTATGTGTTTTACTTTTCCCGACTTGTCCCTTACTTCTTGGTTCTCCTTTCCTTCCTTTGCCAAGGGACAAAGTCTTGTTCCGACAAACAGCGCTCGCCGCTCGGTCACTTCATTGAACCCTCTTAAAGACTCGTGTATTTTTTTTTTCAAGGCTATATTTCCGATGCAGAAACAATGTCTCATTTTATTGTAATTTTTTTTTTTTAACTTTACAAATCAAAATTAAAACTTGAATTTTTTTTTAATCTAAAAATTGAAATCAATTTCGAAATTTTTGGTATGTCTTGAATAACTTTTTCTTTTTTTCTTTTTCTTTTTTCAGGTATTGCTTTGTCGGATATCATTAAGCAATATTTTGTTTCACCGACATTATTGCGTGTAGTTCGTGTCTTCCGTGTGGGGCGAGTTCTTCGTCTTGTGAAGTCAGCAAAAGGTATCCGCACATTGCTCTTTTCACTAGCAGTGTCATTACCCGCACTTTTCAACATTGGATTGCTTCTTTTCTTAGTTATGTTCATTTATTCGATGTTTGGAATGTCATTCTTTATGGATGTCGGATATTTCGATGGAATCGACGATGTGTTCAATTTTCAAACATTAATTCAAAGTATGATTCTTTTGTTTCAAATGTCTACGTCAGCTGGATGGGATGGTGTATTAGCTGCGATTATGAGAGAGCCTCCGAGGTGTGATCCAGATCTTAAGATCTTTGGGTCAAAAAATAACAATGGTAACTGTGGTAACTACGGCATGGCCGTTCTGTTTTTGGTAACGTATCTAGTAATCAGCTTTCTTGTTGTAATCAACATGTATATTGCAGTGATTCTGGAAAATTTCAGCCAGGCCACAGAAGACGTACAGCAAGGTCTCACACCAGATGACTTTGATATGTACTATGAGAAATGGGAGAAGTTCGATCCCAAGGCTACTCAGTATATTGCGCTAAGTGAGCTCTCAGACTTTGTTGATTTCTTAGAAGAGCCATTGCAACTACCTAAACCCAACCATTTCATGCTTGTAAAATTGGATATTCCAATTTGTGAAGGTGAAAGAGTGCACTGTGTAGACATTCTAGCAGCTCTGACAAAGAACTACTTAGGCACACTTGATGATCCTTCCGCAGAGAGCACAGCACAACCAGAGGCAGAAAAGGTAGATTATAATCCTATTAGCTCAACACTGCGTAGACAAAAAGAACATTTTGCAGCTCGGATAATTCAAAGAGCATGGAGAAGATATCGCGCGAACAGACCACACTCGTCTCTTCCACCTCCCCCATCATATGAAGAGAGTTGTAAAAGACAAGATGAGATTACCCAAGAACCAAACGACAAATCTCCTACAGGATCTGCCACAGAGATACAAACTGAAGTTAAAACTGTTGAACTCTACCCAGAAAGTGGGGTGGTTGCCTGAAGTGCTGTTTTATACTGTTGGACAACTTCCCAAACTGTAGGTGGCAAATTCCAGCACCTGTGAAAAAAAAAAGAAAAGCAAAAAAAGTAAGAAAGAAAAAGAAAAAATAATAACAACAACATCTTTCTACCTTACTAAATCCACGCCTGCAATACTTAAGGACAATGCGGGCTCCTCTTAACTTGCGGACCCATGTCCCGAGTGAGCAGGTGAGGTGTTTGGTGGAGAGCTAGAATAAAATGACAGGATAAGCAGGAACAACAGGAGATGATGGAGGGAGGAAAAAAAACGGAGGAAGAGGAGGATGAGGTGGATCGGTAACGATTTGAACGGTTGCTATGGCAGCAGGCAGTGCTTTCTTGAATGATGAGCTGATATGATTGCGCAAAGCCAGCTCTGCAACATTTGCTTTATGAAGTCTTTCAAGCTTTGTTTTTAGGGGGGTGTATTTTTATTTTCAGGGGGGTGTATTTTTATTTTAAATGCAATTTTATTATCTTTTGAATTAAACAGCTCATCACTGCAGTTTTGCAATTCATACTGGAAAACTAAGCGTGCTCAGGATTTAATGTTCGGACGGCCTTCTCTGGACATTTCAGACTCAGCTTCTTGAAGAAACAGTTAAAAACAAAGAAAAAAGTATTGACACTTTTTTTATCCTGGTAGAATATTATTTGGGATCCAAATACTCTGTTTGCTCACTTTTGTTGTGATACATAATCCATAGCCAATGCTCCTAGAGAAAAAAAAAACAGCCAGTTATAGGAGCACAGAAATTTTGCTTACTGCAAGAAATGAATCACCTTTCTAAGAATCTCTCTCTGGCTTGATTCTTTGATTAATTTATTGCAGATTTTGTAACAAGGATCTTCAAGGTTTGCTTGCGTATTTACTAGCGAAAATCATTTACCACCGCCCTTGCTATTTGGATTAAGATGTTGCTCCGTTTAGAAAAAACTTTTTTTTAAATCCATCTATATCAGCCATGAAACAAAAAAAAAAAAAGACAACCAGAATATAGTTCCATCAAATTAATATTAATCAAAATAAAACAATCATTAATTATGAATTTTCAGCATATTTATAAATTGTCAGTTAGGTGAAGATTTTCTGTATTTTCCCGCACCTAGCTCCGGTTTCAAGCCAGTGGAAGTTAAGAAAGGTGATGTCAATTCAGCAGCCCACATTGTTCGTTTTATTTTGTTTGAGTCCACAGTATTTAGTCTGCGGTCTTCCATTTGGTTTTCTACAACCCGCTATATGTGTGAAAAAGTATTCACTTAAAATGCCTGCAACATTTTTAGATGATTGCCCTACCTAAGTGTAACCCAGTCAAAATTTGAGACTGAGTTAAGTCTCCAGGTAACCCTGACTGGGGTTTGGCTGCCCCATCGCTGGTTGGTATACTGATCGGCCAATCAGTTTGCCCTATGAGTATGAGATAGAAAATACGTAATTGAAAAGAAATAAATCTTAGACACAAGATCTCAAACTTAATTGAAATTTTGCAAATTGAGTTACAGATCTTATATAACCAAGATGATTAAAAAAAGATAATGAAAAGCATTGAAGATTTTCCTAGCAACATAGTTTTCTTTGTTAATCAGTGATCAAAACTTCTCTAACAAGAGTCTCTCAAAAATTGATGCAAGACCCTCTTGGGAGAAAATGTCACTTATCAAATTTAATTACTTATTTTACTCAAGTTAAAAGAAACACAACATCGTTAAAAAATCTCAAGAAAACTAAGACTGCCACATTGTTCATCTAACATACTAAGTAACACATGCTTAGAACTTTCGAAAGACCTAGCAATGAAAAGAAAAAAACTTTTCATCCAAGTTGTTAGGTTTCTACACCACATGGAAAACGGTTAGCTCAGGATTAAATATCCAGGCGGCCTTCTCTGGACATTTAAGACTCAGCTCTCTAAAAAAACCATGTACCATAGATAAAAATATTCTTGAATTTCCTTTCCTCCAACAAATGAAATTATACTTATGTATATTCAACTGGAAAATTATAGGAGAATTGTTCAGTGGTGTGTGAAGAAGGAAAATATAATTTCTAGCCAACGAAATGCTTTTACCACAATGTATGCAAGTTATCCATGAGATCTTGTTTTGCTTGTGATAAGATGTTTTCATCAAATATGAAAGCATGTTATCAATCTTATAAAGGCGAAACAAATTAACATGGAGATATTTAACAGTAACTCCAATTTAATCAATATCTCGTACTCCAAATCCATATAATTCTGTGATTAATCGCTACAATATTTAAGGTAGTTCGTATTGGGGCAGCTAAATTCCAGGTGCTAATTTTATTCTGCCAAAGAAAACCAAATTTGTCCCCCCCCACATGCTCATGCTAAAATAGCTCAATATGATCATCTTACATTTATTGTGCAAAAAATAATTATGCTGTACGGAGACAATATTTTGATGGTTTTACGTACATAAGAGTATTGTGATTTTAAGAGGTACCTCACAGTGATTTTCATGTGAGATGAAAAAGAAAACCCCTAAGATTTTGTCTGAAAGTTGATTAGTTTTAGACACAGCTTATTATTTATTATCATTTGGATAATTGGCATTTTTTTTTATATATATATATATATATTAAAGTATACAGATATACATATGTATATATATATATATATATATATATATATATATATATATATATATATATATATATATATACGTACACACATATATATATATAAGTTATTGCTGCATTTTCTATTCATTTTCTTTTTCTTTTTTTTTTAAATTTGTATTTTGAATGAATTGATATAAAAATGCATTGATATTTTTTTTCCATACCAAATCAATGCATCTGATTGAAAGAGTAAACATGAATTAGGGAGTGAATTCAAAAAGAAAAAAAGACATGAGACAACCACCACAAAATTTTAGAAAAAAAACCTTTTAAACGTCATGAAACTTCGGTAAAATGCTGCACAGCAGTCACACAGCTTGTTGATCCACAGTTGCCTCATGTTTCTTCATGCTTTTACCACAACAAAAGCGATGAAGATTAACATGGTGTGCAATAAGTTTTGGCAAGACGGTGGATACAAACAGCTGCGGATGCAAGTGTAGGCACTGACCATAAAGTGTATCACTTAACAAGACCGTGATCCTCACGAAGGGTGTGTATTTTTGTCAAGGCAAAAAGCATAGTATCAGATCTTGTTATTTAGTTACACTGAATGTAATCATTGTGGAGATAACTTGGAAATCCATAGTCGAAGTCCAACTTATTTCTTTTTATTGACGTATCAGATGACTTCAATCTGACGCAATGTCATATAAAGATTATTTGACCTCTTGACACTTAAATGTGTTAATGCTTAAAGAGGGAAAAAAAGTGTTCTAGATTAATAGAAGGATATTTCAGAACTCTAAAAACAAAAAGAATCATCTGATGACTTCATATTGAAGAATGTGGAATGCTACATATGTCTACTCTTTTATAGTTAGACTTCCTGCCATTCTTGAGCAGGGTGCTCCAACAAAATCGTTATCACAATTATAATTAATTGCATTTAACGATTTCAGTGTTATCATGGGGGAGCCTTTATCACAATACTGCTATTTTCATTGCTGTTACCAACACTTACTGACATATATTCTTGGTAACAGAATAATAAAGATAATACTCATTTGTACACCTCGAAAGTATATTTTATGCCATAAAAAAAAGAAAACAGCTTCTTTTTTTAGTTTTTTTTTCTTATTACTTGCTGATTGAATTTTTTTTTAATTTTTTAAAAATTTTTTTTAGATTTTTTTCCTTTTTCTCAGCTTTGTTGACTGGTCATATTAGGCTATTTTTCCATGAGCAATTGTTATTTCTATTCCTCCATTAAGCAAAAAAAAAATCACAAAATTTTTTGCTGGCATGTTAAGAGATTTGTATGAAGCTTAATATTATTACAGTTTTACAAAAGAATGAATGTGAGTGCATGCATTTATGAGAAGCATAGTATGAATGAACAGACTGTGTGACAGTAACTCTGGGTCATGGGGCCCTAAATGCATGATGTAACAATAAATATGATATTATCAATAATAATAATAATAACTCTGATAATAATGATAATAATAATAATAATGATAATAATGATAATGATAATAATAATAATAATGATAATGATGATGATAATAATAATAATAATAAAGCTCAAATTCTTTTTGATTGTCAATGTATTGTCTACACACCCACTCATGCAACTTTTTAGCAAATTTTTTAAAAATTTATTCTTTATTTGTACATAATCCCCTCCTTTTAAGACTTTTTTTTTTTTCAAAAAGAAAAAGAAAAAATTTCCAAAGGGGAAAAGAATTAGAGATCGATATTTTTTTTTTTTTACTTTAAGAAAATTTCATAATTTCTGCCTTTGGTCGAGTTTATATTTGAATATAATTCCACAATGGTAATATTTATAAACCTCCTACAGCCATACCACATATGTATATATGTATGAGTACATTCTATATATATGTATATATATATATAATGCATGTGTATGTATATGCATAAACACATACATATCTACATATATGTATATGCGTGTGTGTTTACATTTATACGCACACATAAACACACCTCACATACATGTATACACTGACGCACACATACACACTCACTAATCATTTCTACGCTGCACTGTAGGTATTGCAGCTTGTTGGTTGTTGGTATTTTTCTCATAATACAATAGTATCACTATCAACATCATTTTAATATTGCAAAATTTTCAGAGCTTGACATTCTATTTTCTCTTAGTAAATTTTAAAAGAAAATTTATCATGTCACTGATTTGCAACTGAAAAAAAAAGGTTTTCTCTCTAAATATAATATATAATTAGTGTTTCACTCATCAAATTTATTCCCTCATACCTTCTTTTTTTGAAAACTTTTTTTTCAAATAACCGACTAAAACAAAACCCTTTATAATCAACCTTTTGGGGGTTGACTTTTAAATTACTAATGTATGAGTGTCGAAGTCTGCTTCATTTTGATGATACACAGAATTGAAAGTGGTATCCAAAATACACAAAGTTAGCAGTGGCCATCGACTATTTGCCTTAACACTGGCTACTCATTAGGATACAGAAGGAAGCAAGAAAGAAAGTATTTTGTAAAGAGGGTTGACAAATAAAATGGTGGAAGCACACCATTCCAACAACTTTGTATTTGCCTATAGCTAGCTCAAACTTTGCATGCCTGTCACATGACATGTCACATGACAGCAATCTCTCTCTCTCTCTCTCTCTCTCAGGTTTTATATTGAAGATGTAGTTGTACAACTCTAACTTTTGCAAATTACTTACCTTAGAAAATATTATCATCAAAGAAATAAATAAATTTTATTTTATCTTATTTTCAAAGAAAAGCCCATGTGATCTTTTATCTTGATTATATTTAAATGAACTGATAATGACAACAAACAAAATATTTATTAGATTTTTGTTTCTTTCTTTTAATTTGTTAAGCTTGTTATAAACGAGCAGTATTATTGAAATTATGTATTTTAAAGTACTTCAAATTTTTTTTTCAATATCATATCTGTCATGTAGAAAATTATATACAAGATACTCAAGAACAATCAGACATCTAATTAAGTCTAACGTATCAGATTTAATTCAGTCCTCACGTTTTACTGTGAAGTGCAGGCACTGTCAATCATTTCTTTTTTTGAATTTAAAAACAATCCTTGAAGAGACTTCACATAAGTCTGAACATGTCAGATGCCTTCAGAAATCAAAACGGGTGATCCTGCTGACTCAGATAGTAGAGAAATTAATCTCAACCACAATAACAATGACTATACGACCACCAACATTGCTACAATTTTAAAGTCACACGTACAGACTAGATTTACATAAAAATTAATTTGGGAATCACATATAATATTATATAGCGATTTGAACAGAGCAACTATTAGAAAAAACAAAAGGACCCTATCAATCTAAAATAAAGATTTGACTTATCCACATTGTAATGTGATTGTGAGTAGCCTTCAAAGGAACTGTAGACCAATTCGCGAGTGTAGTGAAATCAGTCCTAACTGGGTGCCTGACTACCATGGCCTTGTGTTAGGATTAAGCTAAGCATAGTAAATAACCATTGAAAAGGAATGGTGATCATTTATTACCTACCAAATTTAGCTTCCTCTCAACAAACTTACAGATGAAAAAATAGACAAAAAAGCTTTAGTTTTTTAATTCTAAAATGCTCAATCTGTTTGTGACCTCTAGCCAAAATAGTGCATTGAGGCTATATATATACATTGAATTTAGATACCCCTAAAATGCATTAACTTAAAGAATGTGTAAAAAATAAGGATGATTTGCAACTTGATAACATTTATATATGTAGATTTTTTTTTGGCTTGTATATGTGAATAAATTTGTAATGGAAGCTTGCACCAAGTTATGTGAAGTAATTATATCAGTGTGCAGTATTTATACAAAATCATGATTTCATATTTTGAAGATTACCTTTTTTATTTTGTCTTGAATCTAAATTTACTCCAATCTGAGATGATTTCTATACATAACAAAAACTATTTTTTTCCTTTTTTTTGATGATAACAGTTTATATATTAAAAATAGGGCTTTTAATATAAATATTTAAGGGGAAAATATAAACTTTATTGAAAAAATAATAAGGGTACCCAATGGATTTTGATTTAAGACATACCACATTTCCAATAGATATCAATCAATATTTTCATTAGAACTTTCTTATAAATCTTATATTATTTATCATTATTATCACAACCAGAACCTTTCAGATCACTAGCTTGAAATTGTATTCCTCAAGGGAGAAAAAAGACTAAATTTTAAGATCTTACAGTTTGCATAGTATAGGGCTATGTTTAGAATCATCTACTTTTAAAATGAAGCTGGTTTTAGAATTGATAAAATGAATCTAACATCATTGTTTTCTCATTTTATTCATTAATTTATTCTATAAAACGATATATCTCAACAATTCTGCATAACATGATAATTACGTTGAAACAAAAAACATGTTCATTTAAACTAATGATAACATTTCAATAAAAAAATGAAACTTTTAAAAAAAGTTATCACAGCATCAGTAGGTATAATTTTTGACTCATCCACTTCCTAAACAAAACATGGCTTTAAGTAATCGGGGTTTCCCCCATATCTTGGAATCTACTGGCTCCTTTATATACAGGGTGGGGCCAATGGAAAAATTAATAATAAGAAATAAATAAGTAGAAAGAAAACAAATTTTATATAAACAAGATAGTAACATATGATCCATAGCTTTTTAGTACTACAATTGACAGAAGAGTAGAGTTAAAAAATTAAGAAATTTACCTCAGAGCCAACAACAAGATAAAAATCATAAAGAATAAGATGGAGGACATCTTCCTTATATTAGATGAAAAGCAAAATGATAAATTTATTTTTTCAAGGTTAATTTATGATTATTTGGTATTATTTGGGGTTTTATCAATAAAATTCCTTTATCTAGAAATTTCTTTTTAATTCTAATTGTGCTTTGCCTGAGTAGGGGGAATCCAGACCACCTGGATCTGTGCCTGTAAATAAAACATGACTTGAAATAATCAAGGCTTCCCAAATCTTGGAATCTGTTGGCCCCTTTAAATATTTTCTGGGGCTTCTTCTATTTCCTTGAACATGTTCTGAAATTTTAAAGATATCTGAATTATCAACAAAATTGTAGAAAGGAAAAGTGATAACCAAAACTATCTTTTTAGTTTGTTTTAGTTTGTGTTTGAAGAAAAATAGATGAGGGAGATCTTAAGATGAGATTTTAGACTAAAGTTTAGGAGTTCGAGTTTTAAGTTATCACCTTTATGAATGTGAAATTAGTTTCTTCTTTTAGTTAAAAGTACTTTAAATTGGTAGATCATGTAGCCTACTCTCTAGATAAGAAAAAACTGATCAGGCTTTCTTAATTTACCAATGGAACTTTACTAGTCCTATATTATTGACCATGTCTTGAACTCTGGACATATAGTAAACCCTCTGCACATTTTCATAGACCCCCTGGGGATCCATATTGACCACTTTGGGAAGCATTGCTTGAAATAAACACTGTGAATTAGTGCCTATGGTCTTTGCACATGATATTGCAGAGGTTGTGTGTAGAGAATCCTGTGATGCCCACACCAAATGCAGATAAGCTTATCAGCCTCTTATAATCTCTAACCATTTTGCCTTAACTATCATACCCTCCGTCCCACCTATTTGGCTTACTTGCGTCTAGATTTGCTAATCATAATTACCTGTCCAGTAATGCTGACTGCATAATTAATATGCAGTTCCTGTGATTATATAAAATCTTAAATTTTTAAAAAAATTTTGTTTGTTTTTTGCATTGCTACATAGTCCACTGTGCAGTGATTTAGAAGTCTTGTACTGTACTTGACAGATAGATTATTAAGTAAATAATTGAATAGCTATGAATCAACATTTGGTTACTAGGTAGACATGAAAAGACCTTTGTTTAAAAGAAAGATATAAGCAGGCCTTTGAGATAAATAGGACTTGATCGATTGATTGATAAAACAGTCAGTCATCCCACCAATGCCATGGGGTTATTTGACATGAGCATTTATTATAATCCACTTCTGGCTTTCTAGACCCATCAGAGCTTCACCAAAATCCCAATAATCCTACCTTTTGGGAGCATGTTCCCTAATATGTCTGTTCCCAGCCTTTTAAGGTACTGAATGAGCAGTTAGGCTTTCCCAGATTTATTATTTTTCCCATAGGAGGAGAGATGGATTCATGCCTTTTGCAGGGGCATTAGTGCGATGGGAATGCACATTGTCCCAGAGTTTGAACTTGGCTCACGAATTCCATTTTCCATGCTGCTAAACCAGTACCTCCATTCTGGTTGATATATAGATAGATATAGGTAGCCCTTTGATACATCTTGATTGATAGATAGAAGCAGACCTTTCCCTTTTTTTACTTTTTTTTACTCATCAATTTAGTGATTATATAGATAAAGAAACCCGTTGGAGAAATGGAATGTCCTTTCTATAAAACATGGATAACAAAAGGGTTCTTTCAAGGATAAATCAATAGGAAAAACAACCCCAATTTGGGGTAGATTTTGTTGGGTTTATGTGTGGAGGGGATTTTTTTCCCCTCTTGCTTATCAAAGATAATTATACCCAGATGTTTCTCTGATACAAATATTAAAAAAGCACATTGATAGATTTGTATGCATGTACATGTTTAGATAAAAACTTGATTCTTTATAATTTTGCATTCTTTAGTGAGGAAGTATAATTAGGTTGGATGCTTGATTGCATTGATTATATATATATATATATATATATATATATGTATGTATAAAGAGTATGCATTGGTATACCCAGTGCTTGTGTGTGTATGTGCTTATATACACACATTATATGATAGTTAATCTTTTCTTTTAAGTAACTCTAAGGAGAGAGCCACTGTACACAGCTTGCATAAACCTCCAGGACTGATACAGTATATGGGGTCCCTTGCTTGTTAGTATGTTTAAATGAAAATAAAGAATTTCCCGTGGTATCTTTTAAAAATACAGTATTTGATTTACTCTTTTAATAAGTTCATCAAACTCAATGTATATTTCAATAGCACTTACATGTCTCACTCTACAAAACTCACCGTGTTGATTTTTGTAAAATAACCCTTTTCCAAATTTTCTGTATCTTAGGGTAATGCTCAGACAGTTTTTTATTGACTAAAAAGGATGCTTCAAGTATCACTAAAAATGATATAGCAGAACCAGTTAGATTATTTACACAATATCATCATTAGTAACTTATCTCTAGCATCAAGAAAACAAGAAAATATAATTGTTTTTTTTAAACACCCAAATGTGCTTAAATTTCCATTCAGCTGAAGATTCTGACTTCCTTGGCTCAGGATTCAACCCGTAGTCCCCCAAAAGTATATAATGTCCAATCCCTGGGATTCTGACCATGCAGTAGCACTTCGCGATTGCACTATAAAGAGAGAATCAGAAGGACATTTCTGATGCCTGTGTAACACTGGTCACGGGGACTGGTCAATTTTTGTCCTTGCCCACATCTATGCATATGGGGTTCCCCATATTGAACTAAAACATGTGGTCACATTTCACCTAGTGGGGAGGTGAATAAATACCCCCATTGACTGACCAGGTGTATCAAATAAACACAAAACTAGAATCACCAAAAAGAGATATTGTAGAAGGGTGGAAATTTAATTTTGAATTATTTGCCTGAAAAAAACAACCCAATCAAAGCCGGCCTGAAGCATAAGCAAACCAAGAAGCTTCTCAGGGCCCATGGTCATCAAAGGGTCCTCAAGAGGTAGTGGGGCCCCTGAATCAAATTGTACTTGAAGCCTCAAAAAAGCGTCAATTGAATTCTGCTTAGAGCCCTACAAAGGCTTTGGCCGACCCTGAACTCAACTGTTGGGCTAACTAGATTGATTCTGACCACTTTTAAACTCCCAACCAAATTTGTTCCTGTTACAGTTGCCAGATCTATTCATATGACTGAGACGTGATACAAATAATATATAATCTCAACACTAAAGCAATATCCCAATTCCCCAACAAGAAATATGTACTGTTCAAAAAATTAAAATCAATAACATTAAATTTTTATATGCTCAAACAAAAGATTTTAAGCAAAACATTTTTATATAATATCTATGTAAAAATATAAATGTAGAACTGTAAAAAAAAAAAAAAACTCCGTAGAAATTATCCACTTGTCATTTTTTTGCAATTTTACATCCTCATTTCTTTTTTTTTGTAACAAGCAACTAGGAATGACGTACAAACATTCTCTTTAGCTTATCTGATCAACAAAACACCTATATATTTAGTTATAAATTCTTTTTTCTATCAGATTCAATTGATAAAAATCTCTTACTTTGACTTCATGAGGATTTTGAAGTATGCAAAATATTTTAAAGTTTTATTTGAAATGAAGGAAACGAGCAAAAACAACAACTTCATTGAAAAAATTAGGGAAATCATTTTTCAATTAGTCTATATTCAGCATAATAATTTTAGCAGAATAATGTGCTATCTACACACTATTGATTATGTTTGCTTCTTAATCCCCATCTACCATTAACGTATATGGTTCAGATAACTTGAGGCTTATGATAAATTTATACTGTTTGTTATTATTATTCTTTTCTTTTTTTTTTAATTCTTTAACTATTCTCATTTTATTTACTATTCATATTTTTACAACCTTCGGAGTGTTTTTTAAAAAAAAGAGAACAAAACACAAAATCTCACCAATCCATATTTCTCCCTATTAGGAATACTGTGATCAATTCTGTGTATCAACAAAGTGCTTTGCACTTCCAATTAAAATGTTTATTATGACACTGATTATCTCAATGTTCTGAAAAACAAACTATGTTTAATTAAGTAGGTTCATAAAAAGTTTCTTTGATTTTCATTTAAAATTTCACAAATAAATATCTGCTTTATTTGCCTATCTGATTTTTCTACTTAGTCTCCTTTTTTTCATTTGAATAGGCTTTTATACTTAGTATGTACCAATTAATAGCATCTCCACAAGCCGGACTATTTTATTCTGGTTCAGAGCAGTCTACTAATAAAATAATTTAATTCATTATTTTTTCCTGGTTTGGGGCAGTCTCTTGATAAAATGAGAACTTCAGCAAATTATTTTGTGATTCGTTTTACAATTCAAATTTTATGAATCACATTATCTTATAGTATGTTATTATAATAATACAAAGTTTTTGTTCAACACATAAAAAAATTATGATATGATCACTCCAATGATATTATTGCTATCATGGTGTCTTGAAACTGAAATAAAACTCTATATTATTATTATGATTATTATCATTATTATTACTATTATTATCATTTATATTATTATTATTATTATCATTATTATTATATGCAATTTTAAATCCTTAACTTGTTGAGAATTCTATCTTTTGTCAACATTTTTCTCTTCAACAGTGATAATTATTGGTGCACTTTTCATAAGAGATACTAAGGCATGACAGCACAATTCCTGTTTGGACTTTCTTCTCTCTTTCTATCTTTCTCTCTTATGATCATTACAATCAATAGAAAGAATTAAGAACTCAAAGTGAATTATTCTCCGTAGTCAGTGTAGTTCTATTTACTTTTCAATTCAGCTTTGAAAACATTTTTATCCTTCCTCTCCCACATGTCAGTTCTTTATACACACATTATATATATATATATATATATATATATATATATATATATATATATATATATATATATATACTTTCTTTTAATAATTAAAATTGAAAATACTTTAAGAGCAGAATGGATTAAGATTGTTAAATTTCAAGAAATAGCTACCTGAATTGGTAGATGATGATAACAATTCATCCTTGCTAATGTCTTGTTAGGGTCAAACCAATTGCCATAATTAATTAAAGCAAGTAGAATTTTTTTTCAAAATAGAGTTTGCATACTTACATCTTCTATAACATTACAAAGAATCTAACCAATATAAATTTGATATCTGAAGACAGTGTTGGCAATTCCGGTGTCTCTCCCTACCTACATCTAATTACAGTGTCTAAACATTCTATTGCCTAAAAATAATATTTAATGTTGCTTTTAATGTAAGATTGTGGATTAATAATGCAAATATGAATATTGCTTTCCCACAGATTAAGGGAACTCCTTTTAAGTCAAAGAATGAAGAACACTACCTTTAGGAAAAAAATTAATTAAAAAAAGATTTTCCTTGAGAAATCATATTTGTTAACTTTGTCAAGAACCAAAGTTGAAAAAGTCTTTATCTATTTCTAAAAGTATGTCTACGATATCATTTCCTTCATAGCACTTAATCCTTATTGCTCATTTTTAATAGAAAGAAAGATAATAATGATGATGATGATGATGATGATAATAATAATGAACTGTTAATTAGAGCCGATTTTAAGTTCTTTCTCTTGTCTGCTTATTCGATATTTCCCTTGTTACTTTAAAGGTGTTTCCAATGCTGTAGTATAGTGCTAATTTCACTTGGCCCAGCTTGTTAGATATCTTGGCTTTTTGCATTGTTAAAGGTATTGACTTTTGTTCAAGGGTGCTGTACTAACTTTTTAGATGCCAGAGCTGACAAAACGCTTGACATTTCCTATATCCTCTCTCTCTCTCTCTCTAAATATATATATATTGTACATGAATTGGGCAAGGAAGTTGCTCAGTACTTGAAATGAGCGAGTACACAAATTTGATGTAATATGGAAATGTGTTTCGTCTTGTTCCTCTATTTTGGCTTTTTTTCTCATGGAGATGCCAGAACGGAGCTCTGGTAGCACCGCACCCCTACTTATGCTAAAATGCAATTAAAACAGAGAAAGAAAAAGAAAGGCATCCCTCATTTAAGCCTACTGCAAGAGTAATGATGCACATGAACTAAAAAACTACTTCAAAGTCAATTCTGATGAATGCATTATCTATTTAAGTAAAATATCAATAATAATTCACAAAAGGATGTTTAAAGTGTTAAAATTTCAGCACGTTACATATGAATATATACGCATACACATATGCATTTAAATTAATATAAATATGTCTATCAATCTATCTCTTTCTCTACATATATATATGTATATGTACAAATTCATACATATATATATATGCTAGAATGTGTGTATGTGCATATATATATATATATATATATATATATATATATATATATATATATATATAAAATAACTACTTGTATATTTGAATTAATATTAAAATCATAAGTGGAAGTTTAATACTCTCACAATGGACACAATTATTATTATCCCACGTTTTGCTTTGTAATTACATTTTTAATTCTTTCTATTATGATAATATAAATAAATATTAAATAAAAAAACTGTCAAGCTATTGCTACTGTAAAATGTTAACATGTATGGGAATTTTTTCAAATATTATGTGTGCTAATGAACAAAATCGCTGTGAAATTGCTATTCTTGTTCTTGTATATATTAGTGTTTGTGTACATACATGTATGTGTACATTATATATATATATACATATATATATATATATATATACATATATATATATATATGCACACATACATATATTAAATACATATATATGTTTATATATGAGGTGCTGCCCAATACTTGAGGGAACATAAGACATGAAATGACTTGGGTTCTTCATTTCCTCATGGAGTGATTCTGAGAGATGTGTGGAATGTTCGGTGAGACATGGGAAATGCTAATGAACAGATTGATCTCTGTTTTCAAATCTCCCACATTTTTGAGTAGCACCTCACACACACACACATATATATATATGTATGTATATATATATATATATATATATATATATATATATATATATAAAGCTATACAAAGCTGCCTCGGTTTAAGATTTAAAAAAAGAAATATATGAATATCTATCGGTGCCAGATTTTGATTTGGTTAGGCCCTAAGTTACGATAGGCTTAGAGGCCCGTTGTTGAAGAATTATACTAGTCAGTCTCAGAGAACTTGATAACATATACATGCCTTTTAAATCTTTTGAGGCCCCCTCAGATTGTGTGGCCCCAAGTTGTAGCTAACTTACCTTATGCCTGAATCTGGCACTGATCTCTTTTTATCTACTGTAAATAGATTAATAAAGTGGGATTTTATATAAGGAAGTATTTAGCTTACAAACAGGTAGAGGAAGGACTGTGAGAATAGACTTAACAGGCTCTGCATCATCTGGTATATTTGAACTTTGAAGGCTATATATAGAAATAATAGCGAACAGTTACCATCTAGCCTGATCGATCTAGTTTTTACTACCTCCTCCGCACAAAGTGTCACACACACACACACGCACATGCAGACACATGTAGACACACATTCCCCAACAGAGTATACAAAGTGCTATCCAAAAGTTTTGGGAACTTGAGGCACAATGGCATCCTCAAAAAAAAGAAAACATTGACAGAAAATTAAGTTTTTTATTCCCATCTGGAATGATTTCCAGAGCTCTGGTGAAATGTCCTGTGAGGTGAAATGCTGGATAACTCTGCAGATGAACAGATTGAGTAATCTGTTCAAATTCCCTGAACTTTAGGTTAACACCTCTGTATACGCAATCATACAGAGAAACCTGCACATCTAAAAAGTACACATCAATCCACACAGGTATACAACCCTGCAGGTAAATTATCTATACATATATATACATATGTAGGTAAATTCCTGATATATGTATGCATTTGTGAGAATCCATCTGTGCATACTAAAAAAATATCTTAAAATGGTCTTATTTCATTACAGCTTGATTCATTTCTTTGTCTACATAAAATATCCATTTTAAAAAAAAAATGTACAATTTTTACAAATGGTCAAGTTATGAGAAAATAATTCCATTTCACTATTTCATAAAACAACCTGTCCCCCAAAAAAATTACAATAAAAACCTAATGAAGAATGGTGTATCCCATTTTAAACTGCATATTCAAATACCTTAATCCTGCGTTTTGGTGTTTGCAAAACACATATATAATGTAAGACTGTATGTATGTATGTATGTACGTATGTATATAGACTCAAACTGCATCCAAAATCTTACACAATAACTTTTAACCTCTAATGCACATTTTATGAGAATATTTTCACATTCTCAATTCTCTAGCCTCCACATTTGACATGGTGACCTTTTCTAATTCACAAATTCTGCACTATTTATAATGTATACTGAACGTTGCCTTCATAGACCACACTCTAGCTTTCTCAAAATAAGTCTACAATTTGCATCAATTAATAAAAAAGACCCCCTCCCTTTCACTGATTTTTTTTAAACTAATGAATTATATATTCAGGAGTTCCTGGTATTTTTTTCCTTTCATTTAAAAATTTTTGCATTGTACCAGATTTATATTTTTCTAAAAATGCTAAAATGTCTCTTCTGCAATCACATAACGCTTTAAAATGATCCTTCTTTGGTACAATGCCTGACACTTTTTTTAAAAATCCAGAAAAAAAGTATTAAAAAAAAGTTTCTTTCAATAAATCTGTGAATGGCATTGTCACTTTTATTCCTGCAAACTGAGATATTCTTAAACATTCCTGAGTCGTCAAAATACACACACACACACACACACACACATACACACACACACACACACACACACACACACACACACATATGCGTGTATATATATGAATATGTATATGTATGTATGCATATACATGTATGTATATATATATGTATATATGTGTATAATGTGTGTATATGTATACATGTATGTATATATATATGTATACATATATATATATATATACGTACATGTGAATATATACGTGTGAATATATATATATACGTATGTATGTATGTATATATATATGTATATATATATATATATATATATATATATATATATATATATATATATATATATATATATGAAATTAAAATGTAGTTCTTATATGTAGCATCATTTTACTCTTTAAAAACAAAAATAAAAATATATATATTTTTTCAGTATTTACATCAGTTTCAATCTAGTAGCACTTACAACTTGCAGTCATTGGAAACAACTTTCTATTCTTTTTACTAAAAAGTAATGAATTGATCAACAATATTTTTTTTTATAAACTATTGAACTAATTTATTAAAAATAAATAAGAAGGAAAAAAATGAATACTTAACAAAAGAATGTTAGTGAAGCTATATTTTAACCACATGTTTGAGTATAAATGGCTGAGTAGTGTATGTGGGTGATACATGACAATTATTAAATATGACATAGGATGAAATATTCTTCCTTTTTCCCCTTTTTTCAGTTTCTTTTAAAAGTAATCTCTCAGTCTGTTCTATAAATAATGCACAGAATATTTAACTAATGAATGAAACTCCTTAACACAGCAGTGTGTCTACTAAAAGCATTACACCTTCAAATATGTCACTTGCCTAGAAAATAAGACACTCAAAAGAAATGTTATTGTTTGTCTATTTCCTCGTTTTTTTATTTCTCTGTTTATTTTTTTTACCAAGAGCACCAAAATTATTACTTTGAGAAAATCAACTCCACTTGAAATTTTTTAAATAATGTCAAAAGAACTTCTCTCTGTGTTTCACTTCTGATTCTCAGACAATAAGCTTTTTAATCTTTTGAACCTCTAAGAATTTTGGTTGATATTACGTCTTAATTTTTGTTCTAAATCTGGGGCAGATCCAGGATTTTGAGCAGGAGTGGTGAGGGGTCCAGACTGCCTGGACCACCCACCTGGATCTGCACCCATAAATGCTACTCACATTGAGAAATCTTCTAAATTTCTATGATTTGTTTTTAATTAATTTTGTATTAAAGTGTTAGATAATGGCTGTATTTCTTTATCAATGACTCTGTTGTGAAGTATTTCTTGAATATTATCCATCAATTATGGGTAAATTTATTTTCAGAGGTATTTAAAAACCTGTCAAATATTCATTGCATTATGTTGGGATTTTTAAGCATCTCAAGTTTTTCTTTTTTATTAATAAAAATGCTATGTTAATTTTTTGGATTTGAGGAGTGGCATCAGAAATCAGAGTATTGAATTTAAGAATGAATTCAACATTCTGAAATTTGATTCGTCATACCCTTCCTCTAGGACAGCTCAGTTTCTGTGAAAATAATTTCAAAAAGAGCTGAATACATGGACTCAGAGCAAGTTTCTTATTTGTTATAAACCCTCTTGTTCTTTGTCCAATGCCATGTTTTTTTTTAATTGAATTTAAATGAAATATTTTTATTTTCAAACTCTTTTGTTGGAAGCGAATTCATATTTTAAAGGATATACTCTATACACACACACATACATACATACATCCATATATAAGTTTTCCCTAACGACTTTTTTTTCCTCCAGAACGATTTTTGAATCCAGAAGGATGTGAGGTTAAATAAACATGAATTTTTGCATAAGTATTTCAAAAAGGGTGAAGTCTAGGGATTTGTGTTTGTTTTGTTTGAACAGTTTGTTTGTTTGTTTGTTTGAACAGTTTGTTTGTTTGTTTGTTTGATTTTTTTGTTGTTGTTGCTTTTTGTATGAAATACCTGGAAGCTTCTTTTCTTCGCAATTTTTTTAATACAAATCGCCACAGAATTCGCACTTTTAAATTATCACATAGGAATCTGGCCAGGCAACATGATTGATTTTTTTTTTCTTTTAAATTCGGGTTATTCTACTTTCATATCTATGTATTGAAATTGTATGGGGGGGGGTCAATTTTTTTTTTTTCCATCTATAATCATCTGTTTTAGCTTGATGGTGACATCTGTTAATCTTTTTCCATTGTTGGAAAAAAAATGAAGAAATCAAAACGACCAGCAGTTTTAAGAGAATCAAAATCATTAAAAAATAAGAAAAAAGAAAAGTAAAAAAAGAACATAGTCACTTTTTGGCTTTGACATTTTTTTTTGTTCTTGTCCTTATCTATAAAAAAATGTTTAAAACTTTTTAAAAAGTGAAGAAAAAAAAGGAAGACTAATGCTTGACAAGTATTCTATGAACTGCATTTGAATACCAGAAGAATAACTTAATCTCTCAATAAGATAACCTGCACTTTGATTAGAGTGTTTGTTTTTGTTTTTAATAAAATTGCTCTGTTAGTAAATCGCATTGCAAGAGGAATATAAACCTTCAGCCCTCTGCATTGTTTTTCAAAGGTTCCAAGATTTTGAGAACTTAGTAACTTTGAAAGTCTCTAACTAATTTGCCTGTTCAGGGATGACTAAAACTGATCTGACAATATGACTACAAATTTCAAACACTAGCGTTCAATGATCAAGTCACATGCAATAGCTGGACAAACTTTGTGTTCACTGAACGGAGTCACCTACAAAGTGCTAAAGGTTAAGAAAATATTGAAACCACAACAGTAACAACATTTCTCAAATCAATTCATTCTCTCTGAAAAAAAAATAACAACAATTGATTTACTATGTAAATCAATCTATTTATTGTCGTACATTGCTGAACTAGTAATGTTATTAACTAATGTTACTTTTTCTCTGCCGAGCCATGGATTCAAAGTATAACTAAAATTTTGAAAACTCTAAAAAGATTAATAATTATAATAAATAAATAAATTACGTGGATGTCAAATGAAGTACGTAATATGTTTGTCAAGCAACAACAGCTTATATTGTACAAATTACACGTTTTTCTCTGTGTTTCTCTCCCCGTCTGTCTGTCTCTCTCCTATCTCTTTCACACACCTAAGGCATTCAGATAATTTCTTAATCACAATTTTTCATAACTTTTTCATTTTCTTTTATGCTTTGCCCTTTGATGAAAATGAATTTTAAAAATAAATAAAACTTTTATGAAAAAAGTTTAATAACCCCCACCCGATCATTTTGGCTGTGTTGCTTTGCAGCTGCTTTTGGTAGTCTCGAAGAAATGAAAGAAAAACGTATGAAAAGGCAGCTGTGTCGAAAGATCTAGTCACTTGTTTAATTTATAATGTGCACACACAACAACAACAACAACAAAAAAGAGAGAAGAATACCTTTTCCATTATACCATTAAATCTAAAATTACATCCATTTTTCATAGTCATACCACTGAGATATTTCTTGTGTATATATATATATATATATATATATATATATATATATATATATATATATATATATATTATAAATTTAAATCAAGGGAGTTACACTTCAACAAAGTTGATATCATGTTTAAACAAATGAGTTCAAAGCTGATAAGTAAAGATGTGGTTTTATAGAAACAATGTTCCTTGTCTGGACACCCACCCACAGAGGGTTCATTCTCTCTGTCTTGGCAAAGGCCGATACTTTTTATTATTAAAGAAGACAAATAAATAGTTATAGAGATTCCACTTCTAGTAATCTAGTTTTTCTACATTTTATTGTCAAAGGTTTTCTACATGCCTTTTCAATCAAGTTTTCAAAATTTGCTATGAAAATATATTGAGCTATGTCTTCAATTCAAACTTTTGAGACTGCATAGCTTGAACAAGAGTAAAATCTATTAGAATTATCTGAAACTAAAGAAGACTCTAAAACAGTTGAATTAATTTTGAATACGTACATGTGTGTCTATGTGTATGTGATATATATTCCCATATGCACACACACCTATATATATATATATATATATATATATATATATATATATATATATATTCAAGGAAAAAATTTCATATATCTTAACAAGAGAATGAAATTATTCTGCAGATCTAGGCAACTGTCAAAGTATAGAGAATATTTACAATTCATATCCCAATGAATAGAAGGGTATTGATAGTTTATTACTACAAAAAACTGTAGAATATGTCAACTTAATCTATAATAATACTATAACACATAGTCATATATCTTTAAATTCTTTAGCCTGATAAGTATACTTTTTTATATCATTTATGCTTTAATAATATTACATTTCTTATTAAATTTGAAAAAAGACAATCGGAATTTCTTTCAAGCACTTTTAAGTTCCTCAGTTCTTGACTTTGAAAGAAAGCTGAAAGAATTAATACAACATCGGCGATCTTTCATTTTATGTCATTTAATTCAAAAAATATTGGGAAGCTACTCCCACTTGGTGAATTGCAACTGATTGCTTGCAGTCAACCAATCCAGTCCACCAATATATCATTTCCAAAAGATGAGTTAAGGATACATGTTCTAAAAATAAAAATAAGGATAACACTTAACAAAGATTCATTCATTGACAGTAATAAATTCCTTACACCAGATAAGTGTCTAATCTAATAAATGAACCTCAAAGAAAAATCGTCCGCAAAAACTCAACAAAAAACAAACTCTTATAGATATGTGTTTTATAAGCTACTCTGCGATTGAACGATTGTTAACAGTCACATGATGTATATTCCACAGAAGATCTGAGTTAATAGATTTGCTGATACTTCATAAGTACTAATAAATATTGGAGCTCTAAGATGACCTACATATGCTTGCATAATGAAATAACACAATAATCGGTATTAATGATTTAAACAATTTCTTTTTTAAATACATATTTCACCAAGTGGGAATAACTTTCCCTTATTTCTTGAATTTACCAACATGAAACAGAAGATCACCATAAAATCTTTTAATTTTCGTTTTTTAATTACAATTTGCCAATTACCATTTTCGAAGCTGTCGATGTTGTAGAATATATAATGGGTTTAAGTCCCAATATTGTTTCTATGCATTTTCTTTACAGTGTTCCTTTGGTTACTCATGTAATTTAGCATGTTATCAATTTGTATGACTGTTTTTCCCCGTTTTTCCTTTGCATAAATAGCACGCAGAAATGTAAGAATAATATCTCATGTTACCCCATATACTGCACATACAAATAGGAGTTGATAACAAGAAATCATGGGTAGAAAGAATTTTGAAGACATTTTTGCCAGTAAAATTTTTTTCAATATGGATTATAATCCACTTGAAGGAAGAATTTTAAAAAAATGTTTTAAACAGTTTATATCTTCTGTACTTTGATGTTTATACATCGCACACACACAAATTTTTTAAAATATTCCAAAAAAACCTTGTGATTTAAAAAAAGACTTGAAAATTTATTTCTTAAGCTTTCTAAAGGCAAATGGCTAACTCTCCTTGTCCTCTCTTATGATAATGATGGATTTTATATTTTTCCTAAAAAACAAAAATTTAATAAGAAAGTAAACAAGAATTTCATTTCTGTAGAATTTCTTTCCTCTTTCTTTCAGTAGATTATTTATATGCTGTGTGTAAGTTTCTATTTAATATCCCGACAAATCACTTTTCTTCATCTATATACTCAATCGACAATTCAACTGACCAAATCTCTAAAATCACAATCCAATATTGTACTCAAAAAGGTTTAGAAGCGTGTTTTCAGTTAAATATATTTGCTATTATACAGAACATATTTGGTCCACCTTTACTTGATACTTATTTGAAAAATAAAACATTTCTGATCAAAGCGGAGACATGATATGCAGTGCCAGATTAGGATTTTGTGGCCCCCCCTTGGCTACAGGTACTGTGAGGCCCTTAGCAATATTTTCAAAAGGAAAAAATATTTAAATTTATTTTTGTAAGGCTAACCACAATTAAAATTCAAATATTTGCTTTGTGTAATTTCATGAAAACAAATTTCTCCAAAACATCAGTAAATTGTAAGTTCTTGAGAACATTGTTTTCAATTGCCATGAGAGCAAGACTGCTTTAACCATTCTTAGATATCACAAACCATCATACAATATATATGTATACAGTACAGTGTTTCTTTTTTATCATATTATATTTACTACAAATATAAATAAGATATATCAATTGAACCTTTTTTAAATAGATGATTTAGAGTACTTCTACTTTGATTCAGTATTCACAGATGAAATAACTTTTCACGTATTCTCTGGAAACCTTCCAGCTGGTGAAGGAGCCCCTAAAGCCCATGACTTAATCCAGTATTGATAACATGCAAATATAAAATTTAAAAAAAAAAACAGAAAACATCAGCTAAAAATGTCTTTGCAGTAAAAACTGAAAAAAATGAAACGAAACCATTTATCAATTTTATTATCTGATAAAATTAGGATTTAGTCCTGGTATGCTGCAGTTTATGTTTCCATGTGCAGTGTTCTGTAAATGTTATATCTATCACAGTAACAATAATTATGACAAAAAAATGTATAACTGACAGAAAATATATACGTGTACACTATTGAAACAATTTGTATTGAATTTCTTCTCTTCAAATGATTTATTACCACAATACTTGAACTTTTCACATTTATAAGAAAATTTACTAATGAGGCAAATATATTTAATAAATGCAAAACGAGGGGAAGACATAATTCTTGATGATAGAATTCTTCTCCTGAGATTTTGTCAGGATTTTCACATTCATGTGTGCATGTGTGTGCATGTGTGTGTGCGTGTATGTGTGTGTGTGCGTGTGCGTATGTACGTGTGTGCATGTGTGTGCGTGTGTGTGAGTGTGTGTACATGCGTGTAATGTTCCATTCTCTTCATTTTGACACATCCTAAGGCAAAAAAAGCTGGATTAAAAACTTATAGATTCTACTACCTTTGTCCCATAATAGTTGTTACATATAGTGTATGAAATTTATATGCAAATGTAACAACTATTTTGGGATCCAGATAGTATAAGTTGCTTTCTTGATACCCTTAAAAGCAAAAAGACATTTAAAAGACAAAAGAAGATGAGAAGATTTCTTTTTTCGCTTTCAGAAACAATGCCTATAGTTGTGTGTGCATATTCTTGCCTTTTCTGAGACATATCTGATTACAATGGCGCCTGTTTGCATTTTTTTTTCAGACTTTTCTTTTAATAAAATGATCATCCCACTTACAAACGATTTCTTTATGCAATGGACCTTTACAAAATGTCACAGCTTTTTGTTTTTGGTTATTTTAAAGTTTAAAAACTAAACTAAACGGTGATAAATAACTTTACAAAGAATTGAGTAAATCAGAAAAAAGAAATTGCTATTTTGATTTTTAAAACAAGAAATGTTTTTTCCTTTTCTTTTCAACTCTTTCTTGGTCGAATATATTTTTCCTTAGACTATTCCGATTTTGTCTTGTTGTGGTTGTTGTTGTTGTTGTTGTGGTTGTTTTAATATATGTTGAATGATCGTATTGAATGATTTAGGTAAGATTTCAATTATCTTCCTTTTTATTTACTTTTTTTTTTCATTGATTTGCTTTGCGGAATTTTCCTTCCTTTTATACCAACTTCAAACAAAAAGTCCAAAATTTTGTAAAATTCAGTTTGAAAATAAGTCTTTTGAGCTTTGAGGGATTTTTTGACTTTTTTTTTTTACCCCAAATCAGAATCAGTGTTGTATTTCAGAGTCGGCACATGTTCTTGCCATCCCTGGCACAATATCGCCTGTTATTAACAAGAGAACAAAGCAACAATGTAAATAAATAATAAAGAAGCACAACTTTTTAAAGCCACTTTATTAAACTAAAATTTGAAAAAAAAAAAAGATATTGCATTTATTGACATTATTTTATTGCTACTTGAGGCAATTCACTTTCTCTACAATTGTTCCCTTATTTCTCTATTTTTTAACATTATATAAGGTTTTCAATTTTTTTCCCAAAGATTTCTGATTTTTTAAAAAAGATAGGAAGCAACTGTTTTTTTTTTTACTTTTCTTTTGTTTTTGTTTTTTATTTTATTCATTTATTGATTTATTGTTTTTTGGGGGGTTTTTTCAATATGAGATCCTGGTCAGCGAACCCGCAAATCAACTTGGTGAAAAAGGAAAAATGTTTTTAGCATTTTTAAAAATCTAGCCTAAGAATATCAACCCATTGTTTTTTGGAGGTTTTTTTTTTGAGTCAAGTAATCATTTTGTGATGAAATAATTTGGTTTCCCCTGATCATGGGTAAGTTTAATATAGGCATTAGTAATTCTCAGTAAAATGATAATTCCCTCGAAATTCTGATCAATTGATCTTGCAAGGAATTTATCATCAGCTTTGCTATGGACTCTGAGAGCCGCTCAATAAATGACAGGACTATTGGTAAACTTTAAGGTCATTTAATGCCCAACAATTTATAGTCTAAACACAGGTCATTCGCATATATATACACACACACACATACATAAATAGTGTGTGTGCATATATGTAGATGTGTAGGTATACATGTGTGTATACATATATATGATTATACGTGAATATATATGTATGTGTATAAATGTATATGCATATATATGAGTATATATGTATGAATATATATGTATGTGTGTATATAAGTGAGCATTTGTACATATGTATGTACATTTATATGAGTATATGTGTATGAATTTATACTGTAGTGCGCCCTAATATAAATAGGAAAAATTATGGCAGTTCTTAACCTGTACGTATTTGATACATCAGAGACTTTATTGAAAAAAAAGCTATTTTAACATTTAATGAAATGCAAATCAATTTTGTTTTACATGGGGTTTTCATGTAAGTAAACAGAGATCAATATGTATGATAGCCAAATTCTCATTCTGAACCTTTTATAAAACAAATTATTTTCCATACACATAACTGCACTTCACTAGTCACCATTTACTATGGCACTTTTTATTACTATCATTATTATTACTATTATTACAGCCATTCTGAAGATTAATTTCAAAGATCTGTTCTGTTAAAACAATGATAAATTTCTCTTGCAACAGAAATCAAGAAGAATGAGTTTAAGTTGGTATGAATAAAGTAAATATTGTACTTTTTTCTTTTCCTAATTCTTTGAAACGAGAAGTAACTTTTTTAATTCTTTTAATGGTTAGAGACACAGATTTGGTAAAATAAGATTTTTTTTCCAAATAGTAGAATAAAAAGCTTTTTATACTCACCCACCCAGACAATTTTTTCTCCCCTTTTTGACCCCTTAAATTACTTCCTTTAAATTGCAGAGAGCCGAAAAAATAATTTAAAAAATATTTTTTGATTTTTTAATCAGAATCACGTATGGAACAAAATTTGAAAAATTGTTTCTCCAGGTCATTTTTTTAATAACTTGTTAATTATGCAAATGTGATTTGTTACGCAATTATAGTGGAAATGTTTTGTTTTGTTTCTTTGTTTTTGTTTTTTTTTGCTGCTTACTGTTGGTTTCTTTTTGTTTTTGTTGTTATTGTTGTTGTTGTTTTCTTCTTACATTAACCAGCTAAAAATAACCAAAGCACGTTATTGTTATAGAATTTTCATTTAACTCATGCCCCCCTCCCTGCATTATCGTCTATAGTGTAAAGTCCCAAATACATATGTATATATTTATTTACATGTATATTTGTATATCTTCATGAAGATATATATATGTATATATATATATATATATATATATATATATATGTATATGTATATATATATATGTATATGTATATATATATATATGTATATGTATATATATATATATATATATATATATATATATATATATATATATATATATATATAATGAGATAATAATAATTAGTAAATAATGGATATATTTAAAGCTGTATGCAGCTGATTAAGATAGATATCAATAATTCATCATGCCATATATTTCTTTTTAACTGTTTCTTGATTGAAAGTAATAAGAAAGAAAAAAACTACAAGAAAAAGACAAGAAAATACTTAATTCTCCCTGAGCTTAGCCCTGCCCCTCTTTTCTTTTATTCAAAATTTATGGCGGCCGGTTCGTCCAAATTGAACAGTTTGCTCATTCATTGCCCCAGAGCTAGCTGTTTTGTTTTTTTCTTTAATAACCTCCCTTATTATCTTAATTTCAAGGAGTGAAACTTTATTTTTGCCTTAAAGTTTTTTCTAACAAAATTGTTAAACTTTCAACCATTTATGAGAAAGATTTGGGTGTGTCTGGATGTGTCCCTAGGTGTGTGCCTGGGTGTATGTTTAGTTTTTTTTCTTTTTCTTTTTCTTTATTTTCCCCTTTTTCTTGGTTCCCCTACCACCACCACCACCACCACACCTTTTTATCTTATTTTTTTTATGTTTCTTCTTTTTTTTTCCTTTTTCTTTTTGAAAATCCTGAACATATTGAATGGCAGGATTTTCTTTTTTTTTCATTTTTATGTGTTATTCATTATAAATCAATTTGTTTTATTGTTAATTGAATTATTAGGGAGAAAAAAATTTAAAAAAAGAAAAGAAATAAAAATAAAATTAAACCCCTTCCCTCCGATCCTCCCCTTTCCCCAAAGAATTTTTAAAATGTATATAGACAAAACCTTTTTTTTTGTTCTCATTTTACCAAAAAAGTCAATTTAAATTGCTTAAGAGAGTTGAAACTTTGAAATTTTAAAAAAAAATCTATATATATAAAAATAAAAAGACAGAAAAAAAATTAAAAAATTGTATACATATTAAGCCAACTTGACTATATGAATGAAGTCAAATTTTAATTATTAAAGAAATCTTGACTCTTTTTAGATTCATTTTGGGATACTGTACGTATACAAACAAAAAACCAATAATAATCTCACACACTGTAAAAGCTTTTTACAAATACAGTTAGCTTTTTTTTCCAATATTTTATTTATTTTTTTCTTTTTTAGACTTTGGAGTGAATAAGAGTTACAATAGATAACTATTAAAAAAAACTAAAAAAAAAACAAAATGCAAAACCAAAAAAAAAAAAAAATGTTATCAGTGTCTCAACTTCTACTATTTCCTCACTACCAACTTTTTGCTGCCTCTTTTTTGGCCAACTTTCCTAACTTTGTACATAAACCAGCTATTGCCATTGTGATAAATTGATAGCAGTACAATTTTTCTATGTAAAATCATTCATCTCAGAATGTTTTTGTTTGTTTGTTTGTTTTCCTGTCTTGATTGTTTGTTTGGTTTTTTTTGTATTTTTCTTCAACTACTACTACTACTAGTAACATGACTTAACGTACCAAGTTGAAATAAACTTTAGCCTAAGACATGCAATACATAAATGAAATGAGGAAAGCAACAAAAATTTCAAGAAACAAAATTTCCTTTTTATCGAAACAGAAGATGAGTGATGATTTCTAAGACTGTGTTGACAATTGCAATCCCATTGTCCTTTCTTCCTTCTATTCCCATTTCATGTACAATCATCCACACACATAGGGTTAACAAGCTAGTGTAGCATACCATTACTACTGTATGGTGAGTTTGATCCTTACTGGTTGCCCAACACTTTTGGCCTTGTGCCAGGCTAAGCTGAGTTTAGTAACTGGGCAGCTTACAGTGAGGTAACAGTTAGCAGGCTAGTCTCACATACAATTGCTTCTGTTGTAAATTCAATGCTCACTGGGTACCCTATATTTGTGGCCCTATGCCAGTTTACGCTACGCTTAGTAAATACTTGATGGCAGTTACTATGGGGTGATGGTTAGGAGGCTCATCTCAAGAGACAAATTCACTGGTGTAGAGAGTTTGATTCTCACTGGGTGTCCTGCACTTTGTTCCAGACTAAGTGCTGGGTAAGTGCACCTGCATACATACCCGAACACTTGAATATAGAATAATTTTCTTTTTTTGTCTCTCTGTCAGAAGGAAGGTAATTTTGCTTCAAGATGAAACTTGAGATTTTCTGCTCAACAAACAAAACAAAACTTTTATATCTAAATATAACATTCATATAAAAGACTAAAGAATACATGCAACATTTATTTGGAAATGGCCCAGGTGAGAAAATAGATAAGTGAAACCAGAAACTTTAGAGGAATATTTAAACACCATTTTCAGTAACTATTCCTTCACTGCCAACTATTCTGTCAACTGCAGTAAATGCATAAAAAGAAATCTTTTGTTTTAATGTCAAATTTCTGAAAATTTTACTTAAAAACAATCAACTAGATAATGCATTTTAAAATGTTGATAAGCACTTTTTTTTAGGAACAAAATATTACAAATCCTAATAAAATCAGCGTATTAAAATTTGGAGGTCCCAACAACAGTAAATCTTAGTGAGAACCATAGAAAGAAACAATTATCATAACTCTAATAATTTCATTCCCTCACCCTATCCCACGGTATCATTGTCAATTAAAATTTGATAAGAAAATTTCTCAAAACAAAAAAACAGCTATCTAACAATGCCCTGTGAGATGTGAAATACTTGTAGGACATTTATGGTTGCTTGTTCACTTTTAAATTCTCTGGAATAATATTACCTGACTAGAATTATTGTCAGAAGCACAAAAATCTAATCCTCAAATTTTTGCACTTATCATTAAAAAAAGAAATGAATTATTCTTATTTCCTTAAAATACTTTTAGAATTGCACAGTTAGTTACTTCATGCAATGCGTAATAAACGTTTTTTATGGGGTAGGAATCAGCCTTGATTAGAATCTAAAGGAAATATATGTATATATATATATATATATATATATATATATATATATATATATATATATATAATGTACATACATACATACACACACATATACATATATATATATATGTGTATATATGTATGTATGTAAGTATGTATATATATATATATATATATATATATTTAACGATATATGTATAATGATAAATGTACTTATAAATATTTGTATATATATGTACATGTACATATAAATATATATATGTATGTATGTATGTATGTATGTATATATATATATATATATATATATATATATATATATATATATATATATATATATATATATATACCTCAAATTAAGACAATCTGTAAAATAATACTGAATTATGAAAGATAAACTGCCAAAATGTTTGTAGTGAATGCAAAATTAAAGGAATGTGTTATCTAATCAGTAAGAAAACAATCTTTTGAAATTAAGCAATAACTAAACCAGTTTCAGTAAATTTTAGACCAAAATATTCAAGACTTTAAATTTTCTGTTCATTTAGACTTAGTTACGAACAGAGTACAGAAGTAATTCTTAATGCTTTTTAACATGTGAAGAATTCATTGAGCATAGCTTGATGTCGTCTTTGGACTGATTGTATGTGATGATCAGATGTATCATCGCTTCCTGATTAGTTGCATCATATTTTTAAGAATTTGAATTTTTGTATACAGTGAATGACCCATGTAATTTTATCTATACTGTAAGAGGTTATTCAAAGTAGATATTGCCTTACTGAGGGTGACTAAGCAGTGAGTGAGTTAGCAATAACCAACCAAAAAATTTGTTTATTCATGCTGGCCCAATCAAGCAGTTTGGTGGCCTGAATACCAGGAGGAAAATATTACAAATATTCTTGATTTGTTTTGCTTTTTCAAGTTTTTGCTCAAAAAATAGATGCTCTAATTAAGCAGTGACATGGTTAATTAAAATCCAATTTATATAATAACCAAAATCTAACATATGTACATAAATATAGCTATATTGTTGTTGGTTAGTTCCTGGCTTGCAATGATCAAGGTTGGATTGACTATCTATCTTCTGCAGGCTTTAAGGTTGCTCTGGAGCGTCATCTGTACAGTGTGAACCTTTTCACACTTAGGATAAGGGAAGCCCTGGACTGATGATGTTTTCACTCTTCCTGTCAGCACTGGTTGTTTAAAGTGGAATCGATCTAGTCTACTTTTTTGGCTTAATGCCCTTCCTCAGTAGCTCCATGAGCCAAGTCAGCCAAGACGACTACTAAGCTGTATATAATAAATTAGGAAATTCAAATGCAGAATAAATGCAAGAGAAACTAACTGTACAAGTCTAAATCTTTCTTCAGTTACATTGAAATAAATCTTTTTTCATATAGCTTAATATTCGGAAACAAAAAGCAACAAATTTGTAAAGTTTATTGAATATATACACACTTAGGTGTGTGTGTATATATATATATATATATGTATATATATATATATATGTATATGTATATGTATATGTATATATATATATATATATATATATATATATATATATATATATATATATATATATATATATATATAAAACTGAAAAACCTTAAAGTGGCTTCAAACTTTTTTGTGTGATTTGTAAAAGCTGACTTGTTCAAAACGTTATTCAACTGGCCTCAAGAAATATTCAATATAATCTGCTAGATATGTTTAAAATTTGCAAAATGGTCTTTATGAAAGACAGATTGACATCAGTTCATCACAATTTACAAATCAGTAAATTCTGAGGCTATTTGTTTAACATGCACGTAGCACAATGTATAAAATTTGCTACTTTTTTTCTCTGTAACCAACTAACTCTGTGAACGACTATATCTTTTTTTAAAGCAATATTTCAAGGGAGATAACAATCAAAGGCTTATTATAGAGTAATTTCCCTCATTTATTTATCTATTTATTTATTTGCAAATGTGTTGAAAAATCCTCCTAGAAAACTTAAGTCATCCACACTCTTTCCAACCCAGCCTCCAACCAAATAACAAACTCCAGTCATAATATAAGATTCCTGGTACTAAGATGTGATGAAGAAAATGAACTATATAAGCTGCTTTTTAAATCTACTCCAAGTCAGTGGGATAAGCAGATAATAACACAGGAATCTCAGAAATACAAATTTTAATCAGAGAAAGGAGTTTTTTTTTATAGTATCTCACAATAGATAAAGGGCTGCAAAATACACCTTTTCTTATTATGTACCGTGAAATTTTTAAAAAGCAATCTTAGAAGTTTACTCAATACGATCAAGTTAACTTTATGTGGTGAAGTCTATGGTCAGCTGAATGTGTTAGTGTGCACCAAAATATTTTGGCACCAAATAAATACTAAAACATGAAACTTTCTCACCCTCTTCTGATCTGCATATAAAAATATATATCATCTATGTATATATACTATGCATATGAATATATACATATATATATATACATATATATATATATATATATATATATATGCGATTTAAATATATATCATCAATATGAATATACATGTATATGCGATTTACATATATGATTTACATATATATCATCAATATATATATTGTACATATGATATATATATTTATATGCAATTTACATATATATGATCTCTATATATTATGCATATAAACATTTGATGTATATGATCTCCATACATATATATACATATAATGATATATATATATATGATCTACATACATATGATATGTGTTTACAGACATAATTGTATACTTAAGGAACTCGTGGGATCAGCAAAATTCCCCCTCCCCAATTTAAACTATATCCATTTTTAGTGTCACTTCTGAATGACTCTATTTTATAAAAGATAAAGCCAAAAGATGGTATGTATTAGGTCAAACTGGTATGGTCTAACATTCACATCCATTTTATATCCAACAGAATTAACTGTGGTATGTGAGTCTTACTCTGCACCTTGGCTTTTTATCGTAACACAATCATGTTGAATATTACGCTTTATTCATTTAAAAAGGGAAAAATATTAAAAGTTTCCTTTGAATCAAATTTCTTTGGAAATCTACCATGTAGACAATTTACAATTGCCTAAGTCAAGTCAGTCTGTCAACAAAAACAAATATTTTGATTTTTTATTGTTTTTTTTAATTATTTGACTACATATTTTAAATTTATTTGGTAAAAAAAACTAACATTAAGAACAAAAATGATCAATAATAGTCTGATAATTAATACTTATCTGATATCGATAACTAAATTGAAATATCTATAAATTAAGATGACTTTTTTTCTACATGTACTTCATTTCTAGAAAGGGGTAGAACAAAGTTGTAGAAAAAGATACTAGCATCTTTCAGGATGGAGACAAGAATTCAGGAATTAGAAAAAAAAAAGAAAAAAGATTCCTTCAAATAGGTTTGAGCTTATTACTCCAAGGTAATCCATCCATGCGAGCTGTTTGACTAGATTAAAAAAAACAAAACTATCAAACTACAATTACCTATCCGTCCCATACACACCTAGAAACTGTTTTCAACCCTATTGTTTTATTGATTTGTAATCAATTAGTTTTCCTAGTACCTCAGATGATCAAAGTTCTCTCACCTGGTTAAAAAAAAAAAAAATTTGAAAAAAAAGAACGTTTTGTTTGTTGTTCCCTTTGCTTAAATCGGACTCGTCTGATTCGTTGGAATTGTAGGAAATAATTTTTATCTTTATGTTTTGGTTTCTTGGAAGATGTGTCCACATTGGATAGGTAGTGTCAGTAATGGCAAAAAAAAAAACACCTTCAAAACCAAACCAGAAGCAGTAAAGTGAATCTAATTATACCCCTAACCCTTAACCCTAATACTAATCCTCGTAAAGTGAACTGAAAATGAGCAGTTTGTGTTACTTCTATTCAAAGTATGGGACTTGTAATTCAAAAAGCAAATTAGTAACTTC
Source organism: Thysanoteuthis rhombus (assembly GCA_963457665.1). NCBI lineage: Eukaryota > Metazoa > Mollusca > Cephalopoda > Oegopsida > Thysanoteuthidae > Thysanoteuthis > Thysanoteuthis major. The sequence goes on from OY735230.1 coordinate 45,659,441, forward strand.
GCCAATTAGCAAATTAGTAGCAAAGTGTAATATTTGCCCACTGTTTTGTTAGGGTGACATTACATGGATGAAAAAAGCTTCACTTATATTATTGGACTGAAATCCCACTAATGGTTTGTTTCCACTGCTGGCGAGAGTGGACTCATCTAAGAAAGGTTATCCATTAAATATGCATTAATTTGTATGATGCTTTTCAAAAATACTTGCATGTATGTATATATATATATATATACACATATATATGTGGGAATCCCAATAGTTTGTGAAGACTAATAAGTAAAATAGACTTTTTCCTTTTAGATTTAAATCTAGATTTATAAACTTGTAAAGTAGATAAATTACTCCAAACAATTGGTTTTGAACTTATGTATATATTTGTTATAACTAAATTGGGGTAATTTTTTTCTCAATGATTAACTTCAAGAATCTTTTTGTTTCCTAATCCAACTTTATGGATAAGTATTAGCAATGGATAAATATATATGTATGTTATTATTTTGTGATAATCTGTGGATTTTGTCTTTCTCTGTACTTTTTAAGCGTACATTGCAAGAACAAAAAAAATGAACGCAACATGACACAAAGAGAATATTAAATTGAGATTTAAATCCAACTAAAGATATCAGAGAAGAAATCATTTTTTATTGCTTTTTATTATTTTCATTGAGAGCTCAATTCTTACTATTATTTTTCTTTTCCTTTTATAATTATTTGATTATTAATTTTTCACGATAACCTCTGACTCTTGTTTTTCCACTGTGCTTTTTGATTGTACATTGCAGAAACAAAAATGAATGCAAATTCAAATCAAAATAAAAATGAAACAAACTGAAATTCACCCTTCGAAAATGAACGCAAATTGACCCTTATAGAAATGAACGCAAATTAACCCTCTTAGGAATGAACGCAAATCAACCCTTTTAGAAATGAACGCAAATTAACCCTCTTAGAAATGAACGCAAATTAACCCTTAAAAAAAAAAGATATCAGAGAGAAATCAATCTTCAACTGAGTTTTATTTTTATTTTGTATCTTAAAACAAAACTTTTGTTGACAAAAAATATGTACAATTGTTTTGGGACAACCTGATTTTTGTTGATTATTTGATGTGTATAAAGCCTTAAAATATATGTACATGAGATGTCATACACAAATGCTAACCTTCAATCTCTGAGATTCAGTTTGGGATTTGTGCATTCGTGCTACATGTACGAGCTGAAATCTTGAATAAAATTGTTGTCGTGAAATTTTTATACGAAAATTGTTTGAAAAAAAATTCTCTGATATCTTTAGTTGAGCTCTCATTTTTTTTATGATTTCTTGGGTAATCTTTTGTTTATTTGTAACTATCCTTACATATATATTTATCAAAATAATTGTTTTAGGAAAAAATGAAGTCCCAAATATTTCTGTCAGTTTTAACAATTAACTTTTCAGTATTGTAATCAATAGACACCCCCACAACCATACTTTTCCTTTGCACTCATCGACCTCGACATTATTCACATTACAATAATCAATGACAATATTCAATAATGAAGATGCCATTCTTCCGGAGCAGTCTCACAGAAATGGTATGATGTTTATTCCTGTAGACTCCTTGAGGAGTACAGGGCCACAACCACTCTGTCGTGGTTTCAGAAGCCAGGTTTGGGACTAGCTATAACAACTGCCAAGCTGTAGATTTTCTCTGTCAGAGTAACCTCCTCTTAGATGGATAGCCTTCCTGGGCTGAAGGGCTGTAACTGCCCTTCTAATTATCCATAGCCAGGGGGGAGAAGTGAATTCATGCCTTTCCCAGGGTGTAAGTGTGAAGTGAACATGAACAGCCTCGGTCAAAATCCAAACTTGGTCTGCCGAGTAACTGTTTATACTTCAATACAAAGTCACTGTTGACAGTTTTATTTGAACTCGATATTTGCACCAACTTTCAACAAGACAAAATTAAATAAGATTTAGAGGCTAGGTCGAAGAGAAAATGGTCAAACTGGCTTTTAAGTAGTTTTTAAAAATGTGGGCATACAATTATTTCCCCACTAGCAAATTTTATTTCTTAGTATTATTGCATTTGGAGTATCTAAACAGAATATGCAATGCATCTATCAGTAGAATTAAAGTATTTACTGTAAATGAATGAAAATCTTGTAGTCAGAACATAAATAGATGTATGTTTATTTATAAAAATCATTTAATAGAAACAAATTCATATCCTAATTAAATGTATGAGGATATATCTGAGTTAAAGATATTAAGACTATTATAAGACTGTAATGAAAGCACTCAAATTATTTCAATAGATAGAAATTATGATATACAAAATGATTGAAGCCATACTAAACTTGAGTGTATGTTACAAAGTGCAAACAAGTCATTGTTATATTGTCGATGTCAATATATTCAGGCTGACTGAAGGTAAATTCTAGTACACAGTTTTTGTGGAAAAACTGTGTATATATATCAACTGCTCATAATACAGTCACTAGATGAAAAGAAAGTGTGAAGACAAGAAAAATTTTGTTCACTTATTACGACTCACTAATCTGCTTCATATGCTAGAAGGGGAAAAATTTTGAGCTACTTTGATGGTAGAATAGCATAGAATTACAAGCTCACAATTTTCTCTGATTAGTGTTCAAAACCAGATCTCCATATAGATAACTAGCAGTGTTTTCTATGAAGTTGTTTATTTCGTTTGTTCTTTATACCCCCGAATGTTAGTGCAAGGAATACCCTGTCACTGTGACTTTCTGTATTAGTCTCTACAAAATGCGGAAGACAGCAATACAAAAAAGTACCCTACACCATACCATTCTCAATCAGTAGAAAGAAGAAAATGATGAAATAAAAGACAATAGTTATCAGAGAAATAATGCTAAGGTTTGTTCTTTCTGGAACTCAGTGTAGCAGTCCCAAAGTCAGGAAGACTTTCAGAAAAGTATATTTATTAGACTACTCTTTTTTTGTTTCAATTATTCTAACTGTTTTGCTTTCCCACATCTATTTAAGAGAGGTTTTTTTTTTTTCAATTTTTATGATTATAAGTTAGAGAAAGCTAGTTAACTCTCTCTTCCGCTTCATTTGCAAATGCTAGCTTTAATAGTAGAAATATTACTAAAATTATGTAAAGACCTGAAATCCCTAAATTCAAAACAGAAAAAACTGAAGTTAACATTGATCCATCTTTGTGCTTTCTACCTAGCCAATACCTGTAGCTTTGATAACCAGTTGAACGTATTTTTTAAACTTTATAAAATGTCCCTAAAAAGAACTTTCAATAATTTGAATGGTAAAAGGTGTCAGGGTGCTAGTATTGTGTCTAAATGCATTTTTGTAAAAAATATTGCGCAGCTAAATTAGTTCTGTCACCAAATAATTTGTGATAAAATTAAGTAATTCAACAACAATTTACAAAAGAAAAAAAGTAAATTTAAAAGAACGGGCCCATCAAGAAAAAATTCCCTGATTCCCCTAAGTCCAGTTTGCTAAGTCAAGCTAGAAAAGAAAGAAGAAAAAAAAGATAATTAATACTACTAATAATGATTTAATAATGATAATAATAACAGCAACATATTTTTTTATGGTTTGCTCACCAAAACTAAAACAGAAGAAAAACAACTACATAGGGGATGTAAGCTAATGTACTGGACCAACGATTTTCAAATACAATATAAGAGCTGAATACTAGAAAGATGAAAAATGTTCTCTTTTTTTTCTTTTCTTTTTTTCAGTTTTTATTTCCTTTGATTTTTTCCTTCTTTTGAGCCTTGTTTCTTTGTTTATTATTTTTCTGAAATCAAATATTTTTTTTTCAAAGAAAAACCTTTTTTCCCCTTCTAAATTTTCCTTTTCGCTTCCAACCACTTTTCAAATACAAATGGTGACCCTTGACATGATTTCATTCTGACATTTCAACTTATACAGTCTTACTGGTCATGTTATATCCAGCCATTATAGTCTTTACCTATGCTTCTCGTTTGAACTGATCAACATTTCATTCATTAGTATTGTAGAGCCTTTGCTCTGTAAATAAAATTTGTTACACATTGAAATAATCGTACTTGTTTTTCATTTTTTCTTTCACAGATCCAGGATTGGGGGTTGGGGCAAATGAAAAAATCATTTTCACCAACAATACAAGAATTTAATGTATGATCTGAGATTTTTCACTCACAGTTGAGTTGTCGTTTTTAAGCACAAGAATTGACAAAACAGTAGAGTCAAAAAACCGAGTCCAACAAATTTACCAGAGAAAAAAATAAATTGATGATTCATAAAGATTAGGAAGAGGTGTTTAAGATGAAAAATGAAGCAAACTTTTTTCTTTCTTCCAAAACTTGTAGAAAGAATTCACAGGAAAAAGTCATAATGTTGCCAGGGAGGAAAGTAATGAGAAAAAAAGTCATAACTTTGGCTTGGAAAAAAATCACAGTTTATTTAATTTACGGTAATTGAAATGAGTAATACTTGCTGAATCTGTGGAAATTCCATAGTTGTCAACAACAAAGAGATCATCATTATTCTCGAATATATACATTTCTGCAATTAAAGTATAAAATTTTGTAATCTATTACCTATGGAATATATCTATATCAACTATAACAACATGCAAAGGTAAATGAAACTGATACATCTCTTGATATTATCATGATTATTATTAAGGATTACTTTTGTTATCTGCTTATATTCCTTTAGTTTTATTTTCAGGTTTCAGACTTGTGAGGGAGGAGTAATGAATTACTGTTATAGTAAAGATTGAGTTTCTTTTGTTTCCATCCAAGCAAAAGCACCCTCTTCCATTTTTACCCTAGTTCATTACATTCAAAGATGGGCAAGAGAGGAGAACAATCAGATGAAAGATATGAGGAGAACGTATAATAACAAAAAAGTATAATGACCACGTGTACAAATGAGTTGAATAATAGTAGTATTATAGAAGATTTTTACAAGATGAAAAATCAGATATAAAACATTGGTTTGTACTGTTTTCTGAAATCTACCCAAGAAGATATTATTATGAAAGAAAGGAGTTTTGAATGAACAAGCCTTGAATGAGAATCACTTTGTTTTGGATCCATTTCACCATTCATCTTACACAGGATAACAAAGCAGCAAATTTAAGCTATCAGGTTGACTCTTCTGAATAAAAGATGAAGTCACTTGTTCTCAGCAGAAATGTTGATCTCATTTACTGTGCTTATAAAACCAACGGATAGAGCAGAGGCCTTACTGAAAAAGGGGTATTATTTGAAAACTTGCACACCCATGGCCCTCAAAGTACATCAGAGATTGTAGTTCACCTACTACATTTCTACTAACAAATCTCATTAAATGGAGCCAAACGACCAAGCCCGGCCAAAAATCTGTAGATACACCGCTAGTATCTATGACTGTCAAATACCTTCTCTTTTTCTCTCTTGTTGATTTGTTCAACGTCTGATGAGAATGCACAGAATTCAATGAGAACTCATGAAATAATCAAGTCTACTAATGGAAGAATCAGGAGTTTGTCTTATAAGAAAGTTACGACTGTTTTGTCTTTTGTTGGGAGAGCTTTCAAGGTATGAACGAGAGTGGTCTCAAGTTGCAAAAACATTTCTTGGATGAAGCCAAATTTGACATATTCATGGATTGTATACTGTCATTTTCACACCAATCTCAACATTATGACAGGCGTCGCTTCAAATACAGTTCTTCTTCTTCTTCTTCTTCTTCTTCTTCTTCTTCTTCTTCTTCTTCTTCTTCTTCCTTCTCCTCCTTTTTCTTCTTTCTTCTCCTCCTCCTTTTTCTTCTTCTTCTTCTTCTTTCTTCTCCTCCTCCTTTTTCTTCTTCTTCTTCTTCCTTCTCCTCCTCCTTTTTTTCTTCTTCTTCTCCTCCTCCTTTTTTTCTTCTTCTTCTTCTTCTTCTTCTTCTTCTTCTTCTTCCTTCTCCTTCTTCTTCTTCTTCTTCTTCTTCCTTCTCCTCCTCCTCCTTTTTCTTCTTCTTCTTCTTCCTCCTCCTCCTCCTCCTTTTTCTTCTTCTTCTTCCTCCTCCTCCTCCTCCTTTTTCTTCTTCTTCTTCTTCTTTCTTCTCCTCCTCCTTTTTTTCCTTCTTCTTCTTCTTCTTCTTCTTCTTCTTCTTCTTCTTCTTCTTCTTCTTCTTCTTCTTCTTCTTCTTCTTCTTCCTTCTCCTTTTTCTTCTTCTTCTCCATTGTTGGGCATGGGCCCTCCTGAGTATGAGGGTACCAAAACATTCTTGGTTGAACATCGTGTGGAATAAGTTCCTTCTTGGAGAACGGCATTACAACCTAAATCAAATTTTGACTTCTTTTATCTTTGTGAATGCAAATCCTGAATTTTCAACTTTTTAATTTAACTACAAATAAATGAACACAAAAATGAATGCTCAAAGTTCAGTTTTAGTCAACCAAAGTACTTTTTTCATAAAGATGTATTTTTCCGAAGTAATTTGTAGTTCGTTCTGCTTTGCCTGGATCTGACCCTAATGTTTTCTGGTAATCTTTCATTTTTGTGAAAAGGTAGGTTTTTATAGGGGGAGCAAGTGCATTGGCTCTAAAGTAGGGGATTGATTTACAATGTACGTATTATACAAAACTAAATCCTTACTTTGTGTCCATCTCTTTGACACCCAATGTTCAATTTACCATTTAAATATACAGCTAAACTGGAGCCTTTCTTTGTATCTACAGCCATATTTCCATCAAGCCTCACGCAAAGTAAGGTTTCTGTATAGCAGAATATTTTACATTGTAAATCGAACCCCCATATTAGAGCCAACTAAAAAACTGTTCTAATTAACCACCCTAAAATTGAATATTACCAGTGTTTATTCTGAAAGAAAAGAAACTCACAAAATGCTATCAGAAAATGACAAATGAAAAACATGGGATTGTTTTTTTTGTAAAACAGTTCACTTTCACATGTTTGAATGCTCATTGGCAGCCATTCGAAGAAAATTTTGAAAGTCTTTCTTCTTCTTTGTGGAAAACCTTATAAGATAGACAATTACTAGGAGAGGTACTTATGGTACAATTCCTTGTCATTTCATGACCCCAAAAGCCAGGACTTTACGTCATTGTTTGATAGTTTGTACATCAATACCTTCACTTGTGGCAAACATTTCCAAGTATTTAATGGTCAGATAATCACATCCTTTCTGTATGAGAACTACATGCTTTCAGACATAGCTGAGGCAGGGCCGCCAAAGCTTTATGAAGAGTAGTTCACAAACTACATTTCTACTAACAATTTTCAATAAAAAATATATGTAGGAGGCAAGCCCCTCTTGCACCCAACCTCCATCTATGCTTTCCTGGAGTCCCTATTGGTCAAGATTAGTGAATTGATTTCACTGAATCTGACTTTTTTGAATTTGTTCCAGAATTTTCCGCACTGTTCAATATCTTATCATAATTTGATGTGTTTTTCTTTCAGTTTATACTTAGATTAATTTTATTGCAATACCTTAAACACATGATTCCTAACCCCCTTAACCCAAACCTTAACCCTGGGTGCATTGGAAAAAGAGTGGCCATATATGCGGTCAGGAAGTCAGGTTCCAGATTAAGTGATATTTATATTGGGCAATTGTTACCTTTTCCGCATTAAATTCAAAACATTTCCACATTAGATTTTACTGCATTACATTTGTTTGGGGACCCCAGAACAGCATTTTTCCTCTCAAATATTGAAATTCTATCTGATCAGTTTTTTCACTTTTTAAAGCCGTATTGGTGAATTTATCTCCCAAAAATTTCATATTCAAATAGAAGCAGAAAACTTGACAATTTGAAACAGTATAAGTTGCATTTAGTGTTTAGTTTCAGGGTTGGGTTAGTTGTTAGAGTTGAGGTTAGAGTTTAAAGTTCATGTTAGGGTTAACGTTTAAGGTTAGGTTTGAGGTTATATAAGGTTAAGGTTATATATATAAGTCAATTATAGAACAAATGAAATCAAAATTGTCATTATCTCAATGATAGTTCACCACTGAGAAGTTTATGCCGTCTATATGTTTTGAATTTAACTCAGAAAAGGTAAAATCACGTTAAATTGAACGTTGTTGGAGGATGGATATTCACAGTTGTAGTTGTAATAAACTTATTTCTCTATGCATGTTTGAAGATTAAAAAATCAAATTGAAATTCATCTGGGGAATGAAAGTTCATTTCATCTATTTAATTTCAAAATCATGAATCATGGCCCTTTGAAATTGAAATTAAATCTTTTGTAAAAAAAACAAACTCATAACCTCAAAAACACTAAACAATATGTCATCATAACCACAATCGTATGAGTTGGACGAAAGTAGCCATATTGTTTAAGTTAAACAGAGGTAATCATTTTTATAGCAAATGATTTTTAAAGCGCAGATAAGCAAGGATAACCAATTATTAGACATGTTTACACATTTCTATTAGATGCTTTCCGGTTGGTCCCAGTTATGTTAAACAACGGCAATACAAAGGAAGCATTAAAAGATGTGATATTATTAAAATAACAAATTTTTTTTCACCAGCCATTAAGAATGTCCAAGGTCCACATTTTTATGTTTTAAAGAAGCTAAAAACGGCCATGATGACCGCAATGCATTTAGGTCCCAAAGAGAGAAGAAACTTCTTCATTTTTTTTCTACGCAACCGATTGACTTCACGATTATTGCCTTTCTATTTACCATTCCTCTTTTTATGTTTTAAAAAATCATCCTTTTTCTAGCTGATGGTACTTTTGTGCCATCTGTGCCTTGTGTGCCACGTTTGGTTATATTGCAGATTCTGGATATTGCCCTCTATATCCTTGAACCTGAATTAGGCTGTAGAATGTCTAGGCAAGTGCAAGGCACAAGTCACAGAAGAAAGTCCATTGCAAAATGCTTCTCAGAAAGTGCCAAAATGAGAAGAATATTGCCAAAGAAAATAGTTTTTGGCCAGATGCTTTTCAGAAAGGACAGATTTGTCAAACAGGGCACACATTTTACAAACTATGAAAAGAACAGTCCTCATTAACGAAAGAAATATATAGATTGTTATTCTTTTTTTAATTAACCATGTAAACTGTCTAAAAACTATGACTGACAAAAAACTCATGCTTTTGCTACCATATTCACATATAGCCAGATACAAAGTAAGGGTCCAGTTTAGCGATGGTAGTTCACCACTGAGAAAATAGTTTATGCCATCTATTTTTTTAATTTAATGTGGAAAAGGTAACAACCACCCCATATTGTAGATTGAATATTGGATATCAGGAAGACGGGCACAAAGTGAGGATCCAGTTTTGCATTAGATGCACATTGTAGATCGATCACCCACTTTCAAGCCAATTCGCTTACTTCCCCTATAAAAGTTACTTTTTCTTAAAAACCGAAAGATTTCGGGAAGACATGAGGGTCAGATCCATTTAAAGACAGTTCAAACCAGACATCCATAGGAAAAATGTATTTTCATTAAAAATTACTTTGTTTGCTGAACTGAATAGATAAATATCAGAGACACATTTTTTTGAAGATTGATAAAAAGATTATTAATCTTATAAAAATGTGTACAACACCAATTTATTCATTTTTCATGAAAACAATAATGAACTTTGTTGAAATTTTATGTCTTTTTACATACATGGAGAAAATTTTTTCCCAACTTTTCTTTGCTGTAGTTGGAAAATTATGCTTGTTTCTTTCCTGTTGAGTAACAAAGTACTTTTTTTTTTAACATCAAATTTCTTTTGTAACCTTTTTTTCCCTTCCAAAACTTATTATAGTAATTTAAATGGAAGAGTTTTCAAAAATAGAAGTGTTTTTTTTAGTTTATTTTCTCTTTTTTTCTTTTCCAAGGAAATGAATGATGACAAAAGTTTCATAGAAGGTGTAGAAGTAAAGGAAAATGCCTATACATAGACTAATATAAAAATTCAAGAAAAATCAGATGTTTTTTCATGTTTTCAAAGACGTGATGAAAAACTGAATAATGCCACAAAGAAAAACATTAATTTGATATTCATTCTTTTCACTTTCACCTTGATATCAAATATAAAATTAATTTTTCTTATAATCATCTTTAAACTCATGCTCCATCCAACTTTCTTAAATATTTCTCTTTATTTTATCTTGAAAACAAAACAAACCTTTGCAGACAAAACGAATGGATTTTTTTAGTTTTCTTCTACTCGTGAAAAATACGTCTTTCTGGCATTCTTCTTCATCGACAAACAATTGCCACATGATTGGAGATGTTTTTGGCTAAAAATATGAAAAATGTCCAGAAATTGCCAAATGCCAAATTTTTTTAATAAAAGCAATTATCTTATTTATTTTTATTGGATGAAGTATTGCAAATCTTTAGAATCTATTTTTGAATTGTTTAGAAAAAAGACTATTCACCTACATCCTAATTTTGTCATAACTTTTAACAACAATGGTATAAGGAATAAAATTTGTGATAAAGCAACTGAAAAATAAAAAAAGATGCTGCTGAATTGTAGCATAGAAAAAACAATAATGATTGTTTGTAAAACTTTGCAATACTGAATTACACACCAAATGAGGATTTATCAAGAGGTTCCACGGCAACTAAGTCAAAATAGCCAAGAATTTTAATATGACTGAACCAAAAAGTTCACGGCCATAATTACTTTCCGAAAAGGCCAGATATGTCAAATTTGGCCATAAAATGGCCGACATAACAACCCTTCTTCTGGCGCTCTTCTTTGGTAACAGATGATATATAACTTGGCCTGACCACACATTGTGTTTTCATTTTTCCTTATCTAATAGAATATGGTATATGATAAATTTTATGATGAATATTTATTTATTTGACAGATTGAAATACCTTTATGGGCATTTCTGTCAAGAATTTACATTGAAAATACATATTCAACATTAATTCAAGTGATAAAAATGTATGAAACTTGATGATAACAAAAATTATCAGCTTATCAGTAATTTTAAGTTGAAATTAATAGAGAATCTGACAAGATGAGATATTCAGGACAATGTGGAAAACTATTTATTCAAGATGTTTCGCCTTTCGGCTCCTTTAGAAATAATTGAATATTGAAAACAAAATTTCAAAATAGTGAGCAGTATTTATTTTGTAACAGGCTGTTAGGCAAGGTGGGCAACGATTTACGTAGGTTCCATCATCTTTGGTTTTTATTGTGGCAGTTGTATAAATCCATTGTTGTAATAGTATCCTTTCATTTGTAGGTTTGTCCTGGAAAGTTTATTTGATATATTTCACCTTTCAGCTGCCTCAAAAACAACAAAATACAATTGAAAACTGAGTTTCAAAATAGCATTCAGCATTTGTCTTGCACCAAGCCGTTATAGGCTGCAGGGACCACTCAGTCTAAATTGAACAAAAATAAAGCAGAGAGAAGCTCCACAAATTTCCCTAAAAAATCAAACAGAAAGATGATTGAAAATCAAATATTGGAAATATCTACGAATATTTAACCAATCACAAGCCAGCTTTCACTGGTTTCAATTGGTTTGTCAGAGAGCCTATCAAAATAAAATATAAGTCATTGACAGCTGGAGATTCTTCAGTTAGTTGCAAACTTCAACAGGTTTGTCTGATTCACACATACACATGCATCCACCTGTGCATACAAGGACTTTCTCAAATCAACAGACATTCATCAATGACAAGCAAATATGTAGATATGCATGCATATGTATACACTTGCATATAAATATTTACTTACACATCAATGAACAGTGAGTAACTGCTTTCCTCACATAATCCTGTCTGATGTTTCAACATCATCAAATATATTTACAACTACAATTGTTTGTCTCTTTAATAATCAAACTGTGCTTCTCCTTCTTATATTGTGTTTGTGTCTCTGGTGACCCTTTTTTCCTGTCTTGATGTGTTCGTCAAATCAATCTCCAATCCTGTTTCTTGTCACATCATTAAAGCTCTCCTGTTTCAAACTAAACTTTCTTTGTTTTGTATTTTCTGCCTACCACAATAGATCCAAGAAATTGGAATCAATTATGGGTCTCTCTAAAACCTATAGCCAGCCACGCCCTAGAAAAGAGGTAAACAAGTTAGAGTTTCACTTAAAAGGCCAACGTATCAGCAGTGAGCAGCTTTAAGGGTTTAGCCTTCAAGGTAAAGAGGAAGGGGAAAGTTCCAGTGTTGAGTGGCTATGTGCTTGTGGCTGGTGAGTAGTGTTGAGAGAGACCCATGTTTGTAAAAATATAAAAAAAATATCTCTTAGTCAAAAACAAATTCCTAGATCTGCCACAAATTTGAACAATTCTTCCCTCGCCCATGACTCAAAATGCAATTTGAATTCATTGAGAACTTTTGGAAATATTGTGTGGACAAATATGAGATTACATAGATGTATGAAAAAAATTTTCAAATCTCAATCAAAAACCAATTCCTGGATTTGTTCCATTTATAAATTCTTCAAAAAATTTTGATTGAAATTTACTGAGAACTTTTGGAAGTATTGTGTCAGCAGAATGACAGACATGAATGAAAACTTCTGCCAACTTGTTTCAAAAGTTCCTTTTCGTAAAGCTCCTTTGATTTTAAAATGTCTTAATTGAAAGTTGGAAGAGCTATATATAGTCACCCCTGTCAGTTCGTCTGTCCACACAATATCTCTAAAAGTCCTCAATGAATTCCAGCCAGATTTGAAGAATTATGGACAATGGGCAATAGAAGAAATAATTAAATTTGGGAACGGATTCAGGAATTCTTTGTCAATTGTGAGACATTTTTGAATTTTTTTCCATACATCTATATATTCACTTGTGTGTATCCATACAATATCACCAAAAGTTCTCATGCATTGTTATTATTCATGAACTGACATTCATTCAGCTGTTAGCGACAATGGAATTAGCAGATTTATATGCTCTCTGAGTACATTTTAGTCATTAGAAACCTTCAACATGGGTTTCTTCAGTTTTCAAGCGGGTCTGGTTGCTGGTTATGTCATGTGTACAGCCTGCACCAATGGAGCTAGAGACCTGAAAATTTAAACATTAACTTCTAACATCTAGAAAAAACGTTTTTTTGGAGGCTGGTCACCCTCGTCCTCATAGGTTTTTTTGGGGGGGGGGTCAATTTTCAACGTAAGTTTATGCTGAACTGGCCCCTTAGTAATATTCAGACATTATTAACACTTGCTTTTTGGAAAATTTGATCCTTTTTAGTAATCATCCTGAACAAAAGGCATGACAAACAATTTATCCGTTGATCAATCCTTTTCTCCAGTTTTTAATTGCTTACCCCCAACGTGCCATGCTGCTAAAAGATGTTAGTCATATGACAGTTTCTATTGAGTGACAAACCAGACCTGTTGTATATCAGATTGTACCGCTAGACAATAAAGCAATGGTTAACGAGCTAGTTTTGCAGGCCTTCATCACTATAGAGCATTCAATCTCATTATGTGCTCTACTGCTGAGACCTTGCTCTGAAATTTGGCTCTAAATAAGGAGGCTTTCCCCTTTGGAAAATGATTAGTTTGTTCTTCACTGGGTACTCCACACATGTGTCCTTGTGCCAGACTTGGCTAAGCTCAGTAAATACCAATACAAGTATCCACCAGTTAACAACCTACTTATTTAACAACCAACTGCAGTTTGGACTGCCACCAATAGTACCGACAACTTTTGAATTACGACATTCATATTTGTTTTTTGGGGCTTGATTTTTAAAACATAGTTTTAAGATTTAAAAAAGATTTAATCTTGCTTCTGCAAATGCAGTTTTAAAAATCAAGATCTATATCTCTAAGGAAAAATGTTTTTAAAAAATTGTTATAGTGTATTAAGTGAAGAAACAGGTAAGTTGTGCGATTGAATCTTGGAATGAGTGTTGCACACCTTTGAGCAGATTTGTGCACACTCCCGAAGCATACCTTTGCAGGTCTGCAAGCACCTTTGAACAGGTCAACATAGTCTGCGTAGCTTTTCGTATTTTGAAAATCGAGATATTCTAAAATTTCCCCCCCTTGGTAATAATTAAAAACACTTAGAGAGACAAAGTAATCTAATTCATCAATTCATAACAAGGGGGAGAGAATTCATGAAGTAGTATGAACATCAAAACAGACCATTGAATTTAATCAGTGCCTGACAAGGTATGGAAACAAACCATTAGACCTCTGCTGGGAGCGAAATATTGAACAAGAAAAACTGTAAAATGAAAAAAAAAATATCAATACCACTCATGAATGAATCACCTTAGTCTATGTGTGCATTATAATTCATTATCTTGAAAATTATCTAAAATAATCTAAAAAATAGATATTTCATCCAAAATTATCTAAAAAATTGATTTTTTTTTTTTTTATCCAGAATTATCTAAAAAATAAATCTTTTATCTAAAAATTATCAAAAATAGATCTTTTATTAAAGAATTATCTAAAAAATAGATCTTTTATCTAAAATTATCCAAAAATAGATCTTTTATCTAAAATTATCCAAAAATAGATCTTTTATCTGAAATTATCTTAAAATAGATCTTCAATCTAAAATTATCTAAAAAATAGATCTTTTATTTAAAATTATCTAAAAATAGATCTTCTATCTAAAATTATCTTAAAATAGATCTTTCATCTAAAATTAACTAGAAATTAGATCTTTTATCTAAAATTATCAAATAAATAGACCTTTTTTCTGAAAAGTATCTTTAAAAAAATTGCAGCACAAGATTTGTGGGTCCAAAATGAAAACAGAGTCCAAAAAAGCCTTTTTTGCGGAAAAACAAAAATTCTCATTTTAGACGGTGCCTAATGGTATACCATGCTTCTAGCCCCCAAAATGTGACCAGGAGAGCCTGGAAACACACAGAGACCAAACACTAACAGATGAGCAAAGAGGAGAATCCGTAGCCCACTTGGCTGGTCGGTTGGATGGACCATTTGTGGGGCTACAGTGATTTGATTCATGAAAAAATGAAAAAGGTACACACACACACGCATGTGTACATGTACAAAAAAAATAGATTTACAGTAAAATTTTAGTCTAAACAAGTAACAAAGATTAGAGATGAAAGTTAAACGAGTCAAAAATTAATTAAGAAAACATTTCATTGAAGAAATTTTGACAACTTAACACTATAATGTTTATTACTAGGTGTAAACAACTGAGTTGCCAGATAGTTCGAGACGTTCCGTCACAAAGATATGCCCAAAATGACCAAAGGCCAAAATTGTTTCTATAAGCAATTATTCTATCATTCATTTTTATTAGATGAAGTATTGTTTGTTAAGTGGATGTAAGGTAGGTAATCTAACAAAATGGTTGTAGTAATATGACAATGCGGTAGTGAAAGATTTGAGAACAAGTGTCTTACATCTCAAAAACCTTCATTATCATTCAGGAAGGCTTGATGCATTTCATTGAACTTGTGTCAGCATTTTCAAAAGCACTCAGATGAAGCATTATAAATCATCATTTTTCTTTCGTATTAAAGTTGCAATCATAAAAAGCAACTGGAAACCAAAGATGAAGGTGAATAGTAGTTTTAAACAAGCCTGAAAGTCAGACCATAGATCTTTCATTCCTTTAAAAGCCCTTTCCTTTAAAAGCTCCCACCTTTAAGAGCCCCTTCCTCTGAATGCACGTTCATTCAACACTAATATCATTGTAGAATTGAATGTTCTGATGATGTAATTGTAAAATGTCACTTGTGACATGAAATTCATAGAAGGAGTGGGAGGAAATGCTTCACAGAGATGATATGAGACTTTTGCTATGTTGATTCGTCAGTCAGTCAATCAGTCAGCCAGTCAGTGGCAGTAATCCCTGCTATAGATGCTAGCATATCTAAAAAATTGATAATAAGGGTTGTTTGTGAAATATTGCAATAATAGAGTACACACAAAAGATTAGAATTTAATAAAAATTCTGCTGGAATAACAAAAAAAATGGACAAAAATTTAGATTCAAAATTGAGAAAATCAGAACAAAAAGGATGTAGCTCTATGAATAGATTTAAACTTTGCCTACCAATCAGCTTTTGCAATAAAATCAATGGAAGATGATTATGTAGTACGATTTTTTTTTTACCTAAAAATACGGCATCATTATTTGCTGGTACTCCATTGTATCAACCCATTTTGAGATTAGGCGTCTCCATCTACAGTCTAGAACACCATCTGACATTTGGATAATAATGTGTGTCGTACTTGCTTGTGCTACAAATGGTGAGTAATAAGGCTGACACTAAGATATATTCTGCATACTCCAACCTCAGCCTGGGTATATATGTCCCCCACCCGGGAATATAGGCTCCCTTGCCTCCCAGAGATATAAGTTTTTTTTTATCAAAAAAAATCAAAACATACCTTTTTCTTTGAATAGTCTAATTTACATAGATAAATTTTTCAAGAATAAATTCTGCTGAATTATCCTGAACAATGAATTTCTAAATGCATCAAAATAAATCGTCTGAACCTCCCACTTGAAAAAGAAATGATTTTTAAGTTATGAAAACGTCAATAATCAAATGCCACGAAGGATAACTCCGTAAGATCTAAATCTAATCAAAGGGAAGTAATTCTCAAAAACCTTTCCTCAGACGCACCACTGACTGATCTCTCCTGAAAAATTACTTATTTTCGATGCTCGTCATTATTAATTAATACCTGAAATCTACATTTCACGAATTACAAAGATACTTTTTCAATCATATAACTGACTTTTAGTTTATTCAATTTATTTATTCCTGTAAATTAGTTGACCAAGCAATTGTTGACGACAGTAAGAAAGTAATTAATGACCTTGCGCTGGCTATGGCTCAACTCTATATATCACATTACTATTTACTATAGAATTGGGGGTAGCAAGCACCCTAAGTGGCGTCACTCACTTCACTCTTTGATGAAACCCAGTAACACAGATCTTCAAGATTGAGGCCATTAAAAATTGTTTCGATTCTGAATATTGATGTTTTCTGGCAAAACACAAAAAATACACTTACAGAATGTTTCCATTACGTCTTTTTTTTTTTAACTCAAAATCAAAAGGAAATTTGATGAAAATATAGCATATGATTAATTCCAACGGATCTATATAATACTTGCATGGAATTCCAGTGTTTCCCGAATAGAAAATAAATGAACATCTGACAATAAATAAATAAGACATGTTCTTCAAGAAATGTTTTCTTGCACAACACAACTTGGTGGGGTGGCAGGAGCCGAAATTTCTCCAAAGTATATTGAGTGTTGAAACTGGCAGGTTGTGCAATGGAATCTTGGAATGGGTGTTGCAAACCCATCACTCACGGGCATACCTGTACAGGTCCGCACGCGCCGTCGGCAGGTCAACATAGTTGGCGCAGCTTTTCGTGTCACCGTAATTAAAATGTCAGAAAGTGGAAGTTTGAATTTAAGATTCCGATGATATGAAATTTAGGTCGTTTTCGTGGAAGACTCCTCGCACATTTTCAGTCATTCGAACAATTGGCGATTTTCGCCACGGTAGATCATACGCGTAAACATTGCATTAGAAACGGGTTTCTTTGGAGAAAAGATTTTTTTCGGGTGAAAAATGATTTTTTCCTTCAAAGAAATGATGTTTTTACTTTCAAGAAAAGATTTTTTGTATAATAAAATATTTTTACTTGTGTTTTTTTTTAAAGTTTAATTTCAATTGATTGTTACGTAAACTTTGGATTGTTTTGATTAAAAAACATTTTGATCAAATTAAAACTACGTATTTATCTAGTTTTTGTAAAAAAAAAAAAAAAAAAGAAGAAGAAAATACTGGATATAATTCCTGTAAGCCATTTCAAAATTATTAAACAATACAGATCAGAAAAATTGAACGACCTAAGGATGATCTAAGAATGTAATTGCTATAAAAAGCAGGCGGAATTAAGACCTAAGAAATACTAGTCAAGCAAACAATAACAATAGATTATGCTTCATCTGAAAAACTAGAAAAAATTCAACATTCAACAATTTTAATGGAATAGAGCGACTGGAATTATATGGGGAAAATACTGGTCAATCAAGTGAACGAACATATTCATGAACAAAGGGAAATAACTCTAATCAGTTATGAGATTCACTCTTCAAACAGAAAACCACATTCCTACTACAACATGGAAGAGCACGCGGCTGTTCTAGCGAAGCTACACCAAGAATTAAATGAAAAAGACGAAGAAATTCGACGTTTAAAACAGCAATTGGAAAAAAGGGTACATGAATTGTTTACATATTTCATTCATCTAGCGACGGTTTTCCTTTTGTTTGGTCTAGAAAATATTTTATCTGTTCGCTCAGATAACATTCTACACTGACCGGTGTAAACAAGATCGAGCAGTAGAAAAAGCTCTGTTATTTCGTCTTTTGCTTTCTTTGGTTGTAGATATGTCTGTCAGTATATCTATATTGCGTGTGTACACTGAGACAGCTATTTCCCAAATGGAGGCCACAGCAGACTAAAAATGAGGTTTGGGACTGACTGACCCTCATGGACATGTTGACAACATGATTCGTCAGCTATGTTTGTATTGACAAAAACAGCTACGTCTAATAAAAACATACGTTAACGTTTGTTATAGCTTCAATTTCCCATTGTTTCGAGTATATCTGAGGTAATTTTTTTTTTTTTTAGTCAGACTAGTCAACCAAAAAAGAGAGACAAATTAACGTCCGACTCGAAGTGGTAATTCATTATTAAATCTGATGAATGAAATATCGCTAACATGTTCCTTCATACGTTAGTTGCAGCAACCGCAAAAGTTTCTTTTTTTTTTTACCTTCCCTTTGATATTTTGGTTTGCGAACCTTTAACAAACAATTTACAGTGAGAAAAATAAATATACATGAATAAAACGTTTATTACAATAATCTGATGAAAGAGAACAATTCCGACAGTCTCAGATCATCATTTGATGAAAATGCCAAATGTTTCTCTTACTTTTAGTACAATAGAAAATGTAACTGTCAGATATTCCTGTAAAATCTGTCTTCACATGAGGGAATTTTTATTCTGGGTAATCTTTCGTTTGGCATACATAAACCAATGGTGTTTAACCAGGCCCCCCAAAAGTATGATTAAACATAATATTCATTAGATATTAGAGCAATAATGAAATCTTCTGGCAGCGAGCCGTGTTGGGGATGATCAGTTGAAAAACTGGAAGAAGGGGCGATCAATTGGTAAGTTACTTCTCCTGCCTAGTGTTGGGTAGTGAACACCGAAAAAGTCTGAATTTTCCAAAAAAACAAACATGAATGCTACTGAAATCGAACTAAGGGATCAATTTAGCATAAACTTACATCGCAAATTGCCCCCCCCCCGAAAATGTTTAGGTTGGGTAATCTTCAAAAAACAATGAAAATGTTTTTTGTAGACATAATAATAATTGTCGAAAATTTCAGCATTCTAGCTCTGTTAGTAAGGCCTGTATGCATAGTTATTAGCCTGCCAGCCAGCCAGCTGGACCACCAACTTCAAAATAGAAGAGGCCTATTTTGACAGTCTTCTTTGATGGTTTCTAATTTTAAAAAAACAAAAAAATCTTATTCTTCATCAGATTGCTCACGATAAATTTGTCTTGGTACGACAGAAAAAAGTGCATCCAATGTTCCAAACTGGTGTTGTAATAGAACCACGTAGGGATTTTTGAGCTGACTAATGAAATCAATTAGACATGCTAAAAAAGACTTTCAGTGAATAAGAATATCTTAGGTAGACTTTCCTGATCACTTGTAAAAAAGGTTTTCACTTTGGTGCTCCAGTCAGAGAAAAATAATATTTTTATCAAATATTGTTATTGTTGAATAGGAAATTTCAGGCTGAGTAAAGTTCACTCTAGAAGCATGTGCTTCAGAGCAAGTCATTTTCAGCTATTTACAACCAAATGTCATGAACCCCTGTGTTGACTGATAGTTATGACAAGGGAGGTAATTGTTGACAGGTCCACACCAAAATGGAATCACTTCTTCTGTGGCCTTTTGTCCACCTTTCCACGAAATTCAATTGAAATTCATTGAGAACTTTTGAGGATATTGTGGGGACAGATAACTTTCGAAGCTATCGTGTGGTGTATACAGTTTGCTAAGACGTAGGGGAGGTAATTGTGCAGGGACCCCTATCAAAAATTTTGTGATTTCTCTCATAGCCTATTGCCTATCATCTCACAATATTTCATTGGAATTCTTTCAGAATTTTTTCGAGATATCATACGGACATACTGAGAACATTTGATGATAGTGTGTGGTATGGATGGATAGCTTACAATGAGGTCATTGTGCATGGATCCTCTCCAAATTTTCATGACTTCTTCCATAGCCTAATACTCAACCTTCCACAAAATTTCATTTGGAACTTTTGGAGATATTGTGTGGACAAATGGAAAGAATAGCCTGGATTAAATAAAATGCTCCAATCTGGAATTTTGGTACTATTTTTTCGATCTGTCTATCCCCATGATATCTCCAAAAAACAATTAAGTTTGAAAACCACTTGCCTATGACGAATGTGTTGCACTACTTTTTTAAATTCTGTAAAATAGATTCAGGAGAAAATCAAATTAACTGCATTTTCCTAACTAACCTGACTTAGTATGTTGACATTGCTGGAATAGTTTTTTGGTAGATATGGAAGACTTATCAATTTAGCTCAGTTGGTAACAGACACAACTACCAATCAGTTGGTTGTGATTTCCAATCGCAATAGGGGAACGTTAAATTTTACTCTCACATCAACTTGGACCGGAGTTCAACCAAGAGAAAATGTATCATTCTTCAAAATGACAATTCAACTTGACAATAAACTAAACTCAAAACATCAAATAATTAGGTTGGGAAATTTTACCACAGCCTCATAACTGAAATGATTAAGCACTTTTAGTTTTCTATTTAATCAGATCACTGGACACACTATCTTGAGGATAAAACTTTAAATATTAGAAAGAGATCAATTCAATCTTATAAGAATTCTTTTTGTCCAGAATCCCAGATTTTTTCCTTGAATAATAAAAGAATTGGATTATTTGTGGACTTTTGTTATTGGTATAGATGATAATTGTTCTTGACAAATAAATCAATTTTTGCAACATTCGAATGGGTTTTAACTCCAAAAATGCTACATTGCTTTCCAAGCAAACTAATATCTTATATCTAATAAAATATTATTATTAAAACCTCAACTGTGAAATAAGGAATGGAAGAATTATTTGGTTGTATCAAAAATATTTTCACTTTTTGATGGTTTTAATACTTTAAATTTCTATTTGTTCAAATTACTGAAGAAGATCAAGTCGTTAGGTTGGGATATTTTACCTCAAACTCTCAACTCAACCGGTTTATGTTATTTCTTCCATCGAATCAGATCACTGGACACACTTTCTTAAAGGCAAAACTTTGAAAATTAGAAAGTGATTAATACAACATTATCAGAATTCCTTTTATCCAGGATCCCATATTCTTTCAACATGAAATAAAAGAATTAGTTTCATTCTATTTTTTTTTCCATTGTTTATAATGTTGTTTATGTTCTTGACAAACTCAACCGATAGGAATTTGATTATCCTAATTTTTCTTTCAAATAGGAATGCAAAACATTTCCTGAAATACCAACTGAACATGACGCACATCACCTGGCAAATGGCGATCCAGGTGTGGATGATAAACTCAGCAATGAATCGATTGCTCGCTTCAGCAGGCAACTTATTCTGCCCCAAATTGGAGTGAAAGGTAAGTATAGGTATACCTTGATTAATACTGTTTACTGTTCAAGGTTGTATTATAATTTGATTATTTTTTTTTGCACACAGTGGTCCCCCCGGGGGTAATGATGCTGGCAATTCAGATATGAAACCGTTAAGTGCCCTATTTGATTGGAAAAGTGAAACTTCTCAATTTAATAAAGGAGGTGGGGGTGGGTGTTAGGGTTTCAGAGATCTATGGTAAGAGCAAATCTATCACATAAACCTTTATTACAGTATGATATTGTTGTAATAGTTCTGTTAGAAACCATCAGCCAAAATTGTCAACATAGGCTTCTTTAGTTTTTAAGTGGTTCTGTTCTGCCCATCTCTGTATGTATCATGTGTACAGGCTGTACCAACGGAACTAGAAGGCTGAAAAATTTAAACATTTACTCCTTATTATGTCTAGAAAAAAAGTTTTTAAATCCCCTCCCTCAGATTAGTTTTTAGTGTAGGGTTCGATTTAAAATGTAAGTTCATGCTAAATTGGTTGTTTGCTTTGTGTCTGGCAGTGTTTATGCTTGTTCTTTTTTCTTTGAATATTTAGATCACGCTAACAAAAGCGAGAGAAATAACTAATTCATTGATTGCCCCTTTTTTCCAATTTTTTTAATTGATCACCCCCAACAAGGCATGCTGCTACAAGACATTGGTTTCTTTATGGTTTCTATAGAATGATTAACCAGATCTGTTTTATTATTAGTTATTGTTAATCTCTTATTGTTATGTATAAATTCAACTTCATCATAGGTATACAGGAAAAAATATAGTATCTATTAGGCTATGGGCCCAGATATCAATATCCTTCTAGATTTAAGATTCAGTGACTTACATCTGGGATAGGATAAAGAATATTACCAAATGAAAGCCTACAGATCCCAGAACAACAAACCTTTTTTCAAAAGCATAAAGGTGGTTCATGTGTGAGAATGGCAGCCATGTTTAGAGATGGTTAACGATTTTTTAAATGAAATGATGGTTTACCTAAACCCTACAAGCATCCAAATCAAAAGGCCTGAAAACATTAGATTAGCTTATTTTATTTCCAATTAAATTCTGAAACTTGTGATGTATAATATACCAAACTTTGTATGCAGGATCTGCTTCAAAATTGAAAAAACTTATGAAAAGAAATAGCAAATTTTGGGACATTTTTTTGAATACACCTTCTCTAATCTTTTAGCATAATCTTATGATACCCTTTTTGCTCAATTTTTTTCTATTTATCATATAGATAGACTTATATTCTATCAATAAAATCAGTTACACAAGTTTATCATTATGTTTTCTTGTCAATTAGTATCTGTCACTCATAAAAAGTTATAGCTGACGTGTTCTGTATTGTCCCCACCTATATAGTTTGGATTCAATTTTTGGTGAAGATATAAATAAATAAACATCATTAGCAAGGATGTTATATCAGCTTTTGAACAGTGTATCTTGTACATTTGTATCTGTTATGCATAAAAAGCTAAGGCCAGAAATGTGAAGCTTGGTATTCCAGCGTTTAACTAGTGTATAATTGTCATCTCTTATTCAAAAGTAGTTTAGCCAATATTCATCAGTGATTTTATTCTTCTTTATAAAGATAATATATATATATATATATATATATATATATATATATATATATATATATATATATGTGTGTATGTATGGTACAATGGTAGGAGCAATGCTACATTAAATATATAAAGATATATATGTATAAAAAGATAGTTTTGTGTAAGATATGAAGATATATATATATGACATAATGATTAATGCTCCTCTATTCAGGTTGAGCACTCTTCAAGTGAGGTAACTCATCCATCGTAAGCTTATGCAATGTCCTTTCATAATAGAGCACTCTGGTGGATGAGGAATTTCTGTGTAAATAGATATATCGCTTGAATTCAGCCTTTCTGACTCTCCAGTTCTGTAGTCCAGAGGTTTGAAGTGAAGGTTTCAATTCTGCCTCGCAGTACTGGATGGGATAATGGAAAGTCTATAGCCACACTGAAGAGATGTAATAAATTGAAACAGCTGTCTGTGGATGACACAATGATATATATATATATATATATATATATATATATATATATGCTCGTTTTTCTTTACAGCAATGTAAATCCCTTATGGTTTGCAATTGATTGTCAAGCAAACATAGCTTCTCACAATGAATGAAAAGGGTTTCCACTTTAGAATAGCTACTCTCAAAAACACATAACCAGTGTATACAAGTGCTTCTCCTTGAAATGTTAAATTGTTTTCCTTGAAGGACTATCCCAGCATAGCCGATGAAAAGCCTTCATTGGATCCCAAGCAGAATTTGATTTGGGGGCCACCTATCACTTTTAGGGGTTCCTTTCTGATCTCCTTTAGGGCTTTATTCAGCTTATGCTTTGGGCTGGCTCTGCCCCACCCTCATATGTACGGGTGGTGGATCCTTTTCTATCAATGCTTGAATTAAAATTTCCCGGCAGACTCTTAGAAGAGACCCATGAGACCTATACATCCCACCTGTCATAGAAATCTTAGGATATATATATATATATATATATATATATATATATATATATATATCCCAGGAGTCTCAAGAGGGTTAAGCAGCCAAAAATCCTGGGCTTACAGTGGATTTTAAATTCATCTTTATAAAATATTTTTATGAGCCAACAACAATGATGAGGATGCTAATCCAAAAAAATCATTTTTTGGCGAGTTTCTTCACAGAGCAAATGTTTATCCATATTTTTATAGTTATTCTTTTTGTTTTTTAGTTGCTATCATTTTATCATTATTTTTAATTCAATTGCATATTGACACCCTTTATCTGGTGGTTGTCTCTTGGGATCAAGTGACAGCACTTTCCTCAGTTCTTACAGACCCTAGCACTAGTATAGTCCAGACAGTCACTACTCTTCATCAAATCTCCAATTAGTCTCCCAAGTGTACTACTGCTGACATGACACTAACGTTTATGTTCTACAACTATTATCATCTTTTTTTTTTTCCATCATTATTCAGGTCAACAATCACTTTCCAAAAGTCGAGTTTTGGTCGTTGGTGCTGGAGGACTTGGATGTCCAGTTTCTGTCTATTTAGTAGCTGCAGGCATTGGTAAGAACTTCTAAATTCTTCCTTTTTTCAGAAAAAAGTGATTCAATTTTGTAATTCTGTCTATGATATCCAAAAATTTTGATCATTGTTCATGGATTATTTTTTCCGAATTAATAACCATTTCACAGTTCCTTATATTCAAATTGATAGGTATAAGGACCCAACTATCTATCCATCTGTATGTGTGTGTGTGTGTGTATATATATATATATATATATATATATATAGTCATGGGCACCCTTCTTCTTCAAAGAACCAAGACATGTTGTGTGTTGAAATAAACATGACCAAACTTGAAAACTGACAAATGATTCTTATGATATGTATTATTGAGAAATGGATTTATGATCGAGCAGAAATAATTATAAATTGCGTTATATTACTTGAAAACTCTATTTGAAATGAACTCCCATTATTATATGGTGAATGTATCATCTGGACTTTAATTGTTTTCTATTTACACAGTCTAGGCTGGGTTATATATTCATTTCTTAATAATATAATTGTCTGCATGGAAAGAAATATGTATACATATATATATGATGAAATAAAGGATCCGCTATACAAAAAGAATTTTATATATGTGTGTGTGTGTGTGTGTGGTCTATCTGCAAAGTGTCCAGCCATCTCAAATATCTAAGGAACCAGTCATACCACCTTGATGTTACTTGGCAACCGATCAGAGAGGACCTTACTGCACTTGCCTGAACAGATGCTCTCCCACGTGGTTACTCAGTTGGCATGTGAGATATCATTCAGTGATCTTGTGTATTATGTGATCATCACATTCACAATGATTAAGCCAGTCCATTGTTCATGTCTTGTGCAGGTCTTTTTGGTAAAACATTGTATCATCCAGATCTGTCATACCCCACCCCCCCTCGTTAGGGTCCAGATTTGGTTCCCTGTGACTTCTGGCTTTTCGCCATTGAAAGGGAAGAGATTGCAGACCATGGACGAGATTCAGAAGAACATGATTAGGCAGCTGACAGTAATCCTGAAAGTTGATTTTGCAATTTTGAAAAGTGAAAGGGATGCGGGGATAGGTGTGTAATGTCCCAAGGAGAGTATTTCAAAGGGGACTAAGTTGTTGTTGCCCTAGGTAGGGTATTTTTTTGTTAATGAATATCAAATTGCTGGATATGATCCGCCATCTGAAGATAGTAACTCACAAGACAAATGGCGAATATTGACAAATGATTCAGTTTTTCTTTGTGGATCAGAGGGAAAAAACTACAAATGTTAAGTTCAAAGTTCAAAGAAGGCAATGTAAACTTTTTGGAAACACAAATATATGTATATTTATATACAACAGAAGATTTAGCAGTGTTCAAGAAAGAGAAGAAAAGAATTTGTTTTAAAGATGGTTTTCACAATAAAGGTTTCTACTTGTTTTATTGCGGACGGGAATTAAGAATCACTTATTTTCATTTCTTTGTTTCTTTTGTCATCATCTCCATTTAATTGTGTAGGGAATTAGGCAACACAGGCCATGGGATTTTTGCTAGAATTCTGCCTCTTTCCACAACTGAACTCTGTCAACTCAGCACTCCTCTGGAAGGAAATGAATTTATGTAAGTCTCATGTCTTCAGTCATGATCCTACTGTTGAAAGCGCAAACACAATACATTCACATCAAAAGCTCAATACCTGTATTCACTGCTTTTCAAAAATGCCTTTGCACCTAAAGCTGATTGGTCTTCCTACTGGTGAGTCAACATGCAAATGTCCAATCAAAGTTCGTCATAGACCCTGAAGTATTTAATAGGTTTTTTCCATCCAAATCTTCAATTTTGAGCTGAGGATTAGTGGTCTACCCCCATAGTATATATATATATATCACACACACACGCCAAAGTTGCCCGATTTGGCCAGAAGGAGTGATAATCCAAGCCTTATCTTAGAGAGTTATCCAACACAGGCATTCGAGTAGTGTTGAATTTGAAATAAAGCGGGCCCTTCCTCTGGAGAGTTGTATTGAATCTCTGCCTTCAGACTGGCTTGATTTCTCAATTTGACACTAATTCAATGCCTGTTTTTGGTAAGTCTTGATGATAATGCTCGGATTATCTCCCTTTCAAGCCAAATGTGAGGTGAAAAAGAGGATTATCAATATCTAGGGTTTTTTTTGTTGTAACTTTCTGAAATTATTTGGCATGCCTTTTGGATCAAATAGTTATGTATTTAACATCATTACCAGAGGTCAGTGTTCAAGCCCAGTTGAAGCTCAGGATTTTGAAGGCTGATTTTCTAGATGAGCAGGCAGACCTTCCCTCACATTGCAGAGCACAATCTTCCTAATCCCACTTGAAAACATATGGTTGTTTGGAAAGTTCTGACCGATTTTATTCTTATACATTTTAGTTATGTTTCAATATACAGTCTATATTTCTTGAGTTATCATGTATATATTGTATGCTTAACCATTGTTTTAAAGAATTGTTCATCATTTCAATTCGGCCATTTTCCAAACAATCTAATATAAAGGACAAAGAAAGTTTTCTAAAAACATTTTTGTTTAATTATTTGCCTCTTGTTTTAGGCAAACTTGGAGTCATAGATTATGATGCTGTTGAACTCAGCAATCTTCACAGACAAATTCTTCACACAGAATCCAGGCTTGGAATCTCCAAGAGTCTTTCTCTGGTGACAGCCTGTAATCAGTAAGTAATTAAAACCCACTTATTTCTTGTACTAGCTTAGTACCTATTGAAAATGACAGGACTATTTACATAGGTTTAAATTATACAAATATGAATTTTCATGTAAAGCTATTTATTGCAAACAAGGGGAACACATGCCTCAAATTAAATTCATTTTTGGTCAGTTTTCTTCAATTTTTTTCTTTATAGAAAATAGGGAAAAACATCAGTTTTATTCATGAAAAATCAGAAACGCCTACATTTGGTAGAATGGTTTTGTATGCTACTTTTGAGCTATTTGCAGTAGATGCAAACACACAGACACAGTTGCTTTACTCTCTTCCTCTCATCAATGCACTAACACACACACATTGCAGAAGCTTGATTTCCAGCAGCAACCAATTTTTTGTGCTCGCAGTACCCCCTTCCTCTCTTTCTACTTGCTCTAGCATGACAGAAAAACAAACAAAGTGACAACAAGATTATTTCTTGGACTTGTATCTACTGCAGCACGTTTGACTCTGGGAAACACCGAGAAATAATCAAATAAAAACTGAAGTTTGAGAAATAAGGCAATCAAAGAATGGAGGAATTCAAACCTAGAATTAAGGTTAACCATTACAATCTAGCAGTCCATTCAGATAGTGTGATGGTTTTGCATATCTGCCTCATATATTAAAGGTTCCTGGTTTGATTCCCAGTATGAGCATAGAATGTGAAAAACTCTTCATTAGGACTAATTTCCCTGTGGTCTCAGCAGCTAATTGAGTACATTCTAAGCTGTGTGATTAGGGTGGAGGTATTCTTCTAATGGACTTGCATGCTGCCAAGGGAGAGGTCATGAAAACTCATAGGTGTAAAGCCCTGGTCTCAACCAAACTTGAAACTTGTAAGGGTCACTAAACTGATACATGCAACAGGACCCTCGTCGCTGTCTGTTTATACTCCAATAGGAGTTGTTGCTTGATAAGACGGACGCTTTACCTTTCACATCCTAACAAAACTCATTGTTACAAGCCACACACCATTCCTCCCAAACAATAACAAATGAGTCTGCAGTTGAAATTTGTTACATTTAAGTGAGTTTCTGTTCCTTCTTCAAAATACATTACTTTCCAAACGACCTGATATTTTCTATTGAATTTAGATGGTATGGTTTGACATGATTATGTACGAGGCTGGATTCAGATAGTCATCAGCTGAATTTTGATCTGAAATTTTCACTGTATTATGTTTGATTTGTGTGATCTGTATTTGTGTGCTTTTCCTTCTAACCCTGAATTCATTGATCTACCTATTTGTTCTTATAAATGAAATATTGATATACAATATTTTTTCTTCTTTTTTAGGTTGAATTCTGCTGTTGATTATGTGCCTTATCACTTGCAACTAAACAGCAAAAATGCTGTTGAAATCATTGAAAAGTATCCTTTTAACAGAAAACAAGGGGGGGGATCAATTTATAGTGTGAGTTTATGCTAAACTAATCCCTTAGTTTGCCTTCGTCCGGCAGCATTCAGGCTTGTTTTTTCAAAATTCAGGCATTTTTTTAGGGCTCACTGAGCGACAAAAGGTAAGAGAAGTAACTTATTCATTAATCACACTTTTTTCCAATTTTTCAATTGATCACCCCAAACACAGTATGCTGCCAAAAGATGTTTCCATGGAATGACTAACCAAGCCGATTGATTATGGTGGGAAGTCAACCTATGTAGGGGTAACAGTTTCAATCTGTGCTCAATGCAAAGAGCTCGGCAGAACTTCACAGCCAAAACAACAACAATATTTTGAAGTTACAATCATAAGCGGCACTAATCCATTTCAATGTAGATGTACTTTAAATAAAAAAAAAACAATTGTTTTTAAAAATTTCAAGCGCTTTTTGAGCCCCCCCCCCCACCCGCCTGTTTGAATTAATGCTTACATCTGGTCTGACTTGCTTTTTTCATATGAATATGCTTTGAAACCAAACATTCACGCAACAAACTTGCCTGTGTGAACAAAAACATCCCCCACAGTCATGGGCAAAATAGCAGTTTAGGGGTCAGGGTCTGGTCAAGCAATTATAAGGCTGCTAACTAAAACTAAATTGATGTGAGGTCCTTTTTATTAACTTTTTGAATATTTAACTGGCATAGATGGGTAACTCAACTAGTAAGTAACATTTTAGGTAAAATCTATGGGATTTTAATTTATACAATTTATAATAATAAACTAATACTTTTGATAAAATAAGTGATATTTTTATTTATTTGATTTATTGCAACAAAAAAAGTAATGTTTTATTCCAATTCCTACATCCCAAAATTCCCTTTCATGATTGGTTAATTTTTGATTAATTGAATAATCAGGATGTAACAGACATTAGTGTGACATGGAGCATTATAGAAAATATTAGGAAAGTAATTTCAAATTTTGAGAGATGGAATAAAAACCCATTAGAATGTAACAAAAATGAAATTTATTTCTCAAAAACATAATCGTTTTTATTAACAATGATAAAAGTCTACCATGGAGCTGATTCTTTAATTCCTTATTGAGAGAATCCAGGATTCTAGATGAGTATTTCAACATCTAAAGCAAAGTTCCACCTCTCAAGGTCTTAATGAGCAGGCAATGAAACATGCTTGGTTTTTTACAAACCTTTTTAATAAAACAAAGCAATTACAGAAATACTTCATTGTCAACAACTTTAATGAGTGAAGATGGGAGATTTATGCCAAAAATCCCAAGGAAAATATTTGTCAATTACAAAAAAGAAAGGTGCTGCTCGAATAATCTATCTTGACTTGAAAATACTTGAAAGGAAATTCAGAATATTTCATTCTTTCTGGGAATCTGGATATAAATGTTCTCCAAGCTTAGTAAATATCGAGTTACCTCCCTTGTATTTACTCTGAAAGCTATGAATTTACATTTGCCTTTTTACGATATGCTACGACAGCCGGCATTTTTTGTCTTTAAAACCAAACCTTAAAAAAGGTGAATTTTTCGCTTATAAGCACATTCTTCTTGGGTTCGTATGTTTTTAATCTTTTTTATTCTTGAAGAAAAAACAATTTTTGTCAAGCTTTTTTTGTTATTGCAGTTTTTGAAAGCTAGTTTACCGAATCTTTAAATCGAATTAATTTTTTTAAAATCTCCTTTATAAGTCTTCAAATTTTGCTGTAAAATACCCTGTAAATTGTTTCATCTATTATGATATGGTTAATGTTAAACACTGACCCACCAGCAGAAATTTCTATTGGAAAAATTTGAAAAATGATCCACTGGTAAAAAAAATGGCCTACACTGTACGTAGATAAAATCTGTTCATCTATAATAAGTAAATGATTCTTTGGTCAAAAATCAAGTCATATATGAGAAAATGAGGTAAATATATTTTATGATGCCCTTTTTATTGAGATCTTTTATCACAAATATTCCTTTGAAATTGAGCCAAGCCAGAAGACTTTTCCTTAGTTTGTAAATTTCAAAATTTTTTACAGAAAATTGTTTTCTCACAATAGAATGGGCCTTTCCCTGTTGTTTGTGGTCTTTTTTGTGTTGTTTAACGTAGGAAATCTAGAAACAAATTCAAAATGTCAAAAATGATTTCCTTTCTCAATTCACAAGTTATGATATAGTGGTAGATGCATCTGACAATGTAGCGACAAGATACCTTGTGAATGATGCCTGTGTTATGTGTGACAAGCCATTAGTGTCAGGAAGTGCTTTGCGCTTTGAGGGACAGGTAAGCAAGATATTTTAAACTTTATCTCTTTGTAAACTGAAAAGGGGTCTCGTAATGAACTCTTAAATTCATGGACCGCTTGTAATTGACAGTAGAACTCTTCAATGAACAGAATAAAAAATAATGGAACTCTTCTGGCAATTGAAAAGAGAAAAAATTAAGTTATCAATACCTTGCATAAATGAATCATCATAGCCTGCACATGTATTTTTGCATTCCAAAAATAGAAAGTTTCTATTTCTTTATCTACTAAGTTATCATTTTTTTTTTCTAAATTTTGATGGAGTGATCTTTGTAGCAAGCATTTTATTGATTAAAAATTTAATTAGTAAGTCCAGACTTGAAAAGTATGCCTGTATGTCGGCACCCCTTCTTGAGAAATAGTGGGACACAAAAATACTGGATGCCAATGACCGGGATGTATTTGACCGTGATGCAAATGCCGTCGTACCCAGTTTACAGTGCCTGCTGTTGTGTAATGGTTAACAAGCTAATCTTGTAGAGACAATTATTAATGTACTTATGCTTGACCTTTACTGGATGGTACACAGTTTGAGTCTTATACCAGACTAACTTTAGCTTCGTAAGTAGATAGATTTGGAACTAAATGATAAATACTTTGTTTGTTTTTTTTACAGCTAACTGTATATAACTATGAAGGAGGTCCCTGCTATCGATGTTTATTTCCCAAACCACCCCCTCCTGAAACAGTGACTAACTGCTCGGACGGAGGTGTTATTGGTGTTGGTAAGTTTCAATATTTTTCATCGGTTCTCTAGAAAAAGTGAGCTCAGGTGAAAACGATGCAATTTATTCAGATTCCTTTTTGGGGAAATAACAATGTCAATAGATCTTAAGATGAAAGTGTGTTCTGTCAAGAGATGGAGAAAATGCTGATAAAGATAATAATGGCTTCACGGTGAAAACAACTGCCATCATTTTGATGAGAATAAAATTTGAAATTACAGGTATCTCTACTTTTTGAAAGTACACTTTGCGTTACTTTTTTGCCTTTTATGAAAAAAGGCAAAAAGCAGAAGTACCATTCAGTGTTTGTTTTACAGCGGGGCATTATAGAGGCAGCACACACCCTCTTTATCTCTCTCTTACTCCTCTGTCCTCTGCACCCCCTAGCACCACAACCTTCAATAACTCAGTCTATCCTACCATCATCTCTATTTTGGGGATCTTGGAAGACTCAAAAATGTGTTCTATTCAAAATTATGCTAATTGCTAATCCATTTTATGTGATTTCAGCTTAGATATTGCTTAATAAGTTTTGCTAGTATCTTCATTCTTGTTGTTATCATACTTTTCCAGATGATATGGTTTTCTTCCTAATTCATCATAGAAGAAGTTGCCTCTGCAAAAAAATGACCCAGAATTTCATCAATGCACACAAAAAAAAAAACAAATTTAGCGAATATAATTTTTTTCCAATGGGAAAGATATTTTATCAACTCTTGAGTTCATAGACTGTTCAAAATTCAGAGTGGAACTCTTCAATAAATATGCCATTATGCTCTTAAAAACTAATGGAACTCTTTTGAAAATTAGATAGAAACAAAAAGAAAAAATTGGTCAAAGGGTGAAATTTCTATCAAGTGTTGTTTCCCCTGAATCTGACTTTTTTTTTTCCTTTGTATGAGTTTAAAAGTTATATTTTTTTGTTTTCTTTTCATAATTGTGAATTTTTTTTTTCCAGTTCCTGGTATAATTGGTTGTTTGCAGGCTCTGGAAGTGATAAAAATTGCCAGTGGAATTGGATGTATCCTTAATTTTGCAATTCACAGTGGTGGTGGGGGGTCCATTTTCAACTGATGTCAGTCTGAGGTTTTTATTCTAATTAGGTTCATCAACTCCAGTTTTCTATGTTTAACAAAGTGAATATTCAATATCACAAATCAGAAGGTTTAAATCAAAAATATCTGTACCTCACATGAATGAATCACCATAGAGTGTGCATGTGTAAGAAAAGCTATATAAAAAGTTATTTTTGAAGATCTAAAATTATTTTTTAAAAATATCTCAACTTTGGGCATTGTTGGTGGGTCAAAAATGACCACAGAGACCCAAGAAAGTGATTTTTTGAAAAGACAAAAAAATGGTTTTTAGATTGTGCCTTGTGGTGTACTCATGCAAATTCTCAAGGCTGTAGCCCCCCCCCCAAGTATGCCCAAAGACACCCACAGCGAGCAAAGAGGGAAGAATCTGTGGCCCACTTGGTTGGTTAGCTAAGTGATTTGTGATTAGATAGTGTGATTCAATTCTGCTCCGAGAACATAATGTAAAATGAATGTGGCTATTGTGCTTTATGGAGTTGAATCTATTCTCAACTCAGTGGTTTGAGTTCAAGTCCAAAAGATGGCCATTTAGCATTAAAAAAAGAATCACAGACAGTGATAGAGGAATATGTTTCTCAAAGAATGAAAATCCATTCCATGGTTTTCTTTCAATTATGATATCTGTATGTTGAAAGAGGAACTCTCTTTTTTTCCAGTGATGTCAATTAACAGTAAAGAACCAACATTTTTGTTGTTGTTATCAGTAATGCTGTGGAATGGATCAGCCTTAACTGCCTTCCGTACTTCAAAATGATGGCTGTTCCAAATTAAAAAATGCATTAAAGAGAAATCAAGAAAATGTACTTTGCGTCTGTAGTTAAGAATTCTTTTAAAGGTTTTAGATTTTCAAAAATAGTCTGATACAATTTTTTTTTTTTTTTCAACAATCATTTTTGTCTTCATTCTCTTAAAACCATTTTTGAGTCAGATGATGAATAACATTGTATGACTGTTTTGTTTCTTTTTCACTTTTTTTGTTCCTGGGTAATAAGTGTTATTCTTTGATTGATTATGTCTAGAAAGTGTAGAAAATATCAATTATTTCCTTTTAACTTTACTTTCACAACCTGGACAGTGATAATTTTAAATCTAATTATTTTCAATTGGACGACAGGCAAATTTGAACATTTTTAATCACATGAAGTAAAGAAAACACTTACATGAATATTTTTATGCTAGCAACAAAAACCAAGTTTGAAGGGAATAATAGCCATTTTCCCTACTTTTTACACATAAGCAATCAGAAATTAACACTCTACCATGGAACCAAAATTGTGCTGCACAGTGTAATCATAGATAGTTAATATGATCAAGTATTAGGCAAATACTTCTTTGATTACACTTCTGCTTGTTAAATAAAATTGATTTTCTTTCTATAGAGCATCATTTCTTAATCTTGTCCTTAATTAATGAAAGCTTCTTTTGCACAACAGTTTTTGATGTTTGATGGTCTAGATGGTTCTTTTCGGAAAATAAAGTTACGTCCCCGACAAAAGAATTGTGTCGTTTGTGGTGAAGGAGCCAAGCCAACACTTATTGACTATGAGCAATTCTGTGGTTCCCGGGCAGATGACAAGGTAAATTAATTACCCCCACCAGCAAAGATACTCCAGGAGCATTATTCACTTGTAGGGGTCATCTTTTAGTAATCATTATTGATAATTTATGTGTGTCTGACTTTTAAAAGTCTTTCATTTCTCACATTGTAAAATTTTCAAACTCAAAAATGAAAAGGTTTCAAATTATTATTTATATTTACGCACCATCACCAGAAAATGAATCTGCAACTATAACTACTCTTGTTTTAGAAAACATGTCGCCCGTAGATGGAATTCAAACCTACCTGCTCACACCAGTCGTATGCTTGTTAAGGCGGAGCTGGTATATTTCCAATTTCAAATCCCATGTGTCTAATTTTTGAAATCTTGTTCATTTTTCACATACTGAAATTTTCAGCTTTGAAAAATAAAAACAATTTCAAATTATTATTAATGTGTATACACCACTTACCAAAAATTTGTCCTCAACTATTCTTGATTTTCAAAACATGTCACCCCTGCATGGATTCAAACCATCAAAGCATCGAGATGGTTTGAATTCATGCACCACAAAGGTATACATTACGGCAGGGTGATTTATTTCTGACTCCAACGCACTTGTGCCTGACTTTGAAAATCTTTTTCATTTCTCCCATACTAAAACCCTTGTTTACAAAATGGAGGGAATCCTCGTTTCTCTGTAGCCTACAACATTCATAGGGCCACGTTATGCCTACAAAGTATTTTCTGATTCAGTTCTGCTGTTTAAGTGTGCATTAACTCCTTACAGTAATTTTTTTAACGAAAAGTAGGATAAGAAAATTTGCTAAAACTTTGTACCTTGCATTTTCCAGAGCAATTTTCATGACTTGGTGTAATTGAGAAAAAATTGCTCACAATAAAATTCTTTATAATATGACAGATTTTATTAAGATTTGTCAAGTTTTACAAAGATTATTGTAAAATGGAAATTGCTGCTTTGTTTAAAAACTCAAGTTAATCATTTTAAGGTCCGAAACCCGTACCACACATGCTCTATAACAACACGATTTTCTCTCAAGGATTCAAACAGATATTGATGAATATTAATCACTGCTACCCACAACAAACCAGTTAAATCACTGTTGTTGGGTTTGGGTTATTTATGAATTCTGACTTTTATATCTATATACATATCCAGACTTTGCCCAGCCTTTACTATTCATTATAGGAACTTGATATTTTGAACATACACTCCTCTCAATGAATAAGGAAAATTTTTTTTTTTTAAAATCACCCTCAAAAACAGATTCGATGGGCGTTCAATGTGCTAAGTAAGTTTATGTTGAATTGGTCACTAGTTTGGGCCCGCTTGTTTTTGAAAAATCCAGACCTTTTTTAGTGATCACAGCCCAACAAAAGGTGAAAAAAGTAACTAATTCATCAATCAACCACATTTTAGTTTTTAACTGACCACCCCCAACACAGCATATATTGGTGGTGGTGGTGGTGGTGGTGGTGATACATAATTTCTGTTGGAATGCTACTCACTTAAAATGTTCCATACATTTTTACTCACCATTTAATTTGATATTAAGATTAATTTTTTCTTTTTGATTTCAGGACCATCATTTAAAAGTGTTATCCAGGGAACAAAGGTTATCAGTTCAGGTAAGAAAGAAAAAGAAACAATTGTATTCTCTTACACTTATTGACCTTTGCCAATCAAGTTGGAAGGGGTATATGTATTCACTCATGTCTGTCAGTTCACCCAATATCTCCAGAAGTTCTCAATGAACTTTAATGACATTTTGTTGAAGTGTAGGCCTTGGGATAAGGAAAAAAAAAAAAGGATTGAATTTTGGGGTGGATCCAACAATTTATATATGAACTGATTTTCATTCATTTTTTAGTCAGTGTATCGTATTGGCAGATGCATGCGCTCTCTGTGTACTTTCTAGTTAGGTTGTGGTAGGCTTTATCTACCCAACACAGGCATTGGAATAGCATTGAATTTAGTAATGGAATGGGTCTGGGGGGCAGAAGTTCAAAATCAGCTTCTTTAGGTGGGAATTAAACTTCTACTTATTCAAATGCCTGTGTTTGGTAAGTCTCCCCCTCTGGCCAAACCTGACAACCTTGGTATTTGATTAATTATACCAATTCTCAGTGTAGTTAGAGGTATAGCTGAGGGAGTTATTATACGCTGTAATTATACCCCTGAGTGTAGTTATTTAACCACAGGGAGCAGAATATGACGTGGTCAGTTTAATTTTGTAAAAGATTCTTTGGCCTTTTAAACCTCTTTATATATATTCAACTCATTTCTGGGAACCAAATTCAGATTTTCAAAAAGATAATATTGTTAATTTTCTGCTATATTGTTTTGATCTGGTGGGTAATCATTTAATGAGTGAAATAAGATGCTATGGTGGTTCCATTCATTCATAGGGATGGATACTATTTCAATGCTCATTGAAGATGTAGCAAAAGAATTTTTTAAATGCTTCAACAATTGATCAAAGTATGATATGGTATCACTTGAAGTGGCATATCTCAGTCTAAAAAAAAAAAAAGGGCGGGGTGACAGAACCTAGGAGTATTGGGTAATCCAGGTTCAGTTCTTTCTTTAAACCTTCATCAAATCAATTTTTCCACCTGACATTTCATTTGGGAGCAGAATTTGATTAAGAGTGTGTAATCAAGAATTATGTGAATGGTTTTTGTTTATTAGAAACCATCAGTCAAAATTGTCAACAAGGGTTTTTCCAGTGTCTAAGTTGTTCTGGCTACTTAGCACATGTACAGGCCTCACAAAAGGAGCTAGAGTTTGGAAAATTCTAACACGTTTCATCATATCTGGAAGAAATGTGTTTTGTGTAACGCCCCCCCCCGTTTTTTTTTTTGGGCGGGGGGTACAATTTGAAATGTAAATCAATGCTAATTTGATCCCACAATTTATGTCCTGCAGCATTCACGCTTGTTTTTTTAATTTCAAAATTTTTTCAATGATTATGATGCAGCAAAAGGCAAGATAAGTAACTTATTCATTGATTACTTTTTTCCAGTTCTTTCAATTGATCACCCCCAATACAGCATGCTGTCAAAAGACATTGGTCATATGATTGTTTCTATCGAGTGACTTACCAAATCTGTTATACTATTTTTTTTTCAATTTAAACATATAGAGCCTATCAAAAAAATTGTTTCTAGATATGAAGGGAAAGAATCCTTAATTTTCTAATTTTCATCCTGAAAGCTTCACTGTTGTTGTATTGAAACATGGATATAGACAATATATGTATTCATACATATGTTTATTTCTATGGCTAAAATCTCCTCTTGCAAGTGAGGAATTATTTTTTCCACTTCATAACAGCCATAAAAAAAAACTCTGAAAAAAACGAAATGGCTAAAATTGATTTTGCGATATCAATGGCGACAGCCAGGCTTACAATTAGTTCAGGATATCCAGGATCAAAAGATAATTCATAAACGAGTATACTTGTTATGTTCTGAAAAGAATAAAATGTAAAAGATATATTTATACTCTGGATAACCAATTAAGCGATCAAAGTGTTATTACACACACCTGAACAGACCAGACTAAACTACCATTCTGCTTGTTGGAACCCAGAACATACCTTTATATATTTGGAGGTTAAAAAAAAAAAAAAAAAAAATTAATGAGTAGGTTCCATTGAACTTGATGTATCCATCTTTTAAATTTAAAAAAAAGATTTTCTGGTCAATTTTTTTTTTAATGACACCATCTGTCCAATTCCGCCGTCTTTCCCTTTTAAAAAGCCCAACATACATTCTTGTGTTTTCCTCTTGAAGGTCTCAGAGTACATTCAATTGATAATACTACTTCTGTTGTCTTTTTTATTTGTATCCAGGAATACAAGCAAATGCTCGATGAGGAAATTGCACATGTGCTTGTTGATGTGAGACAACCAGTGGAAATGGACATCTGTTCCTTACCCTCACCTGCCATCAGTATCCTTTAACAGATTTCAACTTTTCTAGTTTTTCTCAAATCGATGTTCGAATGGGACCACAATCAAAAATGTCCCACTATGATACCCAACTCCTCTAATACAACAACGAAAAAATCGTTTTCATGTATTACCAAAACTTTTCATCATCTTCTTCATACTTATCTCCCCTTATCAAATCATTCTCTATTCAACCTAATAAGACTAAAAGTTAATCCTAGTTTTTTCAACTACACGTAAAGTGTCTAAAAAGTGTCAAAAATCAAATAATCATTTATTAAACATCCGTAATCATGTATTTGTGTGTTCCAGCACTCTTGGCCATACCGTTTTGTCTACTGACTTGAAAATTAACATCAGTACTCTACTTGACCCTTTCTAAAAATGCATCTTTGGGGTCTCATTTTGATGTGTTTATTAATAACATCCTCACTCTTTCCAGAGGAAAATGCTAGTGATGTCAAATAGAATTTATTCTGACTATATTTATTCTTTGATAGAATTCTTCAAATTTTGCCGCTACTTAGTTCAATTATTGACTGTTACAGTGAGTTATTATTTAGAATTCATTATTTACATTTACCTTAATTATAAAATTGTCAAAAGATCATTAAAAATTCCGGACAGGTGTGCTAAATGAGATTTTACCACACTCTTGAATTCCTGTAATTTTGAAATTAGGTCTAAACTATGCTACATCCAAAACGCATAAATATCTTCAACTCATGACAACCTTCGTTGCGAGGTTGTTGAGTTGGAAATGCTCAATGGGTTAAACCAGTTTTAAAGGAAAATCATTATATTGTCAAACTCCACTAAAGTAGAAGGCTGGAGTTGAATTTGTTTCTCTATCTTAACAACAATAACAAGAACAATCCTCGCATAATTTTGGGGAGTTAACTCTTCACTGGTCCTATCCACATTAAATCAAACTAATATATAAAATTGACATTTCTCCATGATTTGAAACAAATACATTATTTTTCCTTAGCAGAAGATATTCCTATGTCTGTGGTGAGATGTCCGGTTCGCTTGAAGGCGAAGCTTGAGGAATGCCTAGGTTCATCAGAATCAGGAGTGGTGGTTGTATGTCACCATGGAAACGACTCTCAGATCGCCGTCCAAGAGATCTTGAAGATTTTTCAGGACAATGTGGCATTTGTAAAAGACGTACAAGGAGGGCTCCATGCCTGGGCACATAATATTGACCACACATTCCCGAAATACTGATTATTTCTGCACAATTATCAAATATTTTACAAGCTTCCGAACCTACATTCTATTCCCCAGAGTCATTTAATGTGTGGCATTTCGATTCTGCAAGGCACATTAACCAGATTCGGCTAGGAAGGGGAGATAATCTTCGCTTTAACTCGATGACTTACCCAACACAATCTGGAGGCAGAGTTTTAATACAAGATACTTGAGGCAGGCCCGCCCCCAATGGCTTGCATTGAACCTTACTCAATTTCCAGATTCAACGCTATTCCGACGTGAGTGTTGGGTAAGTCACTGGGATTAACTTCCTCTGGCCAAATCTAGAAAACCTGCTACAAAAAGTGAAAACGAGGAAAAAGAAAGATAACTCCTGTGGAATAAGGGAGGTAACTCTGGAAGACATTTTGGCACTGTTCAATATTCACAACAAACTAATTGTGGTTAATTTTGTTAATGTATGAATGTTTTTTCCTCAACATCATGAGAGGATATATTTTTTTTATTGTATAAATTCATAAAATCTTAAAACAATGTCGTGAGTCGTGATTTAATGATGATTCTGTAAGAACTTGACAACTTGTAAATGAATAAGGGATCACATTCTCATTGTAGCTCTACAACAGAAAATATCATTCTGATCAATGATACTGTGATATGATAATTTAACTAACTCCATGATTTGATACAAATTTGATTTTAATTATTTTACCAGTCTCAGACCTAAGATGATTGTTATAGAATAAATATTTATTTCTGGATAACTGAAAATTTTGGTAAAATAAAACTCACACCACAGGATTATAAAACCTTAGATTTCTTTTTTCTGCAATATTTAAATAAATACATATACATATATATATATATATATATATATATATTTAAATAAATACATATACATATATATATATATATATATATATATTCAAATAAATACATATACATATATATATATATATATATATATATATATTTAAATAAATACATATACATATATATATATATATATATATATATATTTAAATAAATACATATACATATATATATATATATATATATATATATTTAAATAAATACATATACATATATATATATATATATATATATATATTTAAATAAATACATATACATATATATATATATATATATATATATATTTAAATAAATACATATACATATATATATATATATATATTTAAATAAATACATATACATATATATATATATATATATATATATTTAAATAAATACATATACATATATATATATATATATATATATATTTAAATAAATACATATACATATATATATATATATATATATATATATTTAAATAAATACATATACATATATATATATATATATATATTTAAATAAATACATATACATATATATATATATATTTAAATGAATACATATATATATATATATTTAAATGAATACATATATATATATATATTTAAATGAATACATATATATATATATATTTAAATAAATACATATACATATATATATATATATTTAAATAAATACATATACATATATATATATATATTTAAATAAATACATATACATATATATATATATATTTAAATAAATACATATACATATATATATATATATTTAAATAAATACATATACATATATATATATATATTTAAATAAATACATATACATATATATATATATATTTAAATAAATACATATACATATATATATATATATTTAAATAAATACATATACATATATATATATATATATTTAAATAAATACATATACATATATATATTTAAATAAATACATATACATATATATATTTAAATAAATACATATACATATATATATTTAAATAAATACATATACATATATATATTTAAATAAATACATATATATATATATATTTAAATAAATACATATATATATATATATTTAAATAAATACATATATATATATATATTTAAATAAATACATATATATATATATATTTAAATAAATACATATATATATATATATTTAAATAAATACATATACATATATATATTTAAATAAATACATATACATATATATATTTAAATAAATACATATACATATATATATTTAAATAAATACATATACATATATATATTTAAATAAATACATATACATATATATATTTAAATAAATACATATACATATATATATATTAAATAAATACATATACATATATATATATTTAAATAAATACATATACATATATATATATTTAAATAAATACATATACATATATATATTTAAATAAATACATATACATATATATATATATATTTAAATAAATACATATACATATATATATATATATTTAAATAAATACATATACATATATATATATATATTTAAATAAATACATATACATATATATATATATATTTAAATAAATACATATACATATATATATATATATTTAAATAAATACATATACATATATATATATATATTTAAATAAATACATATACATATATATATATATATTTAAATAAATACATATACATATATATATATATATTTAAATAAATACATATACATATATATATATATATTTAAATAAATACATATACATATATATATATATATTTAAATAAATACATATACATATATATATATATATTTAAATAAATACATATACATATATATA
The DNA here is from genome assembly GCA_963457665.1 of Thysanoteuthis rhombus. NCBI lineage: Eukaryota > Metazoa > Mollusca > Cephalopoda > Oegopsida > Thysanoteuthidae > Thysanoteuthis > Thysanoteuthis major. Next base: position 45,701,851 of record OY735230.1, read on the forward strand.
TATATATTTAAATAAATACATATACATATATATATATATATTTAAATAAATACATATACATATATATATATATATTTAAATAAATACATATACATATATATATATATATTTAAATAAATACATATACATATATATATATATATTTAAATAAATACATATACATATATATATATATATTTAAATAAATACATATACATATATATATATATATTTAAATAAATACATATACATATATATATATATTTAAATAAATACATATACATATATATATATATATTTAAATAAATACATATACATATATATATATATATTTAAATAAATACATATATATACATATATATATATTTAAATAAATACATATATATACATATATATATATTTAAATAAATACATATATATACATATATATATATTTAAATAAATACATATATATACATATATATATATTTAAATAAATACATATATATACATATATATATATTTAAATAAATACATATATATATATATATATATATATTTAAATAAATACATATATATATATATATATATATTTAAATAAATACATATATATATATATATATATATTTAAATAAATACATATATATATATATATATATATATATATTTAAATAAATACATATACATATATATATATATATTTAAATAAATACATATATATATATATATATTTAAATAAATACATATACATATATATATATATATTTAAATAAATACATATACATATATATATATATATATTTAAATAAATACATATACATATATATATATATATATTTAAATAAATACATATACATATATATATATATATATTTAAATAAATACATATACATATATATATATATATATTTAAATAAATACATATACATATATATATATATATATTTAAATAAATACATATACATATATATATATATATATTTAAATAAATACATATACATATATATATATATATTTAAATAAATACATATACATATATATATATATATTTAAATAAATACATATACATATATATATATATATATTTAAATAAATACACATATATATATATATTTAAATAAATACATATACATATATATATATTTAAATAAATACATATACATATATATATATTTAAATAAATACATATACATATATATATATTTAAATAAATACATATACATATATATATATTTAAATAAATACATATACATATATATATATTTAAATAAATACATATACATATATATATATTTAAATGAATACATATACATATATATATATTTAAATGAATACATATACATATATATATATAATGGTATAAAATATATATATATATATAATGGTATAAAATATATATATATATATAATGGTATAAAATATATATATATATATAATGGTATAAAATATATATATATATATAATGGTATAAAATATATATATATAATGGTATAAAATATATATATATATATATAATGGTATAAAATATATATATATATATATATAATGGTATAAAATATATATATATATATATAATGGTATAAAATATATATATATATATAATGGTATAAAATATATATATATATATATATATAATGGTATAAAATATATATATATATATATATAATGGTATAAAATATATATATATATATAATGGTATAAAATATATATATATATATAATGGTATAAAATATATATATATATATATATACTGGTATAAAATATATATATATATATATATAATGGTATAAAATATATATATAATGGTATAAAATATATATATATAATGGTATAAAATATATATATATAATGGTATAAAATATATATATATATATATAATGGTATAAAATATATATATATAATGGTATAAAATAAATATATATATATATAATGGTATAAAATATATATACATATATATATATATATAATGGTATAAAATATATATACATATATATATATATATATAATGGTATAAAATATATATACATATATATATATATATATAATGGTATAAAATATATATACATATATATATATATATATAATGGTATAAAATATATATACATATATATATATATATATAATGGTATAAAATATATATATATATATATATATATATAATGGTATAAAATATATATATATATATATATATATAATGGTATAAAATATATATATATATATATATATATATAATGGTATAAAATATATATATATATATATATATATATAATGGTATAAAATATATATATATATATATATAATGGTATAAAATATATATATATATATATATAATGGTATAAAATATATATATATATATATATAATGGTATAAAATATATATATATATATATATAATGGTATAAAATATATATATATATATATATATATAATGGTATAAAATATATATATATATATATATATAATGGTATAAAATATATATATATATATATATATAATGGTATAAAATATATATATATATATATATATAATGGTATAAAATATATATATATATATATATATATAATGGTATGAAATATATATATACATATATATATAATGGTATAAAATATATATATACATATATATATAATGGTATAAAATATATATATATATATATATATAATGGTATAAAATATATATATATATACATATATATAATGGTATAAAATATATATATATATACATATATATAATGGTATAAAATATATATATATATATAATGGTATAAAATATATATATACATATATATATATATAATGGTATAAAATATATATATACATATATATATATATAATGGTATAAAATATATATATATATATATATATATATAATGGTATAAAATATATATATATATATATATATATATAATGGTATAAAATATATATATATATAATGGTATAAAATATATATATATATATATATATATATAATGGTATAAAATATATATATATATATATAATGGTATAAAATATATATATATATATATATAATGGTATAAAATATATATATATATATATATAATGGTATAAAATATATATATATATATATATAATGGTATAAAATATATATATATATATATATAATGGTATAAAATATATATATATATATATATAATGGTATAAAATATATATATATATATATATAATGGTATAAAATATATATATATATATATATAATGGTATAAAATATATATATATATATATATATATATATATATAATGGTATAAAATATATATATATATATATATATATATATATATATATATATATATATATATATATATAATGGTATAAAATATATATATATATATATATATATATATAATGGTATAAAATATATATATATATATAATGGTATAAAATATATATATATATATATATAATGGTATAAAATATATATATATATATATAATGGTATAAAATATATATATATATATATATATATATATAATGGTATAAAATATATATATATAATGGTATAAAATATATATATATATATATATATATATAATGGTATAAAATATATATATATATATATATAATGGTATAAAATATATATATATATATATAATGGTATAAAATATATATATATATATATATCTATAATGGTATAAAATATATATATATATCTATAATGGTATAAAATATATATATATATATATATATATAATGGTATAAAATATATATATGTATATATGTATATAATGGTATAAAATATATATGTATATAAATATATAATGGTATAAAATTTATATATATATAATGGTATAAAATTTATATATATATATATATATATATATATAATGGTATAAAATTTATATATATATATATATATATATATAATGGTATAAAATTTATATATATATATATATATATATATATATATAATGGTATAAAATTTATATATATATATATATATATATATATATATATAATGGTATAAAATTTATATATATATATATATATATATATATATAATGGTATAAAATTTATATATATATATATATATATATATATATAATGGTATAAAATTTATATATATATATATATATATATATATATAATGGTATAAAATTTATATATATATATATATATATATATATATAATGGTATAAAATTTATATATATATATATATATATATATATATAATGGTATAAAATTTATATATATATATATATATATATATATATAATGGTATAAAATTTATATATATATATATATATATATATATATAATGGTATAAAATTTATATATATATATATATATATATATATATATATATATATATACATGAGAAAACTTTTCCACTAAACCAATCCTAAGTTTTTCTTGGTTAAGATATTCAGTCCAGTCTAAAATTGCCATAGGACATATACTCATAAGAGAAAGTCGATCAAATTACATATGGACTATCAAAAAACGAAACTTACCTCCAGGTTTTTCTAACAAATGGGTTTCCATTACTTTGTTTATGTACTTCTATCAATGTATTTGAAATGTAATACGATCCAAGAAAACAATAGAGATTTTTATTAATTCATTTGACGGTCAATCCTTACTATAATGGCCTTATGCCAGACTATGCTAATGAAATTCATACTATCAATGTAAGATTCTGTAATTGGCAATTGCACTCGTCTCTCTTTGTGGTTACCACATTTTGACTGATCACTTCTGTAGCCATCTTCACATGTAGGTTCATTCTAAAAAGAGGGATTTACAAATCAGTTGTATAGACACTTCCAACAATAACCCTTGCTAGCACTATTAAACTAATTTACCTGCAGTAATATTTTTCACTTTATTCTTTTCTCACCTACAATTTTTTCTCTCCCTCTTTGCATCAGCCATTCATTATCTTCTTTCCAAGTTCACAAATTCAACTAATAACCATCTGGTTATGATACTCATCATGTATGAATCTTAAATCAAATGGATTATCTTTATGAATTTTTTAATATCAGAACATGGTTAAGCAGTTTTCCCCTTGGAGAAACAAACCGCTAAAATCACTAAATATGAAGCCTTACGCTCTGCTATTGTCAAGCGTATCATCAAAATCCCTGGATAATCTGTCCAAGTTGGTTTCCACTCTTCATTTTCAACTGATTACCTGACGATGAATACTTTACCTCATGGCCTGAATTTAGAGAGTTCAATCCTTACACCGTACTCCACATATTGTGCCCTCATACCAAACTCAGCCAAGTGTAGACTTCATAAATTTGCTCCTGGAGTTGGGTAAAAAGTATCTTTCCAAGATCCACTAGACCAATGCTGATCAAGTATAATTTCATCAATCGAAGATGAGTAACAGGTTTGATTCGCTGTAGTTGTCTCCCTTGGATTTGGAACAGAAGATTAGAAAAAGTACCAAGAAAACCAGCCCGGGTTCCAATGAAAGAAAAAAGGTGCTTCTGTAGTGTTGAGCAAAAACGTCTTCTGTTAAAAGTATCTCAACCTAACCACTCTGATTGATTGGCAAAAATTATCAACACCAGCACCCTACACGCCACGATGGTTGTCTGTATCACATACCAAACCAAGTTTTCTATATATACATTTGAAATGAACAAATCAATAAAACTGCAGCCAGAGAAGGCCAGACAGTAGCCTGCCATAATCGTCATGTATAATAATTTTTTAAGACCAAAACTACATATTCCAGTAACTTAGCTAGTGTTACCAATTTCAAAATTTTTCAAGTTAAATTAAAAAGAGCAGAAATCAAGGGAGGTAATTTATATAATCAAATGGGAAAGATCTATTATCTTCAAAGTTTTTTTTAAAAAGATTTCTCAAGAATTGGTGATCAAGACTTTTCTGCCTTGTGTTCTGACTAATTCAATAGGCAGATGTCAACTTTATCCAATGGCCAGTTATAATGTAATCGCAGTTCATACGTTCTTCAAATATAGTTGGACGATTCACAAGTACTTTCAAAGATATTGAAAAGCTGTAGCTTCGCTTCACTGATGCCCTCAGGAAATGCATGAATCCACTTCTCTCCCTCCCCCAGCTATGGCTGAATAGCATAGTAGCCCATCTTGAAGAAGGTAATGAGAGGAAGCCCCACAAATTGCCGGTTGGTATAGGCAAGTCCAGCAGCAGAGTGGTTGCAGCCCTATGTTCCACAAGGTGTAAACAGGAATTGACACACGGATGAAAAATTTTAATAAAAAGATTCTTGAAGAGGTCTGTTCAATCACTCAACAGAAACTGTCAAGTGACAATCTTTTGGCATTATACCATGTTGACGGTGATTAAAGGAAAATAGGAAAAAGGGGTGATCAATGAATAAATTATTTCTCCTTCATTTTTCTTTGCTGGGCAGTGATCTCTAAAGAAGTCTGAATTTTTGACAACCAAATGAAAAAAAAAAAATAAAAAAAAAAATCAAAGCTTGAATTTTGCAGAACATAAAGTGAGTAATGAATCTAGCATAAACTTACATTACAAATTGACCCACCCACTAAAAACCTATTTAGGGGAGGGGGAAAGTTTTTTTTTTGTTTTTGTTGACATGAGGAGTTACATTTTCAGCCCAATAGCTCTTCTAGTATGACCTGTACAGATGATACATACATAACCAGCCGGACCAACTTGAAAACTAGAGAAACCCATGTTGACAATTTTGGTTATGGTTTCTAACAGAGATTACGTGTTTGTACATAGAATACTTAATCTCATTCTTTGCAATACAAGAGAATGAACGAATATGATTTTATAAGTACAAGGGACATAGGTTATAGGCAATGATTGCATACTGAAAAAAGTACAAGGATATCAGTTACAGTTGCCAACTCAAGAAAATATTTTTCATGCTAAATCAACCTGCCAAGAAAGGCTATATTTGTCTAAAACAGCTAGGAAATAACTAAAAACGGGCCAATATTGCTGAAAAATTGCACATATGTTGAATTTCCATTGCCAAAAATAATTAAAGTGCTTAATTGGCAACATTGTCCACAGTTCCAACTCTTTGAATGATTACATAGAAAATTACAAGTTTATAACTTTTTTTCTGTTCAAGAAAACTGAAACTTAAGTAAGCAATTATTGGGAAATCGGACAATATCCCCCTTCATGCAGTCAGCCTGTATGTTGTTATCAAAGGCTGATCATCTAAGATCTAGGGGGACATTGTGCCACCATTCAAGAGGGATGCCCCTTTCTACAGCATGATCAAAAAGTGGACAGCTGAATTGCACAACAATTGCTGACTCTAAAAGTTTCAACTTTCAAGAATAGAAGAGAACAGTGATGAACAGAATGTTTCTGTGTTATCCTCCAAAAAGTTCAACTGTACGCAGATCTGGTTGGATCTGAGTGACTCATGTCCTCGTACCATTCACTATAAAATGAGCAATCACCTTTCATAACTATTCCACAATAAGCAAACCAATAATCTGGTTTTATTTTTGACCAGTCTCTGTCGATGGATTTGTAAACAAATATGGAAAGAGAGAATGATTTTCTTTCCCTCTTCCTTGGTAACCAGCCTCACTAACTGGGCACTAAGGATGGAACCTTGAAATCATTGTCATTAGTTTCCCCAATTGATAGCGAACTAACAAGAGACCCCCACCTCCCAGCACTGGTGAAAACACACTTTCCGACAATCAGCTTCTTGCATTCGAAAGTGATTAAAAAAAAAAAAAAAAAGACAGGAAAGATTCATGTAACCCCCACCCAAACAGCTATTAACTCTCAAATTCACAGAAAATTCAAATGTTAATATCAAGAGAATAACTACTTATCACTGTAACCCCCACACCATAAGATAAATTATTGTAATTCATTCTTTTTATCATTATTTCAGATAAGTTTGTCCCTACCATAGAAGAATTCTGCTGTCAATTAGGGGCTTTATCCAGTGATTTATGACATTAAGAGTTAAAAGAGGGTGAAGTCACTTTATACAGCTATAGTATTTTATCGCAGGTAACAAGACAATGAGTTCAGAAGGAGAATTTATTCATATTGTTTTTACAAATGCTTTGATTCATGCCAGATTTTTATTGAACCGATGAACCAACCACAGGTTCACATATAATATTTTCAGCATTGAGATTCAGATACAAAAATATTTCAAGAAAAGCAAGAGGATTGGCTTTTTTTTTGTTTTGTTTTTTTGTTTGTTTTTTTGGTTTGGTTTTTTTTTTTTTTTTTTTTTTTTTTTTTCGAAGATTGCCCTCCAAGCTCCTTTTGGCAAAGATATTTTCCCTTTTCACTCTTTTTTTAAATTTTTTTTATTTTTAAAAATTCTTTCTTTTTTTTTTAAAGTGTCAGCTTTCCTGAAAGCAGTTGAATCTGTTGGTATAACAAAAAGACTGGCAGCAAAAGCCCAGTACTAAAACGTTAAACACACTTCTGTTCACAATATAAACATTTTTTTTCATTAAATTTATTCATGATCAGTTCCCCAATGACATTGTTTGCTGTTACAAATCTCTCTTCTGTTTTAACAATTATTTTATATAAAAACAAACAAAAAAATGATTTTTTTTAAAGATGGGAAGTGGTGGTGTGGAAATCAAGAAAAAAAAAAAAAAAAATTATAATATAATAAAAAGAAAAAGGTCAACAAAAACAACCTTGAATCTGTGTTCCCGATCAGTTTCGAATGCAAGGAACAATGCCAAATAATAAGAGATATACCAGTGGGAACAAAGAGATACCGTATATTCCAGAGGATAAGGTGACCCTCAGTTAAGACGAGACCACAATTCCAGCCTGAATCTCATGGTTTTAGCTCACTGTTTTTGTATCTGGCCTGTAGGACGACCAGATTTTTTTTGCTTCAAGTGTCATCTTATCCGCAGAAATTTACGGTACTTCAGTTGAGAGAGTTTGCTTCTGAGAGAGAGCGCTTCAGATTGAATGAGAGGGAGGGCATTCAAAAAGAAAGAAAGATAAAGATGTAGAATCAAGAAGAAAGATCGATTCAAGTTGGAGAAGCAGAGAGAGAGAGAGAGAGAGAGAGAGAGAGAGAGAGATGAACTCAAGTAGATAAAGGGGGGCGGGAGGAAGAGGGACAAAATGAAACAAAGAATAAATAGATAAAAACAATCGATGCTGAAATTTAGTTATCATGACTGGCCATAGAAAGAGAATCCAAAACAAAGAAATAATTTCTTCTTTCCCTAAAATTTTCTCCCCCTCCCCTGAACCCCATATTGTTCCCCCAGTGTTGGCATTGTTTGGGGTAGGTCACAAAAAAAAAAAATAGTGACCCCCTAGTTACTCCCAGGAGTAAGTCACACAATATTGTGACCTCTAGCAACTCCCAGGAGTAGGTCACACAAAATAGTGACCTCTAGTCATCCCCAGATGGATCAAGAAATTATTAATTGGTTGTTTTGTGAATGTGTGTGTGTGTGTATAGTTAACATTCGGGGCATCCGTGCCACTAAGAATTTCCAAATGTATTTCATTTGAGAAAAATATATACAGTATTAGAGAGAGGCATCTGGAAGTAGAAGGATGTGACCTTAAACATTGTCGCAATAGAATTTTCTTTTTGATGCTTGTTGATATTATTATTAATGAAAAAATATATATATATAAATATATATATATTGATAGATAATTTAACTTGTTTTAGTTTAATTGCCTGGTCACTAAGTTGATTGAGCGGTAAAAAAGAGTAAGAGAGACGGAGAGACCGACACTGGCTGTCAAGAGAAGACCCAAAAATAAGAAGCATAAAAAAAGAGACAAAAAGAGGTGGGAGGGTTTTAGATAGTGTGCATGCATAAGGAATCTTAGAAAAAGGTTGGGGGGGGGGGGATATCCGCATGAAAACCTTCTCTTCCAACAAATCGAACTGTAAAGTCAATTCAACAACTTTAAATGCTTTGACTGAGGATTGTTGCTTCAAGTGTCGAAAAATTGAGCAATTCTCCGAGAATCAAGGGAGGTTGAAAAAATTTATCAAGCTCCATACACATATACACTGATTCAGATGTTAAAAATGGCGCACGAATTGAGTTAAACACACTTGCTTACCGTCTAAAAGGGCACACTAAAGTTGTACCATTTTCAACATACAAGTGAGCTAGTGTGTGTGTGTGAGGAACTTAACAATTTATTACCTCCCTTGATACTCGGAGGATCATGTGATTTTGAGACACAACAAAAGGAACAATAAGCGCTTTGATCTTTTTTGACTTATATACTTTCAAAATTGCTGGTCATCCTGGGGAGAGAAAAACTAGTGAAATATTCTCTAGTCAATTTTGCAGCATCAACACAGTTTTAAAATAACCAGGAAATTCAACTCTGAATAGACACAAAAGCACTGTCAAGAAATCAATTACCATACTTGATGACATACAAGGAGGCCCCCCACCCCATCCAACACCATTCCAGCAGGGAATATCAAGGACGGGTGGGGTTGGGGTACAAAAATGAAATAAAATAAAACAAGAAAATATTCCCCTATATCATTATTTATCACTCAGTTTTTCTTTTTTTCAACCCCTCAAATTCTGGCCAGTGTGGGGCTGGATATGGTTATGTTTACCCTTAGAGCCCCCTTTTTTTCCTGTTGGGGGGTGCTGTCTAATACAGTACATTATTTTAGGCTATCACACATAAAGGAAAACTCATTCAAATGATATATAGTGAATTCTTAAAAAGCCTGTCTTCAATATTTCTAGTTATTTTCATTCTATTCTAAAAATAAAATAATGTCTAAATTTTTTCCATTTTTCAATCTGCTGAGTAACTTTCAGCAAGGTTTATTGGTTGCATATAGCCATACATTTGCATACAGGAATATTTGGATTGGCCCACATTTTCTTTCCTTTTTAATTTGGCTATTACTTTGAAGATTGGCTTTTGTAGTTATCCATTGAAAAAGCCCTACGGAACCATGAAAAAACTTGAATGTTACTCAGTAAGCATTAAAAAAAAGAAAAAATATGGCAATCTTAGGAGATCAACTATTTTGAATGGCTAGAAGTGGCTAGATTATTATTACCAAAAAAAAAAAAAAAAGAAAAAAAAAAACCTTCAAAGTCAGCTAAAATTGAGATTTTATTCTCAGGTGACTATAGGCTCTAAAAAAGTATGAATATACAATGTATTGACCTGATAACTCTTACCAAAAGTACCGTTCTTTATATCCATTTATAAATATTTTGTCTATACTTATTTATACTTTTTGGAGCCTTCGTATGAGTTTTGGGAGTGTATACAGTTACCTGGAAATTAAATTTACCCCATTTTAGCTATTTTTGATAAATCAATCCACTTCTCGCCATCCAAAATAGTGTTCTCCAAAAGTGCACTATTGCCGATTCATAAAACATGAAAGAAAACAAGACCTTCACCTAATTTGTGGTTTGAAGTAGGCATCAGTATTGATTACATCAAATTTTTACATACTAATAAAAAAAATTTAAAAAAAAAAAGTTTCTCAACATGATTAGTAAAGAGAATTAGTAATTCTTATTGTTAAGCAACCCTTAAATTTCTGGAGACAGCATAATGCTTCATTTTTACCATTTTTCAAAATTATTTGCCGAGCAGATAATTTCATTAGCCTAGGAAGAACTAGACTATGAAATGATATAGATTTGGAAATCAAAAACAAGAAAATATCACAGCATATAAATCGTATCAAAAGACACTTACATCTACTGTTTCTCTGCAGGCAGATGTAGGGTTGGTGATCCTCATTATCTCATATAAAATTAGGCTGTGATATCTACCAACAACACCCGGATACCCAAACAGCTCCGGTTCGGAGTGCTCACCGATGCCCGACGATCCAGAGGAAGACCAAAACTCAGGTAAAAAAGAGATGCGTGCGCAAAGACACCAAGAAACATCTACGGATCGACCCTAGGTCCCGGGGATAACTTGCATCAGACCGAGTCGCCTGGAGAAATGCGGAGCCGCTTCACATGGAGACCACCTGAGATCTGAGTGGGAAGAGAAGCGTCATCGCAGGAAACGGAGTAGGCACTCAGACATTCGGATCAGGCGCCTTTGGTGGGTGGCTTCTGCAGCTGCCTCTGCTAATCGAACATTGACTGAATCAGTCACGAGAGGGGCTACAGAAATAAACTATTAAAAAAACAAAAACAAAAAACAAAACAAAAAAAAAAGACCTGATGGGAAGACTGTCTATTAAGACGAAAAGAGCTATAGATATCTACAGTTATTAAAATAGGCTTGATCTTTAAAGGTGGGGGGGAGAACGCATCATCTACGGCTGCTGACCACGGGTGAATAAAAAAAAAATTTTTTTTTAAAGACAAAAATCTGCAGACAAAGGAGAAGAAATAAAAAAATTTAAAAAATAAATAAATAAATAAATGTGCGGTGAGGGGAGAAAAGAAAAACACTGGAATAGTCAAAAATTCAGCACAGTTTAATTTTAGGTAAAAGAAAAAGAAAAAAAAAAAAAATGACAGCCAGAGTCCAGCACTTTTATATAACAAAAGTAGAAATTAAAATCTTGGTTACCTTCCCCAACAAAATAGCTATGTTTCTTATTGTGTAGATTGATTCTTCCCTTTCAATTAGAATTTCAAATGGGGAAGGTTAGTAAAAGTTAAATATAATGATAATAGTGGTAGTAATAATAGTAGTAGTAACTTGGGTGAGAAGTTTCTTCCTTTCTCCGCACACGGGAGAATAATCTCAAATTCTCTGGCAGGCACATACTTTGGTCATAATTGGACTGGAATCATTAGGGCGTCGTCATCATCATCATCACCACCATCAGCACTTGGGTCTAGCTGATCAATATTAGCAGATGGCAAAGTTAGGCTTTCAAATTTAGAAAGAAATAGAGACGGAAAAAAAAAAATCAGGGTAGGGAAATGGCAAGAAGGATGGATAGTCCAACCTTAGGGAGAATAAGTTTAAGTTTGTTTTAGATAATGGATCATGAATTGGATGAAGATAAGTTTTTAATAAGGAACAGAATTACAAGAAAAGAACAAAATGGACTTCCACTTCTCGAACAAGAAGCCCTAAGATAACTTACCGACTTTTGTTTCAATTATCTAATCTCTTCTTCCCATCTTTGATGTCAACACAATATTTCAATAGATTCATTTTACGGTCTGCTTCAAGTAACATCAGAAATGAGAAGAAGAGATTAGATACTTCAAACAAAAGTTGGCATGTTAATGACTCTTCTCAAAGTTACAGACAACTGTCCAATAGAATGAATTTAAAATGAAAAAAATTCCCAACAGCGAATCGATCCATTTGATCTAGGGGAATGAGTTTGTGGTTAGGGTTAACCATTAAGCCATGAACAGCCATCATTAAAAATTTTTTTTTTCTTTCTTTATAATTTCATTGCATACCCAGTTGTTTGAGGAGAGTAAAAGTTCTGAGAGGAAGTGTGGGGGAGGGAAATAAGAAATGATAGAAGGGGAGCACAAGGGAGATATCGGAGCAGTGGGAAACATGAAGGAGCCAAGAGAGAAACCATCTGGTGAGGGTAAAAACCAATTCAGTTTCAAACAAAACGGAGAGAGTATCATTTTCCGAAAGTTCACTCATGATTTAAAGGGGAGAAAAAAAAACAAAAGAAAAAAAAAAGAGTTTCCATCCCAAATACAGGTCTTCAGCATAACTACTATTTTCAATAAAAGCAAAAGACCCATGAATTTGTTACAAAAGTTCTTAATAAATACTAGAAGAAAGATATCACAATTGTTGTTGTAGTAGTAATAGTGATGATGATGATGATGATGATGACGACAACGGTCACTGGAGACCGGTGGGGATTTCTGAAATCAACCAACAACAGTCTCTTCCAAATGCTCCATGTCAAGGGTGTCAGTTTCGGTTATTTTAAAAAATGCTGGGACAACAGATTCTTGACAAAACCCTGTCATATTTGAGATGTCAACTTGAATTGTTAAACTGTATCATTTCCAAATAGCAATGACAGTGAACAAAATAGACTAAATTTGAAACTGAACAACAGAACTTTTAATAATCTTTTTGGAAAAAAAAATAAATAAAAAAAGGAAACTTGAGGAATTTGGTCTTTGACAGAATCAGCAGACAATTTGGATAAAGTTTATAAGCATTAAACCTAATACAAAAAAAAAAAAAAAAAAGAAAGATTGATTTAAAAAAGCCAATTTATTAACTGCCTACATACCATTGTGTGTTCGTGTATGTCTGTGTATATGTGAGAGAGAGAGAGAAAGATGAATTTGCGGGTGGGAGTTCTGCTAAAACTGTTTTTGTTGGATTCATAGGAATAGATTCAACAAAAATAATTCCAACTCAAGAACTAATTTTATCTACTTCAATTTTAGAAGCATTCGATCAATTCAGAGGAGAAAGGGAGAAGAAAACAAAAGAGGGAAAGATTTTTTTTTAAATTAGTATAAAAAAAAAACAAAAAAACAAAGATAACACAAAAAAAAAAAAAAACAGCTGAGAAGGGGAGGAGAAGGAGTATGCCCACGATTGACTTGTGCTTTTAGTATGTTAATTACTAATCACACAGACCCATTCTTTCGTAAGTGGCTGATTGGTAGTGTGAGTAGTAATAATAATTATTATAACAGTGCAAGAATATTTGCTTGAATAAACTTGCAACAGATTGCATTTTGGTTTTATTTACAAATATGAAGTTTTGCTGGAATACTAATATTATTACCCATTGTGTGTGTGTGTGTGAAAAGCAATTTGTTATGTAGAATGAGATTACAAACAACATTTGCTTGATCACTTGTTTGGTTTTTTTTTTTTTTTTTCTTCTTCGACTAAAAACATCTCACACTGACTGCCTTTGCCCACATTTTCACAGAATGTTTATTGGGAAGATGAACTGGACATTTGTGTCCTGATGGTGGTGTTGGTTGTGAGATGGTTGCTCTTACAGTTGCCGTATCTGGTAGTATTGGTGGTATTACTAGTGGTATTCATTACATACTTCCTGGCTATGAGTTCAAAAGCTAAGCAATTACTATATCTGTAATCCACCGAAGTACAAGGGTACAAATTCTGAGAGAAAAGAGAAGAGGAAAGAGAGCTTGAAGGGAAACCGATTGGCTGAGAATACCAGTCTGCTGCCACAAGATGGCCACAGATTAGTAGGGCGGTATTTGTTTTGATAATGTCTACATGAAAATAAGCACTGAAAGAGTTTCAGGGTTGGCTTTTATCATCCAAACATTAACTATAGCACAGAATGGGAAAGAAGAAGAAGAAGAGTGTGGTTGGGCAATCAGAGGCTGGTTTTACCGACTCAGTAGGAAGTGAAGGGATGAGGGTTAAGAAAAGAAGGAGGAGGAGGAGGAGGAGCAAGTTTGTTTTAAATTTTTTTTTTGTTTGTTTTCTTTTAATTTTTGGAGTGGGAAGGTGGGAGGGGGGTAGAAAGATCATCGAGTTATAATCATAGACCATATTGTTCTGTTTGTTGGTAGCTGTTTTTGTTGTGGAGTTATTTTAAAAACATAAGTGCAAATACAAAAACATGGAGGCTGTTGGTAATACCAGCTCGTACAAGTCTAATCCAGAACAGGTTTGTTTTCCTTTCTTTTTTTTTTTTTTCTTTTTTTCTTCTCCAATTTTTCAAGGAGGGTGTTTTCCCTCCCTTATCCCCCTCCCCACCAAGGGGATGATGATGATGAAAAGTGCTTCGGATTGTTAAAAATCACTTCATCATCTATATAGTGAAGAGAGTCTTGGTTTCTTTGTTTCCATTTAAGTAGCAGCATTACCTACCAATTGTTAAAGATTTTAGACATCGTTTTAGAATTTGCCATCGTCAAGTCCCACGACTATTGCCAGCGCTTTTTAAAATTTTTTTTCAAGGTTTTTATTCAATAACTTTTCTTTTACTTCTAAGTGAAATACTTACATTAAAAATGTTTACAGGTATTACATGCAGGCCTGTTTTCCAATTGACTCTATTTTGTACACAATTTTCTTTCCTCTTTAGATTTTTTTTTTCTTTTTTCTGATTTTTTTTTTCTTACACATTGTACAAAATAAAAGCCTAAGAGAGTAGTTCACTGAATCATTAATCAACTGGCTAGTAGTAATTACACATCCACTGTAGAGCAAGACGATAGAGCAACCAAGAGTTGTGGAACTTTGCAGTAATTGAAATCTCTGCATCAACCAAAACAGATCCTGCACAGTTTGTTTCTGCTCACAATCAAAGCTTCAATTCATTTGCAATTTTAGATGCAATATTTTTGAAGCCTATGGATGTCCCTGAAATCCGTTTGAAACGAACTCCATTGAGTGACAGTCTGGGAAGCTTGCACACTTCCATTTCCCACTGTACTAAGCTGTCTGTATTTGGATCACCGTGGACACAGAGGAGGAGGAATTTCTCTCTCTGCTCATAATCACAGCCATTAGAATCCAACACCTTGCGAATTTCCTTCATCATTTCATTTGGATCCATAGAACTTGTGGTTTTCATACTCCAAGTGAACCTCAGGGATCGGGGTTTTACTTGATCTTCTTTCTCGTTCACTGACCTGCGGAACAATTTGCTGAAAATTAGAAAAATAATTGGTAGGGAAAATCAGACAAAAATCCTAATATAAAAAGGGGGGAGGGGTCGGGGGAGACTTTCTTTAGAGACAGAAATCATTCAAACATTTCAAACATGACTTTCGTTGTATACCATGTACATCTACAGATTAATAATAGAACATTCAAAGAAATCACTTTGGCTATAATTTCATGGCTAATAAGAACTGGTTCTTTATAGAATTTTCAGATTGGATTCAGAAAGCTAAAGTTCTCAATGTAACAAAATTGCTAGCATGTGTAGATACACACATCAAACTCATAATATATATATATATATATATATACACACACACACCCAAGAATTATCTAAATTCAGACCATTTCAAAATGTTAATAATTACAAAAATAAAACTGAGCTATAATATATATAAAACTTTAAAAGACGTACAAGAATACTTGATCAAAGCTTTAAAATGCACTTAAACTGGGAAAATACTAAAGAGAAAATGGGGGGGGGAAAAAAAAGTAACTGAAGTCATCATAAAGGCCCAAGTTGGGGGGGGGCTAGAGAGGACTCACTAAATATTCTTTCAAGCAACACCTGAATTATTAAAAACAGAAAGAAGGGGGGGGGGACAAAATCTTTTTCTCAAGAATTATCATTGACGATATTATGGGATGAAATAATTCAATAAACAATTTCTGTAAAGACACGATCCTAACAAGAGAGAATAAAGACTGCAAAATGCTAAGATTAAAATCTCTGGTTTTTCAATGAATGTACAAATATCAATAACTATCTCAATATTCATAGAGAGGCTAAATCAATATTAACAAATAAAAGAAATAAAGATAATGGCTTTGAAAGGAGAGGGGGGAAAAAAACAAAAAAAAACAATTCAAAATCAAATCCTTCAAAATCTCATTCCAAATCAATGATCCAATACAACCGGTTTTTATGCAAATTATGAAGGCTTTTTTTTTTGTCTGAAACTCTCAAGAAAAAATACAACAATGAGGAAAGTGTATAAGAGACAAAGAAGTGCAGAAGCAAAAAATAAATCAATTCTTGTTGAATGGACAAAAAGGTTCAAATCAACTTGAGAACCTTGAAAAATCTAACAGAAATCCAACGCTTATTGAAAAGCCAAAAGTTGTTTATCCGACACTAACTATACTTATGATTTACATTTCACATATCTATCCATATCAAAGCCATAAAGGAAAATTAATAAGTTTAATATGATTTCATCTGTTTTGTTATAACCTAAAATGGATTAGTCCTTTTGAAATACAATAACACAGCTAAAAAAAGAAAGAAAAATATATCAAAGGGTTTTATTAAAATGAGAGGCTGTTATGACATGACAACAATGGAAATGAGTCACAGAATCGCTGGACAATTGAAATTATGAAATAGAATAAAAAAGTGTGTGTAAAAGACCGGAAGAAATGTTCAGTGTTAAGTTAAGACTAAGAGAAAAAGAAAAAAAACTTGAGATAGGATACTTGAATTATTAAGAATAAATCACCTAATAAAATAGGTTTTTGGTTCCTTAGCACCAATTCAAACATTTTTGACAGGTATATTCTAGTGCTATAATAACACTGTATATGTGTATCTATTTTCAAGTCAGAATAGTAATTCAAGAGATGGATAACAAGCATCTCTGTTCAATTTCTGTTGGTAAATCTCAGGGGGAATAATAAGTGAAATGGCACCTTTACACTGGCATCAGCCATTCATGCTTGGGATTCATTCATCAAAGTTTCCAGTACATTTATACATACAAAATCTATAATTGATCTGAAGAAAAATAAAATGAAATTTCTATATTTTCTTATGTCTACTCAGTTGTACTCCAGTTCCATTCAGAAAATGAAGTATATATAGGGAAAATTGTCAACATAAGTAATAAGAAATTTGACCTTTAAAACTAATGCATTATTTTTCAAGGATGCCGAGATTTTGTGTAAATTCAAAGCCAGTAACTGGTGTGTCTGAAATGGACATAACCCAAATGTGAAATTCAAACACATGATTATTCAATGATTGGAGTTGCCTGCACTGACAGGACAAACTTTTTGCATGGTGAACGAAGTCGCCTAGAAAGTGCTAAAGGTCAATTGATAGCATTAAAAAACCTTCGCAAATCAAGAGTCAAACATTGTGAAAATCATTTGATAGTATGAATTCCAAGATTAAAAATCCCTCTGCTCAAGTGAAGGTGTATGAAGTTGACAGAATTAAAATAGTCCAGTGATTCTTATGACAGACATTTACACCGTGAACAAAATGAACTGAATTTTATCATTTCAAATTTCCAACTACTTTCAACCATCTGAATTCATGAGTTGCCTTTCATCACAACCTTTACTCTGGCGGATTTCTCTCCAGCAATGCGTAAATAGCAATTGTAAATAAGCCTTAGATAAAAAGAAACTAATAGACAAAAGATGGACATAGAAGGTATCCATGAAATTTAGATAACAGTTTATAATACTTCATCAAAATTTTTAAAAAAATGTGAACTATACTTTTTTCCATTGTGAATTCATGAATTCAATTGAGTTAACTAAGTGGCAAGGCTGTGAAGCTATCGGCTATGAAGCTGCATTTGGTGATTGCTACGGATAGCAAAGAGATATATGTGAAAGTGCAAAAGCGGAAGAGTTCAGATTTTTTCTTCACAACATAAATTGTCTAGTAAGGAGAGGGGGGGAAAAAAAAAGAAAAAAAAAAAGAGTAAATTGTAAGAAATAAAAAACAAAACAAAACATACATACACACACACACACACACGATCCCTCCGCAGATATCATAAACACACATTCCAAGAAGCAAGCTGACTTGGGGGGTGGGGGGAGAACATATTTGAATAACTGAAGTAGAACAGACAATTTTAGAAGGAGGCTGACTTAGATCGATGAACAGAAATATTCAAGCTTGGAGAAAAAAAAAAAAAAAGGGGGGGAAAAAATCAAACAAACAACAAATTAATGGTTTTTCAAGAAAACTTGATTTATCAGGTTGTAACAAAAGTTCTGTCCTATGTTATTTGTAAACTACAGTAGTGACTAAGAATACACTAAATCGTTAATATACTCTTTCCTTGACTTTTAATAACTTCATCCCATATATCAATTTTTTTTATACCAGATTAGTAAAATTTCTCAAGTTTTTTTTTTTTATCTAAGGTCAAAATCTCACTGATTTTCAACCTCTTCTAATTGTGTCTTTGGCCATCATAATGGTTTCATAAACTCCTAAACAAACGGAAGTCAGTTGGAGCAAGGTCAGAAGAGTATGGTGGATGAATCATTTTTTTCCCAACTGAATGCCTCTAGATCTTTGGTCATTTCTACGAGGATTAGCATTATCTTAATGAAGAATGAACCTTTCTCTCTTGAATAACAATGGAAACTTTCTGTGAAGTTGTTTTCAACACAAAAATTGTTGGTAGTAATTTTCTGTTGTGACTGATTGGCTATCGTTTGAAACTTGGTTATGGGTGATCCCTACCACATCTCACCAAACACTCAAATGATCTTCGAAGGTTGCTTCTTGGCTGGGGCACAGGTCAATCATCACAAGTCAAATGACAATGACACACAACATTGTACAGAAGGACCTATTTCTCATCCCCAGTCACATATCTATAAAAGAACCTGGAGCTGCCAAGAATCCAGTGACTCAACAATCAAGTTGGTGAGGTTTTACAACAGATAAGTCATGTTGGACCCGTTTTCTCATCTCCTTCAAATTGTGATGTTCAGTCATACAGCAAAAATTGAATAGTTCACCAAGTACCCTGACTGTAACAGTAGCAGAGAGATGGTATTTCAGCTATTTAGTTCAAGGTACAAAGAAGAAAAAAAAAAAGGACAGAATTTTCATTATAAGCTAATACATCAACTAAAAAGAGTCATGAACCTTACAAAAAAAACTGAAATAAAAACGTTTCTATAAAAATGGTATTGAAATGTAGGAAATATTTAAACCTTATTGTTTACATGAACCTGAAACAATTGCCTCAGCTATTTTTAACAACCTCAAAATGTGAATTTAAAAAGAAATCGACCTGTAGAACCCAATCAGAAGATCAAATAGTTGGTTCCTCTCTTGTGCTATACACTTCAACAATGTTGGATTGAACTGTCAACATGTTGAAGGATATAAGCATGTAAGATAGAAAATAAAAAGTGCGTACAAGTCCAAGACAATAATATCCATATAGTATCCCATGCAGAATATTCCAAGTCTCTTTAGGGTGACTCTATTTTTTGTAAAGCTTATTAGTGATAAACCAAAAAAATAGAAGGTTTTTGTTCTTTCACAGAATAACATGGCTGGAAAATTTGCTTTGAAAAATATCCTTGTCTTATATAATAGAATCCTGATAGGCATCCTATACAGTCTCCCCCCCCCACCTCAAATCCTTCATTATTATATCAAGATTTGAAAACCTTTCTTATTGAATTTTGACAACCATTTTCCTTCATCTCAATTAAAAACTGTCAACATAGACTAACTTGGACACTCAAGTAACCTGTCAGTCTGGCTGGCCATATATCACACATACAGGCCACACCAATGGAGCTAAAGGGCTGAAAGTTCAAAGATTTACTTATATCTATTATTTTTTTAAAAAAAGGAGACTGGGTTAATTATTTCCTGAATAGAGAAAAAAATTACAAAATTTCCAACCAGGAAAATTGGACACAAGGTCCCGTGGGGGAGTAGGGTAGGTTTTCGGTCATCACTATATCAACTTTAACTTAATTAGTTTCATTTACTGACCCTATCGTACCAACATTGTTCCTTCCACCAAAACATTTCATTTGTTTAGAATAAAAAATCTTTCTAACTTTTATCACCAAAATTTTGCATGTTCTCCATGTAATTTCTACCTTAAAGTTTTATATATAATTTTATTGAATGGAGGGGTGAGAATGTGAAAGCTATACAAATTAAAGGATTCTCATATGAAAAGGGAGGTGCAATCTACAACGTATATTTATGCTACATTCGGTCCACAATTAGTTCCTCACCGGGTTCATACTTGTTTCAAGAAAATTCAAACTTTTTAGTGATCCAACAAATGGCAAAAAGTACCTAATTCATCATCCATCCCTCTTACCAATTTTTTAAAAATTCATCACCCCTAACGTGGCATCGGTCTACTGAGCGACTAACCAAACAAGTTTATATATTCCTTATTCCATGCTGTCAACTCACTGCCAGAGATTGATGGCCTGAGTTAAGTTGTAATAAAAAACAAAAAAATTGAGATGAAGGAAAATAGCAATCAAAAATTAATAATAATGGTATTGAACATTGAAATGCTCAATATCTGGCTTTTTATGTCAAACTGTTAAATTGATACCAATCAAAAAGCTCAACATGCAAATGAACTTTTAAGACGCATCATTCATTTACTAAGAAACCATTCGATTATCTTGGCTGATCATTATCAAGTCCTCATTTGATTCATAAGAGAAATCAAGTTAGATAGCAAATTTAGTGAAATTACAAGGAATTGAAGAAAGATAAGAGATTGTATTCTTTGTAACACTCAACTTTTATATACATGGTATTTATTAAAATTTTAATTACCATCATTACAGTCAAATACTTCTGATCTCGATTAATTAATATATCGCAGTAAATTTCACCGTCCAGAATGTGTTTTACAAAAGTTAACTTTCTTCAAACAAAAGTGCATCTAGCACATATTATCAATGAATATATTTGAAAATTGATGTTCAACTTTCATCAGAGAATATTTTGCCTTCGGTGTAAAATTAGGTTTTTTTTTTTGTAGTGATGATCATTCAAAAATCATACCAAGGAACATTTCATTTAAATTTGAGTTCAAATGGTAGACATCTTCATATTGTCATTGAACAATTCAAATGGTTTTAATAGAACCACAATATTTTGAATTCATTTTAACTACATATTATAAACTCAAATCTTTTTATCTTCAAAATGAATATAAGAAAAAATAAAGACAGCACACACGCACACACACAAGAAAACTGAGAAAGAGGAGATTATTTGAAAGTCTCAAGGATTTGGTGGTAGAAAAAACTGGGTGAGGAAACTTAGTCAGGTGAAATGGTTGACCTTTTAATTATTTTCAGGGGCGGATCCAGGATTTTTACTCTGTCTTAGGAAATGGATATAAAAAAAAAAAAAGCTTTTTTTTTAAGGTCTATTTGGGTTTTTATTTTTGAAAAAAGAAAAAAGAAAAAAGATTCTTTTCAAATACTTAGATTAATTGTGCTTTGCCCGAGCTGGGAAGGATCCAGATCTAGCTGGCCCCGCCTCACTTGGATCCACACCTGATTTCAAGGTAAGGGAGGAAAGGAGGTTTTTTTTTTTTTTTTTTTTAGTTTGAAGGAATAACTAGTTGGGGGACTGTTATATTGTTAATGGGAGAGTCTGATTTTTAATTTGACAAAACTTTGTAAATAAGTTAAAAATTGGTACCTGCAAGATTGAAAAAAATTTAGATTTTAAATGTTTATCAAAATTATGTCAAAATATCTAACTGTAACAGTAATTCAAAAGCTAGTTTGTTTTATGTCATCAGTGACTTTGATCACATTTTTCAAACAAATTATTTAACAAAAATTCAAGAAAACGAAAAAAAAAAATGGAAAAAAAAAAAAAATTTTTTTAGCACACCAACACATACAAAATAACCAATGTTTTACTCTTAACCTTCAGCACTCTGCAATCTTTTTCAAGGATGCCAAGATTTTGTGCACTAAGCAATTCTAAAAGCCTTCAACTTCTTGTGTATCTGTTCATGTAGGATTGAAATTGACATGACAACGCAATCATTAAATTCTAACACAATTGTTTGGCGATGGGAGTCACCTGCAGCGGCAGGACAAGCTTTTTGCTCAGCAAAATGAAAAGATTTATTGGTAAAGATTTTCTTTTAAAATTCACCCACAGAGTGGTGAAGGTTAAATGTACAGGGATGTCATCAAATATTTCTAGTAACATCTTTTTTTTTTTTTTTCCCCTTAACAAGGTTGAGTTTTTCAATATTTTGAACTGAAACATAGAGAATATTTTTCAAGTCAAATGTTTAGATGTTATTTGTCTTCATCAGTTAAAGAAAAGGGGAAAATAAATCTAAGAATAGAATTTAAAAAATGAGAAATCTGCCCACAATGGTGTAACAGGAAATTACTTTGTCCTGAATAGAACAGAAAAAAAAATAATGTTCTAAAAATATCAAATAGAAAAAAAATGTTCAATTAGTTTACAGTAACATATGAGTAATGCAATCATAGAAAAAATATCACCAAGAATTAAAAAGTTATATCAACAGGCATAATCGGTGCAGTGCTAAAGTTGAAAGATTTTACATTATAAGTCAATGAAATATGAATACTACTACTACTATTAGAGTTACTAATTACCAGCAAGGCAGTAAGAATTATGAGTATCAAGAAAAATACAAGATGGAAATAGAAAAAAAAAAAGAATAATTTGTGTTAGTAATATTAAATGGAAACTATAGATTTGGTTAATAAGGTTTAACAGAGTCTCATGACAATTCCAAAATGAAGGCAGAATGTAGGAGATGAAAAGGCATCGAGTGATGATAATGATGATGATGATAGAACATAAATTTTAAAAAAACTATGCGGAAACTCATCAAATACAATCAGTGAAAAACAAAATCCAAACAAAAACTGCAAGAAAAGCAGCATTATCACAAAACAGAATTTATTCTGATTTGTCAATTCAAATGTGTGCGTGAATTTAAAGGAATTACAGAATTTAATTTTCCACACTCACACAATACATATACACGTATATCAAGTGGGAAATTGGTTATTTGAATTTTTCACTCATACAAAATGTCAAAGTGAAAGAGAAACAGAAATAATAAATCTCAGATGATTAAGTTTGTTTAGTGTAGACAAGCACAAGAAAAATTGCTTTCTAAAAAGGATATCAATAAATGTCAAAGAGATGCTAGTATGAAAATTTGTAATAAGACTAAAAATCCTTAAACGCATCTAACCTCTCAAGTAATTGCAAAAAAAAAAAAAAAAAAAATATATTTAGAATAAACACAAATAAAACTAGAAAAAAAGATTCAGAGAGACTAGCTGAAGTTCATACTAGCATTTGACTCAAATTAGAAATTCACGATTCAAGAAGTTGTTGAACAAATCGAGTTTGAAATATTCAAATTTATCAAACACATTTTTCTCCTTAGCATGTTTTGACAGAAGACATATTCAACTTGTCAAGCCATTTTCAACGTGAAGTCAATAAATTCTACACAAATCTCAAAAGAGTACGGTCTCTAACTTTACTCTAGAATGAAGGCATGTTGTAAATAATTCCCTATATAGTCACAAGTTTTGGAGTTTCTTTTCCCACAGGCATCCTCGGACAAAAATATCCTACTAAACCCAAATATTCACAATGCTAAGTCATAGGGATCCACAGATTTTCATGCTAACACTTACATTGATCTATTATTTCCACCAAAATCTCTATAAAAATTGCCTTTTCAAGTCCTATCTTCCAAATAACATTTTCATTTTACAAGCAGAAGGGTAAGGAGAGAGAAAAAAAAAAAGAAAGAAAGATTATTGTGGAGAGGAAGGAATGAAGAAAGAACAAAGCACCACTAAATTTTGTTTCCTTGTTAGATAAAAGATAAATGCTTTCATAATAAAACTTTTAGTATGACACTAACCCCAATTGTTGAAGTGCAGCTAAAATGAGGAAATTTTTCTATGGCCTTCTATAACTAAATCTCTTGGAAGATTCAAGAACCTCCATTCTGCTTCTCAGCTAATCCTTTTAGAATAAGGTACGGTCAATCAATATAAGTTGGGGCCTAGCATTTAGATTTACAAAGAAGAGTCGATAAATTAACTGAAAACTTATATGGCTTAGAAAAAAGATTGAAGCAGAGTTACTTCAGTTAAACCTTTTATTGCTAGCTTCTCTTCAGTCATCTGAAGCCAATGAGCTCTGGGAGCATTTCTGATATCTTTTTAATTATTCAAAGTAGTTGGGGAGATTCACAAGGATTACATCTTTTTAAAATATTTAACTAATTATATACAAGTTAAGAAATAGCTTAAGTTTGTAGAAACGTAAAATATTTTTAGACGAAAAGAATTGTAACAATTTCAGCATAAAGAGGATAAAAGGATTTTTAAATTGGAAAAAAAAAAAGAGAAAAAAAAAGGTAATAAAAAAGGTAAAAAAAAAAAAAAAATAGAAAGAAAAAAATTAAATGGGACAAGCAATATCTGATCATATCTTGTCCAAAATGGACTAGTGCTATTCAAAAATGTTTTCCTCACCCTGGGGTATCTGTGTATGCCCTTCTGGGGTCACCACTGGAAGAAATTGAAAAAGCTGTCACCTTATAAAGAGTCAAAAATGGTAGAATATGTAGTACAATAGGGTTAACCCTAACAAAGCTGACTGGAATAGACAAATTCATCAGAATTTGTCACTCAGT
Organism: Thysanoteuthis rhombus; assembly: GCA_963457665.1. NCBI lineage: Eukaryota > Metazoa > Mollusca > Cephalopoda > Oegopsida > Thysanoteuthidae > Thysanoteuthis > Thysanoteuthis major. The sequence goes on from OY735230.1 coordinate 45,727,854, forward strand.
TGAAGAAGCAAAAGCAAAATTTAGTAGTGAATCAGTAGAAAGAGATTAGCTAGTACACAGTAAGTAGAAACTAGTCAAGTGTAGGTCATTTATCGTTAAGTTTTACACTAATTTAACTAAACATGAGCTTATAAACACACAAAAAACACACACACAATTTGAAGTTTACAAATAAATTTCTTTAGTTCTTATCTTTAGGGGAGATAAAAGTTTAAGATTATAATATTAATATATCTTTTTCTATTGATTATATATTCGGTTCATTTTCAGGATTAATATATTTTAAAATTTTTTTTAATGTTTGGACAACTGATTTAGTTTAAATAATCTAAATTCAGTAATTGGCATTGAATGAAAAATTTACAATGAAGCTAATCACTTACTGATTTTTTTTAATCATCAAAATAGAAACAAGTCCTAAACTCTTCAAAAGTGACCTAAATTACTTATTTTGTGGAATATAGTCACAAAAGAATTATTTTAGCTAGATAATGACAAATGTCTATGTACTTACCTGCTGCTTCAAGTTTGTTTAGATGAGAAAATAGCAAAATGAGAATAAAGACCATTCAAGGCCAGAATAACTAAGTACATTACCATCAACACTGCTCGACCCCAGCTTGTCAAAATGAGGTTATGATACTTTTCAATACCAAATAGACAATAATCAGTTAGACAGAAAAAGAGAAAATATATGACAAACTTTTTCGCTGTAATTCATGCTAATATTAATGTAGTTTTACTGACCTTCAGTATTTATTTTCTTTTAAATAAAAGAAAAAAAAAAAATCAAGGAGGAGTAAAATGGTACTAAGAGAAAACAATTATAGCGATGGCAATAATAATAATAATAATAATAATAATAATAATAATAAAATAATAATGAAGAAAATGGTGGTAACCGAAATAAAACATTAATGTCAAAACAAACAAGCAAAGGACCGTTGATTGATGACTGGGACTGGAGAGGGTAGACAAGTAAGCAAAAGCAAAAATGAATTCATTAGAAAATCAACAATGAATCTCAGGGTCGTTCCAGCACTGAGTTGCCAGATTTGGCCTGAAGGGGAGATTTATTAAAAGGCAAGATTTTAACCTTGCTCTCCAGACTTGCTCAATTTCATAATTCAACACGCATGTTCCAATGCCTGTGTTGGGTAAGTCTCTGAGATAAAGCTTGGATCATCTTCCTTTCTGGCCAAATCTGGTGACCCTGTTCCAGGATTAAAAACAAAAAGTCAAACACAAACACTAATTTAGCATGCAAAAGAGTTAATGGGATTTTTTTTTTCTTCTTCTCTCCAAAATACTGCACTTCAAACATTCCAGAAAAAAACCTTTACATGGGAAATGGAGGGGTGGGGTGGGAGAAAAAAAAGGGGCCTTTGACGGGGATGGGGCAGGGATTTAAGTATGAGGATAAATATTTAGAAAAAAAAAAAATACTCTTTCACAAACATACAATCCATCTTATAGTAGAAGCTTAAAATTAACTGATAAGTAAAATAAAGCAGCATATAAACATTCAAGTGTAGAAGAACCTCTTGATTTCATTAAAAATTCAGTTTGGAAAATCAGAACTATTTGTCAGGAGAGAAAAAGAAGTTAGTCTCCTTCCTCAAATTATGAACATGAAAAACATTCAGTTGACAACATCAAAGACGTGAAGAAGAGATCCGATTGTCCAAACAAAATTTAGAATGTTAATGACTCTTCTCAAAATTAAGATTAACTTAGTTTCAGTCAGAAAGCAAAGGATAGTACAAAGGAACCATATATGTGTGTGTGTACAAGAAGCATTCATCACTCAGTATCATCAAACTGCATAGGACTATTTTTTAAAAAACTGGATGTTTTTACTAAAAAAAATTAACCAGTTTAGAGCATCAATCCTACCTTATCTTAGATATTCTAATGTGTTTACATATAAAACATAGATAATGAAAAAAGGTCCGATAAATTAAACATCAAGATTTATCATAGAGTAAATTGTAAAAAAAAAAAAAAAAAAAAGCTTCACTAACAAAGGATTTGGGAGGGGGGGTGGTGAAAAGATTTAAGAAGAAAAAAAAAAACTAAAAAAAAAAACCCCAAACAAAACACCATGATAAGGGTTTGTTGTCCTATCTGAAGGTCACCTGATCCATCAAAATGTGAAGTAATTTGAATATGGTATTTCAATAATTGAGCCCTAATCAAATGATATTAAAATTGATTAATCTATTTTGAAATTACAGTACCAGTACACACACGTCACATCATAAAAGATAAGAGTTTTCTTAATAGTAAAAATGAAAACTGGGATATAATTCCTAAGTCATTCTTCCTAAATTAAATGAAGACCTATTCAAGAAAAACAAACTTGGAAAATTCTGGAAGAAATTTTAGAGAAAAAATTATTTTGTGTACATTGTGAATAAGCAAAGCTTTTTTTTTTTTCCCCTTTGCAATGCTGTTGTGCGTTAGGCTCCAGATTTGAGAGGAAACAAATGCCTAGTCGCCACAAATCTAACAAGAAATAGAAAAAAAAATACACAATATCATGGGGAAGGGGCTTAGAAGTCATGTTCTGCACCACGTAAACAAGCAAAAAAATTAATTCAAATATTTTCAACTCCCTGCTAACTGATAAACAGAATTGATTATTTTTCAAAAGAGAAGTTTCAAAGTAGTTGATAAGAAAGGGTGAATGTGTTACAGATCAGTTTATATTCCTTAATGTTTGGTACAAGTCTTGTGAAAGCAACAGGTTCGCATCTTTTTTTTTTCTTTTTCTTTTTTCAAGAGTAAAAAGACAACTACAAGGCTCCAGCTACATTACAGTGAAAGGAATAAATAAGATAATTTGATACAAAATGATCGAAAACAGAGTTCCAGTTACGAATTCTTAAAACTGATCACCCCCAAAAAGAGCAGGAGCTTACGGCTAAAAATGGATTAAATTTTGCATAGAACTAAGTCTTACTTAAAAAGAGAGAAAGAAAGAAAAAACAACACACACAAATGTCTTCTTGAAATATGGATGCTGATGAATGGGGGTGGGGATCGAAGGAATGTGTTTGCCTGTTACACAAGCTGACAAGATGTGTCAATAATAGCCTGGCAAGAATTCAAAACTAAATGGTTCATTCAGCAGCACAAGATGTGAAAATGATGAAAATGAAGAATGGAGAGGAAAAGGGTTGGTGGAAAATACACTCATTAACACTTACAAAAAAGTGACAGCAACCCGTCTTATGAGTGAGGACTTCATATTACTTCAGTTCACAATGGCGAAGGCCCAATTTACTCCTGTTCAGGAAGTAGAACATAGGAGTTAATCAAAGTTGCCGATACGGACACTTAACAATATTTAGTAGTAGTTTATATTTTGTTAGCTAATAAACAAATGAGTAGTTATCAAAGGAACCAAACATATCATTCAATCATCCATACAGCACAAGATTTCAAGCGAAGGCAGCAGATTCTCTATACATTGAGATTCTAGGAAATAATACATCAGCCGATATATCAGTATGCAGTAGGCACTTAAAGACTCATAACTTCGACAGAGAAAATATTTTTTGTTAAACTTAAAAAGATTGTAGAGAATGTTCGTAGATGAATTTCTGACAAGCAAAACATGTTTACCAAACAAGAATTGCTATGTCCTTATTTAAAACTATGAAAAAATGTAAAATATCAAAGACAGACAGAAAGACACACACACACACACGCACACACACACACACACACACAAACAGCTAAACTAACAATAGAAGAGAAAAAAAAAAAAAATGCCACTTCTGATATTTAAGCAATTATACACAACCAGAAATGAATGAAGTTTGGAATAAGATTTGTATTCATTTTGTCTAGATTTCTGAGAGGAGGAATAATTATTATACACAGATTTACTTGGACCAGTGTCTTCATCTTGATTGTTATAGCCAGAAAATTTCAGACATTGTACCCTCCAGCCTTCTTCAGGTATCAGTCATAGTGGTAACCTTCTGGGAATTTAGGACCAAACCCTTTATTCAATCCATGGTGGTAGATAGTTCTCATTCTATTGTCCATGCCTGAGGATATCTTGTATTAGTTAATTCTTCTCAAATCAGTCTCTCCTTGTGATGTCACTCGTCCATCTCTACCACTAAACCAGAAAATGTGCCTATTTTGCACTACCCTACCAAGCGATTGAACTAGAAAAAAAAAAATAATCACTTTACAAACAACGACTGACTTCTGAAGAAAGCAGGTACAACGGCCAAAAACATTGTGGCAACAACAACCAAGTTGAGGACTGTACGAGAGAAAAATCAGTGAATAATATTGTTAGAATTACTTAAAAGAATTATATTAACCAACATAAAAGGGTAGGAATGATAAAAATTATGTTTATAGTTTAGGAGAGAGAAGAAATATTGAAAGAGTTTTAAATTTAGGAATGAGATGAGGTCTTGAATAAAAAAAAATTAAAAAAAGAGATTTTAAATGACAATGTACCTATAATAATACGTATAATCTTAAGAGAAAGAAATAATATTTATGGCGACTAGGCAGTAGAAACTTACCTCAAATCTGAGTGCCACATCCAACTGTGGAAGTAAAATCAATTGCTTCAATTTGTTAGGTGCATAGCATTCAGCTTTCTAGCTGCCTTTGCCTGGCTCAAACCATTCTACATGATTCCAGGAAATCATACCTAAGAAAATACTACATCAACGAATGAGATTATTATACGTGATTGTTCTTGTTATCATCAAGTGGAAAAGAGATCGAGTTGGCCAGTCCTATCATCTTGAAAGCAGTGATAGGAGGGAGCTCTGACGTCCAAAATAATTGGAGGCCTCTGCAGTGAAGACGGTCTTCTATAGAGTGACAAGATCATATCCTGGGACTAAAAGTTAGTGTCTTGCAGCAGAAAACTCTACACAACTGCAATAGTTCCATCAGTCTTTGGATAGGAGACGTAAATTTGTAGTGTAGCTAGAAAAAAGGTATGTTTGAACCTCCAAGAGTTTCCAAAAAATTGATAGGTGGGAGGTGGAGATGACATATTCATAACGTATAGGTAACGATCAGCTGATGATGGTCATTTTTAAAGACAACACAATTATGATCTTAGGGGACAAAAGAAGATTAAAATTCAGTTTTATTTACCTCATGTTAGGTTCAAGTTTTGTCCTAGCAAGCCCACAAGTCATAAGATACTATCATAGGTTGAACAGAAACCCTTTCTCACGAATGGGAGGGGGGGGGGATCAAATGTTTTCTAAGTGGTGGGAAGGGGGAATTGAAATTCTTAGACTAGTAATTCTTTTTTTTTTTTTTGTAATTGAAGTCTTATTTACACTATCCACACATTGTAATTATCTCACATTAAAACAATATTTAAAAAATTCAAGGTTCTAATTGAAAATTACTCTTTGATATTACCTATCAGTTTCTTTATGCTGTACACTCTAGAAAAGAGTTTTTGATACAGCAGGGGTTTCTTTTGTTTTGTCTTTAAATTAATGAAGAAAAAAATGATATAAAAACTAGGAGCCCCATTCGTCTTTTGGCATTCAACAATCCCCCACCCTTTTCAAATCGATCTCTGATAGACTTCAGATTTGGGAAATGTATCCATACTTCAGATTGACCCAATATATTTTAGGTCATGTGGAGAAAAAAAAAGAAAAAAAAAAGAAAGATTCTGAACATTTACTCTACAATATTCATGACTCAAATTACAAACCAGTAAGTAAATGGTATATTTCGATATTATTAATGAAGTCATTAATGCTATGTAAAGAATTGATATGAGATCAGCAGGAAGTGATGGAAAAAAAATCAACAGTAATTTCCTACGATTCTCAAGACAATCATTCGACCAATTCCTGATACGATACATTACAGTACATCTGCATATTTTATGCAGCATTTGAACATTTCTCTAGACTCTTTTCAGTAATATTCTATGAAATTTCAATAGTTTTCACTTATTTCTACTGATGAGAACTAGTAAATTTATCAGAAGGAAATTATCCTATAAATGAAGACATGATGTACTTAGATCTGTTTCTATACCAAGAAGTATCTATCAGATTCTACCAGTCAACAATTATGAAACACTAGCTTTACTCTAGCTAAAGCCTTGATATATCTGCTTTTATATGAAACTTATAACAATCCAATATTTACTAATTACAGAGCTAGAGGAAATTTTTTTCTAATAAAGAAAAAAGCTAAACAAATGCGCAATAGAAAATATAAAAGCAGTTGATGGTCGTCTTGAAGTCGAGTCTCCTTAGCAGGAGTGTCATACAGAATGCTAGTGATTAAGCAAGTATTTTTTTTCTTTTCAATTTTACTTTAAACGGGCAGGCAGCCAGCTGTAGTTATTTAGCAAACTTTCTCAACAAAACACACACACACAAGGGTAACAAACCAGGGTTTCCAGATTTGGCCAAAGGTTCAATACCAGTCTCTTTGGAGAGAGTGTAGGGGGAGGTTCAATGCCAGCCTCTTGAGGTATCAAATCTCTGCCTACAGACTCTAGATTTCCTAACTTGACACTATTTCAATGCCTGTGTTGGGTAAGTCTCAGGGATAAAGCTCGGATTATCTCCCCTTCTGGCCAAACCTGGGTACCTGATATAAACTGCTGTCAAGCTGGGAAGGAATGGTCAACAACTGGATTCATCTTTGAGAGCAGGCAAAATGGCTGAAGAAAGCTGGCATTTTTCTCCTCTGTTGTTGAAAGCAGACAGAAGGAACAAGAGGCAATCACTGGGTTTAGTGGTGCTGCTGCGATTGTTGCCAGGTAGGGATAATTTTGCAGTGAAGAAATGGATTGTACAAGAGCTGCAATAAAGTCAATTGTTAGAATAGATCTAACCCAATTCTAGTCGGTCGGTTCCATGTGATTTCTGGTAAATATTTCCATCATTTGCCTTTTGTGATATGCAACACAAAAACACGAGTCAGATTTATCTCAACGATAACGACATTGCTTTTAGTAGAGCAATTGCATTAATTCTTTTCTGCCATCTTTTTTTTTTTTCTTTTTTTTTTTTTACTGATCATGCTCGGTAGAAAGATATGTATATGGAAGCGGTTCCAGATAGCCAAGATGCTCAATAGATCAGATAGATAGACAGAAGTCAATTTGGGAATGGAGTCATGCATCATATTCCAAACGCACGAAGATCAAGCAGAAGTCATTTTCTATTCAATAGATTTTATGAAAGCAATTATTTTGGCAACCCCTTCTCTTGTTGATAGGATTTGGGCAATTTCAAAGTACAAAAGTTTTGAAAAATGCAACACCCATTTCCTCAATGTAAAAAAAGAAATAAAAATGATTTTCTGGTACAACAGCCAAATATTCACTTGACATCATAGAATAAAAATGTCCCCGTGATACTTTGGACAATTGCGTATTGCTATGAATAATACATGGAATGAGCATGGTCATCACACAAACCAATGATATATATTCATATAGATAATTTTTAGCCCAAAATATGATAGACTATTATGGAGTGAAAATAAATTTTGGTAGATGTGAAATTTGTCCCTCACTTCCCGTACCCATAGTTTTCACGTTCAGAATTTGAATTTTCCTTATAAACCATTCAAAAGAACCTTCTAAAATACAGGATTCATTTTTGTACTGATTATATACATCATAAGTCAATAAATTAAGAACATCAATACAAAGTCTTTATACAAGGGAGGTAATACATTATCAAGGAATATAACTGATATTTTTAATGTTTAGCTAATTCATTAACAGTCATTTCAGTTTGACTTGTCTCTCATCAAAATCTTACATGTTCAAAAATTTTACAATGTTCTTGGAATGGGGGAAAGGAATTTTACTGAATTCTATAGACGAAGCAACAATTTCAGGATAGAGTGACTAGTATGATATCAGAGACTGCCTTGGGTGAGGGATATATTTTTCATTTTGAGACAATTAAAATAGAGTAGCCAGTATTCTATCAAGTTGGGGGGGAGGGGGGAGAATTCAAAAGATTTGATCACTTCAACTCATTTATTGGAAAATTAGTTATTTGCTCCAACCTGTATTTTCCATAACTATGCTTAATGAAAATGAATAATTACTTCATAAAATTCATTGAGCAAAATGTTATAATTCAGTTGTAATGTTAAGAAAACTATATGAGACCTGTGTATTAAATTGTTCTGCAATCAGGTATGCATGCAGAAAAATAATGAGGTCCAAGTGAACTCCTTCCTTCAATTGAATTTCAATCAAAAACAAAAGCAATTTATTTTTCAATAATCCTTATGATTCAATTGCTTAATATTTACTAAGTATATTTGATATAATATTAGTGCAAGAGAAACATTAAGTTGTTAGTTAAGTTTCATTGAGGAAGCATCCCGATAAATGAATTTTGAAAACAATGTTAGAGTAAATTTGAGGGTTGAACAACAATTTTAAAGCCTGACATTTTTGTTAAATAAAATATACATATATTACTCAAATACACACACATACATAAATACATACACACTTTGTTAGTAGCTATGAACTTATTAAATGATTCAAGTGCAGTAATTTTCTGGATAGTTCGTCAAAGAATATTTGAATGTTGTCAATGGTAGGTACAAGTTGATTCACCGAAGATACTAAGTTTTCCTGACGAGTATTATTAAAACTCAAAAATCATGTTTGTAAAAAAGCCCGAATTGGCCACATTTCACATTTATACAAGACAAGCAGAGCAAATCTCATGATTAGAAAATTAGATGAAATATTTTCTGAAATAAAATAAAACTCAATGGAATTTTTCATGGTGTAATTGAACCTTTAAAAAGGTGAATTACGTTATATAAAGATATTTAAGCACCTTAGGAAAGAAAAGCAGGCAGGCACAGCAACCCAGTTGCAATTTTACAAGGCACAAGAATTCATCCTTATAAATGACTTATCTAAATAAAGCTACATTTCAAAAATGAAAAAGCAAGAAAGATGTTTCTTTAAGAAGCAGAAGCAGCAACCAACAAAAGGCAAAAGGAGTCGGGAGGGGAGAGGGAGAACGTGGCAAAATTGAGAATCATGTTACAGACAAATCTTGCAAAAAAGCTACATAAAATTCAGAAAGAAAGCATAATTTTAAGCTTCAGAGAAAAATCAAAATAAAAGGAGATGAAAAAAAAGAAAGAAAGAAAGAAAAAAAAGCATAGTTATATATCGAATCTGGTAGTAAAAAACAGAGCTACAGAATGACTGAGCCATTAAAATAGGCTTTTAAACAGAGGAAAGCATTTGCAAGAGGATTTTTGATCAAGGCTGAGGAGCAGTGCAAAATGTTAAGGAAAATGAAGATTGCCAGCATGCATGGACTGACATCAAGTTACTAGAAGGTTTTTTTTTTCTTCTTTTTGCTCAAATCTGCAATACTATGCTACACTACACAAACAGAAAAATGATAAACTACGATAAGATAACAGGTAGTAATTTTAAAAATTCTTTATTGTTCTTAGTACAAAGCCTTTATGAACAGTACCGGCTAAAGCCCAGTAGTCTCTAATAAAAACTTCTAAGGGTCACAAAGCAGTCACATAGTGACCAGATAAAACCTTCCTCAGTCACAGCAAAGCAGTGACTGGCCATTCAACCAATCAAAAAAAAAAAAAAAAGGAAAAAAAAAGAAAAAAAAAGAAAGAAAAATAAAGGATTTCAAACTGTGGAGGATTGTGTCCAAATCGTCAGTCAAATCCAGCCAGAATTTCCCTGTATGGATGCAGTAGCAGTAAATTGACATTAATTCCCTATTTCACTTACCTTCGACTAAATTTCGAAGTTAATTTGTTCAGGAAAGACATTCGAGCTGCTTGTCCGGCTGCAGTAGTGTCCTGAGTATGACCAGGAACAGGTCCTGGGCCGTTGTACTGGTTAAGTGTTTGCTGCCGCCGGTCTCTTATGTGGCCCCCATGGAATGTATTGCGACCTGCTGTGCCTCGGAACAGGGGGGCCTTCACAGCAGGGGATACAGGTACTGAGGGTTTCCCTGGAGCCGTTCTGAAAGAAAAAGAAAAACAATGCAAGACCAAAAATACGCAAGGTGTATATCATGCAGAGCTTCAGAATATGCAGTTTGAGGATTTAAAAAAAAAATTTTTTCAAATAAAAATTCCAATTTATTCTATCTATTTTCAATTATTGACTGCCAGGTTTTTTTTTGTTTTTTTTTGTTAATCCCCATCAAAAGCTGACACCCATGATTTCAAAGTAGTGGAGCCTAAAAGAGAAAAAAATTATTGAATTGCACCATTTTCTTTTTTGCAAGAAAAAAAAAAAAAAAAAACCCAATGCGGTGGATTGTTCATTGGTGCCCACTACAACTATGAATAAAATGTCCCAAATGCTATGCCAGCTTATATTGGTAATTATTCCTTATTTAGGTTATCCTTCTGGCAAAACTAAATAAATCCAACAGCTTTACTGATCTGGAACTCTGCTAAAAAGTTTTACAAAACCGTCTGTCCAGGTGGAAAGTTGAAATGTTTTGATACTTCAAGATCAAGTTGATGTTAAAATTTGACCCCAAATTAACACCACAAATTGAGTTTCTAGATGAGAAGATCTTTTTTTTTCTTTCTTTTAAGGCCTCTGTACTTTTAAATTATGGACATTAGCTTTTGGTGGGGACTAAAGAAAATGCCCCAACTACCTTATAATAAAGTATACTAAACTTTAAAGAGTATACTAGAAAAATATTTAATATCAATAGTTAACGAAGATATTAAATCAAAGTCAGACTTTGAAGTTAATCCAAAATATTCAATACCCAAGAAATTGGAAAGGCCAAACACTCTTTAGTAAGCAAGAAAATAAATGCAACAAAAGAATCATAAGCAAGCAGATAAACCTGTATTTTTTACTGTTATTTTTATCCCAATTCATTGAATTTCATAAGTAGATCGCATTAATTGCCTTAACCACAAAAAAACAAAGTCAGCATTGGGAATACAAACTTGTAGTGCAACAAGATTTAGTTCACATGTATACTAAATATAGTTTCACCATATACGTTGGAAGAGGAGGATTTACTTCTGAAAATTTTTTTTTTATAAATTCAAAATAAAGATATGATTGATCTGTGAGCCAGATTAAGATAGCAGGAAAATAGAGAAAGAATAAAGAGCACTGGAGAAAAATCTGAATATTTCAACTCAAACTGGTTTTCACTTCCATAATTTCCTTCAGACTAAATGAATACTCATTACTTTACCCATATCTTTTAAAAGAAATAAAATTACAATTCATAGGTAAAGCGTTATGAATAAATTGGGTCTGGAGGTAAAATACGAAGATTTATTCTGTTCACAAATTCTTTTTCTAAAAAACTTTTTTCTTTTTTTTTTTTCTTTTATAGTACTCTAATATTCATGTATGCATGCAGAGTCATTTTTCAAGTTTTAAGACATAATTAACTTGAAAAGCATAATTTGTGCACAGAGAGTTTCTTTTTTAATATTTATATTTCACATCATTTTGACCATTTTTTAACATTTTCCTGACGAGTATAATCTCGATCTTTTTAACTCTAGGTTGAACTAGTGCCTTACCTTATGTTAGTCATTTTTCAATTCTTATATAACTCATTTAGTAACCCCTTCATTTTTTGCGTTTCTTACGATTCCAACACCAATAAGCCATTTTTTTTAAATCTTCATTTTTAAGCATGCTGTGTTTCCAACATTTACAATTTCAACAACAAGTTATTTCAAAATGTTTTTACAGGTCTTGATTTTGTGGCGTAAATAACTCCTTTCTTTTTTACTAACCCTTTGATGTGAGAAGTGGCCGAAAGGCCTTGCTTAGGGTGACCAAAACTAAAGAAAGAAAAAAAAAAAAAATGTAAGCATACAATAATGCAAGATATTTTTGTTAAACTGTTCTTCATTTCTAGAAGCAGTTTATTTTTGTGTCAAGCAAAATTAAGCACACACCACAGCATAAACAGCCTCAGGGGAACAAAAAGCACACATCAGAATGATTTTCAAACATTTCTTTAGTATAAAAAAAAAAAAACAAATTGAATTTTCAGGTAATATCCATATCTACACAAATGAATCACTGTAGCCTAGAAAGAAAATATTAAAACGAGATTTGTGCATTGTTGGTGCTAAAAGACTAAGGAGATCCAACAAAAAAAAAGTTTTTGCCTGGTGCCTACCGGTGTACTCATGCAAATTTTCAAGGTTGTAGCCCCCAAAATATGACCAGGAGTGCCCAGAGACAGACAGACAGACAGACAGACACACACACTAAGAGAGAAGAATCTGTAGCCCACTTGGCTGGTTAGTTTGGAGGGCCATTTGTGGGGCCACAGTGATTTAATGATTAAAACATCAAAACTGTCAGCAGAAAGGGGGTGGGGTTGTGGCATGGCAAGAAAATTAGAAAAAAAAAAAGAAAAGAAAAACTAGGTATAAAATCTCTTGACAGCACTATAGCCACACCTCAGGTGTAGGTAGCCTCATGGTTAACAACAGAAAGTAGACTTGGCAAACGAAGTTTCAACTCTGGCTGAGACAGTTTGTGTTGACTTTACATTAATGCCCAAGGGAAAGGCTTTAATAAATCTCTCCTCCCCTACCCCCAGCTATGGGTGAATAGCAAGGCTGACTGGGCTCTCTAGCTATGGTTGGCAACCAGTCTAAGAGACGAATAATCATTTCCAAACCAGGGAATGGATCCCCAGTAATGCAGGTCAGTAGCAACTTGGAGTTCTTCCTGGCAGCTCCTGCAGCCAAGCCGATTCAAAAAGTATTGCTCCACTTTTGGTCTCCATCTGCAAGACAGAGAGGAGGATTTTGTTGACTGGGCACCCCAATATCTCCATATGCGTCACCCAGGCTTGCAGCTGGAGAGGTCACTTCAGTGTCATTACATAGTCTAAAGAGACCGAAGGAGAACCTCTCCGCTTTCTTTACAACTACACTGTAATCATGTATGTGTGTCTGTTGCATATTAGATGATTCATCAATTCTATCTTTTCCCTCTATAGCTTCAACATTCATGATTATAATCCCATGACCTGGTGTAAGGGTGTTGGGGGTATTACGAACAATACATGTTAAGGGTGAATAGCCAGTCACAGCTGATCCCTCTTCACGCTTGGTCCTTCCTTGGACCAAGATATATACATAGCACCACAAAGCTTTAAATTCAACTGAAAAATTCTAATAATTTGATTACTTATCTGAAATAAATTCATTACACTGTGATGTCAGGTCTACGAAGTATAGGAAAGAGACCAAAGCTCTCCGATTTTGAACTTAGCAAGATGATGGAACATCAGTATCAGGATCTATCACAAGGTGCAACAGCAAAGTGAATTAATCAAAGTCCGATATCTGGAATTTTTGGTGGATAGACAGCATTCCAGTTCATTGACAGGCAGCAGGATGCATGGATATTCTCAGAAATGGAAATTTATTAGCCGAAGGTGTTTGGAACAAAGGCTGACAGTTTGTTTCAGCAGGAAAATGATCCTCTTCATGATGGACAATTTCTTTGAGAGGGAAAAATAAACCTTTTGGTCTGTTCGACGAACCTCCAGGATGTCTTCATCATTGTACGAGGGAGGCAATTTCATCTAGTGCAGGGACTCAAAACTACTATCTTAGTAAATTGGGATGATATGCCAGAAGAATCTCATCATTTGGTTCAAAGCATCCTAGATCAGCAAAGTATTAACAATGAAATTTTTCTACAAAAGATTCACCAATTTCCATCAAATCCAATGAAATAAGCAACGAGTTCAAATTTTCTATAGAACTTGTTGAATAACGACTGATAAAGTCAGATCTAAATGTTCAATTTTAGCAATTTTTTCAAAACAATTTTGGTATGGTAGCAAAGATCAGTCAAAATACTACTTTGATTTATCTAAAGGCTAATAGAATGAATCAATTAGAAATGTTCGTCCACGTTTCAAGTCTTTTTTGCTGCCCTGTATATTTCTAAAGCATTCAACAAAGAGGAATCTATTTAAAAGATCAGGTCTGATACTAATATTCTTTCATCATTTTTTTTGTTTGTGCAGTAAACGTTAAGACATGGCTATATAAATATTATCAGATTGTCTGCTCATATCCTGTAATGGTCAGCATGTCCATCTCACATGCAGAGAATCCAGGGTTTGGTTCCCAGTGGGAGCGAGAGGTGTGGAAATCTCTCCATTTAGACGAATTTTCCTGTGAACTTGGCAGTTAATTGAGTGCACTCTACACTGTGTGGTTCAAGTGTAGGTTGTCTCCCCCCCCACCAAAAGAAAAGGAAAAAAAAAAAAAAAGGATGCTCTACTTTTCTATGTATCATCAGACCAGGAAAAATACTGAACATATTTGAAGGTGGCAATAAAAAAAAATGGGGGGGGGGGGGCGACTCGACTCCCCAAACCAAGATGAGTGGCTTACTCCTTGCTGTGGTTACAGTAGCAAATAGATTTTTACAGGGTGGAGTTGCTGACCCCACGCCTATTTCCTCCTTAACTCAGGCTCGGGACTAACTATGCTGACTGCCAAGTGGTTTGCTTTTTTTTTCTGTCAGAGCAACCTCTTTTATGGACCGCCTTACAAGGCTAAAGGACTCCAATTGCCCTGCTATGTACTGAAGGGAAAATTGGACTCATGCCTTTTCAAAGGGCATCAGTGCAAAGTGAACATAGACAATCTCAGCCAAAACTATAACTGTCCACCAATTCAGTTTTCCATGCCTGTAACTGTTACGCCGCTCCATACTTCCGATTAACCGTTGTTAGACTGCTAATTTGCAATTTCATCAAAAACACAAAACAAAATTAAATAACTTGTCCGGTCTTTATTGCCACCTATAGTAACATAAGTGAGTTATTCAAAAAATAAAGCTACTTCCAGTCCAATCGAGTCACTAAGTTCAAATTGGGAGAGAACGGCCAAGGGAGATAACTCCAGGTCTTATGAGTGCTAATAACTGTTCTTCATATTAAAATAAAAGGAATAAGCAAACAATCATAATATAAATTCTCTCAATAGGAAGTGACTTCAGAGTTTAAAGGCTACCAAAGACAGCTTCCAAGTGAGGAAAAAAATCAAATATTCAAAATAATATTTATGACAACAAAAACTAGTCACATGACAACCATGCAAAATTTTACTGAAAAAGCAATGGTTTTGGTTAATACATTTATGAATTAACACAAAAAAGTAAGTTAAGGTTTTGAAGTGCTACATTATCAATAAAACTGGAATACATGCAGCTTAACAGAAAATTTTGAGAAATTACAAAAATTCACAAGAAAAATCATAATTTTAACACAAGAAAATGCTATAGTAGTCCACACAACCTCAAATAATTATGCTAATTTTTCTAAGAGAAAAAAAAGTGAAAGGCCAGTAGAAACAAACGTACATTTAGTAAAAATCAATTTTTCAAATTAGGTAGAGTGATATACCTCAGATGGAACAAAATATGTGAACAAAGTTGAACTCAAAGCGTAATTTTCACAAAGCAAAGCTCGATACACACACTGACATACAAAAAGAAAGAAATCAGAATCAAAAAAATCATTTTTTGATGATTGATACAACTATAGTAAAAGCAATAAGAGAATACAGGAGTGAAAAAGCAAGCAAAGGAAGCCCCCAAAACAGTGAGCAAAACAGAGAACAGAATGCAGCCATGCAAGACTTGGGGAAGTAAAAGCAAGCAGGAATAATAGGTACTGAAGGGATGGTAATGATAGTAGTGGAAAAAGAGAAAAAAAAGAAGCAGATAAAATCCAACAAAAGACCAGCTATAAGATATATTGCAATATAACCAAGGAACAACTAGCTGTTCTAACAACAGTGTGCAGCAGCAACAGCTGCAGCACCAATGCCGTACTTACGTTGGCCTATAGGTGTCAGAGGATTCTGAGCTAATAGGTGGCAAATCTGTGACTCGTGATGATTGTGATGTGCTTGCTGACTTTACATGACCTTTAGGCCTTGCTGATGGGGGTTCTGAAGATGTATTTGAAGTAGAATTTGGTATATGGCTGTAAGAAAAAATGCACATTCTCAGGTTCACAGCGAGGATAGGCATTCATAAGGAGACACACAGCCACGAGTCCAAGCAGTCCACAAGGATTTTCGTTCACTGCAACTCTTTTATTTATTTGGTCTCCATTGTTGATGGTAGATTGTCCAGTTCTGGTTTACCATTAAACAACTTGCCAATTATTAGCTTGGACTTGTTGAACACTGACGGATTTATTTTTTGCCAGTAACTTGAAAGTTCCAAGTGTGACAGCCAGAGTTCTATTAAAGTGTATCCAATCCAGGAATGCTCATATGCCCAGTCTTGTCTTTATAAAGAAGGCATACATCTAACTATTATATTGTGATAGTGAACCATTTGTGAAGGTTTCCTCTGACAATGATCTGAAGTGATTTCTTTTTTGCTTATTTCTCTTTTCACTTTCTGTAACCATAACTTGAACTAGCAGAAGAAATAGCCACAGAGTACTATCAAATCTATAGCACTTGTGACTGGAAGCTTGAATGAACTGGAAATCTGTGTTTTATTCACTGAAATTATTCTTATGCATGTACAGTTGTAAAGAGGTCCATAGAAAATAAATTCATTAATGATTCATATTTTGACTAATTCAGTATAATGAATGAACTTTGAAAATTTTTTTGTTTTTTTAAATCTTTGAAAGTCCATTTCTCTTCCTTCCACTATGAATTACACCGCCATCTGTTGATCAACCAAGGCACTAAGAAAATACAGAATATAAACCTCTTCGCTCGTAGATACGTGAAAATAAAAAGTGTTATTGAAAATTACCCATCACACAGATACCATCACTTCAGAAGTAGGAGGAATCTTTACCCACATTGCTCTAAGAGTCAATATCAAGATGTGAAATGGTTGATTTATTGGGGAATTTCTATAATGAAATGCAAGAAGATATTTTCTTGGGTTTTGAGAATTCTTTCAATTCCATAACCCAGCTGTATGCAAGTCCAATACCTTCACTTAAAATGTAGTTACGGGGATACCTCGTGATCAATTAAAAATACTCAGAAAGAATATTCTACTACAGACAGGGCACAGGCATTTGCGAAAGTTTCAAAGAATTTTTCATCGGCATTTTCATATCAATAGAAGGAAATTTTGGATGCAAAGAGGAACTTCAGTTAGGCTCTATCGGAGCCCCAAAGGAAGATTCCAAGAATATTTGAGGAAGTTAGAAGAAGAAAGATTGAAAGTCAGGCATCTCCATGAAGCAAGGCGATTATCATACTGCAAGTTAGTAATAGTACTCTTCAGCTGAGGACTGTGGAAGTTAGACACTGGCATCACATTTATTCACAAAAAAAAAAAAAAAAAAATTTTCAAAAAGAAAAGAAAAGAGAAAAAAAAAACAAAAAAAAAACTCAAAGTATTTCTAATATATATATATATATATATATATATATATATATATATATATATATATATATATATATATAATTAAACATGCAACTGGACAAATGTAGTATGTGATGAAAAATCTCTTTTTCAAAACATACAAAGATGACTTGTATACTTAACATACTTTTGTAGTATATTTAGTTACAAATTAATAAAATTTTTTGCATGTTATTTTGTCAAGATCACACGAAGTATTTCAAAATATCTCGTAAATACTTTCATTATTTCAATTTTGATAGTCAAAACACCCATTTTCTTCAGGCAAAGGCAGACATTGTGTAGATAACATGAAATGCTGTGGAAAATATAAAGCAAAAAAAGAAAAACACAAACGCCAAACAACTTATAAAAAAAAATGTCTATGATATTTAAATCACTGATGTTGAACAAAATCTATCAATTATCTGATATTCAAATGAAATTATTCAAACTGTACAAACACCTAATGGTTTACTCTCAGGTTATTTGTCACTTGGCTGAATTGTATTTAACTCTTTAATTCATAAAAATTCATATCCCAATCAAGGGGAATAAATTCTTATCAAACTCTTTCACTTTTAGGGAATTAAAAAAAATTTTTTTTTTCTATTTAATCCCCAAAGTTCTGGTTTTTATACTCTATTCATTAAAGATTTTTGTGGTTTTAAGCGGTTCATGAATTCAAGAGAAAACTAACTCTCAAAAGAGAATGTCTTTCCAGATTTAATGTAGAACTGAAATACAGTCATGCTAACAATTCACAACAGATGAAAATGATCAACTACTGCAGATTTATTTTTCAGAATAATTCAAGTATTTGTTGCTTTTTGTTTATTTTTAGTGATTTTTGGCCCGAACCAGTAAAGCAAGCGATTTTGTTAAGTGAGCAATTCAAGCTGAGATGCCAGTTGAAGTGAGTAATAAATGTGAAAGGACCTCTTCCGAATACTACGACTAATAATATCTGTAATAAATGGCTTATTTCATTACTATAAGAAGTTCAAGATACCCTACCCAATGAGGTAGGAAGGGCCAGGTGGTATATCGACTTTATACAATATAAGATTAAGCAACACCGTTTACACTAATATAGCAACAATAATCCCAATTTAGCAATTTGGGAGCTAGATCTAGCTCTTATTTTTCTTGAGCTGACCTGTCCCCATTCCAAATTGTCCGTGTGATCCCACCGCCTCTGTCTGTGCATGCACACCAAACCCATCCTTCTCTCTTTCACAGTTCCTCAAACAGTTCACCTCAATTAGAAAAACATTTTTTTGTTCTATTTACATTTTCAAAGTCAGAATATTCTGTGTTCTTGTTATGGTTGAAAAAGTAACATTCTCAGAGATATATCTATTTTCTATCCATTTTATTGTAATTCTGATCAGTTTGTTTCAATGAAAATTCTTGTGATATGTCATGAGGTTTTGACTTGCAATTGAACCTAAAATGAGAAAGTACCAAGAGTACCATATATTAGTATTCAGCCTGGCAATACTGAAATATGAATTTCTGTCCATATCACCCTGCCCTAGGATGGAGTCATAGTAAAGAGCACAAGCCAAAAGCACCCCGCCCCCATTTAGCTCATTTTGTACATGTATGTCTGCGGGAAAGGTGAAGGAAGGATTAAGCTGGACAAAAATCACCACACAACACATTGTTACATATCTCCTCAAAAGGATTTGATCAAATCAAAACATCTCCATGGATTTTCCTTCGAATGAAAAAATTCAAGTTTATCCAAAACCACACGTAAACAGGAGAGTTCCACTCGATTTTTCAAGTCATTCAATTAGATACACAAGAACATAAAAGTTTTTGCAACATCAAATTGGAGGGTTTTTTTTGCTTTGTATGTAAAGTTTTTGTAATAGAGAAATTGGAAAATTCAAATTGAGGGGAAAAAAGAAAAAAAAATTCAAGTCACATTTATTCAGCTAGGAAATATATTTATTAATAGCTAATTAGCTGTATTAGTAATTGGATTTGTAAAATATATTCACTTACACACACACTTTCAATTCTGAACAAATTTCCTACTATTACAAGAAACTGTTACCATACCCACTCAGCTAAAAAAAAAAAAAAAAAAAAAAAAAAAAATGGGGGGGGGGATTTGACACCCATCCAGGCCATATGTAAATCAGAATTCATCTACTGACCCCCAAATATCTACCTATGCCACTGTGTGCTCACAGACTCATATTCACTGTTCATTGGAAGGTACTAAAAATGAATATGGCGTCAGTAAATTTTTCCGAAGATTATATCACAAAAATGTTGCACAATTTTTAGATTATGCATGTTATTAATGTGTATGGTTTCTTAGTTGTATGAACAGGGAAATGACAATCTAAATTTTTCAAGTTAATTTTGGTAATGTATATGTAAGAAAAAATGTTTATGACAAAAGCTCCTCGGAAAATGTTCTTGATCAATCAAAGAAACATAATAATGGTGCTTCAAGTGATATTTGTCCTCAACACTAGAATTTGATATTCTCACTTTTTTTTTTCTTTTGTTAAATACAAGCTTTCCCTTTTTTTTGGAAAAGAAACATTTTTAAAAAAAATAGAAGTAAAAAAAAAAAAAATTCACCTGGACATTTTTGTTTTAATCAAAAGCAGGTTTTATTCAATGAGACTAAAAGAATGATAGTAAATGTGAATAACGTTTTGTTTTTAATTGAATAACTGACAGTAAGAAGCAATGATCTTCACTTATATATATATATATATATATATATATATATATATATATATATATATCTATCTATATCTCAGAGTCACCAAATTTATTTATATGTATCTTTGTCTGTTCACATCAAAGAGTGGAAACATAAGTTTAACTCTCCTCATTTAAAAGCTAATTAAAGAGTGGAAGAGAGCGAACCTGGTGACTGATTGCTGAAGCTTTGTGTTTGTGTGTAAGTGATGCTGCTAAAAATCTTGTGGGTAGAATAAAAAATTTTTTTTAAATTCCCAACTTTTTCTACTGGTTTAGTAAATATTAATTTCCCGAAATCAGAAATTTTCCGAAATATCAATTTATACATAAACAACAAAAATCCTGTCATTTCTGATTATAAATAAACTGACCCAGAACAAGTACTGAATACACATCATTTTAAATTGTACCCCACCCCCATCAGAACTTTTTTTTCTTCCATCTGAAGATATCACTTGTTCAAAGAATCACTACAAGAACAGATTACTGGATATCAAAGAAAAATGAGCTGAAGGAAATAAGTGTCAGAACTTACCTCCGGTAATCTTGACCATTAGTTGTCCTACTCTTTTCTATACTGGTTTTATTATCTCCAGGCCCGAAGGTACTCCTTCGAGTAAGTGAAGAACCACCTACAACATTGTTCTTTGGGGTTGTAGAAGGAGGTCCACTAGGTTTCTTTGGTACAGATACTCTGGCAGGACTTGCACTGATCTATAGGGAACACAAGAATAAAAATTTCATTCAACAATACACCTCATAATAAGTTATAAAATATATTTTCCTTTTGATGAACTATATATTTTCGTGAAAATTTGTCATGCTCTCAATTATAGCATTCAGAAAGTTAATCAATTTCTAAGAATATTTTGCAATTACATAAAAAGTATCTAAGTTGCTGATTCGTAATGGAAATAAAGAGTGGATAACTCTAGAATGAATTGGAACATTTATATATTTGAATGACACAATTTGATATGCAGAGCTGAATGTTTGATACTTAAGCAAGACTGGGGTCCAATAATTGAGGTAAAAGAGTTATTCTCCGAGAAACATTTTTTTTCTCTAATTTTCAAAGCCAGTCATGAACAAAAATCAATTTTTTGTCTTGTACGAGCACCAAATTTATTTCATGTTATTTGAAAACTTACAAAAAACCCAGTTCATTTAGTTTATATACTTAACTTAGTTATACAAGTTATAAACTCAACTTAATACTACTTTTAAAAATATAAAGAAAGTGCTTGTTGGGGTAAGATACAACACCAAAGATTCTTTAATGACTCATGTCAACTTGAAATTTTTGATAAAACAAATTAATTATGATGACTGAAATGAACCATTACAGAATTTTCATCTTTACTGAAATTAGGATCAATTTTGTACAGACAACAGATTTTAAAAAACTGAAGAAGCAATTGTTATGAAATCAGCAAACATTTTGCTGCTTCTACAGTTAACATTTTTAAAACGTTCAAATTAATTTGCTGATCAGGTTTCATAAAGAATACATATTCTTACAAGTTCTGTGAGGAAATGACAACCTTGTGATATCAAAATTTAATAAGACGAAAAATGTTATATATATATATATATATATATATATATATATATATATATATACATATGTGTGTGTGTGTGCGCATGTGCATGATTCATTAATTTGACAACTTTGAAAAACTATTAAATCATAAATATCTAATTTCTGATAAGGAAAATTCATAATTGAGTTGTTTCTGAATTGTCAAAACAATACATTACACGTAAGTGGAGAGATTTTTATAAAATATACACTCACACACACACATATATATATATATAAATAAATCAGCAGCATTTCTCTCTCTCTCTATATATATATATATTAGTGTATAAAAATACTTTATAGTCTTTTCTCTTTCTCTCTCTCCTCCATTTCTTTCTTTCCTGTTTCCTCCTTATATCTCAAGAATGGATTTTGAAAAAAAACAGAATATGATGTAGCATGGCGTCAGAAAAAAAAACATCCTCTTTATTTGTTTGCTCTCTATATTGTATCTTTCTAACTTTACCCAAAGCTATGGACTGATTAAAAAAAAACAAAACAATAACACTATTTCTCATTAACCACTCTCTTCAGGTCATTCAATTCCTTACAAATGCTGTTAGCTGATTTGAAAATTGGTCTTAATATGAAATTTTCCCCGTTTAGTGAGCTATTAACTTTCACTGCAGTTATAAGTACGAATCAGTTAAAAGAAGCGACAAACCTTAGGAGACTCCAAAGGCATGTTCCCACCAGAAGGTGTTTTCATCCGAGAACTCAATGTGCTTTCCTTTGTAGTATTTGTATCAATGGTGTTTTGCCTCCTTGGCGGGTGTGAGCTTGAGGACTGGGATTGTGAAGAAGAAGTAGCACTACCTGGGCCGGCAGGACCTGTGGATGAAATTAGAAAACAAATAATACCAGACATTTTAGTTCCTCATACATTTCTGCGACGAATATGAGCTTATAAATATACCGATAGAAAACTTACTCCATAAAGCAGACTCAAATTATATTGATCAACTCTTATATAAGCTCTGTTTCTCCCTAAAGAAACTATTAATAATACATTTTTATACTTTATAACCCAGAATATTACAACAGCACTAACAATGCAAGATGATCCCTTGAAATAAAATTAAAAAAAACAACAACAAAAAACAAAACAAAGAAAACTTTTTTTACATCTTATTTTGATGGGTTTATGATTGATAACATTGATATTATTTCTCCCGAATGTAAATGTTTGTTTTTACACTAAGATGTTTTCCAGTGAAAAAGATCAGTGATGTCATAAATAGAATTTATTCTGACCATATTTATCCTTTGATGGAACTTTTTTGCACAACTGATTTACTACAGTAGTTCTATCATTGACTGTAATGGTGCATCAACTTAAAATTGAATTCAGAAGTCATACACAATCCAAGATGTTTCAACCAAGAAGTGGACTATTTTGAAGGAGTCAAGTCTCATAAGGCTGTAAGTATAACAAATTTGTTGAGGAAAAATCTTCTTGGACACAGCCTGCACTTCCAGACACTTTGGTACAGCCTGCACTTCCAGACACTTCATATGACCAAAGCACCTCTAATAATAATGATTCATGAACTCTGTTGGCCGTCAAGATGGAAATAGACTTCACAACCATTATTGAATCGGATTCATAAGTCTAAAGAAAATGGATAAATCCAGGGATGGTATAGAGAGGAAATGTTTTTTATAAAAAAAAAAAAAAAAAAAAAAAAAAAGATATATCCATGAGGTATGAATGGAAAAGAATTACCTCCATGGCTGTAGCGTCGAGGAGGCTTTTGACTCGTTGCAGACTGACTCCTTGTGACACGATTAGGTGACTGGCTGGTGTTAGCATTGGTCTCAGTTGTCTGTCGATTCGTAGTCAACTGAACATGCCTCAGGGATTGGTTACTGCCAGATCGATCACTCCCTTCCAACTGAAAGACAATAATGCATTATTTTATATATCTTATCAATACATCAAAGAAACAATGAATTCATTAAAAACCAATGAAGAAAACTGTCAATTGGTTGACATGGGTTTCTTCAGGGGTTCTACCACTGGCCATCTCTATATATGTGATGTGTACAGATCACACCAATAGAAGTAGAAGACTGAAAATCTTCCAATTGATCACCACAAAGACATTGGTCAAGTGACAGTTTCTATTGTAAGACTGATCTGTTAGGTTTTTTTGTTTCTGATCTGCATTGTCTACTCACTGCTATAGACTGACGGTCTGAGTAGTTGCGATGAAAAGCAATTAAAATTAAGATGAAAGGAAATATAAGTCAAAAATTAAAAATAGACCACATTCAATGTATCATAACCTTGACCAAGAAAATACTCCAGCAGAAGGAGTATTTATGACCATCTGCAGATTTCATCTGAGGAAAGATAGTTAATTTTCTTCGACAACTACCATTTTCGAAATTACATTTGAAGGAGGTTCTGTTTTTTTATAATCTAAATGTTGTTTGGCCAAGTTTATTCAACAGAACAGTCACTCTATATAATACGTCCTTCATACTTTCGCTTCCTTGTGGTTGATCTCAAGGCCTAAAACAATCTCTTGAAAAAGGTAACTGAACTTTGAAATATATCCCATTTAGAATACAACAATTTTAACCCTTACCATTTCATCTAATTATCACAATATTCCAGCCATTTATATATTTCTTTTTTTTAAACTAAAATCAATATATCATAGGATAGTTAAAAATCTTGAGTGACTCAAAAGCTTCAAACATCTGAATTTTTACTGCCCTTTGTTTTTCAAACACTTCATAGGTACTATTGCAGGGATTTTCAACCAATGAGCCACAGCAGTTTTGAGGAGGGTTGATACCCCTCCTAACAACAGCTATGGGACAGCGTTCCCAGTATGGATACAAAAATAACATTTGAATGTGTTAGGACATTATTGGTATTTTTATGAAATCAAACTCCTTATTTTCAGGTATGCAATGAATAAATGTGTCATTCATCAACATCTTTTAAAAACCATGATCAGAAAAATACTTTTGGCAATAAAATTAATTACTAGATTGTTGAACATATCAACACATCATTCATTTTCTTTTAAATGAACAAATCTATCCATAAATAATGGTGGCGCATAAAACAATGCACGTTATATTTAAAATAAGTTGGGTTTTTTTTATCAATAGCGGAATAAATATAAGAAAAATTAATTTCAAACAGGAATTCTTCCAGAAAAAAAATTTAAAAAAATGACATAACATTTTTTTAAAGTAATAATTGAGGTAAACTGATTTCATAATGCAACAGTAAAAAAAAGTAAATACAATATTTTTTTTTTATCAATGTTCAGTTCTAATACAGATAAATTCATTATATGGTGAAAATTCTTCAGTATTTTCAATTTTAAAAAAAATTTATTTGTATGAACAGATATTTGTTTTCTCAAACAATAGACAAACTGAAATACATCTTACAAAAAGTACAAAAACACTTCCATTTGCTTTCAAGAACTCAATACACTTCAAGTAACTATCCAATATAATCCTGCCACAATGCAAAATGGATAACATTATGAGCATCCTGGTGTTGAGGATATCAAGACTCAATGATAAGATAGGGGGTATTGTCGTGTTTAGGATACCGAGCTCAACAATAGCCAACACTAACTAGGGTAATACTCACATCCGATGTTCTCCGTCCAAGGAGTAAATAAGTTGCCATGATATCATCATATTTCTGCTGACTCAAGGAGTCCTCCACATCTTTCAAGGTATATCCCATATTGGCCATGATATCTGGAAATTTAAGAAAGAAAGATTTTTTAAAATCAGGAACATTAAGAGTCAGAGTTCAAAATAAGGCAAATATTATTTTTAGATTTTTTTTTTTTTTAATAGAAAATGATCAAAAGATTTTACAATAATTAAAAATAAAGTTGAGCCTGGAATGTATTTTTTCATTCACCTATTAAGATTTTCATTTGAAATATTCAACTTAGAATTTACTACGCATATTTATATATTAGAGAAACTTGAAAGTTCAGAAATTGTCTTTATCTGATAAAGTATCGTTTTCTCTCTCCCACTCTCAGATCAAACAACTTTAAGGTATCACATGAAAACCTTTTAGTTTTTTTTTTTTTAAAATCAATCACAGTAAAAGAAGGAAAGGAAATGCCATTCATATTTGTAGATCTTTCCAGAATGCCTGAAAGGGAGCAACATAAGCAATAATAAATAATAATGTAGATGTTTAATAGAATGCGTGAAGAAATTAAAATCGGTGAGAAATATTATTAAAGATCTTACTCAGCACCATTAAGTGGCAGGACAGTGCTGCATAAAATACAAGTTTACATTTGAGTTAATTATATTAGACAGACATTGAAATCGCAAGAACAGTCACAGATGAAATAACTCCTTAGACTAACATTTAGAATTGTAAATTCAGCCATCTAGGGCAGCATTAAAAGTATGAAATAGATTCTTATATTTTATAGATATTCGCAGATTTTACTACCTTTAATTTTAAAAAAATTTTCTCCTCCAAAATATCAAGACCATTTATGAGTATTTATGTTTGTAATAAACCTGTACAAAAATCTTTTTTCTTTATTTATATATGATTTTAGCTTCCATTAACAAAGTTGAAAAAATTAGGCTGACAATGCAATGAATAAGAATAGATCTCCCGTTAACTGAGTAGCTTTTCAACCTAAAATTCACTTACCAACCCGATCTTTGTAGAAGCATTCAAACAAGATAATAAAGCAAGGTTTTATGGAAAAATTATCTCTACTGAGATTTACTTGGAAAAACAATATGATCCTAAAGCAGAGCTTTTCAAACAATGTGGCCAATATTCTCAAGATGTCGTGAAATTAAGAATAATTCCGTAAATCTTTCAAAAGATTCTTTTCCTGCATCAGTTGAACTGATGAGATAACATGATATATTTGGCTTGGCAAAAAACCTTACATAATGTGTTGAAAAATTTTATTCTTTTTAATGAAAAAAGTTTGGAAAGCTCTATCCTACAAATAACTTGGAAGATTAAAGCATTTTTCAAATAGATTTTCAATGAATTTCAAGGAAATCATGTCACCTAAAACTATAGAAGTTTTTATGCAGCTCACTTTTAAGAGTCATCCGCAATTTACCGTTTACATGTTCAAAGTCACCAGATTCAGCCAGAGGGAAAGATAACCCGAGCTTTATCCGACTTACAAGTCTCCAAGATGAAGCTTGGATTATCTCCCCTTCTGCCAAATCTGCCAACTCCGTTCAGGCTTTTCAACATACCAATAATTTATTGAAAGAGAAACAAGTTATAATGTCAGCTTTTTACACAACCCTATTTTGCATAAAGTCCACTTTTGGAAATCCAGTAATAGCCACAATTAATGGCAGATAGCGAAAGCAAATTTTATAATACCTGATCTGTATTATTGAAAGATGAGCACGAAAATATCTTCAACCATAATATCTCTGAATTCTAAAAATACTGAACATATTAGTAACTTTCGGCGAAAATTCTGAATTAGTTTCCTACCTATATACAAATACAAAATAATCAGAGTTATTCCAACATTTCTGTAAACAATAAGTATAGAAAACTTGATAATGATGGTAAAAACAGAATGAGATCAAGTCAGAAATGTAGTCAGTATGAAACATTGATGGTAGCAGCTGGTATGAATCATCCAACTGAAAAAATATACTAAATAAATGATCAAATGAGAGTGAAAAAAATAATCCCAAGCTTAACTTTTGACATCAAAATTAAAATGGAAACAAATGGTTGCATCTCTGAACACACTCTTTCAAACAACCATAAAGTCTCTAACAAATCAAGCATTAGCACATATTTTTTTGAATTATGTCTTTCGTATTTCAATACCAATTCATTCAATACAAAATACTTAATCCATGAACCATTTTCAAAGATGAAAGCAACCAATTCAATAAGAATCAAATCTGAAAGCATGTAACACAAAATATTTCTCAAGAGTTTTGTTTTCTGATGAATAGATGAAGATGTAAAAGGATATATTCTCTTCCCAAGATGAAAATCACATTAATTCAAACATGGCCTGAATTGACTGCACAAAATCTAATGAGTATACATTTTTTAAAGGAGGAACCAAGTTAGTTGGAATGAGTGTGTGCCCATAAAGTCCATCTACTGAACAACCATAGTCACCAAAGGTGGCAAAGTGTTCTATCCCTTTTAATGTGCAAGCATTTTTGAGTTCCAGTGCTCCCAGCCATACCGTTTAATCAACAGACTTGTGAATTGGCATCAGTACAACTGAGCCTCTTCTAAAAAGGTTTCTTCTGATTTGGGAGGGGGGGGAACTTCTGGGGGGCCTCATTTCATTTTATTTATAGCATTAAGATTTTTCAGGAATTAGATATTTCTTCGCTCTACTTGAGATGTTTTCAAATGGAAAACGCCAGTTCTATCATAAACAGAATTTATTCTGATCATATTTATTCTTTGATAGAATTATTTTTTTTACCAACTTCGAATTTTGACGCTATTGTTGTTCAAATTCCAACTGTAATGATAAGTTTGATTATTGTTTCAACAAAAGTAGATAGGGACTTTATGGACACCCTGTATACATCACATTCCACATACAAAGTATTATAATAGATTATCCCAACAAAAACAGACCAGAGAAATTGGTCTCATCTTGAAAAATCACTATTTTTTGTAGGCTTG
Source organism: Thysanoteuthis rhombus (assembly GCA_963457665.1). Taxonomy (NCBI): domain Eukaryota; kingdom Metazoa; phylum Mollusca; class Cephalopoda; order Oegopsida; family Thysanoteuthidae; genus Thysanoteuthis; species Thysanoteuthis major. The sequence goes on from OY735230.1 coordinate 45,756,282, forward strand.
TACTGAGGTAGATTGTCATCTTCAAATCATAAGTAATCTTTCTCCACCCCAGCTAATATTATGATGTCTAACAAGAGAAGAGAAAAAAAAAATTCCCTCAAAAAGAATAGATATGACTGCAGCTAGTTGTACTGACTGACATCACTGCTTTTAATAGATTCGGTTATAGAAGGCTTACAAATAATTGGACTGGGTAAGTAGATTTCGAAAAGCTTTTTGAGCAGATGACCAATTTGAAAGTCTCGGTTTAATTAGATATAAGTCAGGGCATGTTGAAAATCAAATTCTTTTATGGACAATTGTAATTTCTCGTCATCAAAAATTAACAGTCATCACAATACAGTTGCTGTTACGAAACTTTCTTAATTCTTGATATTACAAAAAGTGCTTATAAGAAATAATATATTTAAAATTTATTCAAACTGAAAATACATATGTGCCCCTTTTAGCCTCAATTTAAAAGTTATTCAACACATGAATTATCAACAAAACTCAAACATTTAAAAGCAAGATATTAATTATGGCAGTGACCTGAATAGGTATTCATAAGATTTTAATTAGCTCAAATAATTATAGCATTACTTATGTTTATCAACTTGAAAAATGGAGAATATATGAACCCCAATATTTTTAAACTTACATTAGAGTACATACAGTTGCTTAGTCAGTCGACTAGAGAAAGAATGAAGCCCTTTAAAAATTGATAAAGCCAGTCTCGTTAAAATAAAACAAAGGGGTAAAAATCAAGATTTTTTTTTTTTTCAAATTTGATTAAAATTTGAAAAGCAGTGAAATTCATCTTTCAGAACTAAAAATTGTGATTAACTGATAAAAATGTCTCCACCTCAAACTGAGAAATAAGATAGACAAGAAGTAACAATAATAATAGCAACTATTTGAGTTTATTGAAGAGAAAGAGTAAACCCATTTAAAATTTGATTAAGTTGCTTCGAGAATGATGATGAGAAACAATTATACAGCAATAAGAAACAATGCTGATTCAACTGACAATACCAATAAATAAACATCCAACCCAGAATCCAACCCCAATAACCCCAAGAATACGAAAAGAATTAAACCAGAATTTTCCCAAATCAGAAATATATAACAATCTCATTTTAAAAAGGCTGAATTAGCTTCTTATTTTCAGATATTGCAGGGGAGGAAAAAAAATGGAATCTTACATTAAAAGATAAATTTATTTAGTTTACCCTCATTAATTTGACTTGTTTTCTTTCATCTTCATTTCAATTGTTTTTTATTGCAACTATTCGCACCATGAATCAACAGCATCGAGTAAATAGCACTAATTGGAAAAAAAAAAAAAAAAGAGTTCTACACAAGACTAACTTACACCCGTTCCACCTCAAGAGGCTAGCCCATGTATGGTAACTATTCAACTGTTCCAGCAACCAGTTCTTTTCTATCTGTGCACTTTACTCACCGCCATAGACTGACAGTTTTGGTTGCAATGAAAAGCAACTAAAATTAAGATGAGAGAAAATACTACCCAAATATTAATAATGGTTGAAAATGCTTTATCTAGTAAAAATTGAAGAATTAAAAAAAAAAATGAGAAAATAAAAAAAATGATTAGGTCGTAGACATTTTGATTAGAATTCTGATGACAAGATGCACGAAGATTCATGAAGCAAATCATAACAATGTCCAAGTTACCATCAAAAGCAAACAAAAATTTAAGCATTTATTTATGATAAAAGAAGAATGTTTATGTAGGAATAAATAATCTTAATCCTTTTTTAACAAGCAAGACGAAATGAGAAAAAAAAGGTATCCATTAAGAGTCATTGAACAATTGTTTTTTTTTAATTGAAAAATGTTGAATGGTATAGGTAGAGTTTGCAGAACAGGATACGAATGGCCTGTTAGTGCACTATTTAATACCACTATCTCTACGTATATAAGATCATTATACAGAGAGTGCAAGACCTATCATCCCAAAGTTGGAAATTTGCACAATGTTCCAATACGCTCTAAAAGAGCATGAAAACCTTAGCATCTCACCTTGGTAGCGGTGTAGCCCATTTAGGTTGGAACCTGTCTCTGTTGAGGGCACTAAAGAAAGAAAAACAGGTTTTCAAAAGAAAAATTATTTTTTTCTGAAATAAATTATATGATTAGCAGTTACATTGTGGAAATTCCCTCCTTTTTTAATTCTTAGGGGACCATTAGAAATGAGGAAAGTGTAAAAAGGAAAATTGTTAATATTGTACACAAAAAACTCCAATAAGAGCCCATTATTTACTTTGGCTATGGAATACTTAGAAGCAAACAAAAATAGCAACTTAAAATGTCAGAAGTTGAACATCAAAATTAAAACTTATTAAATGCATAAAAGGGACAAAAAAAAAACAAAAAACAAACTTATAACACTGTAAAATTCAATACAAAAAAAGCAAAATATGTCATTTGTAGAATGGGTCAAAAAAAAAAAAATTGGAAAAATGTATGATGCAATGTTTCAGATATCAAGTTTTGTTGACTAAAAATGAAGCTCTGAACAGATGACTAATAATATCTCATTATATTAAAGTTGGGTATGAATTCAATAGAAAAAAGACTTAATGAAAATTCAAATAAATTTTTTAAATTTTGGAATATGGGAAAATGTGACAAATACTAATGTTAACTAATAATGGGCATAAATTAGCAAAGTTTCTAAAATAACATTAGCAAAAAATTGATAAATATTCATAAGAATTTATTTAAATGAATCTAAAATTAAAAATTACAAAACATCTTTTCATGTAAAACAGCTATATAGTAAATGAGAGCATGTGTGCTGCTGGATAGTCTCCTCTTATTTGAAAGAAAAGATTAGAAAATATTCCACTTAGCAATAAGTTAGAAATATTTTATTTTAAAGATATAGTGCAGCAGAATAGATTATTTCAATAGAATATAACCTTATATAAAAAAAAAAAAAAAAAAAACTTTGGACAAGAAACAAAAAGGCAAAGCTGTTTATTTCATGAACTTGTTTGATATAAATCACAGTTCTTGAGAGAAAAAAAATAGTTTTGAAATTAACTTCTTGATAAGTATTAAAATAAAATTAGACAGTGTGAAATCTAATGCAAATACACCCTAATGTCAAAAACTTTCAATATTGCAAGCAATTACATAAAAAATAAAAGACAATTAGAATAAGGAATGTAAATATCTAAACAATTTAGGACAAGCATGCAGACAAAATAAAGAAAAAAAAAAAGCATACAAACTATTGACTGTCAAATAAAGATTGACAAGATAGTCAAAAAAAAAATATTTTTAAAAAAAAGAAAAAAGAGAATAAGCAATGAACATTATTTAATTACAAAAAAAAAAATTATGAACTGGACATCTTACGCTGCTGTGACAAATAGCAATTTTCCTTTTTACAAGTAGATAATCATTTATGATGATCGGTCATAATTTGGGTAATTAAGGAAGGCCCACAATATAACCACAAATCAAGACTAAAAGTTTTATACAGTAAAATAGTCCACTCCCCTTAAAAAAATCCTAAGGCTTAACCGTATAATATAATCCAGACAATAACGAGCTAATATCTTCAATTTTTTTGTTCTTTCAGATCCTTACATCAAACGACAACAAATAATATTTTAAACCCAAGTGTTGACCTCATTACTGATAACTAAAAAATATATGCAATCCAAACTTATGACTTATGAGTCAACTACATCAATTTGTTGAAACCTCAAACCTTATAAGTGCATCATTCTTTCATGAACATTTACCAAATGTCTAAGGAGAATGCATTATTAGCCAGCAAGACAAGTCTAAATCATACTCTAATCTAAAAGAATCTTTTCAAAGTATTTGTAGAACTGAAGTAATTATTCCTAAAACAAGATAACCAGATTAAGAAGATAGGAAGATCAAAAGAACAGAACAGGTTTATCAGAACAAAGAATATATATATATATATATCTCGGACTTTATCCAATACAAAGCCATTCACTATATGCCCATGAGAAATTGATCAGTGACCTTGATGCACTCTTTCCCTCCTATTCTTTAGAGCAAAGGCCAAAAATTAAAAAAATCAGAAAACAACAGATACCCCAAAACATGACTAAACTATAGATTGCTGCAAGTATTTATGGTTTAAAAAGGTTCTTGACATTTAAAGTAAATCCAATACTGATTTCAATAATATTTTTAGAACAATGACTTACTTGCTACTTTTCCTTAATTATTTTGCAGCATTAATTGTAAAATTTTAAAAAAAATCTAATTAATATCACAAATTTAACAACTGAGATTAGAATACTTTTCATAAGCACAATTTTTTTTTGCTTCAAAAACTGATGTTATATACACAGATTTTAACATTGAAATTTAAAATTAAAAATTTAAACAACAGAAAAAAACACACTAACAAACAAACTTATAGAAATTAGAAATCCATTGAATTGAAAAATTTTATGACTCTATGATTGAGTTTAAGCTTTAATATCCAGCTTCAATTAAAAGAATGATTGCCACAATTTTAACAAAGATATGAATAAATTATCATGAAATAATATCAATGGATACAATACAATACAAATGAACAAAATTTCACAAAATACAGAATATGTACATTTGGTATGGATAGATTCCATTCATACTTTTTCAGTCTAAATTTCAAATGAAAAACTATGAAATATCAAGTTTATCCTGGGTGGGGCATAAGGCACAAAATAAGCCTCAAAATCTAATTGCAAATCTAATTACAAAGCCTTGTGGTAATGAAAAAAAATTATTTTGTAATCTTAAAAAGAAATATCCTCAACCTTTCTTAAAATTCTAATTTGTACAAAATTTGGAGTGGGAATAAAAAAAAAAAATTTTTTTTTCCAAAAAGTCTTCTTTGACAAAATACCATAACGCATATAATTCTTCTCCAGGAGTTGCATGTAATATTTTATACGGGATTTACATGTATTTACAAGTGAAACCTTTTTGTGTGTTTTTGATGCTCTGATTAAATGAAACACCAATAGGCAATCAAAATTACATTTCTTCATTGCAGAAAGTATAACTCATAAGATGAACCAAGATGTTCCAATCATCTTCAAGATTCAAGGCAGTCTAAGTGAATCAATTATGACTGATATAGTCAAACTTCTTTGAATTCAGAAAAATGTTTGTTTTTTTTAAATCAATAGAATTTTGGGAGTTTCAAAGCATCACTCTAGATCAACCAGGAAAATTATTCACAACAGATTCTGAATATCAAAATTAAAAATTGAGGCTTTCTTCTGAGCTTCATGCCTGAAGAGTAAACTTGATCCAATTAAAAACTTTTGAAAAATAAAAGATAAAAAATTATCCATATACAGCTATTTTAAAGCAGCCTATATAATATTCATACATATTAAGTGTCATTTAGTTCAATAATGGTGAAATGTTCTAAGTCCCAGCTTGCTCTCTTCACCAACACAATATTTTATATATTAAATACACATATACAATGTGTTTCTATTTAGCACTAATTGCCAACAAATATCAAGTTACAAGTAAAAAAAGTAATGAAAAATACCAAATTTATTTTTAGTGGTTTTACAAGAAAACTTAGAAATCATAAGGACAGTTATCCCTTGCCATTTGTGGGTGTTATGGGCATCAGGGGGCGGGGATGCTCTGAATCCACAAATAATTTCTGCTGACACTAACCCTTTCAGTTGCCAAAATACATCAATCTTGTACCATCCACCTTTAGATGACCAAACACTTCACCATTCCCAAATTGTAAATGTACAAATAAATCAATACAGTAAAGCATAAAGTGAATAGGAAAAATTTTTTTTTCAAATTACATTCAATTAACAAAACTATAAATTTCATAAAACTACAGTAAAGTGAGTCGGAAATTTTTTTTTTTTTTAATACCTAAAATACCGTTTGACTGAACATTTCCCTAGAATGAACAAAATTTTAACCATGATTATCTCCAGGTTCATATTGTCTGAATAAACAATTTTCAGTAAATAATTTTTCGTGATCTTTTTTCTTATTGATGATAAAAACATTATTACAATAAATTTAACAGATTACGTGTTCCGGGCATTTATATTGACACGTCATTTTTGGTCGAGAATCAGTGATAGTTGCTCTATCATAAGTATATTATGCATTTATGAATCAAAACTTTTTATGCTTCATTTATTCTGTTCAGCGTATTTTCTAAATGGTTTTTCTCAGTACACAGCAAAACTCCCGCAAACATTGGCTCATTACATTATTCATGACAACTGCAACTGGGGGGGGACCCACGAATGGCAATGGATAACTGTAATATTCTCCAATGATGGGGGTGGGAAAAGAAAGAAAAAAAAAGCATGCAAGTTAAAGAGTGAGTAAATTGACAATATTAGCTTTATCAAGGATTTCACAGCATCTGTATTGTTTTCTCTGACAGCAGATACAAGATATTCATTACAAAGGCTTCCGTTACATAAGCTTTGCAGTTTATTAGTTCAGAATCTCTGCATTTTTAACTGAAAGTAATTACCTGAATACGAGGTGTGGCTATGAAAATAGCCAGACTGGGCTTCTGTAAATCGGTCACGGCACGCATGCACGAACCATGTAGTATACATTGACCGATGAACAAACAACCCCCAGAAATTTCATTCCATTCACATCTTCAATTCAAACACTTGAAGTAGACATGTTTTTCTGAGTTTCTGTAAAAGTGGTCAGTTGAAAAATCTAGCGACATATCGATTTGAACTTTTTGATGAAATCGATCAAAATGGGCTACCGAATCTTTTCCTATATCAACTGAGTTAACGGAGAACATATATCATGTGCATGCCAGTTCAGGGGGCACAAAAATGTGGCTCAAGTCTTGGATTGACCATTCTTATGACCCGTCATAAAAACATATTTACTTCAAGCAATGCATAAAATCCCAACTGAAGAACGATACAGGTTGAAACTTTCTGGGATTGTTTGCATTTGCTACTTGATCAACGCATACCACATGGTTTGTGAACACGGATTTACGATCCACTTACATAAGCCTAGTCTCGTAAATGAGATGGGCTGGAATTTTCATGCTAGCTTTAGAAAATCTAAGATAACTTTTGTTTTTCAATTGAAAAATATCTTATAGCGATCTTATTTAAACCAGTGATGCCATCAGATGACATGCGTGCAGTTAAGTATAAGTATTTGCTTGCCGTTACAGATTCTAGTATAGAGGTGATAGGAGTAACACAGCTAACGAATTAACTCTTGAATTCATATAAAAAAATTTGAATGTCATTATAAAGGGGAATAACTACTGATTAAATTTGCTTGCTTCCTTCCAACTTGGGTAATTTTTTTCTATTCTTTTCACAAAAGAGTTCCATTATTTTTTTAAATTCTATTCACAGAAGACGTCCATTGTCAATAATAATGGTACCAAGCAGTTAAGAATTAACCCAAGTACTAAGCAACTATTCATTGTACAAGCAGCATATTTTTAAGAGACACTTGATTCACGGCAACCAGAATACTGACTGTAATCTTATATAAAATTCAACATGCTAAAAAGAAAGTAACTGCTCTAAAATGGCTTCAAGAGAGAAAAATATTCATCAGAATATCTCAAATTATAAATTTTCTAGGATCAAAATAGGCTTTTTTCATGAATATTTGGCTGCTGGTCAACAATTTAAATGTGGCTATTTAAGTTATTAATATTTTAATGCTGCTCTTTGATATTACAGGTGAAACACTTAGTTTCTGCTCAACAAACTTGTACAAATAAGTAATATTCAAATAGTCAGAGATGTCAATTTACTACTAGAAAATCTTAATCTGAACAGTTCTATATTTCTGCTCGAAACAAATCTATGCAAGGACAAACAAAAACAATTTATTGAGATACAAAAATAAATTTTACAAAATCATTCAGCAATAAAGAAGTTACTTAACCACCAAGATAATCTGAAGTTAGTACTTGCAAACTAGGAAAAATAATTTCGATTTTTGTAATAAATCACTTCAGCATTCTGTTTTCAAATTTATTCAACAGTAAAGAAATAATCAAATGATGATGGAAATCTAGCTGATAAATTAGAGTACCTGCAAACTATAAATTATCAAATTGAACAACAGAACAAAATAAATTTCCAAAAATTTTTTTCGAAATAATTCAACTCAGAAAATAATTCTAATTTTGTAACTCAATGAATTGTTTTGACTCCGTAGTTTGTTTTCATTGGTCCTTGCGCAGAATTGTCGAGACATTGTTTGAACACCTATTCATTATCAAGCTGTGAAAAGCAGCCGGCTCTTGCAAGCTAGGGAGGGTTTAAACCTTGGATGGTAGTGGTGGGTGGCGTGCTTCAAGACGTGGTCATATGTCAGTGTTGGTTTAGTGTAAGTCAGTCAAAACTACATTTGGCCCAGGTTAAGCTGTAGATCTATATGTTGCACGACACCTCTTCATCATTCTACATTATTGCAGAGTGGATCAAGTGGAAAAGGAGAGAAAAGGACTTTTTTGTGATGTCTCAATATATAAGACGTTAAGGAGTCGAGAGACAAGACAAGCCTAATGATGCTTCCTAGAATGATTTCATAAAATAACAAAGAGGCTGAAAGAGAAATCTGAAATGTGTGCATAAGGAGCAAACAAGCATAATAACAACAATTAAAACAACAACAACAACATAACGTGCTAAGTATTCATGCAGCACAGAGACATCATCCCAAACTTTCACACCGCTCAAATGTCAATGTGTCAAAACAATTCAACAAAAAGATCTGTGAATAAATGGTTGAATAAAGCACAAAGGAAATGAAAGGGGGGGGAGAGAAGACAGGGACGTTATTCATTATTAGAATTGTTTAATTACATTGGAAATATCTTTTTTTTTCTTTCAAAAAATAAAAAGTTAAAATATACTTAGATATTCTTTAATTGTTAAACCAGTCTAAATTATGAATTTTAGGTCATCACCTATTAGATGATTAGAAATGTTTTAAATAAATGAAACAATTAAGATTTTATATAAAGGTTTTATCAAAGGGGAAAACTGACTTGTGATTATAAAACCAAGTAACATAAAAGCACAATAAGTATTTGGAAATCAATAACCGATTGATGTGAATATGAACATGCTCAACAATAATCTACAAAAAGGCAATGTTCACAAGACTAGTGAATAGTAATAAAAAAACTAGCAACAATTTATTATGCTTCGATGAAAATACAAAACAACTATAAACTAGTAGTGAACTAACACCCACAAAATAAAAGAAATGAAAAGCAATCACATTCCGTGTTTGCCTCAATGTTGAGGCAGTGTGTGTAAGAAACAAACTCGCAGACAATGCTTAGTGGGTTTCAGGTTATTTTTATGTTGAGTACTTTAGTCACAGTTTTGATTCTTATAGAATCAAAATTACAAGAGAAATACAACTTGAATCATATATATATATATATATATATATATATATATATATATACATACACACACTGGAAATTCCATCAAGATGCCATGCAGAGTTACTTTAAATAATAGCAAAATAAGCTTGTTAGACTTGGCTTAGTCATTAAATTCTTTAAATAAAATTTAGTCAAGAGGTTTTGCTTAAATTCCAAGTCTTTTAAAAAATAAAACTTGGGAAAATCTTTTATCAAATGTTAACCCTTTCGAGACTAACTTATTAAGATGCTTAATGTCTGAATTTTTCGAAAGGTATAAAAAAGGCCAAAAACTTTTAATCAATGGTTAAATAAAACTATTCTTTTGTTCATTCAAAAATTTCGCATATTTTGAAGAACTAAGATCATGACGGGATACAATTGTCCCATTAAACATTTATTCTGGAACGGATGAAAAATATAGAATTAGCAGATAAATTTGCCTACATGTCTTTCCTCTTCAGTGGCATAATGCCAACAGATTTTGCGTGGGTCTCATCTATATTATGATGACAGTCTGCAGTCGTAAAAGCTGGAGAAATCTCATTTACAGAGGAACGTCGGTTGTCCAAACAAGATTTCAAGGCCCTGTGAATAATTAATCCAAACTCAGTACACATCTATTACAAGCAATAGAGTTTATCGCTGTTCCCATGACAGAAGAGAAAACGGTCCTTCCAATTGATCTGAATCATTCAATTCAAAGTGTTGAAATGAATTTCAATGCATGATAAAAAAATTTTTTTTTTTAAATGACTATTATTCACACGAAGCTTGCACCTTCAACGAACAGTGGACTTCCTGTGTGCATACGCAGGGCTGGCTCATCCATTGGGAAAACCAAGGCAGCCACCCAGGGCGCAAAGGTCCTAGCAGCGCACTCAAAACCAGAAGAATAGTCGTGAATATACAACCAGGGTGCAAGTTTTAATCCTTGCCTGAAGTGCAAAAAAACCCATGCATACATTTTAAATCGCACCCAAGGCACAGTCCCACATGGATATAAATGTATTTTTTGTTATTACATCTTTTTATCCTCGAGTTTTCAGCTCTTAATATTCATTATCCAAATGACACACATGATAGTATTTACAAAATAGAATATCTATTGTGAATTTTCACACAATATTTTGTTTGTACACATTTTATAGATTGAATGGAATCAAATCCTTCAAACATTTTTTTTGTTCACTGACTTGTGTCTGGTATGGCTTCCTTTCTTAGGATCAGATCAGTCATCCAAACATAATATTCCCTCAATAGTCTTATTTGGATAATCGGCATTCCTCTTCATTATTTTTCATAACACTATATCTGGCCAAAGACTTCAAAGACAGATCTACAAGACATACATATCCCAGCAGTCACAGACACATTGAAATATATATTTTCCATAAGTCTCGAAAGGGTTACTTAAATATTTCAGATAAAAGAATACAAAGTTAATTTTAGATGTATATTAAAAATTTCTAGGTAGACTCAAGTGAAAAATTCAACACCCACAAAGTGCACAAACCTTTAAAACATCTTAAGGTATATATTTTGCAGGTTGATAAAAAGCCATGGAAGGTGAATAATTCCATTAAAAAAAATAAAAAAATAAATAAAAATACTGGAAGCCTCAAAGCAAGAAGCTGATAGCCAATGGTGTATATCCCTCAATAGGGGTGAAGTATAATTGGAGAATGGGATATTTAATCCAAATGAAGTTGGGGGTGGGGACAAGCAGTCTACTTATAAAAATAAAATATATATAACATTTACAAAAAACTGCAAAATTTTGGAAGAACCCCAAAAATGATTTTTAAAAAACTGCATATCCACCCAGCAATAAAATGATGGCCTTAGAAGTGAAAAATGAAACAAGAGTGTTTTCATTGTCTGTGGTATAGTCAGACTGTTTGCCACATTCATGTTGTTCAGTTTTTCACGTTTCAGCTGTGGTACCCTCCACTTTGAAAAATGAACAACCCAGAGAAGGAACTGCCCGATTAAACCACATAAAATGATTAAAACACCGTCTAACAAAATCATGTTTTATCCACAATATAAACGGATAAATAACCAACAACATCAGACAATAAGTGAACCAAAGAAAGCTATCACAATAACTGAAAATGATAGTAAATCTAAATCAGATGAATACAAGCAAGTAAATTGAATACAATATTCCACATCAATTAAATGAATACCTAATGATATATATATATATATATGAATATATATATATGAATAAAAGGCACACCAGGACATCTGGTAATGTGGTTTAAAACGAAGAAAACTACAAATAATACTCTGATGAGATTCACTATGAACATACACTTAGAAGTAGCCGGAAATTTCAAAGTAAAAGTCTATTCAACAATTCATGAAAAATGACCTTATGAAAAAGGAAGGAGGGAATAAATAGCCCTGTGAGAGGTTGATTTTAACTCATTCTCTAAGATGCTTTTGTTAGAGAAAAAAAAAATGACACTTATATTAAAAATTGGTAATTACGAGATGTGTATATCATTATTTCTGAGAAAAAAAGTAACTATTGCAAAAGTAGCAATAAACCAAAGAGATGGGATTTTGAAGATCATCCTAATATATCATATTTTTTCTCATTTTACTCAATATCGAAGCTTACTATTAGTAATGAAAATCAAAAAATAAAATTAGAGAAAAAAAACAAGAAAAAAAAAAAATGAATTGCCAAGAAGTTACAAATCTATTCCAAGAACAGGGTTAGTAAGAGAGTAGTAAGAGGAAGTTTACAAATAACATCCAATTTTTTTGCAGAGTGAATAAAGCACATTAAAAAGATGGAATGTTTAGTTTCAAGAGATTTTACAAGCACAACCTAAACCTACATTCACATAAGGAGGAGAAAGAGAGAAAGAGATAGATTGGAGAAAGTAAGGATGCAGACTCTACAACCAGTAAGAGAGAGAGAGAAAGAGGAGTGATATAGACAAGGCAAAGCAAGTGTGGTTAGAAACAGAGAGAGAAATACCAGATTATTTGCAAACTACAAAGCAACACACTCTTATTATAGGAGTTTGGGACAAAAAGGAAAATGGAGAAGCCGGAAAAAGCTTGGAGAAATTTCTGAGAAGCAGTAGCAGAAAAAACAAAGTTCTATTTGTAACAGGGAGTCTTCTTATACATTTCATACAAATCCCTAAACTAAAAAAAAAGGATGAAGATAATTTAATATTTGGATATGCTCGGCTACACAACTGAAGAGAGGTGAACATTGAAAATAAAAAAATGATAACATGCAATAATTTAAGAATTACTAAGAATTTTGAAAATTTAATCAAAGAAGTTATTCAATCAAATTTAAGTAATCCATATATATAAGTGATCGGGAATGATACTGATTCTAGGTTGAACCTAACGATACTACACTTAGGCAGAAGTGCCAATCAATATGTAAATAGATAAGTCCCTTCATTTTTTCATGGGTACTATGTTAGTATAAATATAAGCTTCCCAATAATATTCTACCCAGTTCCCTTTGATTATCATTTCTACATTATGATTTCTTGAAGATAACTCATAAAACATTTAGAATCCACGATGTAGTGCATATTGTGCACTTCACTTTACAATCTTTATATGCACAATTAGATACTTCAAGCTCTCTTTATAACAAATACACCAAATACACAATTTTTCATTGTATATGGATACAAATTACAATTTTTACAATATAATCATTTTTCTCCTGAATTCATATCAAACTTAATAAGAGTTTTTTTTTGTTTTTTTTTCAAGACTCAAATTGATATTTTTATTATCATAAAGAGTAAGACTTTATCTAAAAATCTGTCAGAGTGAAATAGATGTCAAATTCAGAATAAGGATATTTTTTTAACCAAATTGAAAAATTAGAAGAAAAAAAAAAAATATATACAAATCATTTTTTTTTTCTTGAAAAACATAGATCAAACGTAACTTTATAAAAATTCCTATGAGCAATTCTAATTTCTCAAGTGTTCACCTCTCGTTCTTGATGCATACACTAAGTTAGAGAAATTGAAATAAGTATGTATGTAGATTTACAAGGGAATCCCTGCTACAAATATTTTATAAACGTTGCATAACGTTGGTTTACCTATGCGCTTAAGATCAAGCTTGTCTCTACATGGCTCTTTGTAAGGCTTTAATTCCTTATCTTCATACCCAACATTGATCCAGCGGTCTCGCATAATGGTCTGTAGACCAAAAGACAAACTGATTTTCAGCACATAGAAAATAAATTTAAGCAAACAAATGGGTGGAAGATACAACCACAAAGCCCACTCAGAGATGACAATGACAACAGAAAAAAAAAAAAAAAAAAAAAAAAGCTCTGAAAACCAAAAAAAGTTTTGCATGATAAAAAGATCAGCATGCAAAAGATCTTTGGGGCAGGTGCCATTTGGTAAGAAATCCGTGTGTCCCTGTATATGAGACAATTTTGCACTGCAGTAGCAGAAGACCCTGGGCAGGAAGGTCCCCTAGCACAGCCACTAGAAATGCAGGGCAACAAATTAAAAATTTAAAAAAAAAAAAAAAAGATCTGTATGATGGACAGTAATGCTAATAGTAGTAGTAGTAGTACTATTGGCTTTTCAGCAAGTTGCTTCCCCCAGGTAGATATGGAAACAAAAACTGAACAAGCCAGGTTGGGTCATCTTTTATACAATTACCTATTCGAAGTGGATCATTTATGTCAGGCGGTGGCTCTACATATGGCTTAAGTTCATCATCTTCGAAACCTATATTCATCCACTTGTCCTTCATAATTGTCTGTTACACAAAAGGGAAGAGAACAGTGCATCATTAAAAACAAGAAGCAGAAACAACAGTCAGGCATCCAGAGAGACAGCACAAAGAAAATTGGGAGCCTCTTGCCATCCACTGAACAACTGGGTTCCCAACTTTCTGAAATGTCACTATGTAGCTTAACCCTTTTAGGACCAGAGAAACCATTTGCCTGTATTGAATATTGCTGGCAGTAACTTCTTTGATTTGAAGCTAATTCTTATGAAGATGAAAAAGATTTACCATATTTCACAGCTCATAAGACAATTCAACCCATCATCATGCATACCCAGGATGATATTCATCAAAATTATGATTGAATGCATTCACAAAAAAAAAATTATTCCCTCTGGCCAAATGTAGCTTGTTGATTATATACTAGCCTTCTTCATTTGTGTCTTGAGCTGGAGAAATACAGTAAATCTCAAATGAATTCTGCTTTCAATTGCTATAACAAATAACAGGCATTTTCAAGTGCTCCAATAACAAAAGGGTCAAGACAATTATGTTCATGTAGTTCTACCAATTAATAAAAACACTTGGTTTTCAATATCAAATATTTAAAAAAAAACAAATTACAGGTAGAGTACCTCTTATCCGAAATTCCCAAAACCAAAATTTTCCAAAATCTGAAACTTTTCAAAAGACAACTTGACATCACAAGTGGAAAATTCCAGGACTGACCACCAAAATATTTCGACTGTCAAGATCATCATACCATTTTTTTGGTCCCTGTAGTATGATTCAAAGACAGGAGACGACGCCGATTTCAAAAGCATTCGACTCATTCTGGCTACAGTAAAAGCTTGGTTGTTTTTGTATAACATTTTATACACATAAAACTATAGTTACATCACAGATGGTGAAAGACAAAGGAATCCCAATTGTAACAAATTATTGCCACCACCAGACCTACAGGAATCACTGCATTTACTCATTCTCCAATCTGTACAAAGATATCGTTGGGAATGTAAAAAAAAAACTGCAGATATCCCCATGAGTAACACATATAAGAAAAATAGAAAGTGTTCGCATTTATCTATAGCAAAGAAAGTTAAGCTATTGGAGAAGCTGGATAGAGGTGTAAATGTATTCCGAAACACTTCTGGTCTCAGGCATTTTGGATCCGGGGTACTCAACCTGTACCAACCTAAATGTAACTATCATTTGATATTTCATTATCTTTCCAGCAAGTCAGAATGTCCACATGGATGCAGTGACTAGAGTTTTAATAAGAATGACCAACATATCTTTTGCTTTCTGAAATGTAAAAAGTTATCCTAAAACTGAAACCTCAATTTGAAAACAAAAAAGCATTAATTGGACATTTAATGGATTATTAAAACAATCAAGATCTATGATGCAGATAAAAATGAATAAATAAAAATGAAAAAGGGATTTTTAATCAGTTCAATACAAAATATCTTTCTAGTAGTACAAATTAATGATAAATGGTAACCTTAGAACTCGAGTATTTAGAATTAATCCTATTTTCTAATATTTCTGTATTTAGAGATATTTATCTAGTCTCTTTTATCATGTAGATATTTTGAATCGAAGATGTTCAGAAAAAAAATAAAATGATGATTTGTTCATCTTGCTTTAAAGCTAATGATAAAACTACTTCTTACTTTTGCATCATAATTGAACATTATGTGAAGCTTGTTATGTACTGAATTCGATGTACAAATCTTCACACCAGCATGACAATAAAAGCTAGTAATTCCTCCAAACAATACTATAATCAATTCAAAGTATAAATTTGAATGAGGGCATCCTAAAAGATTACCCACAACACACTCTGAAACTACCATAGACTTACATTTCAAAATATTAAAATCAAGTTTCCTTTTAAAATTAACTGTATAGCTATGAACAAGATCTAAAAATGTTAAAGAGGAAAAATATTCTGAACATATTAATTCCTGGTAAATAAAGTATTCATTAAAAATTACACATTGCTAGTTAAGATCATCTTATCCATAAAAAAATTGAATGAACAAAAATCTTGATTTTTAATGAATATTTTTGTAAGAGACGAGACAAGCCTATAATCCACTGAGAGTCCCTTTGAGAGAATGTAATCTGATGGAACCAGAATGAACATTAAATTAGCAAATAAATAAATAAAGGAAACTTCAATTAGAATTTAATATTATCTCCCTTGACAAATCGATTCATTTTAAGTAGTGTGAGCGTGGACAGACCCAATACATCAAGTTGCAAAGAAAACAATTTTCTAACACATTTTCAAAGTTTGAGATTTTACAAAGATTTAAAAAAAAAAAAAAAAAATCAAATGATCAATTTGTTAAGCCTGTTATTGGATACAGGCCTTCCCTAAATTCATAAGAGGGAGGGATACTCCCGTCCAAGCTGGCCCATGATTTAATGAGCATACATCAAGGGACCTATGGCGAGTTACAGCATTCAATCTATCTGCTTTATCCAGAAAGCAAAATTATATTCAATTGCCACAATAAATCCACACACACAATTAGCTATGTGCATTTGTCATCAGTTTCACTTATGTTGAACTTATTGACTTGTAACTCAACTGAATTCTAACTTTGAATTAGCTTAATATTCAAGAAATAATGAACATAAACAAGATAATGCTGTGCAATATAATCTTTTTGATATTTGTAGATGTACAATGTAACAGCAAAGTTACATAATTATCAGTCATTTGACAAGGACAAGCTAAAATCAAGATTAACTGATATATTTTTTAGACTTGGAACTAATATTATCCAAGGATTTGCACGCAATAGACTTTCTATATCAAAACGAGGATGACACCAAAGGGTAATACTTTGAGGGAGGGGTCCAAAAATCAATTGTCTTAAGGCAAGTTGATGGATTATCTGCATCAATATTCTATAAAATAAGACAAAAACATAAGATTTGCACAAACATACAGCATCAAATGTTTGTTACTTTCTGTAAAGCAAATGTTTAACACAAGATGAGAATAAATTATTTTGTAAAAGCTTTAACCAGGCCAGCATAATTTAGTCGCTGGAGGAAAAAAAACAAACAATTATTTCATTAAAAAAAGGGAAAATATTAAAGAAGTTTTTAATCATTTTTCAAAGTACACTTTTTTTATTCAGAGTTGATAGTTTTATGATTAACTTTATTGACAAGTTGCATTCTCTTAAAATCACATTGATACTCTCTTTCAAGAGGCCTTATACATTAATGCAATGATTATACAGGTTTTTAGCACTCAATTGAGGTTCCCGAGAAAAGGCGCTTTCTATGAATGTATATACTATAAGATTTTAGTTTTGAATATTTTATCAAGATTTTTTTTTTTTAAATCTCACAAAAATGCTATAGTTTTTTCCCTTTAAATATCATGTAACAAGCTGAGAGCTCAAAGTTTGTTCCAGAAAAAAAGTCTATACATAGGAGGTTCACAATTGGAAATGAAAACATTTATTCAAAGAAAGTTTTCACACATTCAAGTGAATGTTAACTATGAAATTAGGTTTAGATTAGTCCACACCTAATAATTAGCAATATGAATTCTTCATCAGAAATGTAACTATGTAGAAACAGAATTTTATATTCAATTTGATAAATTGTATCTTCAATTTTACATATATAGTAATTTAATATTCATTCAGGAAATATTGCACACAAACAGGAAAATGTTGGGCAATAATGCTTTTTATATTTTATAAGTATAATGCAACTGAAGAATTACTTAATCATCATAAAATGACGGCAAGGGTAGACTAGTCACCTATTAATAGTCCTGATTAATTTTACTACTTTAGAAAATTTTAAAAATATGAAAATAGCAATTAAAAACAATACAAATATATTTAAAAACAAAACAAGATCATCTTAGGAATTTGTAAGTCAGAAGACAACAAACCAGATCGGAGAAAAATTAAAGACATCATTTATTAGAAAACCTTCTGTCACATAATCTTAATAAAAACATAGCATACAAAAATAAAGCACATGAGCATTCAACAAAAATATATATAAAAATACTGAGAAGTTGAACTAGTTTTCTCTCACTGAATTCAAACAATATTTATTGTATATATTTAATAACATTAATCAAAAATCAGATTTTTACAGAAAATAATGAAATAATTTGTGATCAACTTATGAATTCAATTTGTTATGAAGACTGAGCAGTTATTATTGTAAATTTATCAGTACTATAAAGAAAAATATCCAGAAATGGTTTTAATTAGTACATGGATATAGTTGATCAAATTGAAAGCACAAATAAAACCCTCAACAAGTTTTTCTTGAGAGTGTTATTGAATCAATTTAAATATTTTACAATTTCTTGATTATAAACAACTACTTAACAGACAAAAAAGTAATTAAGTACCGATTACAAATGTAAAGAGTCATACCTCTAAACTTGCTCTTTTTGCAGGATTTAAAACCAAAAATTTCTTTAGTAAGTTTTCACAGTCAGTTGACATATAGAATGGTATCCTATATTTTCCTCGCAACACTCTTTCCCGAAGTTCCTGGAGGGGAAAAAAATTTCCAAAATATAAAATTCAATAACTATATTACATATACAGTAAGTATTCAAGGACAGGGAGGTTCCAATTGCTTATCAAATCACCATAGCACCACAAATGAACCACCCATGTGGGCTACAGATTCCTCTGTGTGTGTGTGTGTCTCTCTGTGCTCCTGGTCACGTTTTTGGGGCTATAGCCATGAAAATTTAGATACACCACTACAACATTTTTTTTTGGGGGGGGGGGGGTCTCAATGGTAATTTTGGAACAACAGTCCCGAATCTTATGCTGGTATTTTTGTACATAATTTTTAGATGACTAGTTTTGGTTCATGTGCAGGCTATGGTGATTCATTTACATGAGGTATAGATATCACTAAAAACTGATTTTGTAGATGTATTGTATTACATGGTATACTTCATATCAGGACTTCTCAAGTAACAAGTTATTTATCATCCCTAACCCTTACATTTAATCTCAAAAGAGAAAAGACAAGCTAAACCTGTTATAACCATAAAAATTGGGAGGCAAAGTGCCAAGAATTGTCAAAAGGACTGTCATAGAAGATCTCACTTACCTGAAAAATACATCTGAACAAAAAAAAATTAGTCATATGTGATTTCAACAAAATTTCAAAATAAACAATTATAACTGACCAGAGCCAAGCCCTCATCAGAGGAGACCATGACCATGAAGTGCATGTATAGCATTCCAAGCAGTTGTAGTAACAAATATAAAGGTAAAACAGTCCATCCTATATTAGTAAGGCCGGAAGAACCCAGTCAGAATAATAGATGAAGAGCAACATTGGAAAATAAAGAGAAAGAATCAGTACATATGCAAAGCTCTGATAACCTTCTCAGTAGGTGTTGCATAGAATTGAATATTTTGATCAGGAAAAAAAAAAACAAACAAATTGGAGCTCAAAAATTCAACCACCCATGGGAAAATAGTGGATATAAACATTGGTTAAAAGTAAACAAGTTATCTGGTGGTAAGGAGTTCAATCCCTGGGTCCGGCATAGAAATCCATATACCTGGATCAGTGGAATGAGTAGGAGCGGCATCACAAGGACACGTTAACTTAAGAAAGATATACCCTAGCATGGACAGCAGAATGAACAATCTACTCCCCATTTAATTTCAAGAACATCACTGAATACGACAAGTACCTGAGGGCTAGAAAATACAATTGCTGAAACAGTGACTACAAGTCTGAATAAATAAAGGTATAATAATAATTTCTCATCTCAGATTACATGGCCAAATCGCTTTGCCATATGCAGTAATAAATTGTTCTGTGGCCATCTCAACCCTTGCTCTGCAGCTGATTAACACAATATCTTGCCAAGCTAAGACCACACAGGATCCTTCCTCAAACACACCCTACTCTATAGGACACACGACTGTGAGTTCTCCAGGGAGCCACCATACTCATATGATCAAGTGGCAGCGATCATCATCACAGAATATTAAGTTTATCAAAATATGACAGATGTAGAGATGGTTCTACATTAATTCGAAGGTTTAAGCATTGATAGTTATCTAAACTGAGAATTTAAGTGACTATCAGACTTTTGGAAATCATCAACTCAAATCATTAAGGCCTGAATGCTTTTATTTCAAATAAATTTTATATCTCATGTATAAAATTTTAATTCATCAAAATCAACCTTCAAGTATCTTATAGTAGTTCAGTCATTTCATTTATAAATATCAAGTACCAAGTTTCAAAAATTTAAAAAACATTCACAAGATAACTTATTATCAATCAATAGCAATATTTCATGTAAAAATTGATAATCATTCAAGAGTTCATGAAAAACCACAATTAAATATCTCTGATAGTTTATACAACTATCCAAAGATGATTGAAATCTTAACCTTGGAATCATAAAAAGAATACTTACTTTTAAATTCTGACCATCAAATGGTAAGGACCCACTGACTAGTGTATATAAAATTACACCTAAACTCCAAACATCAACTTCTGGACCATCATATTTTTTACCTGCAAGTGGTATAAGTAGTAATAATATGAATGATAAAATAAGATCAAAACATGGAAAAACATAAAAACAAAACTAAATTCATCAACGGATTTCAAGTTACAAAAATACAGTATGGCTGAAGAAACAGGAAAACAATTTATAAATCAAAAACAGGTTCAGGTCAAAAATGTCAAGATTTTGGTAACTGAGCAGAAAAATCATTCTTTAGAGATTTAGATGTTCTTTCTATAAGAGTGTCTACCTATATAGACTATTTCTACTTTTTCAATTGAAAAGAAAACTTACAGCAAATCAAGAAATATAGTTCTAAATGAAATAAGATTACTAAATAGATGAAAGCTAGAAATTTAAATACATCATACACAAGTATGGTTTCATCTGATATTTTTCTGTCTAAGAAATTTATTAATATTAACAAAGCTTTCAAAATTTATCCACTTATTGAAGAAGTATTATTTCAGGTAGAAAAGAATTTCAACTCGTCAAGATTGAACAAGAAAAAGAACAGACTGTTCACAAATTGTGACGTTGTATAAACAATTTTTGCACATATTTCTTCCCTACTGAGTTTTCTAATTAATGCCCCTAAAAATAATCATTGCATCAAAAATTGAATAAAAAAATCATAATTCCTTATAAAATAAAAAAAAATATTTTTTTAAAATTCTGTTCACTCAGATTCTATTATCAATAAGAGCATTTCCATGTAGTTGATAAGTCTGAAGTCAATATTAATGGAAAAAAAAAAAAAAAAAAGTTCAATTTCAGAAACATCAAAAATAACACCTTATTCAATTTATCAACATTGGTTTAACCAATAATATTCAAAATATCAAAATGAACCTGTTCAATAGCGGCTTAACCAATAATGTTGAACATATCAAAAATACCCGTTTAGAGGTAATCTTACGAACCTTGAAAGAGTTCTGGAGCAGCATATGGTGGACTACCACAGAAGGTGTCTAATTTACTTCCAGGGACAAATTCATTACTAAAACCAAAGTCAGCAATCTTTATATGCATATCACCATCAAGCAATAAATTTTCAGCCTGAAAAGATTTTTAAAAAGGAGGAAAACATTCCAATATCAAATTTTTGGAAATCCAAAACTGTGGAATATTTTAGCATTCAATCAACACACAACAATTAGCAATGTGCAGATGTTTTCTGTCACACTAAGGAATGAAACTGATACAGTAAAATAGAATTTCATTCATGTTCTAATGACGTAATGAAAATGTGCTGAATTTAAAGGATAGAAAAAAAAATAGAATAAGTATTAAAATGTGGTCCACAGAATGCTTTTCTCCAAGCTTACTGCAATGAAAATCTCTATAAGCAATATATACACACACCTTTATATATATATATATATATATATATATATATATATATATATATATATATATATATATATACAATGCAATGCGTATACATACACACAATCATTTTTGAAAGTGAAGGTAATGATAAATAAAAAGAGAAGTCATAATATCAGAGCATTTACAGGAATAGCCCATATATCCCATTAAAAAACTGCATCAGCCTTTCTCATCCACATTCCTCTAAAAGGTTGTTCGCGGGGTCCGCAAAAAACAATGTGAGTGAAAAAAGAAGTACCAGACAGTCTGATTTCAGTGGAAGATTTGTGTGTTCATCTATAGTTCAACTCTGAATCAAGTATTTGTACAACAGAACATCAGCATAAATGTTGGTACAATTCACAATTAATGCTGAAGATTGTACTGTCTCAACCTATTTTTTTGTTCATCTTGCTAATGAATTTTCTTACTTCATTTTCATCAATCGAGATTATTTTCAGAAGACTACTTTGTAACAAACCAATTATCTTATAATTCTGTTATATAACCGACTTCTGAGTTCATAAATTTTATATACTTATTTAAAAAAATGTATGAAAAACATTGAGTTTATGAAAAGGTCAAAGCTTATCAATATTTTTTCAAGGAAACCGACTTCCATTTTTTTTTTTTTTTTTTTTAATAATCAAATGTGGGTGAGAGGGGGCTGACAAGAGCATCATGGGAAGTTCATTTAAAGTTGATGATACTGATAATTACTTTTACATTATAACAAATATAAAGCTTTCAATACACTGATTGATTGTTAGCTATACATATATCCTCATGCAAGGGTTCCTTGAAATATGTCAAGAAAGGCTATATTAGATTGATAACTAATCAAATCCTTATACAAATATCCTTAATTGCCAACAAGAAATCAACCAGGATTGGGGTTATTTGAAGTATCAATTCATCACTGCATTTCAAAATCATAATTCATTACTGCTATTAAATATCACTGGAAATGAAGGATAGGTCTAAGTGTGTTATTTGGACTTCTGCCTTTTGATTAAGTCTTAGTTCAATTGGTACAGCAGGTGGGCATTGACCGTACTCCCTTAGAGGACATGGTTTCAAATCCAACCGTGGACATTATTTCTGATTAATGCTGTTTGCTCACTATAAGTAAAGTTGTGATGGAAAGCTGCAAATAAAATCAAGACGAAGATAGAAGTAAAAAAAAAAAAGATCATTGAAATGTTTATATGTTAACCTGATGAGAGGAGAGAAAGGAGGAGAGAAAATCTGAGCCAAAACTAAAAAATGAATGGATTCATTTCTTCATCAAAGTTTGTTATCCACGATTCAGGATTACTTTACATCTAATTTTTGCTCAGACTATTTAATCTCTTTGTATCCTTTATGAAATCCATTCCTAATAGGCTGGGGGCCAGTAGGGCTAATCATGCTCCTCTCTTGGGTACCATATTGTTTATCAGGGTCAACTAAATGAAAATCAAAAATGTTCCCATGAAAAAACTCAATTAAGATATGAATAATTTAACTGTGTTCCATGGCAACTGTGCATTTCAGATAGTAGAGACATGTAGGCATCAATTCCACATAATGTCAGTCAGTTTTGGTGATGAAAGGATAAAAATGGTACCAAAATGAAGCCAAGACATAACTTTTCATTTCATTGGTATTCTTATTTTCCATTGGCTCATTTGCATACACATGAATATTAATGAGAAATCAACAAAATGATAACATTTTTTCAGAAAAAAGTTATTTTTCAAAAGCCAAGTCAAGCCAAGCCACCCGTCCACCCAACTGCCGGGAGAGCACTAAAATTTAGGGTTAAGGTACAAAAAAAAAAAAAAAAAAAAAAGGTAAAAAAGAAAAATTAAAAATTCAATATCTTCAGAAGTATACATCACAAAACAAATACCTTAAAATGTTTGCATTAAAATACTCTATAAATTGAAGACCCAGTTCAAAAGGTCATGGAATTCAGCTATAAGTAGAAATCTCACCTCCCTTAGGAAAATATCAACTCAATGTTCGGAAATTTAAGTTTTCTTAATTACTCATACATGGAAGGATTCAAAAAATCTTATTAAAATCGATACTTATAACGATTTAGGGCATCTCACCAATTTTCTGCACAAATAATTTGTTGAAAAATCGTGCAGTTTTAAATCTTGTCCTTTCACAACTCCAATGCATTATTAGGTTCATGTTGTAGAGTAAAAACCATCTTTCTTCAATTTAAGCATGAATCATCTTAGTTATTTTTCAGCATTTCTGTTCATGGGTGTGGTTTAGCCTTTGAGCTTTTTGTAAGTAAGTTACCAGAGGTCAAAATATCAGATTCTGATGAATGCAGAGAAATAATAGCAGCATTGGAGAATAGATGTTGATTTCTTCAACTCTTTTATCTGAGATATAGATGAGTGTGTGAAATAAATGATGTTGGTTTGTCTGAGTTGGAAAGGTGCATTCAGAATACAAAATTGTGTGGTGTAGGATTGGTACTTGCTTCTTTCAATGACTATTTTCAGCTGGGTTCAAGAACTCATCTTTGATAGCCAGCTAACACAAGGGACTGAGAGTATCATATGTCTGTGACACACACACACATTAAATATAAATATATATATATATATATATATATATATATATATGGTGTAAGATTGGATATGATTTCAAGATGAATGCTAAGTTTTAAAAAAAATGAAACTCATTTTTGTGATCGGTTTTGCTCTCAATAACCTTTCCTTCATCATATTTTTCCGCTGATAGATACATGTCTGCATTTGGAAATTTTTTTTGTGACACGAAATGACACCACAAACAGGTAGAGATTTGGGAGCTCCAGGGGACTTGGCTCCTTGAGGTAATCATGGGGGACTGGTAGATCCATGTCTCAACATCTTCAATTTTTTGACTACCAATATGGCGTGTAAAGATAACTGGTTATAAAGCAGAGGGCAAGGAAGAGTGATTCAAGGGAAGGTCTTCAACAGGTGATACACGCAGAATAAGAATTTGATTCCACCGATTCCATTTTCTAAGCTGATAACCATTATGCCATCACACAAATGGACCCCCGTCAATAGAAATCATGAAAGAATACTCAAAGAATAAAATGGCAATGACCTGATTAAATGTATTCTAGCACATTGATATCATGCAGTATCAGACAATTTCTATTTACAATTACATGTCAAGAAGAAAAGTGGACCACTTGAAGAATAGGCTGCTAAATAATTCAAGTACAACAAAATCAAAGTGCAATAATAATAAAACAGGAACTTACTTTTAAATCTCTATGTACAATGTGTTTCTGGTGACAATACTGTACAGCAGACACAATCTGTTAAAATTTGGGAAAAAAAAAAAAAAATTAAAATAATTGAACCATAAAAATCTAAATATTCACTTCAATCTGACGATTTAGAGAAAGTACATTAAACATGAAAGCAACAGAATATTTAGTGCCAATTTCTTACAATAAATTAGGTACCTCCACACACATTTTACTAAAAATTTAAAACATATTGCAATAATTTAAATACCTTCTTTGGAGTTTTAATTTTGGTTTTAACTGCAAGAAAATAGGATAAAGTTAGTCATAAAAAATGTTTTAATTATTTGTGAGCATTTAAAATAGGTTTTTGATACCACCCCCTCCACAAAAAAATTGTTTGATTCCATTAAAAATCTTCCAAAAATACAATAGCCATCATTGGAATCAATTTGTGCAAAAATTAGTTACTCTACTGAATTTTGAAAATAAAATATATTACTTCTCACTTGAAATATACTAAGAAATAAATAGGATAACACCAGATGTCTTTCATTTACCTAAAACTTGATGAAAGCTGATTGATAATAGTAGATAATATTTCCTTTCAAGATGGCATGGACAACCAAAAGTGATAAAACTTTGGTTAATGATACGCCTAATCATAAAAGCTAACCAGGGAGATAATGACGTAGTTATTGTGTTCAGGGTTTGTATACATTTTAAACGTATAACAGCTGTATTTATGTATTTATCAATTTCTAAAAATAAATCAGGTAACTTTTTAGTTAGTTCATATATTTCTACATTATCCAAACATTATTATACTGAGAAAAAGTCTAATGAATGCAAATATTTTTTTTTAATTCTCAGTATTGATAAAATTTTTTGAAAATCTTTTTCTTAAAGTTCAATTTGTTTTTCATTCACCTTTTCTTTTTTTTTTTTCAGCTTAAATGAATAATGCATTTAAACCAATAAAACTAGAGAAAGAAAAAAAAACAAACTAAACAATGCCGTAATCTAGTTCATATTGCAGTTTTTAATTTTCAGATTCAAGACTTCATCTGACTAATTTTAGATAAAAATTAGAATTGATTTAAATTCTTCCAGGGTTTATCTTTTTAGAGTGTATACACCTTTCACAAATTGTTCAATGCTCTATGAAATTTCATGAAGGGAGTCATTTACTCGATAAAGGAAAAAAAAAAAAAAAAAAAAAAAGATTCACATAGCTTTACTATCAATGAATGAATACCGAAATTCATATCAAAATCCCATCATCAGTGAATTCATGGAAGAATTTATTAAATCTGTTAGGGTTTGACCATAAAATTTTCTTATGCAAATCATTACACCATTTCAACAGTGTGAACACAATTTTCAAACACTAATATCTCCGGGCTTATCATTGTCAACATAATTATATAAAACAGAATTTTCTACAATCTTTCTTCTTACTAATGACATAAAAAGTATCATGAAATTACCAGGTTACAAGTTTTAGGCATTTTCATCAATATATGTTGCCTTGTTGACAAAAGTGTGTGGAGGTACCTACAATAAATCATCATTGTAAACAATTGATAGTTACGTTATGTAAATATAATTCATTTGCTACACTGTATTCTGGCTGCCAGTTACCACTACGCTAGTGAATTGATTATAGGCAAATATGAAAATTTGACAAAGTTCAATGAGACCGCTGTCAAAAACTGATCTGATAATTGGGACTGTTTTGACTAATCACCGCTAAACTAACTAACATTTGAAATTTTCGTACTTAACCTATTTACTGGAGTACAATGCGATCTCGAATATACTTTCTGTAACTAAAATTCAGTCACATGTTTTGTTTTGTTTTACACTTGAATATTATGTTACCAACCAATTTTGACCCTGATTTTTTATATTAAATTTCTTGCATTGTAAATATGGTAATTTTGTAGCTAAAGAAAGGATTTTTTTAAATTTTCATAAAATTATCAAGAAAAATATGTGAACCATAACAATATGAAATGTCAGATTATGATTTACTTATTCATTCAATTACTCGATCAATTTTCTTGTTTAATCCAACCCCAACTAAACTGAAGCTGGTTTAACGATGTATTCAAGTGCTGTCAGAAAAGCCCATTTCTAGTACATACAGTACATTTTATATATAACTGAATTTTAGCCACAAAAATCATACTTGAGATCGCATTGTACTTGAGTAAATAGGTTAAATACTAAAATAACAAATGTTAACTTGTTTATGGAATGGTAAATCTAACTTATGTAGAGTGACTACATAAACTGAAGCTAACAATATCTAGCGATAGAAGAGTAAGAGGAGACAGGATGGAATTGTAAAATCATGAACGGAAATTATGATGAGGATTGGTAGCTTCAAGAAACAGGAAGAAAATACACACAGAAGGGGAAACAACCAGAATATATACCAACAACTAGCCTGGCTGGATATATGAAAATATGTCCATATAGGTAGACTATTCCTTGTCCTCACTAATAAAATAGCGTGTTCCAAAAATGAGAATTCTTTCAAGAAAAGGCCTGATTGGAGCAAACAAGAGATTCTATACAACCAAATCCACGATAAAAATTTCACATGAAATTCTAAAATGATCACAGGGATCTCTGGAGAGGATTTAAGATGAAACTATTCCTGAAAATATCACCCAGCTAAGACAATTCAAATCATTGGATCAATTTTTCATGGCAGACTCAGCAGACTCGTCAAACTTAGTCAAAATTATGTATTGAGGATCTACTAGAAAGAAGATTTATTGTAAAACTGTACGAGGATTTGTTATAATTCTACATCGCTTTTTTATACAAATTAATTCATTTAATACAATTAACATTATCTTACTTTTATTATGTATTAAAAACAAAGAAATAAAAAGAAAAGGTCTTACTGTCAACATCATAGGTAAATTGTTGTACAGTCATATGAACTCATAGATGCAAATTCCAGAAAGGGAAAACTGTATTGATTTACTCTAGACTTGATATCTGAAACTGGCCTTGATTACTTATACACTATGGACTGTTCCATTGGTAGTTAAAGGGGATGTTAGCTCTGAACAGTATTACCTAGTATAAGGGTGAATCTATGGTCTCAGAGAAAGAAAAAAAATTTTGAAATACGAACAAAACAAAACAGAAAAAGCATACATAGCTAATTGATCAATATTCCAAGCAGAGGTGATACTTCAGCTTTCTAAACCAGATTTACAAGCACAAGTGGGTATAGTAGAAGCAAGCAAAATACCTGATATGTAATGAAATAATTATAAAATCACAGACAATGTAGTGAAACTCTTCTCTATTTTCAATACCTGACTAATTTCTCTTTGATACATAACAAAATATTGAAGAACATTTTCAAAAGAAAAATTGAGACAAATGATCACCTGACAACTAAATAAATTTCAAGAATTTTCTTCAACCTAAAAGTTAATTAACTTTCTTTTTCTTTTTTCAAATAAATTTTTCTTCCAAACCAATGCAACTACAATAATCTACCATAACTGAAGTCATAAGTTAGTTTGTAATGACTAATTTCTAATGTTAAAAGAGTTTCTAATGAAAACACTAAAAACAATAAAGTTAAAAAATAACTAGTGAACTCTACATACTTATCAATTTTCAAGTGGAAAGCATAAAATATACAACCTTGATGAAGTCAAAATTTTGTAAGTAATATACAATTGAGAAAAAAAAAACAAAAACAAATCTAAAACTCAATTAAAACAACAAACAAAAATGAAGAATGTTCAACTCACTTGTCTAAATTTGGCTCTGGCTTCTTTCTCTTTCATTCGTCCATGTGCTACCAAATAATCAAAAACTTCACCTGAAAAAGAAAGAAAGATTTGTAATATCTGCATAGTGTTGCAAGACACCTTCAAAATAACATAATCTTGAAATATGTCCATTTTCCTACATCTCTTTCATCTGTCTATAACCTCTGCCAAAAAGGTTGGGGAGGTATATCATGGGTGCCAGCAGAAAAAAAATCGCACAGACAAACTCAGTGTTGCCAACTATAAAAATATTTTCACACTAGTTGGACTGCTATAAAGCACTGAATATGAAAAAAAATAGCCAAAAAGATGCTTGAAATGGTTGAAAATGGCCAAAATGTTTAGGCGCTTCTGTGCTGATTAAGTGATTTTACATTACCAAATTTTTATTTGTCAAAGAGGGAATTCCATCTGAGGGCTGAGATTCAACATCTAAGATATATGTTTTTAGTCATGTCCTTCTTTATTCATCTGCCAGTCCACACAATATCTCCAGAAGTACTCAAAATTTTGTGGAAGGGTGGGGTATAAGGCATGGAAAAAATGGGTAAAAATTTCAGGGATGGAGGGAGCGCATGTCAATACTTGAAAACATCTAGGATTTTTTCTTGGATTCCTGATATGAAATATTATTGTTCTATGAATATTTCAGATTTACAATTTATCTTTCATCATATCCAACAAACTCTTATCCAGGTCGACTCTCATATCTATGGAGGTTGGGGGGAGGAGGTGAAGAATTTAAAAGCCTTAAATCTCATTCATTCTTCTGAATCGAGGTTCTATGCCTACAGAGTGGATTATTCAATCATATCATATTGATTGATTCTTTCAATTTTCATGTTTTATAATACGCTTTATCCATGGTCCTTAGGGATTAATAAGCTGCCCTATTACAAGGTGAGAACAGACACTTCATAGATTAAATAAAGTGTTCTATAGTAAATTCCCAGAAGATTTCCCGACCAAATACAAAGTACACCTAAAGACAAAATATCACACAATCCAAAAGGGAGTAACAGATGAATAAATTTTTTAAAAAACAATGATAAACAATGGCAAAATTCAT
This sequence comes from Thysanoteuthis rhombus, assembly GCA_963457665.1. Lineage (NCBI taxonomy): Eukaryota > Metazoa > Mollusca > Cephalopoda > Oegopsida > Thysanoteuthidae > Thysanoteuthis > Thysanoteuthis major. The sequence continues at coordinate 45,786,531 of OY735230.1, forward strand.
CTATCTACAGTAAATACTAGAGAACACAACCACCAATTCAGACCTCATGTTGGGAAAAAATTTCTTCCTGGCAAGCATATCAAATGCATGGAACAGCCTGAATAAGATGGTTATAACATCCTGATATCAGCCATACCAAATTTAACTACCAACTTTCTTATTAGTTCAATTCAACTAAACTGAAGCAGGCTTAACAACACAATCAACAGCTGTCAAAAAGCATATTTCAAGTACACATCTTCATTGAATCATTTTTGATAAAAATATTCAAAGAAAGGATTTACCGGAAAAGAACTAAAACTAAAGATAAAACTTTGGACTAACGACAAAGGCTAATTATTTGTGTTTATTAAATTTTGAATGATGAAAATCTTTTTTATTCGGGTTCTGTTTTGTCAAACTGTAAATCAGATACTTGATCAGAGGAACAATTATTATTTATAAGGAAAGGCCAACATTCATTGTATTAGCACTCCACAACACCAATTTCACTGTTTAGTTATTATAAGCATAAAATGCTGAAACAATAAATTCTAACTTAATTTGGTTCTGAACACAATATATTTTATATAAAGACATCATAACATTGAACACCATAATCCAGAATGTTGAGCACTATATATATAAATATATATATATAGTATATGTGGTACAAATCAGGCTAGCAGTATAACATAGTATAATAATATAATTAATAATATAAAGTAACTTCTGAAATGTAATAGAGGTTTTATACATATATATATATATATATATATATATATATATATATATATATTAGTTAATGCTATCAGTTTGGTGCCATAACGCCATTATACAGAATGTTGAAATCCCGAGAGATCAAAAATCCTGAAAAACCACAAATCCCATTGAGAATTAGCTAAATAAGAATGGTAGGAGCTCTTGTTGTATAGTGATAGTTTTACACTTGATACTATGGTGTGTTTTTTCCTTTCAAATATCATTCATTCTTACTGTATTACCTACAACACAATGGTATACAATAGGGATCAAGTTCTGTTCGAAGAATTTTGGGAGTTTTTTTTTTTTGGTTTAAAGTAAATGTGTTTTTAGGTTTCACAAATGAATTCATTTTTTCAAAGCAAAAAAAAATTTTTTTCTTGTATTTTCTTGATTTTGACCTTTCAGGATTGTGGTTTGGGGAATTTTAACCTTTAGGGATTCTGATCTTCCAAGGATTTCAGCATTATGACTCAAACCCCTTTTAGATAATTTGAAAGCAAGAATGGTGACTGCAACCATAAATAGTATAACAAGACAAAAAATTAGGAGGACGTAAAATATGCAATGAAATCAATTTAACATTACAAGTAATACCCAAACAAGCACTACTTAGAGGGGGAATCTGCAAATTTCACATAACAGCTAAATTGCAAATAACAATTTGAATTTCTCCAAGTTTGGTTTAGGAATTTGCTAGTCCTTTTTTTTCTTTTTTTCTTTTTTCATCATAAGATCAACTAGAATTAGATCATTATTTTTGTTTTTAGATTTCTCCAGAACCGTTGATCCAAAATATTCCTAATTTGACACTTTTGTGTGCTGACTGGTCAATCTGTCAAATGTCAAATTTATACAATGGCCAGTTGTCAAGTAATCACCGAGTGCGTGCACACAGAGAAACTTCCTCAATTGTAGTTGGAAATCATTATTTCAACTGTATGCATTACGCGTGCATATCCTAACTATGATTTGAAGAAATCTCTGTGTACATGTGTGTACCAAGATAACTTGAAAACTGGCCATTATACAAAGTATATATTCGCCAGATATGTTGTTCTCAACACCAAACAATGCAGTGTCGAGTTTGAAGTCATTTGGATCAGCAGTTCTTGTTCAGAAGGTAGTGTTTGGTTAGGAACATATAAAAAATTTTAAAAAATAAAAATCTACACTGAAATGAACACAATTTTTGCTAAAAATGATATTTTCATGACAATGTGCATCTAATAATTTCAGGAAAGAATCAGGGCTTTTTTTATTTTCTTTTCAGATAAATTTATCTACAGAGATAGACTGATTTGAATTAAATGATCCAACAGAAATTTTTTAAAATTCTGTTTCACTTGTTATCAGAATTAACAATATCTCAGTTTTGATTGTTGCTACCAATGATATGAATAAAGAAAAGCGTCTATTATTTCAAGTTTAAACCTCTCAAAGACATTCATAGAACCAGATGGGCCTTTTGAACAGGCATGCCCTGGTATTATAAATACACAATCTAAAGCTACAAAATCTTGTGACAATATATACAAAGATATCCAATACACTTTTTCTTTTTTCTTTTCAAAGAGACATATACATAAATGTTAAGAGCTGACTATAATTAGGGGTCTGGTTAATAAGATTCTCATGCAATTAACAATTCTAAATGCAACCTAAAATATAGTTAAAGGTGCTTTTTGAATGGATTTTTATTGTCTGATACTAAATCAAGTATACTGTATACAAAAGACCAACTCTTACTATCACCAATCCAAAGTATATATTTTTGTGTAGGAACACCTAAAAGAACATTGCAGCTTAAATAGATTTATCTTAGAATCTTTGATAAATAAAATTAACCAGTTGCTCCAGTATGTTGGGAAAGTTTCTAACTTGGTTCTTATTTAAGAAATCCAGTCTGTGTTGACCCAATCATATGCAAAATGCTTGGTGTGAAAGGAGGGCAAAGCCACAGGAAATAGGAAGTTAGCTCTGGCCTGTAAAACTATAAGTGAAGGAAATTAAAGCCATAAGGCAGTAGTAGTAGTAGTAGTAAAATAGTTTTCTATCTACTGAAGTGAGAGAAGTTGCTTTCCACTCTTCACCAATGTATCTAAGTAGTTTCCCAGTGTGCAAGAGGAAAAGAAAAAAAAAAAAAATTATAACCCATGAAGATAATTTTGATAGAAGTATGTCACAGGACGAGAATGAACAACATTACAGTCGAAAAAAATTTTTTTTTTTTAATTGGACATTTTATTTTAGAATGTGGCATCACGTTCCCTCCATCTCCAGTGTTAATATAAAACACTTCTAAAACCACAATACAGAGACTAGTTCATGATAAAATGGAGCAGAAAGTCTAGAGGCAGAAAATGATTATGATAGAATGATTTTTTTTTTTTTTTTTGCAAAAATCAACAATCATTTTGAAATACTTAGTTTTCTGTTCAAAACAGAAACCAAATGTAAACCAAAAAAATGCAGATGGCAGAGAGAATGGATTGATTTGAGAGACTTTTACTCCAAATATAGTCATACTGCATCTATTTCAATGATCATTACTGCTTATTCTTTATAGCTTCTACTTGAATTATGTGAATAATCACTAAATGATTCATTGAAAATTGAGAGTAAATTAGTTTTGTAGGGGTTGTCAAATAGAAAATATATTTGTATCAAGTTTTTGCTTCTTCAATTTACTGAGGGGCTGGGTAATGATATCAACAATGAGGATTTAATGTTTTCAAGTCTTGACTTGTTTGACAAAAGAAAAAAAGAATCAGCTTTGATATTCAAAATGATGTCTAGTCCTATTCAGTGTTATAAGTAAAGTTTAGATTCATTTTACTCTGTTATTTTTAGTGAAGAAACAGCAAACACCAGTCTTTGAAATGAGTTAGTTCCTCAGGAAGGGAAGGAAGGGTGAGGCAGGAAGGAAAAAAGAGGAAAAATGCTGAAGAGTACAAAAACAAAACAAAAACAAAATGATAGTTAATATCGCAGTTGTTTTTACTGTAAATATTTTTTAGAGTTGGACAGAAGAACACTCTTAAGGTAAGACTGTGCTCATCTTACAGTGCATACGTTTTGAATCATTTTTTTGTTTTTTCTCAAATGAAGACGATCTTCTTCAGTTTTTCACGGAAGTGGCAACGAAAGAACATAAGAGAAGAGCAAACCTGGGATATGAATGAAACTGGAAAGATTAGGAAGGGGGACAGGGGGGAAACAATAGGTGGCAAAATGATTCCTTTTTTGACTACATCTGGCTGACTCCTTCTCAATCAAACTGATTAAAAAAATTTAAAAAATGTTCTTTTAACTTGCTTTTCAAGATAGTGATTGCATGTAAATTGAATTTATGGTTTTTTGGGGGTTTTTTTGTTTTCAGATAAGTTGATTCTACTATTTTATTTTTGTAGCATTTTAAAATAACAGGTTAACAAGATGGATAATTTAATATATAATAGATTCATTTGTATCTTTAGTCATCATTTTTTATGTGTACTATGCCATAACAGTTGCCAGTACTGGGTTTTCAAATCCAGATCTCGGTTATTTGCTTCAACATTCAAAGAAATCTAGGTTATCCATACATAAGAGTTTCTCAATTTTCTTTAACTTAAATCAGTAGTGTGGAAAGCATCCATGTTTCATCAAATTCATTTCTTCTCACATTCTGAAACAAACAACTGGACATGAATTTTGTTTTGGGATCTTCAACAGAAAACTAACTGGACGTGTTCCTTTTGTAAACAACCTAGGGTTACCAAGTTAACCATTTTTCAGCTTGATTTGGCTGATCCCCACCCCCCAAAGAACCTATGATATCCCAAAATCTAGCCAATCTAAAAAAATATTTAGTAAGTTCAATGATAAAAAAAAAAAGGTGTGCATTTTATTCTCATAAATAATTTATCCTGAAGTCCAAGATATTCTATTTGATAAGAGAACTTTAAATGAATAAATAAAACATTTTTTTCAATAAAACTAGCCAGAAATGAAAAACTAGCCGATTTTAACCATTTTCAAATACAGGCTCAGCTATATAAAAAAACCATACTTGGCAACACTACTGGGACAACCACCAAAATCTTCCATTCATCAAGTAAAACTCACTCATGCTGAAGAACTTAAAGATGCTAGTATATAATAAGCAAGACTTTTGTTATCTTATTTCATAGTAAAAATGTTATAGCAAAATAATGAGAGAAATAATTATAAGAAAAATTGTTGCTAATTAGTAAAAAGATATTTGGTTCAGTCTGCCTGACACTTTCCTTCCAATATGAAATTACTGATAAGCAACAAATAGTGATTCATGTCAGATTTTTCAAAATATCCTCCAATTTGTTACTAAAAAAAATGGCTGAAAGTCAATGCAAAGTTCAACATAATAGTTACATTGTAAATAAAACCCTTATAGTAAAACCTAAGAAATTTTCAGAAAAATCTAAAACGAAGTACTTCAGAAACATGAATGTGTCCAGCCAAGATTTATTAGGATTAATAAAAATTACCACATGGAGACCAGCATAAAACACACACACACACAAATTTCAATCTGCTTAACTTGAGGGTTTTGCACTTGATACGGAACTTACCAGCAAAAAATTTATGCATGACAGAAATTTGGAACTTTTGAGTCCTGTTTTTTCATAAATCATTCGCTTTTAATTAAAGGAATTCATTTTAGGAGCAGCTATAGCTTTCAATAGCTTTAAGTAAGTTATTATCCTTATTAGAAAGGCATACAGTTATTTTGATATGGCACAGTTATGGATACTCCTTACTTCAACTGTAATTGGGGCAAAACTTTTCATTAGATAAAAAGAAAACGGATCATACTTTTTATAAGTCAGTCAGTCTAACCCTTGTGCCCATTGAAGGTAAGCAACAGGCTCCGCTGAGATATTTTTCTCATTTTTTTAGATGATGTGTTGTTATATATCAATACTATCAATTTCTATGGCGCCTTTTTACCTTAAAAGTTGATAGAAAAGCAATTAAAAAATCAAGATGATATTTCTTCCTGTCACCAGTTGAAAGCTTTCCATTTTCTCCCCGTCATAGATTCATTTTCTTTTTCCGTCATCGCTTTTTGAAAGCTTTAGATCTATATAACTTTATTTTCTTCCACTCACCCATACATTTTTTAAATACTCAACGCCAACATTTCTTGTGTCTAAAAACTAACTAGTTGCTTTCTGGTGTGCATATTCAGTTCACCTGTATATTTATGGAAGAAATCTCTTGGCTAAAACAAACATTAGTTTATTTTCACATCTTCTGTGCATAAAAACATTACCTCAAGTTGATTTTTGAAAGCTTTAAATGAAAAACAGGAAAATAAGTTACATACATCTACAGATCTACGACAGGAAAAAAAATCAGGAAGCTTTCAAGGGGGTGACAAGAAATTCCAACTCAATTTTTTTAAGAAGCTTTTTCATCACAACTTTTATTCAGCCTGGTTTTAAAATTTTTTTAAAAAAGCAATAAAAAAAAAAAAACAAGATGAAAGTAATAAGTAGTCATAAAAAATAATGATTTATAACATCATCCACTAAAAATTCACTCTAGTACTGGACATCTCCACACAAACAGACCAACAAAAATAAACACACACACCAAAAACTAAGCTATATAGAAAAAATTCGATGTTGAAGTAAATATTGTACAAGTAAACTGGGCTTTTCATTAGGATGACAGAAGTTTAGTAATTAGGGCTTCTGTTTATTCAAACTTTGAAATTCTAGAATCCTATAATGTGAAATTCAATTTTACTGCAGTACATTTATTAGAAATTAAAAGACACTGTTAGTAGCTATAACAAACAAGATCTTTTCTGAGAAAGCAAAAAAACTTGTTTATACTCAGTAAATGTAATTGTGAATTTGCCTTTTTGCAATCTATTAACTATTCAGATATAAAAAATATATATATCTAGACTTTTTATGCATCCTGTATAAAATTAAAAAAAAAAACAGATTAAATTTCCAAAAAACTAGACAACCATTGAAATGTTCCCATCAAAGTATAGAACAAGGGATTATGCATGGAAGACAATTACAGAAATATATTCATTGTAGAAGGAAGATTTCTATTTTGACCCAGAAAAAATTGGAGCTACCCAGTATTTTTATACTGGCATTCCACTGCAATAGAATCCTATGTTCTCATTATGCACTCAATTTTCTTTTTTGATTAAAGAAATGAATTTGGTTTGAAAATGTTTTTAATTGATAGTTTCAAACAGTATCTACACATAAAAACCATACTAACATATCATCATGTTTATTTGTATATTAGGTTGTATGTCCTGTTCAAGTTCTGTTATAATCTAAAACTTAAAATGTACAAAATGGACTAAGATAGCAGAGGAAAAAAATATCAAATGGCAGTAATGAAATGAGATTGTCTTTTCTGACAATGAATAATATGTTACACAAAACCTTTTATAAAAAAAAGTGTGTAAATGCTTTTTGAAAATGCCAGATTTGTCACATTAGGCTGAACTGTTTTCGTTTTTACTCAACTTTTATAATGAAATAAGCTCTATTTTCAATCAGATGAGTTTCTTTCCTATGACCCTTTACTCATACCACATTATATCAGTGGTGACTTTTCATAAAGAACATTTTTTCCCAAGACTTCAGGTTCAACCATCCTTTAACACAGCCAGAGGAAGAAAAAAAAAAACATAATTCACATCAACAGATTCTGATTGGTTTGGCTCTTCCAAATGACTTAAACAAGACATTTGTGACATGGAACCCCCATCAATTCCAGGTGGTTTCAAACAAAGTATAAAGTAGATGTCTACAGTTATTTCAAAACTGGGAATTATACTAGGTCTGGTTAGTCATTCAATAGAAACTGTCATGCCATGTTGGGGGTAATCAATAAACTGGGGGGAAAAAAGGGGGTGATCAAAGAAATTACTACCCACGTTTTTTGTTGGCCCACAATCACTAAAAACCTTGAATTTTCAATTCAATATTGCCAGACACATACTGGTGATCAATTTAGCATAAACTCACATCAATCTCCCCCCACCGCACAAAATTTATATTGATTTAAAAATTGAAAAAAAAAGTTTTTCTTCCTCAAGATATAAGGAGTATATGTTTAAATTTTCAGCCCTCTAGTTCAGTTGGTACTGTCTCTATACACGATACATCCAATCAGCCAGACCTACTTGAAACTGAAAATACATGCTGACAGTTTCTACTGGAGAATTTTCATTTCACACAGCAAAAGTCCCAGATGAATGGGTTTGCATGCAGGAGCAGAGTAAGCGATTGGGCAATCAGTCAGCATCCAAGGGAACCTTAACACAAAGAGGCCCAAGTAACAGAAGGGTTAAGGAACCAATAACCGTATCTGCCCGAATCACCATCAGTCTACCCCTGTTTGCATGCCAACATAATTTCCATTCATTGTATTCTTCAAAAATAAAGTTTTACAGGTTACAATTCTAGAGTCTAATTTTATATCAGAGAATTTTTTCTCAGAGAAATTTTCCTGATAACAATCACAAGATAGGGATGAACAAGACAACTGGAATTGAATGAGACAAAACTCATCCATATTTTAGCATGAATAATAAGAACTGCAACCATTTCTGCTTCAATTCATTTTGAAATAAAATATTACCAACTCAGCTGAAAAATTGATCACTGTAGCCAAGGTGCCCCATTCTTTTCACAATATCCACCTCTCTTCAAGTTCTTATCTGTCACGTAAGACTTTGCTAACCCACCTGCCCCATCCTAACTCTCTAGACAGTGATACAAAGTTATATATAGTAATGATTTGACAAGATCAAATGTGCCAACTCACTGGTGTTGTCAGTTTCAAGGGAGTGGGTGTAACAACTAGTAGGATAAAAAAAACCATACATTCTCTTTCTACATCTCATAAATTCCACTCAAGCTTTTCCACAATTACCCCAAACATCATGAAATGTGTCATGGATGTAGCAAAATTCATGTGTCTATTTTATGATTGTTTATTATCGAAAACCAAAAAAATAAAAAATTAAAAAAATCAATTTAGAGGGGAAAAAGGGATAAAAAAAACAAAGAAAAAAACAAAGAGGGAAACTGCCCTTTTAAAAGTGGCAGCTACTGAACTACACAAGAAAATTTTCAAGCCTCTATGCCAAAAAATATGACCAGGAGTTCCGGAAAATTTGCAAGTGGCTATAATAATCCATCAAATGAGTTTTCTTTTAAATTTCACATGGCAAGGGATGTCATACTTGAAATAGGAACTGAATATTATCCAAAGTCAGCTGTTTACATTAGTTATTTTGTAAGAGAAATAGAAAAAAAATGCGAATACATCTCTAGCTATGCTTTGGTATCTGCTTTAAAAAAATAAAGGTGGTAGGATTCAAAATTAAAACAGAAAATATACAATGCTCGTAATTTATCAATTGTCTTCGAAGGGTTTCAATTTATATTTCATCAGAAAATATCTACATTAGAATATACAAAAATTTTCATTGGTTGAAAAAGTATCCATAGCAATATTTGCAAATGAATGAATCTTCTCTATCTTATAATTCACCTTGTCTGTCAGTCTGTCAAGGACGGCCATCAAATTTCCTGTGGTTACTGATGGAATGCCAGAGCCTGTCTTCAGCATTTTAGATTTTTAAAATTCACAAGTTTTTAATGATGGGTTCAATTTACAGTGTAAATATGATGCTAAATAGGATCCTTACTGCTTGTCCGTTAGATTAACTAAACCAAATCTCCATCTTGTTAAACTATATAAGGGAGACATCTAGTTGAAAATCCCACCCATAGGATGGATTTTCAGGTTTTCATCTAGTATATATTTACAGGTAGCTTCATATGCAGATGATTCAAGTAGCTTATAGTTTTATTCATTACTAGTCAGAGAGTTAGACAAAATTTAAAACTTGTCACAAAAAGTCAAGAGGTTTAACATTTTATAGCTGCAAAATGAACCTCGGACGATAGATCTGGCTATTTTTACAATTAATCTGATTCAACAATTCTTCAAAATCGTTCATTGAAAAATTATAACTACTTACCACCACTGGCATATTCCATCACCAAATATAATGTTTTTTCTGTTTCAATAACCTCAAATAACTTTACTGCAAAGAGAAAAAGAAAATCAAATATTACATTAATATTTTCAAAGAGTACATACAACTGAAATGAAAAACAAATGTTAAACAGAAAAAAAAAAAAGAGAAAAGAGAAGAGAACAGATTCAGTTCAAAACCAGAAAAGTTGTCAAGATTTTCCACAGCATTTGGCAACATCTGTTTCTATCATAAAAGTATGATTTTAATTGATTTTCAAGTTAATCCCCTCAAAAATATCCCTAACTAAAATTTAAAAAATAAAAAAATTTGAAAAAAATGAAAAATGTCACCTGAAATACAATTCATTGGAGAATGAAGTGTATACATCAGTTACAAACACTGTATAGTATGCTTTCTTTCTTGCATTTTCTTATTTCGAGAATTGATTTTTTTTTTTTTTTTCTAAAAAAGGAAAAATAACATAGTATGATGCAAAAGGGAAAAAATCCTCATTCCTTACCCTCTCTATCAACCTATTCTGAAGGAAAATGTTTGGGCATTCATAGACCTGTTAACGTTCACAGGTAAAAAAAATCAATTGAAAATTGAACAATAATCGTTAATACAAGGCTTAGGTGAGATGGAAAAAAAAAATTTTAAATGATAATCCTGCCAACTATTTTAATTATAATTATACACCATTTTTTTTTTTCAATTGAACAGAATCATCAATTCAAAATTGTACAAAATCATGAACACATTCAATCCTAAATAGAAGTGAAACCACTTATTGATATGAAATATTGGTTAATGAAAAGAAACCTGAATTAAAGGCTAAGTTTGGGGGAAGGACATCTAGGTTTTCAAAAGATTTATGCACATAATGCAAGTAATCCTTGAACTCTCAGGAGAAAATGTGTGTTAGCAAAGAAAAAGAATTACAATTTCTAAGTTTGAAGCAGCCTTTTTTGATTGTGAAGTATTTGCTTCATATCTGGTCATCTCCAGCACTTATAAGGAGTTTTATACACAAGCATCATGATTTGAAGATTAGTGGGACATATTGTCAATGACGTTCCTTAAATATTAAGAAATATTTTACAATATGTTACTACTTCACCATCAAAAGTATGTCTTCAGCACAAATTACTTCTCAGCAAAAAATACTCTTTATTAGTTAAGCTGATAATATTCTAAGATGAGAAGGTGGGTGGATTTATTCATCATGAGAATCACCCATCCTTTCTACATCATGGTAGGAGATAAAATGGAATTTTGATGAAAAACACTGTTAAAACACTTCATGATAAACTGCAAAAAAAATAGATGTATTATTTCCATTTAAGAGTAGAGGTAATAATATCCATATCTCGCATCCATGTCTCACCATAGAGTGAGCACCAGAACTAATTATCTAAAATATTATCTTTAAAAATAAATAAATGAATTAAAAAAAAAATCATGAAAAAAATTCGAACTAGAAATTACCTTGAAAAAAATAGATCTTCCATCTGAAATTATCTAAAAGATGTTAACTCTGGGCATTGTTGGTTGATCAAAAAAATGATCATAGAGACCCCCCCCAACCTTTTCAGATGGTGCCTAGTGGTGTACTCATGTAAATTTACAGCATGTACTTCTCAATTTCTCCTTTTTTGTGTGTTCAATGTTTACTACTAACAGAGACATTACCGTAGTTCTAGTTCCCAGAACGAATCCTCACCGTATACCTAGTTACCAAACACGCCGGGTTGATAACAATAACCTAAGTACTTATTAAACAAAGCAGTATTTTCTATCTATACAAATTGATTAGATAATGCAGAAGTCTCATAGTACGATACCAAAATTTTATCAACGAGTTTCAAATATTGAAGATTTTTCTTCTTGCTACCCTACCTTTTCTTCATCTATCAAATTTATCAAATTCAAAGAAATGAAAATACTCATCACTTAATACATAAATTATGAGTAAGCAGTCAATTGTTGTTAGATATCAGATTATACCAACAGATTAGTAGCAATTTATTCCCCACAAGGTCAAGTTTAAAGTAGGACCCCTCACGTGTATGTGTAGGTGGTTTCAGAAATTGTTCAGTTCCGTCAGCACTCCCTCAGGCATCAGGCAGTGAACCTGACCCTACCCATATAAGCACATTGAGGTGCAGCCTTGGGGGTAGGTGGAGGGGATGGTCCCCTGATACTAGATGTCATCCCACACCAATTCGAGTTCATCTTGGAAAGATTCAAATGTGTTTAAATTGAAAAGTAATCATACATACATATCTTTTTTTTTTTTTCATTTGAATATCAAGTTTTTTCAGTTGTGTATCAAAATATTTACAAAACTATCTTTTTTTCCAAGGCCAAAGAGCCTGTATTTAGTTACTGACAACTAAAATCTAGAATGCTAGAATTGAACATCAGTTTTCTTTTCCATTCTTTTCAGCTCCAAGACATCATCCTTAGGGTAATTCATCTAGAATGTACACACTTAATGAAGTAGATACAATAGGGGGTTATATATTTTGTAAGTTTCAACTGGCTTCACTTAATCTCTCACATCAAATGACACTTTTAACCAGCTCCCTTAAAAAAGAATCAGTCAAAATATAAATGTCAAGTAGAAATGTATCTCTTGTTTGAAGCAGTACTTTTTATCCCCACCACATCTTAATGAAATAACTTGATGCAAAAACTATCTCTGCCATTCTTTATTACCACTAGTTCTCAAACATCAATTAACTCCCTGCCATTCCCTATTACAAACTAATGAAATGCATCAATGAGTTTTTGCATCAAAATATTTCATTAATGAGTGTCAGAAAGTGGCATGGAGTTAGTTTTCGTTTTGAACTAGTAGTATCATGAAGTGGCTGGGATAGTTATTGCATTGAAATATTTTCATTTGGGTTTACTATCAACTTTATGACAGATGAGCCTGAAAACTATTCCAAACTACAATTAAAGACTAAACGCTTTTTTAGGACATTGTAGCAACTCCTTTTTTTCAAGTTAAAATTAAATACAAAAAATAGATAAGCATCAAATTTAGACACAAAACCTTTCATCTAGACACGTATGCAAAATGTCACTTCCTTTATCAACTGTCTATAGAAACTCTGAACGCACATGTTCACTTGCCCAGACTTTCTCAATCGGTGTCTTCCTCTTCTTTTCCTTCTCTCTAACTTCACAGCCAACATAGTTTTCATTCTTTGACTGTAACTATGATATGTTGTCTCTTATCACTGATCTTCTCCAGGTGAGAATCCGTAAGAGCTTTATGGTGACTCAAGGCAAACACTGCAATTATTCCACTATTCTCATTCAAGCTCCTTTCAGTCAACTCTGCTCGCATACTGCATTTAATTCACTTATCATTTCGTCCTTCTTAGCTCCTTAATCCAACCACCTTTTGATAATCTAGCTTGGTCAAACCTACCACTCATTGATAGACACTACTAATCAGGCCCTATTCGATACGTAGGACATCAGACTCGTTACACTTACACTATGTCACATCTTTCCTTAACTAATAATTCTCTCAATGTTTTAATGTATAGGAATAACCAACTCTCTCCTTCTCTGAAAGGATGCTGGGTAGTATTCCACTTGGAACAAGCCTCTTCTATCTCGATCGATCTTGTGTCAACATGTATTTTCCTTTCAGTTTTATATGTATTGATATAAATGTCTTATTTGTCATATCATTAGATGTACGTTTCATTTGTGTGTCTAAACATTTGAGCCTATGTTCATTACAATAACAAACTCTTCAATCTCTGCATCCATATTTATACTTGGTGCGCATATTCTCACCTCAAACAAAGAAACAAAATGGCTACCAGATGTTTACATCTGAACAAGGTGGCCACTTTCATCTCTTTCAAAATTTGTGATGTCACAGCGGTGGTGGTGAACTCAGAGCACGTTGAGATGTATTCCTCTGACCCCAGCAACTACAACCGTCATCTCATTGCTCTACAGAACCAACAACCATTACTACTATCCCTCACACACAACAGAAATACCTAGGACGTCTTAAAAATGTCCACTGAATAGCCAGTTTCTTTTCACACGGACCAGTAAGTTATAACACTAAATGGAACTTTTTATCAGACTTTAGAAACAATTTTTCCTTGCAAATAAGTGAATCCAAAAGTTGCAAATAATTCAATATTAGTAACAATTTTCAGTTTTTTAAACGAAAATGATAGATAAGTCTTTCATAACAATAACTGAGTACAGCAGAAATAAAACTTCAAAGTTATTAGAAAAATCATATTTAGTTTGATAGTTTAGATCCAATAGCAATATATTCGGTGACGAAATTGAGCCGATATTTTTCCCATAAGTCTAGTAATAATAGAACCAAGCCATAGTGAGGCTCCTTATGACAAGAGGTATGCTTCTGTACAATAAACAAAGATAACTCAACCATTACAAGGAATGATGAGATTTCTGGCCAGTGGTGAATCTCTGGAGCTTTGCATAGAATGGAAATATTCTTGCTATCATTAAATTCATTAAATTTAGTCAGATAAGCAGATCTGAGATTTTAAACCAATCAGAATGCAGCTTGACCTTCACTGAAAAAAATCACACCAGAGTTGCCAAATTAGCCATTGTTGGCTAGATCTGGCCGATTTTTTCTAATTCAGTCAATAAAAATCCAAGATGACCAGAACTCAGGCTAATTTTGAAAAATAATTTATAAGTTTATCAAATTACTTGTATCAATCTTTCAACTGAATTTAGCAACCAACTGCATGTTTTATTTACCTCAATTCAAATAGATCAGCTGCATATAGCAATGTTTTCTAGCAGTTTTAACAACACAATACACACGTTTATGTTATATATATATATATATTATATATACACACACATGTATATATATACATACATATACACACACACACACACAATTAGATCCATAGGCCAAGTCTATATTTTATCTTATTGGCATGTAAGACTGCAAATCTTTCTCAGTCTTTTCTATAATAAAGGGGGGGGGTTAAAAATATTCACACACATTTTAATCATGAACATACATAGGTTTCTTCACTTTTTAAACTGGTCGGGCTATGTTGACAGATTCTAAAAATATATAAATCATCAGGAACTGAACAAAAGACATCCTTTTCCGATTGATCCAATTCCAAATTTATCTTTCCAAGAAATGTGACATTAAAAAATTCTCATTACATACCATGGGTAGGTGTGCCATGTCAAGTATATATTATGCTTTCTCTTTAGAATTTAGCTTGTCAGAAGGATGACATAAAACAAGAACCATAAGATCAATGATACATCCACCAGGGAGAGGTGGAAGAACAAGTAGTCTCTCCTCAAGCCAATTGACTTTTATACTTGCTAACTATTGCGGTATGGAAATATTCTGCCGGTATCATTTTCAATAAAGATTGTAAACGACTATTGGCATTTTTTAAATACAAAAATGCTGACCACAGATATTATTGACATTAGCAGCTGGTAAAAATTAAATAGATCACCCCTTTTAATGATATCACACCTTTTTCTTCCTTCTTATTTCTGCTGTTCAACATAACTTAGATTGACTGACCGAAAAGTGTCTAATAGAAATGTGTGGACGCATCTAAGTAAGTTAATCTCTAAATTTGATCAGTATGATCAACAACTATGAAGTGACATGATTTCAACCAATTGCAACTATTTCTGCAAGTTGGATGGGGGGGGAAGAGAGAGGACATACTGGCTAAAATAATGCTGCAGATTAAAGAGAGATTGGCTGCTAAGTAGAAATAGGTTTCAATCAATATTTTCTTTATTTCAAATATAGGATGCTTCACCATTCTCATGCAAGGAGAGAATCTTTGACTGTGGTCAAAATGTCATATCTTCAAATGAGTGGTGTTTGCTTTCAAGTAGTCGATCAAATTTGAGTGAAAAAATAAAAAAAAAAATCAATTTTCAGACAATATCTTGATGCTCACTAGTCTTGAAATTTTTCAAAGCAGAAAGTGAACAGCATCAAGATGTTTGAATGTAGTTTTCATGCATTTATAATTTCTTGGAGAATTATTTATTTTTACAAATGTTACATGCATGAAATTTACTTTCAAACTTTTCATATTCAAGAGCAAATTTAAAACCGTTGTTCAATACTAATAGTTCTTAGACAAAATTTGTGACTTCAATCAAAACCCTGAAAGTGCCTTGATTTACTTGGTAGCTTCCCCATAAGAGAGAGCCAAAATTTCCCAAAATATCAATGAAACAGGTCTAGTTAGAAATAGAAACCATCATATTTTGGCAGCATGCTTAGTTGGGGGTGATCAATTAAAAAAATTGGAAACGGGGGGAATCAATGATGAAGTTACTTCTACCTTTTGTTAGGTGTTGATCACAAAAAATATAACTGAATATTAAAAGAACAATTTTGACCTTCTGTTTCTTTTTGTCCATGCCTCTTTCACTCAGAACTACAGGGCCAATCAACCTAATATTCTGCATGGAGACCTGTATATGGTTAACTTGTGAAGGCTGTGTAGGGTTGACCTCAGGGGTCACCAGGTCATTTGTATCAAATCTTTGGTTCTAAACATTTTTAGAAATGATTCTTCATGAATGACAGATTTTTTAGTTAACCAAGTTTTGGTGTGTGTGTGTGGGGGGGGGGTCATATATCACTTTTTATGTTAATGAAACAGTTGAAAGCAACAGTAAAAGTCACACAGTTGCAGTCCGGATATGCTTGTGTTTCGCCCCCTTCCCTTTTCAAGTCATTGAGAGGGAAAGGCTAGGGGGAGAGCATAGATATATTCAGACATGATTGTTTTACTGCTAAATCAGGTCATTTTTCATGATAAATTGAAAGTAATTCCATCAATTATTTTCATTGGATGATGTATTGTGAACTATCATTATTTCTGACTACTATTTACCTTCATCCTAATTTCTAGTTGCTTTTCTATTCTATCACAACTTGACTCGGGGCCAACAATCTATGACAGTGAGTAAACAGTGCAGATCGGAATCAGAGAATAAGTTCTGCATAAATAATTTTTTTCATCTGCTGTGTTGTGCAAGAAGAAATATGTTGAATAAAACTTTCTAGTCAATGTGTTGTCAAATTTGATATTTTCCTTGGCAATGCCGGGCATCCCTGTTCGTATACTAACATATTTGTATATATACAAAATGAAGGAAATCTTTCTCCCAAAGCAATTTGAAAACATATTTGAATTTCAGGGGGAAAAAAAATACTGAACACATTTTGTTCAAGCAGAAATATAACAGAAGAAAAACATCACACTGTTCATTACATAAGATAGATATCACTGCAACAAGATACAAACTGTGATAGTTGATAGTGACTTGGAAATTGAAGGCTGTTGATATTTTTATGAATCCTCACAATAATTGCCATCCTATCAACAGTCATCTTGATAACAGCCTTACCACTCACACACTACAAGATATAGACACGGTGAAGCAAAAGCTGGTGTTACACAAGTCTCCTTTTCTATCATAATTCACAATACAAATAAGTATCTTATCTTTGAAATGAAAACTAGTATCTCATGTGACTAATTGCTGTGATGTTACTACTATTAATAGTAAAGTGAACTTTTACAGTGGGAGCTGTATATTGATTACAACAAGGGAGCTCATAACAGTTGCCAATGATCATTAAGGTAATAATGGTAAATAAAAATCAACTAGCAAAGTACCTGTCAAAAATGACAGGATAATTTATGCATGGATTGGGACTACTGCCCAGGATCAGAAAGTAGCATCTTATTGAAATTTCAAACTTTTTTTTTTTTTTTTTTTTTTTACATGAATCCTAACAATAATGGTTTGGTTCAAAACTTGGGGACTGAGGGAAGTCACGAGGAAAAATTCATAATGCATGGTAATGTTTGGTAAGAGGAGAAAAAGTCATAACATGAGTCCCTTTCCTGAGTAGGAAAAAAAGAATCAAAAGTATTCAATAATTACATTTTTTACTATCATATTTGTTTCCTATAATCCCAAATTCTGATGGCTTGTTTCTTGGTCAAATATTTGTTTTAAAAAATCCTTGCCATTGATCTAGTCTCTCTACAATAAAGTGGTTTGGTTTGGTTTGGTTTTGTCTCACGGTTAAAGAAATACAAGGCTAATCTATTTGATAATTCAAAGAAAAGAATTGATGGAAGTGAGATGGTGTACATGGAAAAATGAAGTGAGGAATTCGGGAAAAAAATTGTTCAAATTTTTCAGTAGAATATGTTGGTAGAAGATCAACTCAAAGTTTTTCTGATTAATTAGTACTCTCAAAGATGATATAAGTTGGTTTGCATGTGGTTTGAGATTAAAATTGACGACAGATTTAATATTCACGTGGGTGAACACTTAATAAGAGTGACACAAAAACAAGTCACATCTTTTATATTTATTGATTCCTCCTTATCAAATACGTTTTTGGAGTAACCTATCAAAGTCAGTCAAGTGTTTGAGAAGAAATCTGAATGATGAGTAGAATAAATTAACATCCATACACAATACATTACGATATAAAATGAACTACAAAAAAATTAACTCCGTACCATAATATCAAAATCTGTAAAACATTGAGAAAAAAAAAAAAAAAAAAAAAAAGACTGAAGAAAATTACATAAATCAGTTATTGGAAATAAGTGACGTAAAAATTTTCTTTGATGTACTAAGTGTTTGAAAGCTATAAAGCTTTTTAGACACACACATTATATATATGAGAGAGAACAAACTTTTTTGCAAAAGTTTGTTTTCTTTCTCAGTGAATTATTTTCCCTTGTATAACTTTTTCCTTTACCAATGAATTATATTGCATTTCGGACTATTTTTTCTTTTCTTCAGACACTGTTCTTTTTCTTATATTCATACACAAGTGCAGAGCAAATAACTAAATCAGTCAAAATTCCAACATATTGGTGAGTACAGGTGTCCCCTGCTATCTGAAGGTTCCTTTAAAAACTTCATAAGATGAAATATCATGAAATGAAAATGCAGTTACCATCGATTTACATAGAAAAACTTTAGAGCAACCCCAAAACCCCAAAAATGGTGATGATGGTATGCTAGGCTGGGTCGTCAGAGGTTGGGATTATGGGAAGTAGAGGAGACTGGGGTTTTTTGAAGAGATTTCATCAAAACAGCTCCAAATCTAAATGATATATTTTGTAAATATAGACACTTTTCACATGCTCATAACTTTTTCACACCAGGATCAGATTTAGATGTTATTGTAGACTATCAACCCTGTCAATAGTTCAGCTTTGCCTTAATTTTATCCAGGTTCAGCCTGAAAATGGCCTATTTCTCTTGGATTATAATGAATCACCTGATTCTTAGAACTCTTTAAAATAGAAAACTTTTTATCAATTCTTTTGTAATAAATAACCAACAGACAAGTCTCTATAAGCCACTCTAAAGCATACAAGGATAGAAGTCATCAACAGTGACAGGATTATTGGCATATTGCCTAAGATCTGTGCACTGGTGAAGAAATCGAAATGTTACTTTCCGGTACTACCTAGAATTTGTGTGTAGTATCTGTGCACTCTGGCTAAGATCTAAGAATCACTTTCTGGTACTTCTGCAATTGATTGGAGTGTAGTATCATTACATCTGTGTGCTCTTTGATAAGAATTACATGCACTTTCACCTTGTTGGAAGTGTATTGCAGCCCATCTATACGGAGGTTGAAGATTGTGCTCTTAGAAGTATGGTAAGTACCAATATTTTCTAGTTTGTTAAAGATCAACCTTCTAAAACTATTGCTTCCTGCAATCATTATGTTTTTGTACATGTAAAATCTACAAAACCATTAGAGTAAGAGTAACAATGCAGCTCATTAAATGTATTGGTAACAGAATGACCCCATATCTCTGAAAAATTAATGAAGATAGAAGGATGTAGGTTTTCACTATTAGATTAAGACGCGTTTTGAAAATTCATTTAGATTTTGAAAAACAACACGCCCCTGCCCAGATGTCAGTCACGCTTTTTGAAGCTAAATAACTTGGATACTAATGAAGATAGAAAAATGGGATCTTCACCAATCAATAGTCTATTCTTTCAAGATATATTGCATATGCAACAGATGTCAATAATTAATGTTGGCATAAATGTAGTTGGATCAATAGAATTAACTAATGAGAAGACATTAAAAACAAGTTAATCCGAGTTCCACTCAAATTCAGCCTAACCTAGGGTATAATCAATCGCCGCTATCCATAGCAGACCAGTTTTGGGGTTTAGGTCGTTCTCACTTTTTTTTCACTTTTCTACTAATCTAGCCAGACTTCACCCAGCCATAACCATTCATAATAGAAACCTGAAATTTTGCAAGTGTACACACATACATGCATGCACCTCTCAAAGTATTTTTTATTTTTTTACAAATTTTCAAATACAAGTGTATGCTAAATTGTGCCAACTCAATTTTTTGGAAAATACAAACAAGGCAAGAGCAGTTACTTATTGATTGACCACCCCCTTTCAACTTTTTAATCGATCATCCCAAACACAGTATATGGGGCAGGTGATTCATAATTTCCCTTGAAATACTCATTTTGTTTCTTGAATTTTTCATGCTTTACATTTTGTATAATTTTCTATAATAGAATCTTAAGTCTAGAAGGAGCAGAGTTACCCTGCAACTAAAAGAGGAACATTTTTTTGTACTAATGGTAGTAATAGTCACATAACACATACTACTCTACTACATTATGCTTTAACAGTTACTAACACCCTCTGCATTTTGTATATATGTTTTATATATATATTATATATATAATATATATATTATATTATATTATATATATACTTTATATTTCTAACACAAAAATATCGCACAAACACAGGGCTGACCAAAGCCTTTCCAGGGCCCTAAGCAGAATTTGATTTGGAAGCCCCCACCCTACATCTTGACACCCCCCCCCAATCGTTCTTGGTAGCCACAGGAGTTCTAAGCAGCTAGTTAGCTAATGCTTCCAGCAGTCTCTGCTCAAACAAATAAATTCATTAGCTTTGACAGAAATATTTTTCATGAGGAACATTCCATTCATTACATTTTTTCCTCTTGAGATTCCTTCTACACCATCAAATTATGCTTACATATAAGAGAAAAATTTGAAAAAAAAAAAAAGTTTATATTATTCAAGTCAAAGAGCAATAAAAGCAGATCCACTTGAGAACACTATAAATCTTCTGTATAATTCACAAGAATTCAACCTCTCGAAGTCTACTGGTCATTAAAACTAGTTTCATAGTATGTATGTACAGATATACCTTAATTAGTGAGGATAATTCATTCCAAAATTTTTTGCACTCTTCAAAACTACCTCGATCAAGGTTTAATCATAATTCAATATTCTTGTTTTTCAGCTTATACCTAGTCACATTAATTCGTACGACTGTAACTTAATCGAACTACATCTAAATCCACACGATTCAAGGTATTCTTGTATATATGTTATATAATTCATAGTTGTTGCAATTAGTGATAATGAAAAATTACCAATATGCTGAACCAACTGAAATGCAAAATTCTAAACTCTGAACTTAGAGGAAACATAGAAGCAAAATTCTGAGGATTGATTTAGACAGCAACGTTTATGAGATTATAGTCAGTGTCTGATCCAAACAGATTCAATCTGGATCCAATTGGTCTTTCAGTTCACATTCAGATCATCTTTTACCAATGGATTTTTACAGGGTGAGATAGCAAGCTCCACAATTTTTTTTCTTAGGTGGGGTCTACTTCTGGTTATGAATTCAGCATTATCTTCTGGACTAGTAGCCAACAAAAGAGTCCAGTCAAAATTACCAATGATAACAAGTCAGTGTTTCTATTTGAGGAATTTTTTTCAATAAGCCCTATTCAAACTATAGATAAAAGACCTAAAAAAAAAAAAAAGGATTGTAAGTATTATCATTTTTTTTTCAATTTGTTTTTATAATCAGATATTAACAGACAAATCCCAGAAGAGTACAAATTCAAACATTATCATCATTTCAACATAATTTCTTTGATCTCAATCTGTCAAAACAGGTTCATGTTCCCCCTTACTTTACAGAAAATTTTCATTGAAAATATTTTTTTTTTCTTCTAAAAAGGAAAGTTATAATTTTGAACAACTTCCATTGATACTATATGAATGACTAAAATATCAATGGACAATTTATGTGAAGGTCAGAACTGCTACATTATGAATGCAGTGTTACATTTAAGGAAAAAGATGATTTTTATCAGCAACCAGAATGTAATTTCAGGCTAGGTCATGCAATGCATTTGGATACAATATGTCAGTACATAAAAGTAAGACAGACATACAATTTCAACAAAGGGGGCCACCTATCAAAACTAGATACGGACAGTTATAGGGTTTGGGAGAGTTACAGTGAGCAGTAGTCCTCCAAATACCCTTGTAAACCATTTGTCTTGTAGTCCTGTAGATAGAAACATTTCTTGAAATTCTGTGTACTTACTCACTAGAAATAGAAACAATTGAAGAAATGCCAAACAGCAGTATTTCAATCTTTCCCTATTTTTACCTTACACTTAGTAGTTGAGTCAAATTAGAGTTGGGCCAGGGAGTAAACATACAGTTAGCAAATTATGCATAAAAAGTTGCACCATTTCATATGAAATAACAGATAAAATACCCACGTCTTGGATGCTTGCAGAGAAAAATTTTACAGCACGTTCAAAATTATATATTCTTCAAATATAGTATTTTTTTGTGAGTTTTTGGCTATTCAGTCTCAGACAAAATTGCCAATGATGATACAATTATTGCCACAGAAGTACAATAATTTCATCAATATGTAACATTAGTATACTGAATATCAAATACTGAATGACTATACAGATATTTCAGGGTCAAAAATGACAATTGAGAGTCATAAGACTTAATAGACAATTTTAAAAAACTATGACACTAGCACTTCCGAGAGTTTCCCTTCTAGATTGACCTGCCTGTCAACAACATAAGGTATCCACACTGTGTTTCCTAATAATACTTTTTTATGAATGTAGTTTTCTCAAACTAAACATCGAACAGCAGCTGAAGCGAATTCTCAACATTTTCGGTTTTGTCCCACTCAGTTTCCTCCGTATTACAGCAGTTGAAATTACAGCAATCACCACAAGCCCTAAAACATTTCAGACCATTCATGTAGCACATGCATGCATTGGAATTGCTTAGACTTTCCAGTTACATAATATGAATTCAAATAAATCATCTGACTCTGAATGAATTATCTGGAGCAGGAACCTCATCTGTCATGATTGGTTACTATTCATTTTTCACCATTATCCATTCCTAGGAGCATTCAGTCTACTTACAACTTCATCAACGTCTTCCACCAAATAATCTGCAAGTGAACACACCATGTACTCGATAGGTGGTCGCTTCTAAGGTAGTAATTTAGATGATGACATAGCCATGAAACTTGTCTCAAACTTCATTGAGCTGCCCCCCCCCATATATCAGAACCACGAGTCTAACCCGTACAATTGTGATGTTCGTCCTAAATACATTTTTGTTTGACAGTATTCCTGTCATCCATCATGCCTCCTCCGACAGCTGGACTAGTTTAATACCCCAATTTTTCTTTTTCCATAAAGAATCAGAAGTAGTTTCACAACTTCCAAAAGCATGAATGGCAAGGATGTTTTCTTACACAGCTGGTTTCAAATGTTTCACTACTTCTGATATTGAGCACACACTTCACTCTTGACTTGGGTTTTCAAAACATCCTTTTAATATAAAAATGCAAAAGAAAGACGAGCACATCTGTATGATTAGCAACTATCACAACAGGGTTATCTGAAGAACCATCTGCTTTGCCATTACTTATTCCAACATGACACCCACTGAGAACAAGACATTTCGCTGGTAGGATGATGAAATCTACTTCATTTGCATCATTTGATAAGACTATCTCCTGATTTTCATATGCAGGGGTGCATTCCTTGACTGTAATATCCAAACAAGACCTGCCCTTCTTCCGTCTCAAGTTTATGGTCTCAAGTACAAAGGCCATTTCCATGGTCATCAAGCATAATTGAACAGGTGCCATACATTGATCTCACATATGTCTGGTACTGATGAAAGACTTTTTTGTACGTAACGTTAGGCAAACATATTCCTATGCACAGAAAGTATCCTCCTGTCCTTGCTTCCTCATTCACTAGCTGATCTCTTATTTTACAATTGGGCTTTCTTTATTCCAGGTGGGTTTTGATCCTCTTTGTCCTTTTCTGTGATTTTCCACTGGGTGCCAAGATCAAATGGGCAGCTAAAATAGCCTTATATGACTTGCGCAAGAACTTGTCCTCAAACAGGGGAGGTAGAGAACTGGAGTTAGCTCATTCTGAAAGTGATTTGCCGTAACTTATCTTTCAATGGGAATAATGAATCAAGTGAACAACACCAAAGGGTTTGTGTGTACCATTTTCTTTCCAGTAGAGAAACCCTTTTCCAAGAACTACAAAGCCTTCATCTTATCACGATGCTTCAAAGATGCATTTCCAACTGATACATGATCCAGTTTTGTCTACATTGTACACTTGTAACATAGTAGTTCTGTGGATTCAGTCATGTCACAATCCTAGATTGTTAGTAACTGGCTGTGAATAAACAAAGACACTTGTGTTTTTCTGGTAGGTCCCTCATTGTCTGCAAACAGAACTGACCACTCTTCATGGAATGAACATGACCAGTTGCAGCAAAAAATTAAGTATATTTCCAAGAGCACTCAAACGCTTGCTCAAATCGACTTCTGTTAACAACATACATGCAATAAGTTGACCATAATTTTGCCATTCTTGAAGTCGAAGGAAGATTTTGCTTTCTTGATACAATGGAGGCTTAAAGTTCGCCGAGTGCTTCTAATTTCGTTGAAAACCGTCATCAACCAATAACATGTTTTGTGCTCCATCAAATTCAACCTCATCAAATTGGCTGGTTTCTACTGGAGTCTGTTTTTTGGGTCAAGCAATTCACCCAACTTGTTCAGTCTGTCACATCTGAATTCAGATTGAAGACAATGCAGTTTTGAAATCCTCTATTTTCACTAAAATACCACAGTTTACTGTTGAACTATTGAACCTGCGAGGGAAATCCTATTTTTTGTTATTCTACATGAAAATGTGCTCGGTTTGGTACCAAATTTGTTAATGTTGTATTTATATCCTGATTGGACCAGTTGTTGGTGAAAAAGACTATATTGTAGAGAGAGACTCTAGTGGTAAAAAATTCAACTCCTACCAAAATATCAGTTGATAAAGCAATGGTCCCAATCAATGAATTGAATTCAATTGATATATAACCCAACAAAATGTCTTCCCATTCAATACTTTAATAAAAATTCCAAAGTGGTACATAATTCACATCTATGTCATGATTGGTTATACTTTGTAACAACCAAGGTGCAGGAGCAATTGTACTACTTACTACTCAACAAAAGAGGGGTCTCCTACTCCTAGCACATGATACAAGATCTTCAGCTGTGAGTATAATTTTCAATTTATATCAAGATTTCAAACTCTAGATTCATCCAGATCCAGGTTTTACATAAGCAGAGGTTATATAGATTGAAATATGTCTCACCATGGGATGTGTCCACCGATGTCAAAGGAACAAGTGAAGAATTTCGGAAATGCAAAATGCATTTTAGATAAAAATTATGAAAAAAAATTTTTAAATCTCTAAGAATAAAAAATAAGTTAACATGATAAATAACTGCTTTGTATGAAAGGCATATTATAAGAAACAAACATTTTTGGTGGTATGAAATTTTAACATTACTGGAAATAGCAGATACATGGTAAAAGCATGAATAAGTTGGGAAAAAAAAAAAAAAAAAGAAAGAAAAAGAAACTGATATTGTGTGAAGAGAAAATAGAGTTTCAAGTTTACTTCAAGTGTATTTTTGTTCCCTGATCATTACGCACGTAATTTGTAAGTCTTCATTGTGTTTCCCTTCACTACATCTAACAACATTTTGAAATTTATTCCAACTATTCACCCTGAGTACATTCCAACATTTTTTGGATAAATTTCCTTTGAGAAATGTCAGTCAAAAAAGCTTTCACGATTTATTTAAGCAGTAAAAACAAAAAATAGATTTAAAACTTTCTCCAACATATTCATGCCTTTACTATGTATCCACTATTTACAACTATGTTAAAACATTTCCTAATTGCTCAATTTCAGGTGTGTGTTGTATCTATTGGTTTTAAAAAAAAAAAAAATTTCTCGAAGTCTATAATGGTGATTATAAACCTTCTTAGCCTGGTGTGTCGAAATTTAGATTTTTAAAAAAATAATCCCATTATTTGTGCATCCTTTACATGTATACAAATATTTCAGTTTCATGTAAATGCTTATAGATAAGTAGCCAATTTTTTCCAATATATTTATAAGACTATCATTCTGATGGAAAAACAACAACAAAAATTGAAATTTCAAAATATACCTATAAAACTAGAATGATAAGATAAAATTTGAAAAGTTATCAACTTTGATTTTTTTTGCTGAGTAAAAATTGCTTTATGCAGGGGATATAATGCATATATTTTAATGCTATGGAGGCAGCACTCAATATTAAGTGCTGCATTTTTTGATACCACTGGAAAAAATATTTTTTCAATCAACTTCAGAAATCCTTTGTCAAATTCAGCAAGCTTTTCATAACATGATATTGCTGAGAGATTCTTTTCATGTCACTAACAAGCCTGAAAAATAGGTTTGTCATCACTGGTCTATAACTATATCAATTTTATACCAAATGATTGCCCACATTAGATGCCAATTTTTGTTCAGCATTGAGAGAAAGAAACCTTCCAAGAACAAATACACTACCACATTTATCCAACTCCTAGACAACCAGAAAAACAGCTAGTTTTGAATATGGCAGGCTTCATAATAGTTTGCTACTTGGCTGCACCTTGCTTTCAATTTTCATAGCATGGTTTAATTGTCTTCAGAGGAAGATTAGTGGATTAACATTGATAAAAAAGAAGAGACTGTTTTTGAAGGGGATTAATTTGCACGTGTTATACAGTCTCATTCTTCAAGTTTCCTCGTATATTCTATATTTTGAGAATTTCAAGTAGATTAATTGAGATCAAACAGACTCAGCTCTCTTTCTCCTTTTTTCATAGTTTATTACAAGGATATATTAAGCCTCGTTCCAGAAATCTAGATCATCTCTGGTCACAAGCTTGTCAGATAAATGGTTCAGTAGTTTACAGAGAATTTATTAATGATCCTTCAACCAGACTCAAGTCAATTTAAGATAGTCATAGCAGAACATGTTCCATTTGAAAAGCTCAAATACTTTTTGAAAATTTATTTGGAAAATAAGAAAAAACATTACATAATAAATCAGTGTCAACTATAAAAAGAGAAAAATAACAATGACTTACCAATGTTAGGATGGTCAAGAATTTTCATTATCCTTACTTCCCTGAATAACTGCAAAAGAAGAGAACAAATCAATTTAATACTACTCAAATACAAATCACACTAAAGAATGCTATTCGAAAAAGGTTACTACTAAAAACAACCAGGTCTTATATTGTGGATAATTTGTTGATACAAATTTCATTCATAAGTTCCTTCAACTACTTATTACCAATATAAACTACATTTCATAAAATCACTTTTTGAAAATTCAGGTAAAAAGTATTCTTATGTAGTCACAATCCACTTTTGAATTCCAAAGATCATAATCAGGTTAGTTCCCTCTCGTAACAAAAACCAAAAAATGTAGTTACAAATGAAATTTCAAACTACTTTTATTCAAAGTACTCTGAAATGAACTTGCAAGTCATTTTCCCTAGTTCTCCAATCAACTTCTCTTGATGGTGGTTAGTAGGCCAGTCTCACAAACCACAATTAGCTTGTTCCCTACTGGCTGCTGCATAATGATGGCCTTGCACCAAGGTTGGCTCAATTTAAATATTCAATTGACTGACTCATAATTCAAGATCAGAATAACCTTCCGACATCTGTGCGAAAATCAGATTTTGCAAAAAATTATCAACGGCAATAATTTCATCAAAAAGGTTGTACACAGTGAAACTATTTGGAACTCTTCAATACTGTTTATATTTCCTAAATCAGTTTCAGTATGGGAAGATAATTTATTTAGCAGCACACGGAATAGACATGTGACCAGTTTAGTTACATATAGAATCACCTTGACATCAATTTCTTTAAAATAAAAAAAACATTGCTGAAAAGTGATTTTCAACTGATGATTAGAATAAATCTCACACAATTAAATCAGGTTTTGTCAGTCCCAAGCAGAAAAACAGGAAGCACAATGGAAACGTGAACAGATTTTAACCTTTGACTAAAGGAAATAAAACTTCAATTGATCAGTCTTGACAGTCAAGATACCGAAACAAATCCATATCAAATAAGAAAAAGATTCATTTCTATCATACTAATATTTGGCAGATATTTCAACAGTTCCAAAATTTTCCATACTGTTCAAGGTTTTATGATAACAATGCGTTTCTGTTTTCAGCTTATACTTGGTTACTACCTCAAAAACTGTACTAGACTGTACTATATCCAAACCCGCACTAATCAATGTATTGCTGTATAATAGCTAAGAGAAACCTATACTTTTCAAGTCATACTGAATAGAAACAAGAGAGCTGGTGCATTTAATGAGGCTCCCCTGGCATATGGGACACGAGTTAGAATCACAGCAAGAGATCATTTTTTTTTTTTTTACTTTTTTTTCCATTTTATTTCCTGTCTGTACTGTTTATTCACTACCACAAATTAATTACCTGCTAGTCATGAGAAAAAATATGAATAAAAATTAACAAAGGAAAATAGCATTTAAAATCAATAGTAATGGTTAACAATACATCATCTGGAAAAAAAAAAATTAAAGATAAATAAATAAATAGAAATATCAAATAAAAGAACAAGAAACACTTTCTTTTGTTGTTCAGTTGGTTCAGGTCTAATTTTAATACAATGCTTTTCAAAGCACTGATCATAATTTTAGCACAAAATAAATTATAACTCCTCTTTCAAATGACTAATTTCTCAATACAATGGTTGTATAGAAAAGTTGGTTGCATTAGTAGCTACACCTGGAGGGGAGGGAGTGTCAGTAACATTTATTCCAATAAATTTTATTCATCTCATTGTGTATTAGAAACCATCAACGTAAACTGTCAGTTGGTCTCTTCAGTTTTAAAATTTGTCTGATTGGCCATAAGAGTATTACATGCAGTGATCTTTATGATATAACCTTTTTTTATTTTTAGAATTAATTCTTTGGGGTTAACGTCAGCACTCAAATGGGGAAAAATTATAGCTAAAAAACAGCTAGAGCAACAATAAACCAATATTAGAAAATGAGGTAAATATAAATCGGTGAACCAAGTTCAAAAACCAAGAGCAGAAATTTCAATTTTTTGTTTTTTTTCTCCTTTGAATTTTCTATGCTTTCAATCAATTAAACTTTCTGACCTTTGCAGGAATTCATTAGCTTTGAGGAAGGAAATATTCAAAGGTCTTACAAGAGAGAAGTCTGAATATTTACAATAGATATAATGCTAAACTTCACTTGCCATAAGCAACCGTATATCTGAATTTCTCTTAATGAATGTGCAGACCCAGTGGTAAAAAGGGTGCATCAGATCACACCAATCTTATTTGATTTCATAAAATCTCTATAGAACATCACTTGCTTTCCAGTGTTATTAGATCTGGTGTACCCCCCCCCACTATTTTTTTTTCTCCATAGATTAAAGATGCACAGGTGTCAAACATCAAGAGATTCTACCAAATTGATACAAATACTATCTGACAATTTCCGATTAACATTGAACACTTTGCATTCTTTTTCAAAGGGTGCCAAGATTTTGTGCATTTACTAACTTTGAAAGCCTGTATGTAACTAATCTGTTCATGTGTGACTGAAATTGACAATACAGCAAAACATCAAAACCTGCCCACAGAATGCAGGACAAGGTGAACAAACCTGCCCATGTGCACCCCATTTCAAGTTGATATGGAACTGAAAATTCATTTTCAAATAGCAACTCAGTTTGCAGATCCAACAGGAAATGAATTGAAATTATATGACATGTACTAATAAAACCTTCAAAGATTAATTTGAATTCTCTATTCCCAACTTGTTTTTGTCAGTATTTTTACTTGTGATCTTCAATGCCTGGTATTAGTGCAGGTATACTTGGGAATTTTGGAATTGTTGGTATGTAATCCTGCAAATTTTCAAGGTTTTAGTTTGAGAAATGTGACAAGGAGTACTTTAAGACACACAGACACAGATGAGCTAAGAGTGAAGAATCTTCAGCCCACTCGGCTGATTGATCAGGTGATTTGTGAAGCTACAGTGATTTGATATCCATTCGACTCATCCTCAGAACATAAAGTATCAACAAAATTAACTACGTAGCTTTTATGAATCAAATACTCCTCACCTACAACAATATTTGAGCAGTTACCTTTTTCTCCTTTATACACATGCATGCACGAACCCGATAACTAAGCTCATTTTCATGCATATACTTGCAAAGCTATCCATGTATAAATGAACAAATATTCAACAGCTAACGTTGAATGCTAGGAAAACATTGTGCAATAATGCTTTTTTTCCAAAATTATCAAATGGAATTTGTTGAAATATTTGAGTCAAATTGAAATTAGAAGTATTCAAGATATTAGTAATCCTTCATCATGCTTGTAAACAAGTCTGCACTAATACATTAAACCATTAAAAGTCAAAATTTCAAATTCTGAAATTTTATCCATATAAAAAATAAAAAGAATTAAAATTGAAATTAAAAAAATTATGGTGTGGTCTTAAAACAGGTTCATAGATCAAATGGAAATTTTTCTTTTTTTTTTCTTTTTTTCAAATCCGAAATGTGCACCAAAAGGATTAAGTTGAATTCTATTAAAAAGGCAAACACTCAAAGGTCCTCTACATTTACAAAAATGTTACCTATTATGTAAATGTTGAATAACAATTTTCAAGAGGTTATCAAGTATGTTGAAAGAATAGAATAGTTCAGTGGAATCGGGTATGTTATCAGAAAGGTTATATACACACCCACAGAGAAAAAAAGGTCATGTACACACACACATAGAGTGGGGAAAGAGAAAAGCCTTCCAAATCAGTGGTTCGTTAACTAAAAAGCACTCAGAGAATGTTTACTTCTGCCAACATCATACACAGCTACGATGAAGGGCAGCTAACTGTGAACTTGGATTTTTCCATATTTCTAAATGATGTCTTAATATGAAAAAATCTCGATTGAACTAAAATTCCTCGATCAACCCCAGAATTCAATCACTTCTTCCTTAGCCCACTTTTCCACAAAATGTAATAGAAATTCATAGAGTAGACAAAGACAAATATGAGTGAATATATACATACGCTTTATCCAACTTTTTCGATAGAAGTAAACAATAAAATAACCTTCATTATTAGTACTTGACACTTTGGATAGAGCTAGATACGATTAGGATTTCTGCCCCAACAGTCCAGTCAGTAACAAAATTCAGAAGACAAATTGATCAAAAGGAATTTATTTTGCTTGCAAACCCAATGAGATGGACAGATTATTTTTTTAAGCTGTCCTCACCTCTCTATAAGAAGCTTAGTCCATCCATCAGTCTGTCCCCATATTGTTCCACAGCTGTTGCAAGTCAGATTTACTTGAAACTTGGTGAAAAGGTATGCCTTGATAAAATGCTTCTTATCAAGAAAAATCTACCACTCAAGGTAATATGATTTGGCAATAATACTGTTTCAAATGTTTTAAAAATCAATTTTCTCAGCTGTTAAAGTCAGATTTACTTGAAAAGTGATAGGTGTTCCTCGATAAGATTCTTCTTACCTAAAATAATCTCATACTCAGGGCCCCATGATCTTGTGATAATGGCATTTAAACTTTATAGTGAACTCCTCTTTGAACTTTTGGTTCTTGCTTTTTTTCAGATCAGTTGCATGCATAATCTGCATCTAATCTAATGACAATTGAAGAACTGTGTATGTCTGTCTGTCTGTCTCTCTGTATGCACCACAATTACTCAACAACTGACAGGAGTACAAAATTGACGTTTGCCAAATATATAAGTCAGGACACAAGGCATTGAAGTGGCAACTTTGAAGTTTTTTGGATCAGTGGTTCAAGAATTGAAAAATCGAGAATTATCTAAACTGAATCAACCAAAATACTTCGAAGCCGCCGTCTTATTCAATGACAGAAAATCATTTTACATGATAATGGCAGGCTGCTCCATGAAGTATGGCCTTTTCCAAACATGTACCTTTGGAATATCCCTAGTCATAAGTTAATAATTCATGACACTTCATGATTCAATCGATGGAATATGCTTTCTTTTTTAGATAAAAATGATCAAAGAAACATAAAATATTTACTGATATTTCTATATATCAATACATCATTATATATAAAAGACAAGATCAAATTCAGATTAGGACATTGGAATAAAAATTACTAAAGCCAAGGGAATGATACTTAATACTAATTTTTCTATTTTTATGAAGAGTATCAACACACAAAGGATTGCTGGATACTTCAAGATAATTTCAAGTTGGACATCTGTAAAATGCCCTGAAACAGATACGTGGAGTCCTTTCGCCCCCCGCCCCCACTTTTCTCTGATATTTTGTTTCTGGCTGATAGTTTTCCTTGTTAGAAATCTAGGAATTCAGTAAGAGAAAAAAATTAAAACAAAAATTACTATATATTCCAGTGCATTAAAGTTAGAGCACTGGAGAAAAAAAAATTCGGTGTCTCAAAGGCTAGATACAAAAACAGTAACTAAACATCAAGCTAAATTCATAAAATCCAGACTCAAGTATAGCCATCTGAATGTTGCCTCATCTGTCGAAATATACAGCAGTTTAGTCAATGATGCTGTGGGACAAATTGGAAGTCATGGGTATTAGACAACCCAAGTGCTTTCAAGATTGATAATTGCTTCTGGACACCAAGAGCGGAGCTAGCAGAGAGATCAGGTTTTAAACATGGAAAATAAAGTTGAAACCATAAATACAGCATTGCATTTGATATCTGTTTGGATTGCAGCCGTCAGTGCAACAGTTAAAATCATGGGTTGGATGTGCTCATCTGAACACAAGTCATATCTTCTAATTTCTTCTGTTTGTTTGCACTCTCACCTCATTGATTAATTTACCTTGCTATTAGGATATCACAATGAAGATTATGTCATAAAAACCCTTGAAACTCCACCACAAATTAAACAGCGTAGGTTGAGTGGAAACTCAAGGAGGTTGGGAAAACAACTCAAAATAAGGATACTCAATTGAAAATAAATTACCCAATAAAATAACTTAAAGCTTCTTAGAGCCAATCCATACAAAAATAACCCCATTGTATATATATTCTATAAGTTCTATATGTACTCGAGTATATTCTAGTCTTATTATAATTACCTATGTCTGTCTGTCCTTTTGTACATTATAGCCTACCTCAAAAACTATACAACATAACCCCATGAAATTGTCTGTCGAATCAATGCGATCCAGGGAAAGGTCTTTTTAGTAAATTAGTTTTTGAAAATCATCCCTCAAAATAGGTCCCGAGGAGTGGTCAATTGACACAGAAATTTCATGTTAAAATGGATACATTTTTTGTGCCTGCTTTTTCCTTTGAATGACTTGGGTACAGATGAGAATAAGCCGTGTTCTGGCTATCGAAAGGAGGGTAGAGTAAGGAGCAGAATGACTGTTCAACAGTTGCCAATTGGAATGGGTCTTCACATCATTCATAGCAAGAAGGGGAAAGTAAGGGAGAATGTTCATCGGCTGCTAATTTTTTGGTAAGAGTGGCTAAGAGTAAAAAGAAGAATGACTTCATTTCAGGCAGTTAGTATGTACATTCAACATTTTTTTGTAGCAGGATCATTCGGGGTGGAGAAGACTCCCTAAGTTATGAAGATCGCTTGTTAAAAAAAAAAAGATTGAATCTGATTTTCATCTTTCTTATTGATTTTTTGTTTTTCTTTCCACACAGCAGTTCTTCCTGCCCATAACGACAGGTATTTAGTCAAGTTATCAAAAAACCAGGGTTCATACAAATTTCCACAAAATGTAATAGAAATGGCCCACATTTACATGAAGGTGATAGCAAACATCTTAATTCTTTCTTTATTAACAGTACAGGTATACCTTGATGAGCACAGGTAATTTGTTCATGGTCTAATAATCCAATGCGTTTCATTTTTTTCAGCTTATACTGGTTGCATTAATTCATAGAGCAATACCTTAACTGTACCACATTGAAACCCACACTAATAATATAAATGAAAAATTTTTTAAAACAAAACACTTTTGAAGGTATTGCAGTACTTCTATGTATGTATGCTGATCTGCAAGCAATGAAGTTCAAAACGTGATCAATAGGAGAGGCTCATTATAGCAACTGAATTGGAAGAAACTTTCATGCTTACACAAAACCTTATCAATCTGTTTCTGAAATCTACATCTAACCAAGTTAATGAGCATTAAAATATCTTCAGATGCATACACAGAGCAAAAAATTTATATTCTTTCATCTATAGTATTGTGTGAAAGAAATTCATTAACACATACAAAAAAAATACAAGTTATTTTTTTTCTTCAAATTCATGAATAAGTAGTCAAGTTGGTATATAAACAAGTGACTTGACAGTACTCAGAGTGCACACCTCATCACTAAAAACCGAAGGAAAATCAGTTCATATAGAGCTATGATGCAAGGGTGGTAACAAAGATTTCCTGGATCCACCCCAAATTTCAATCAATTCTTCCTTCAACCATGATATACCCTTTCATTGAGAGCATTGGAAGATATTAATTACATAGACAAATATGAGAAAATACATAGATATATCTCTCAATGGAAAGAAGAAAAAAATTCCTGGTTCAAACCCTAAATTTGATTAATTTTTCCTTAGCCCATCCTTCCAGAAAATTTCATAGATAACTTTAGGAGATATTGCATTGACAGACACATACATACATATATATATATATATATATATATATATATATATATATATATATATATATATATATATATATGATGTAGTATGGTTATGGTATTGCAGTAAAAATTAATAGAACTAAATATAAGAGGGGGGAAAAAAAATTATCAGACCTTGAACAGTGCTGTTTTGATCAGTGAAAAAAGATTTTTAACAAGTTAATGGCACTAATCAAGGTATACCTGTACCTCTTCTTCTGCAGAGGTAAATTTATGTATTAAGATTTGTCATTTTGTGTTTTTTTTTTTTATTGTTCTAAATCTGAAGAGCACATCCCCCAAGTCGAGTGTAATTAACACTTATTTATTCTTTAGTTGTTGCAGAAGCATTTCAGATTACAAGAAGCCAGCCCAACTGAAAATAGGTTTCACATTCAAGTCAGCCCTTAACTCAATAATCCTCCCAGCTGCTATTTTCCACAGGCAATTCCCTCAAATTGATAAGCTGCTTGTGTCAAGATTTCCGACCAGCTATATTTAGGCCATGCACTACAGTCTCTAGAAGTAGAGGAACAACAGTAGCAGCAGTGATAGTAGTAAAGTAGCAGCAGGAGCGGCAGCAATATCTTTATTTCTCCTCAGCAGACAACCTTCTCTAAGTTTTTCTCACAAGCTGTAGGTCCAATGAATATTTGCTCATTCAACTACAGAAAGTACTTGTGTGCGGTAGAAAATATTTGTATTTCTCTGACTACATAAAATTTGCTGCAGCTCAATATTGTATAGCAAGACCTACTGCTTCTATCCAACTGTTTACTGTAGAAGAGAGAAGGCTGTCTTCTCTCTTTATTTGAAGCAAGCGAAGTGAGAGGGGAAAAGGTCACATGATCATCTCATTGATATTCATGAGTGATATAATATTCAATACGATGCAACATTTTTCTAATCTTTACATGCAAATTCATATCTGCCAACGGCAACAAAAGGGGAAAAAAATTATTTTCCTATTACAATACTAACTCAAGCTATCAATTTATTTACATGTTCTTTACAAACAATTATTTGAACATCGAAAAAGAAATAGTCAACATTGTACAGAGAGACCGACGAACTAATCAGCTATTGAAATTACTTTTCATAATTAACTGGTGTCACCGACTAACGAAGTACAGTAAGGCAGATGAGACCTTATATATACATATACATATACACTACAACAAAACTGGTTGTGTGAAGCACCCCCTTAGGATCAAACTTACTAGAGTAGTAATAACTGAACATTACACCACAGCAAGTCAATCAAATATTTGCTTTTAGCCTAGTCTGGCACAAGGCAACAAGCATGGAGTACCCAGCTAGGATAAAACTCACTTTGTGACATTCACTAACTATTTCCCAAAAGTACACACTCCTGGTGTATGAAATATTAATAGAAAAGAAATCTCAGCCCACAGGACCCAATTCAAGTTCATCTGAATAGTCATGGGTTACAATATCACCAATAGGCAATTCATCTACAAGACATAGTTAATGGAGTTAAAACAGAAAGGCTACCATATTTATATATGTCACTGCTTAAAAATGAAATATTGGTTTATTTTCCATTAGTCATCATGACATGACAGCATTCAGCATAAAGATAACTAACAGCTACAAGAGACATAGAAATTATATTCAGCTTACAAAGCATTTCCAACATTCTACAAACATTTCTAGAAAAGCTGTATGTAAGAGTAACAACTTGAATCTGATAAAGCCCAAATAGTTTGGGCATTTGCAATAAATACTTCAAAATATTAATCCAAGCTTATTATTTACCTCTATCAACAAAATCGGAGAGGTATACTTAATCGGTTGTGTTAGTCTGTCTGTCTATCCACAATATCTCAAAAGTACTCAATAGTGTTGACAGAGGTATGCTCTCCCTCTCTCTCTCTCTCCCCTCAAGTGCTTTCTAGTTATTATCATCATTAGCTACAATGAAGAGGATCTAGGCTTAGATGCCAAACAGGAATTCAACGAGACAAGAAACTCATGTGTAACTTTTGCAGCTCACAGAATCTATCCCTGTGACCCTGAGTCAATCTATGAAGCTTATTGAATATCTATGCAGGTTGTTCCCTACAAATATCATTAAATAGAGATTTACTCAATATTCAAACATATCCGAGTAAGTCAGAGCTCAGTATCAATACAAATTTACAGTAAGAAAATAAATGTTAGATATTGTGACAACAAAATAGAATATAACATTACTGAACAAAGACAAATAGCAGGTATACCTTGAACAGTACCTTTTATACTTTCCAGAATTTTCTGTACAGTTCAAGGTCTTTTATAATTTCATGTTTTTTTCCAGCTTATACTTAGTGACATTAATTTGTACAGCAATACCTCAACTGTACAACATCAAAACCTGCACTAATCAAGGTGTTATATCACTGTAGCCTGCAAATGGCCCACCTGATGTCTATGTGTGTCTCCAAGCACTCTTGATTACATTTTGGGGGCTACAACATCCAAGATTTGCATGAATATACCATTGAGAACCATCTGAAGACACCCATCCCAAAGTACTTTTTGGGGTCTATGGTCATTTTGGACGAACAATGCCCAAATCTTGTGCTGATAATTTTAGATAAAAGATGTATTTTTTTCAGATAATTATCTAAAAAGAGATCTAAAATCAATCCCTGTACACATACAGGCTACAGTGATTCATTAATGCTAGGTACAGACACTCCTATATTCTTAATTTCAGTTTCTAATTCTAAGTTCCAACTGGAACATTCAAAACGCCAGAAGGTTAGTTGAAACTTTATACCCGATACATTTCAATTTTTTTATAATTTTTCTATTCAAATCTGAGGGTTTATAAAGTTTTTAATAAACCAAGTTATTTGTGAAACAATCAATTATAAGACTTATTCTATGTCAACTCTTAAAAGGGGTTAAATGCACTGTAACAAAATATTCCTTCATATCAACTGGCTTCAAGATTGCAAGAACAATATTTTGATTGAAGCAAAGAATTAGAAGTTTGAATTGTGTGCAGCAATAGGTTTTTCATAAACTCAAAGCTATTAATAATTACAAAATACGTAAGTTACAGGTTATGCTGAACTGGTGATACTGCTTTATTGGTAAAATTTACTTCTTTTTTGGAAAAAAGCAAAAAAGTGTGATTTCACCTCAATCATATTAACTTCTGATTGTAAAAAATAATTGCTTCAAATCCTTGTTTTGATACAATGAATTTTTGATGAAATTAAAACTACATTTATTTTTTTTGTAATATAATTTAGAAATTTACCAACTACAGATTTCATGGAACTTATATTGAACAACCATAGCAACTAAAGGTGGCAAAGAGCTTTATCTTTTATTTATAAGTGCATGTGTGGGTTCATGTTCTGAACTAAAAAATTGGCCTTAGTACTCCACGAGACCCTTTCTAAAGAGAAATTTTTTCCTCTCTTCTAATAAGACCTTTTTTTTTTTTTTTTTTTTTTTCCCCCACACCTTTTTGGGACCTTATCTTGATGGGTTTATTAATTTATCTAGACTCTCCAGAATATAGATGTTTCTTTACTCTATCAAGGTTTCCTTCAGTAAAATGCCAGTGATGTCATAAATATAATTTATTCTGACCATATTTATTCTCCAATTACATGCATACATACATGAACAAAGAGAGAAGAATCTGTAGCCCACTTGGTTGGTCAGGCCATTTGTGGGGTTATGGTGAATCAAGATTACATGCTAAGAAAATCCTGATCACTTTCAAACGAAGAGAAATTAATCAATGAATATCAAATCATTCATTATTCTTCTATATTTCAAATCATAAAAAACAAACCAAACAGCAGAAAAAAAAGTCGATACAGGAATACCTTAATCAATGTAGTTTCAACAAGTGTGAATTTTGATACAGAGCAATCAAGACATTGCAGTACAAATTGAAGTAACAAAACACAAACTGAAGATAAAAACATCAAATTATAATATGGTTTTGAACAGTGCAGAAAATTTTGGAACTAATCACCTGATATTGTCAAGAATTTCCAGATGAGCTAGCTTCTTCATAAAATTTTAAATTCACTCATTAAAAAAACATTCTTGTTACATATTTACCAGTAGAAAATATAACTCCTTAAAACAAAATGAACAAGATCAGACAAAAATTTACTACATGCAAAATTATATTAATTCTTTAAACATTTAGAAGAGATTTTCACAATCCTACAATATGTAATAAGCATTGTATTCAGTATGGGTTGTGATTAAGATAGAATACAGGTTTACATTGATTAAAACGGTTAATGCATTCCAAAATTTACAGTACTTTTCAGTACCGCACTGTTGAAAGTCATAATTATAATTTAATGTTTTTTTAGTACACTCGGTGACATTGATTTGTACAGCAATACCACGCTTGTACTAATCAAGGTATTCCTGTACCTTAGCTCTTCAGACCACTTGTACAACTGATATTGTTCACAAAAACCAGATTATTCTTCAGAAAAAGTTCTTCAGACTTTCTCTGACTAATACTACTCGACAATTTTTTTTTACCCATGATGCTCAATAAAATAAAGATTAAAATTCCCCCCCCCTGCACAAAAATTTAGAAGTAAGAGTCCAATCTGTTCTTAGTAGAACATACACACACTCTGATAACTTCAAAAGAATAACCTTCCCTAGAAATGGCTCCTATGAGCAACATCGAATTTCTTATATTAACAGTTTATTGGAACAAAACTATAAAACGATTGTATATTCAGTATGATACAATGCAAAATTTGATGTAAGCTTAAATGTATGTGCAAAATGTCAGTCATCTTACAGGGTAAGAAAGACATTACAAGTGCTTTAACATAGTCTGAAGTTTCATTCGGATAACACTAATCCAGATCCAAATTCACAAATCCATATATTTTGGTGGATAAGACACTTGGATCATCCGCACCCCCCATCCCCTCCCCCATAAAAAAATTAAGTTGTCCTATGGGCAAAAAACAGTGACTTGAACGGTAAGCTAAGACCATGAAAAAACTAGACAGAAATTGAAGTCGCAACTTTTCTGAAGGTCGCCTTATCCACCAAAATACACATTAATAAAAGTATTTAACTAAGAAATAATTTTAAAAATGGGAGTGAGGCAGATAATGAAGGAATCAAGTTATTACGAAACATTACTCTGCACCATGAGGTTAGCGGGGTGTGGCTCCAAAAAGGATTCCATTGGCAGTCAAAGAGAAATTTAAGGAAGCTAAGCCAGCTTTATTTCAAGCATTTGCCCCACACTAACATACAAAATGGCAATAGTTACCATTTCAGCATGAAAAGACATACCATGTAAAACTATCAGACATTATACGGCAGATTCTTGGATCATTTTAAGAAATCCTCTGAAATACAGTAATCTGATCATTTCATTAAAAAAATCCAAGAGAAAACAAAGTTAAAAACCACTGAAAATTGGTTAAAAGCTCAAAGTTAAGTGAGAAACAATGATGAAAAAATAATTGAATATTTTGTAATTTTCAATGATTAAATTGTCATTGTTAAGGCACTGACAAGAATAGCGGAACATAATCTGAGACGATCAAATATTTACGCTATATTAATGGCAAGCTTCATATTGGGAGGGGGGACAAAAAAACACAAAAAAAAACACAGGAGGACTAACGCTTCCAGTTCAGATTTTTTCTTAAATTTTTATATTATTCATCAAATTTTATTTATATTAACATAAAGACAGCTAACACAGAATGATTGAAAATTATTTAGATAAACAGTTTTTATTGAAAAATAAGATTTTTTTTTTTACAAACAATATTGAAATTATTCAAGAAGATCTGTGGTAATCAAAAGTATCATTGGTATATGAAGGGTCAAAAATAGAGAGAAATATAAAGAAAAAATTCAAAAAATTTCTTTTCAAGTATACATAGTATTGATCTAATTTTCAAGCCAAGAATGGGTTAGTCAAATACAGATATTTCTACTAGGACATCTGAAGAAATGAAAACCATCTCATTATCAATAGCTTGATAAAAGTGAATGAAATTCTTATCTAAAGTAGATAACAAATTAGACCTAAATATTTATCTACTGAAATCAAGAAAGATAGCCAAAAATGTATTTTCTGTTAGAAAAAAAAAAAATCATTCGATTGAACTCTTGATGTAAACGCAGAAAAATAACCCAAGAAAATCTATACAAAAGTTTGAATCTTCAAATTTACTAATAGCAAGATGGTCAATACTGACTAAAACGTCCCATAGAAATTCCATGGGTGTTGATAACTAAGATTATTCATTATTTCGTGTCTCTAGTCTTCTCGATCCAACATCAGTTCTTTCTATCTACATTTTCCATACACGTTTCATCTGAAAATTTTCACACCTTTTTTCTCCAAAAAAGAACCTTCTTCCTCTTATTTAAATAAGAATAATCAGAATAGAAAAGTTGAATTGAGTTATCAATCCAATGTTCAACATTTCAAATTCTTTTGAGCAGTTAGAATTCTTCAATGCTCCAATCTGAAAAAGATATTGTTTCAGTTTCATAATTTCAATATACAGGAACACCTTGAATAGTGCAGATTTTGATCTAGTACAGTAAAGGTATAGCTGTAAAAATTTATGTAACCAAGTATATGAGCTGAAGAGTACAGAAAATTTTGAACAAGTTACCCACATTAATATAAGATGAATTGAAAATGAGGGGAAGAAAAAAAAATTCTTACATCAGATAAAGTCATAACACCCATTCCCCCCCAAAAAAACGTGTCAATCGCTCCATTAGCTCACCTTTTTTTTACCTTCAGCTGGCTACCCATGAAAAATAAACCAATTTCAAGCCACTATCTAGATAAGAATCAAGCCCAACATTACTTCAGTATCCTTAAGGGTATGGGTATATGTAACAGACTTCAGGGAGCTGAATCTTAGCTAAGTTGCACCACTTTTTACATTCCTAACATGCCAGGTGTGTTCCAACATTACAAGACTATAGTAAGAGTTGATATGGCATAAAACCATTTATACTAAATAGGGTCTAATGCTTTTAACATGATGCACCTGTGATATACTTTTATGCACAAGATGTGTATTACCATGTAAGTATTCGGGGGTGGGGTGGATAAGTTTTGGTTTGTCAGTCAAATATTGATCATTTATAAGTAATCGTGGTTTTCACCAGTATACAAAATTTTATTTGATAAGTTCAATGTGCTCTTGAATAAGTATAAAATCTATGAAGATGAACTCATTAATCACTATGTACTACCATAGTATGTGAATAGAATTTGTAATATCCACAGAAGCAATGTAAAAAAAATACACACACACACACACACACACCTCCAATGTTGGAAAATTAAATTTACAAGAGATAATTATCAGAAAGATTTTCGTCTTACCTTTTGCAAACTGGAAGGGTTCATCTGGGTTTTGTCAATGATTTTGATAGCAACCTGTAAAAGAACAATGTTGAAGATTATAGAGATTTATCTATTACATTGAAAGGAGGCACATACTGCCTAAATTATACAACACAAAATTGAGATAGACTGTATCAATCACACAGAAATTCCAATATCACAAATATTAGGTTGTTCAGAAAATTCTGGCCCTATTGAACAGATGCATAATGATGATTCAATCTCAAACCTGGGACCTCAAATATGCAGACTATTACAATTGAAAACACATCTACAAAACAAAGGTTAACCCTGTGATATGATACATAAATTTGTTTTCAACAAATGCACACTTAAAGGAAGGAAAAATTTTCAATTTATATAAATTTTACCTGTTTCTAAATTGCAGGTTTTAGTTGTATCTCTCACAACTATTTGTAGATACAAACCATTTAATACACAAAATGATTTGAAAAAATTAATAGTGATGAATAACTTTTCATTTGATCTACCCCAAGAATTTCCTGTATTCTATTCAAACCGTACAGAATGTCAAAGCACGCTAATATTACCAACAGTGATACTAGTTATCAAATACCGACACAAACTATTGCTCATTAATCATGATAAATAAAATGTGTACAAGGACAATGACCAATATTACCACAGAATAAGTTGCATTCAGGTGCATTTCAATTTTAAAGATAAGAAAAAGAACAGAGTTCAAAACCTGCGATGTTGTATTTACAATGTTTGTCAACATTTGTTTCAGTAGTGAAAAATATACATATACACATATATATTATACACACACACACACACAAAAAATTAAGAATGCAGTATAATAAGTTTATTTCATGAAGTGCTCAATACATTCAACATTGAATATCAAGTTGATATTGAGTACATCCTAAAATATAATGGAGCAAGGATTTGCTACACAAACATGTTTGTGTAGCGAATCCTTGCTATAAATACAAATATATGTACACACACACACACACACACACAGTGTATACACGAGTTATGAACACTTAATTCTGCTTTTCTCTTTTCTTTACTTCATTCTATCTAGTGTTTCATTTTTCTAACATAATTTGATTTTTCAAACAGGGATATGATGTAGTGTGACTAGAAAAAGAAGTAATTTCATTTTTTTTTTCTCTCTCATCAAGATAACAGCTATCTTTTGTTACGAACACTGTCTCTCTTTAACTACTCTTTGGGTCACTCAATTCTTCACAAACTCTTAACCTATTCAAATCTGGTCTCAATATGAAATTTTCCTAGTTCTTAAAACCGCTGACTTACATCACAGTTGAAAATGTCAATTATGCCTATGTATAAGTCAACATTTTATGCAACAAGTTCCTATCCTCCAATGCTGATTCATCTTGGAGAGTCAAGTTATCCAGCAAATATTTAACTCAACTTCAACACCACAGTTTTAGAGTCTACTTATACGCCAACATATACAATAAATAAAAATATCCCAAATAAACATTGTTATCAAGATCACTCTGAGGGATCTATTTTAAATGATCATTTAAATATCAAATCAACTGTCAGCAAAATGCATTTCTCTCACAGAGCTTTCAAACACATTTATATGTAAATAAGTACAGCTGCTTTGCAGTCTTCATAATATCTTGGGAACAAAACTTCATGACAATTTTCATATAAAGAGGACTAAAATATGACTGGTCGAATCAGTTTTTAAACGGCCATGAAGCCAACAAGAGAAAGAACTGACTGTTC
Organism: Thysanoteuthis rhombus; assembly: GCA_963457665.1. Taxonomy (NCBI): domain Eukaryota; kingdom Metazoa; phylum Mollusca; class Cephalopoda; order Oegopsida; family Thysanoteuthidae; genus Thysanoteuthis; species Thysanoteuthis major. Next base: position 45,830,565 of record OY735230.1, read on the forward strand.
AAAAACTGACTGTGTACACACATCAGACAGCATTTGTCTACATTTATGTCTCTAATAATTTGTTCCCAATTGAGTTTTCAAGCTATACCCCCATTAAAACACCCACAATGCAAATAATGATTGCATTGAAAATATAAGGAAAAATATCATCCAAAAGGCAATAGCTTTAAATATATGAGGAGTATATATATAGCTTTAGATATATAAGGAGTATATATATAAACACTGTATAGTCTGCTTTCTCTCAGCCTTCTTGTACAATTTTTTCACCTCAAAAAAAAAAAAAAAAAAAAAATAAATAAATTAAAAAAATTTTGTTTCAATTTTTTTTTTTAGATAAATAGAAAAATGAATAAATAAATAAAAAATAAAATAAAAAATAAAAAAAGAGAAATCTACAGGAAAAAAAAAAAAAGAAAAAAGAAGTTATTCCTCCTTTGCCCACTCACTATATCTTTACCAATGCTATTGACTGAAGAAAAAAAATTTAATAAAAACAGAAATGAAAATATAAGGATGCAGTCTAACTCTCATTCACCGCTCTCTTCGGATCACTCAATTCCTTACCGACACTCAACAAATTTTAAAATTGGTCTGGACATGAATTTTCTCCATTCTGAAACTGTTGACTTGTCGCAGTTAAAGACAATAGAGTTTACAGTCGACCCCCCCCCCCGTAATGTTTCTGGAACTTCTGTTCTCATTTCTCAACCCGTTTCAAAAAACTATTCTAAGGAAAATGAAAGCCTCCAGTTGGAAATGGCCAAGGACTAAAGAATTATTTCTACCAAAGGAAACACTGAGCATTTGAAGAAATAAGTGGTCAAGAAAGCTTTTATTATTCAAGCCAATATGAATAATTCATATTAGGAAAGGCCGAAAAATAAAGGCAAAATTTGTACATAAACATGGGTGTTTTAATGACAGTAGTAACACAGTAATATTAAGTATATTTGTCTTTCTTTTTGGCCAACATACTTCATGTAATTTTTTTGTTTGTGATATTTCAGCCTTGCCGGTCAACGCTGTATTCAAATTGAATTAGAGAAATTGAAATACAATTAGCAAAAATTAAAAATCACTCATGAATCAAGACAATGGGAAGTTATCAACACAATCTTGGATTCCACTCATGACTGAATCACATCACAAGAATGACAAAACAATTCTTGAGAAATTTTGCAACGTTCTCAATTCAGTTTTAAAACAGCGTTGACCAGCATGACTGAAATATCACCAATAAAAATTGAAAAAAGTAGTATGTTTGCCGAAAAGAGAAAAAAAATATATAATCACTTCTGTCCAATTTATTATCCCTTATGATTCTTCCTACCTCCCAAACAATTGAACTCTTCTACAATAATAATAAAATACCTGTAGCTTTGCTCTGATAACTGGATACCTAGGGGTGGAAATCTAAGGCATAATAGAATCCAATAAAACTCCCTGCTCTTATTCAAATCTTCAATTCCACCTCATTCAATTTTCTAGAATTTTTTTTTTCTCTTCTTGACAGTGGAGTTCAACAGTTCTCGCCTGTAACGAATATCCACGTTTCACCCCCCCCCTACCCTTTCGTGTACCCCTACTTTGCTTCTCTCTCCCTGCCCTCTTCACTGTCTGGCTTGCAATTCCATTCTCAAAACCACTTCTCTACCCTCACCACTTCCAACGTAAAAATTTTCAACAGAAATTGACAGATGGACAGACACAACATTCAAGAAGTAAATTAAAATTAAGAGTTATGTCAGTGCCTCTACTGTGGTTCAGGTGAAACGGACCATTTTTTTACTTTTTTTTGGAGTAGCAATCCTTATTCCATAAGTCTGCTTTTTTTACACTGAAATGGTTTCCACCTTTAATAGCAGGGGTGTCTGCTGCTCATGACAGAGGATTGCTAGTAGTTCACTAGAAGAAAACAAACCATTTAGCTAAATATAACCAGCACCATTTCTCCATATAAAAAGGCTCAAAACACAACAAAAGGTGTGCATTGCCAATTTCGCACTCATTCCATTACTTTTTCTCATTCTTCTGCCAACAGAGTTTTTATTCTCAGGGGAGAGAGGGGGGGGCAGAGTTTTGTTTCTGCTTTTTTAATGACAAAACAAATTCTGTTTGGGTTATATTAGTTTCACCAGTTCTATTCAGAAAAAGAAAAAAAGAAAAAAATAAAAATTCTCATTTATTCCACAGAAACAAAACAAGACACAAATGAGAAAAGTAGTTAGAATAGCAATTTTTCCAAGAATCAAAAAGTAGAAAATACCATTCACAGAAAAAAAAATCTCAAGTACAACCTCAATACTCTGATATTCATCTTCCAATTACGAAGATTGCCAACTTTGAAAGTTCAACTTTCAAACATGGAGAAAAGGTTAGGATTTTTTTTAGAGAAAATTCTCTTTTAAAAACCAAAGTCGTAACAGCAAAGGTAACGACGAATCCATTTTTATAAACTACTAAATCTGCAATAATTTTCAAAGTAAAATTCAGAGATTAACAAAAACTGGTCCAGTGCACTGTTTGGAAAGGAAAGGATCGAACTTGGTGTGTGTACCATAATTGTTATGTCAAATTTAGATCAACAATTTTAGATAATAGACCTATAGTTTTTTCTATTTATTCTTATTAAATTTCTTGAGAACTGCTGATCCAAATTACTTCAAACTTGACACTGCATTGCCTTATATAATGACTAATATATCTGGCAAATATCAACTTCTTACAATGGCCAGTCGTGAATAATTGGTGCAAACAGAGATTTCTTCAATTATAATGAGATGTGTGTTATTTCTCATGTTACAAGTGTATCAAAAGATTTAAAAAAGAATTCATTCAAAAGCCCAGTTCCAGTGGAGATTGCACCAAGAAATGGGCTTAGAGTTAATTGAATGTTCCTGTAAGAACATAATTTACTTTCATAAGAAAATACATGCCAGAAGTCTATGGATGGTCAACAAGTCATGAAAGTCTCAGTATTGCAATATATATATTATACACACACTAAGAATTCTCACTAGTCAATAACAAAAGGGGGGAGGCATAACTATTTCATCAGCCTTATACCAACAGTGGACCCATAGGGAATCAGACAATTAATGCGCGGGGGGGGGGGCAGAGTTCTCTCTGAACTCTATATTGCGAATCTTACAGCAGAGACACTGCATCATCCATCGTACAGCAATCAAAAAAAAAAAAAAAAAAAACAATTATTGTATACAGACCTATACCATATATTAGAATTTGAATAAATGTCATCCATTTAGAATAAGAACGATTTTTAAAAGGTCAAAAATTGTTTATCATTGCTGTTAACTGATCATAGTCTAAAATCTAAATGCTGAAATAGGGGTCTGCCATAATATTTCTCTTATAGTAGGGGTCCTCAAGTTTAAAAAGTTGGGGAAAAAAAACCCACAAAAAACACAAGATTTGGGAATTGCTGATCTCAGAATGACCATAGAGACCCAAAACAGCAGTTTTTAGATGATGCCTAGTCGTGTACTCATGCAGTCATCATGGTTGTAACCCCAAATTGTGATCAGGAGTGCACGGATATACATAGACAAACAAACAGAAGAATCTGTAGCCCACTCGGCTGGTAGGTCAGCTATTTGTGGGGCTACAGTGATTCGATATCTGACTATGTCTTCAGAGCAACTATTTCCATACTTTCAAGTAATCAGGAGAAAAGACAGAAGTTCAAATATTTGCTTCACATTTCTGAACCATGTCTAAAAGGGGCTGCACAGATTTCATATTTAATCTGATCAATCCATATTGACAATAACAGAATACTAACAAATTATTTAGTTTAAATATTAATAAAAATGAAATGAAATAAATAGCTATAAAAATGTTTATAAAGACCTAAAAGGAAAAATTTTCATACGAATAGAAACTGCCAAGATTGTTGAGCATGAACTTAACAAATTAAATAACTTTAGGGGGTACAAAGACTTCAAACAATTATAGATTCTTTTACACAAAAAATAGTATCTTTAAAATTGAACAACCATAGCCACCAAAGGTGGCTAAGGGTTTTATATATATATATATATATATATATATATATATATATATATATATATATATATATATATTTTTTACATGTTCATGCTTTTGTGCGTTCTAGCGCTCTAGGCCATACTGTTTTGTTGACTTGAAAATTGACATCAGTGCCCCCATAGACCTCTTCTAAAAAATGTTTCTTCTTTCAATTTTATGGTAAAATTACTGACCTGGGGGGGGGGGGGGGGACAGCTTTATGGGATTATTAACAACGTCTAGATTCTCCAGATTATAGATTTTTTTTTTCTTTTACTCTATCTCAGATGTTTTCCAGTGGAAAATGCCAGTGATGTCATGAATAGAATTCATTTTGACCATATCTATTCTTGGATGGAATTTTTTTTTTTTTTTTTTTAAACATTACTTCAAATTTCGATGCTTCAGTTGTTCAATTATTGACTGTGATAGAGTTTACACATAATTTGGTGGTGTCCATCTGTGCATTTGTCTGTTACGCTACAGAAACCATCTAAACATGGGTGCAACCCAACCAAATTTGGTATCCATCACTGGGAATCATAAGGGTTTTTCACTAGCAAGTAATTTTGGTTTTCCTCGCTTTCACATTCATAGTAAAATGTGGTAGCTAGACTTCATACATGGTTGTACGATGACGTTCATTTTAAGGAAGGATTCTGATTTTTTGTGCAATTTGGGAATGTATAAAAATTTTCTGGACAGGTTTTCGCTACAGTCATTGTGTAAGTGAGACAGAGTTGCTAGATTGAGCTACAAGTAGCAGATCATGAGACTTTTAAAAGGTGTTGGCTACTTTTTCTAAAATCATCAAAATCATTTTCTGCCATTTTTTTAATAAAAACAGTTCAGCATTTTTATAGTTCCATGGTAGCAAGGGAGCATTATATCATCACTTTAGTGACCATCCTTACTAATACTATTTCACTTATCTATAAGTGAATACTAAGTGGCTGAAATGGTGCATTGTTGCAAGAGGTATTAAATACAGGGACCAATAAGAAGTTTTAGGCTCCCATTTTTACCTTCCACAGGAACAAGCTGAAAATATTACGGGCATATTTTCAGCTAGTTCAAAAATATGCAAAAGACTTCATCAACAATAAAACTGGTTTATCAACAAGTGATATTCAAGACGGATTTTAACTATTAAATGCACTATTAATGTGCCTTATCTGACAAAAGTGGACTATTACGAACCAGGTTATTTGATACATCAAGTGAATTCAATTTGAATAATTAAGAGTAAGTAACCATGATAAACTGAAAATTATGTCAGTAATTATAGTTGGAAATAAAAAGGCATAACATAATATTGATGAAAAAAAACAAAAAACAGTCTGAGCAAAAGTTAGGAATTAAACTCAGTCAACAAATGGTGAAAATGTTATACTATCCAAAATATATTTTTCTTGAAACAAAATTACACTAATTGCTTGCGATTTTGCAATAGGACTAGGTTTCAAAATATTACCTCTAAAAGTAGCAAAATAAGGAAACATAAGAGTAAAAAATATACAGACACATACACACACACAGGTATTTATGTGAAAACACTTAAATTCAGATAAGCCACTCCTCACTAATGACATGTCAAAAGCTTTTTCTTCAATATTGAAACTCATTAGGAAGGAATTAGAAATGAAACAGTTCAGCAGCTATTTGCCAAGCCCATCCATCAGATGGCTGGCTGCTCAAGTGGGTTATTACAAGAACCTAATATGAAAGCTTGAGAAGCAGTGAAATTCAGCAATTTAAAAATAGAATACAGTATTTTGACAGCATATAAGACTTCCCTTTTACCGCCCAATAGCAAAAAAAGGTAAATGTAGCTTCATGGTCCAGTCTTATATTGGCAAGAACTCAAGGAGTTGAAAAAACTGGATGATAAAATGAGAAGAATTCAAAGAAATTTGTTTTTTTTTTTTACTCTGCATTCCCCACTGAAATTAAGGGGGTCTTATATGCCATCAAATGTTAATTCAGATCAAAAAACTATCAATCAAAAATTCTTTATATTGTACACAATATTGAATTGAATCAATACTTAACTTTAACCTTCTGAAACAATTTTGAGAATTTTTTTTAATCAAAGAAAAAATTTTTTTTAATTTAATTTTTTTTGACCTTTTAGGGTCTAATTTTGACATTTACCAATAGTATCTAGACGTTTTTTCCCCCACTTGGAGATGTTTTCCAGGGGAAACCGCTGATGTCAGAAATGAGATTAATTCTAACCCTATCCAATCTTAAATGGAATTTTTTTTTTTTTTAACAGGACTTCAAATTCTGATGCTTCAGTTGTTCAATTATTGACTGTGACTGAGTTCAATTATTTCTAGTTAACTCAAAACATCTGTAACTGCTGTCTATGAGCCAAAACCAGCCCTGCAACTTTATTGAATTCTAGCCAAAATTGGATACGTGACATTGCATACAAAATTCTGTTTTTCTCATTTGTCTTAGGTAGTGAACAATAAAATTCAGTAACAGAAAATAGAGCAAAAGCCCCATTTCTGTTATATCCTCAAACAAATCAATTTGTAGCTAAAATGTTTCAATCATACACATTCCTGATATTCTATCAAAATTCACATAATTAGAACCACAAAAGGAAAAAAGTTGTCCATAAAGAAAAATCTTATAGTTCTCCTTGATTGGTAATACATAGAAATCTATGTGTATATACTCCTATAATGAAAAATACATTTTTTTTTTCTTTTCCCCTCCTCAAACATTTATGACCAGTTTCATTATTTATTTTCAAAATTTGCTTTGGCTTTAGAAGATTCCTAATCTGTCCTACCTCACCCAAATATTTGCCAACCCCCAATGCAGAATGTCAAAATGAATCAAAATTCAAGAGCATCAGTTTGAACAAATTATAAGCTATGTTCGTAGAGAAATTTCTCAGGAATTTCATTCATAACAATTAAATGAAAAAAAAAATCCAAGTCAACAAAGGACTTGAGATAAAAATAAAAGACTTCTTATCTAACATTTACTCCTATTTGACAAAGATCTTCCTCCTGCAATTGAAAGACAATAGTTTGGAGCTTCATGTGATAATCTTTGCTGCTTTATGCCCTACTTCTACCAGTGCTAAGGTAGTGCTGTAATAAATAATTGTAACTTAATCTCAAGTAGAACTTGTTTTGAGGAGTCAGGCCTGAGACAAGCACAGATACAGTGAAAGGGGGGTGCATAGAGAGAGACACAGACACACACACAGAATCAAGTAATATGAGGTAGAAAGATCAAAATTAACAATTAGTTAACGGCTCTCTGTCCTTGGTTTAAGTTCAACAAAACTAAACCACTTTAACCAGTGAGGGTGAACTTGGGCAGACAATTTTAGGCTGAATCAGCCCATAGTTGGACCAGGTTGTTTTCTTATTTATTCTATAGATATATTGTGCAAACAATTAATGTGTAACAGGCAATTTTGTATTATTTTAATACTAGTGAATCCCTGGGAAAAATTCAGATATACATAAAACTCTTGGAGATGATTTTTTTTTTTCAGAGAAAAAACAAAAAATTACTGCACTGTTTCAGTAGAAGAGTCCACTTTTTCAAATGGTGGGTGGGAGATATTTTTCATCAGTAAAATTGTTACCTTCCAGTAGAAAGATCTACTGTTACAGACTAACAAACTACAATTCTGGAATGCACATCTTGGACAAGCAGAATGAATGACTTTGTAAGATCTGGTGAAAAGGGTTCAAGGGCAAAAGAAAATGACCAAAAACCACTGTTGGACAATACTTGAAAATTGACAAACTTCAGCTTTGAACATCAATTCTTCAAATCCTGATAACCCTCTTTCGCTATTAATCATACAAACTAGATATAATCAACACCACGAGAACATATTCCTAATACACACACTCCAACCACTTGTACAGGAGTGTTTTTATGTAACATATTAAAGTATTATTGTACAGATAAATTGATGCAACCGATAATTGAAAAAAAAAAACAAAACAAAAAAAACATTGAATTATAATAAGACATTGAACAGTTCAGTTTTGAAAAGTATGGAAAATTTTTTAACAAATTATCCGCACTAATCAAAGTATACTTGTACTAAATTCAAGTTCTGAGGACACAGTTGTAGCCAAGGTGGAAACAATCTACAGAAGTAAAGATGTACTCTGGCTTTAAAATAAAGACTTACAATACAAAAAATGAAATTTTTTTTAGATAGAGTCTGTTCCAGCATTTTTCTTGCCTGAATTTTTCGAAAAGTCAACTCCCCAATATCACAGATATTACCAATGCAAGACAGAAAACATTCACCTTATGTCAGTATATCACATGGCACCAGATGTTATGGCTAATCTATATACATTAGCCATTCAAGAAGGAATACGAGTCAGAGAGTAGAGAGTAAAGCAGAATACTAACTGCACAGCTTTGCTAAATTCTAATGAAATTAATAAATTACTCAACTAAAAGATGAGTTTTTCAATCGCTAGCTGAATATCCCCCCTCCCCTGATGGGGAGGAGTATATCACTGTCAAAGGAGGGAGCAATCCGATAGATAAGCAGCGTAAATTCACTATTTCTGAATAACAAATCATTTTTATTACATCATATCACCAAATGGTTTCATCTGTTTAGTTTTTCATTTCAAAATCAATAGACTAACTGACCCTTCCCTATCTTTTATTACTGAATTTTACAACATTTTTGCCATAAAAATGGTGAAGGTGGTCCTAATAGTAAAGTTTCACATCCTCGTCAACTCAATGTAAAGAAAAATAGCACATGATTTTTTTCTAATTCAGATTTTTTTTATAGTGATCACTGCCCAACAGGAGACAAGTGAAGTGACATTTGATCATCCCTTCTTCTGATGTTTTGATTGATCACCTCCAATACAGTGTGCAGCCAAAAGATATTTGTTACGTGAAGGTGTCCATTTCGTGACAAACCAGACCCGTATAATTTATCAGGTGTTTTTTTTTTTTTCATATGAGCAATAGAACACCACTCTTATTTTCTCCCCCTCTTTTTCTTTTAAAATGAAGATAAATGAAGATATAAAAACTTCAAAATTTTTAAATCGTATTTTCAAAATACAAAAACTGTTTATATATAATAATAATCTTTGATACAGAGGTTGAGAGAATTACGTTCTTACTGAAGATAAAATCAAAGGAGTAATCTCATCACTGAGAGCGATACTAAATTTCCATCAGCAGCCTAATAGTAGTCACAAAAAACGTGACCATTTTAGAATGAGTTTGAAATGTACATTGAATCCCCGCCCTAAACATATTTTTAGGGGTGATTCTCACAAACTAATATGGTAAAAACATGCGTAGGGGTCCCAGTTGTATGCACAGAAAATTTAGCGTGTTCATGTGATATGGTTTTGGCAGTTGGTGAGTACGGGCGTGGCAAATGGACATTTGGTGAATAATGAAAAGATAAACGCAAAAAAAGCTGATCAAGCAGATATTGGTAGTGCACAAAAGTTCAAAGCATTTTGGGGGGAAAACTGGAGACTGAATGAAAAATTTTTGTCCTGGAAACTCTAGCACACATGCTTTCACATATACAGCATGGGCTCAAACTCTGGATTCATTGGTTAATACTCAAATATTTTTCAATTATATTTTTAGCCCAGAAATGGTTTCAAATCCAACAGAAGAGTTGAACTTTTGCTAATATACATACAAGACCTCAGGGCACTTCAAATACACAAGTTGCTACCAAATTCAATAGAAAGCATCCTGATAAGTATCCCATAACAAATGTGACTGTTGGCAAGGTGCTCAAACATTTCAAAGAACAGGAAGTGTACATGATCAAGAGCATATGGTCATCCAAAAACACCAAGTGATGAAAATATCCCCACAAGGGTATGCGGACATGCAAGGAATAGTCCAGTAAAGTCAAATTAAATGCGCATCTCATGAACTTCACCGTGAGAAATTAATAAAATTCATAACTTCCACCCTCACAAAGAGCACTGGGTTCAAGAACCCCATGACAATGACAACGTTCGTACAACAATGTGATTTCACTGTGTTTTACAGTAATGAAGCCACATTTCATCAAAATGGTAGAGTTAACCGGTCCAATACATGTTACTGGTCCAAAGACAACCCTAACTGGATGGAAGGACATTTTTAAACTGATCAACATTTTTGGTGTGTGGGATCATATTTGGTGAAAGATTTACTTAATCTGTATTTCCTTGAAGGTAATGTAACAACAGAAGCATATGTCCATTTGTTACAGTTTTCTCTCATCAACCAATCAACAACATTACTTTGTTAGAACTAAGGAAAATGTGGTTTGCACAAGATGGTGCCCCCACCTCATTTTGCTATTGATATAAGGACATTTTTGAATCAAACTTTTCCAAACAGATGGCTCAGAGGGAGAGTTCCCGTTAGACCTGACACCACTTGACCTTTTTTTTGTGAGTCATTCAAAATCAGTAGCCTTATCAAAATCATTGTAGAACTATTGTGGCACTTAAGGAGGAAATCATATCTGCCCGTAATAATATCGGCACTCAAACCATAAGAAATGTTCATAGATCCTGTATTCATCATATACCCAAATGTCACGCTGTCAGAGGCTGCTGGATGAGAATTTATAGCAATTTATAGATCAAAAGAAATATTTTCCTATGGACCCAGTCTTTTGGTCCACCATATATATATATATATATCTCCAAATATATATATATATATATATATATCCAAGTTACCTTGTTTTGCTGAAAAGTTTTTTGGTGGTACAAAACCTTAATATTTTAATAATTAGCAGATGTATAGTAAAATATAAAAAGTGAAAAATGTTTCAAGTTTGTTTTCTCAAAAATAAATCATCAAAAGCTTCTTTCAACTGACAGAAAAATGTCTAAATGAACTGCACAGAAATAATTCGAAAACACAGCAAACAAACACTTTGAAGACATAGAATTACAGGTGTAATGATCAAAAATCAAAAACATGCTTAAAAAGCAATAAGTTAAAAACAATTTTCTGATGGATTATCATCTAACGAGTGTCAGTCAAAAGGAGCTTTCAAAGATTCATTATAAAAAACAAATTTACAAATTTTTTTCCTCCTCCCTTATGTTTTAGTATGCATCAGCTAATTACAGCAATGTTACCACCTCATTTTCTAGATTCTTTAAACCTTCAGGAAGTAAATGTACAAGAAAGTATTCAACTATTAATTAATATAAAAGTACATAGGGTTTATGATGATTATGAAAGAAAGAAAATTATGAGGGCAGGGTATATGATTATATAGTATGCAATTAGGCTATTTCAGGTGAGAGTGGTTGAATTAAATAATGTAGAGAGTAGAACATTTTTACTTTTTATGGAAGCATTCAAGGTTATTGACACAACAGCTATTAATACTTATACAGATATGAATAATACAAAAGTCAGCAACACTGATACATTGCCAAAGACATCTAGATTTGAATTTTTCTTACATACCGGTCTGGTTAGTGACTCAATAGAAACTATCACATGACCAACCTCTTTTGGGCTGCATGTTATGTTGGGTGTAATCAATTAAAACACTGGAAGAAGGGGTGGTCAATCAATAAGTTACTTTTATTCGTCAGGTAATAATCACCAAAAAGTCTGAATTTTCAAAAATTCAAGCATGCATAAAATCACATTGCAAATTGACCCCAAATTTTTAGTCCACTTCAACAATACAGCTGTTGCTTCAATGTTCAAAACTTATTTTTCATTCCTTTCTTCATTTACATTTTGTTTTTTTTTACAAATAATACTGAAGTGTTAAACTCACTCAAAACAATGAAAACTAAATTTAATATAACGTTCAATAACTTTTTTTTTTTTTCCTCTTTTCAAATACATATGCTGTAAGATGAATGGAATATCGGATTGTGTAAGGAATTCTTTTTCATCTTCTCCCAGCCTGTTTCCGTTACCATTAAGTAAAAAAGAGTTTCTAAAAAAATACTACAGCATTTTATCTTTATCTATGCTAAATTTAGTTTCTGTGGTTTTAAATCAATTTGACACATCAGTCGGCAAAGAAATAGGACTAATTCAAGCTATTACAGATATAAAAAAATAAGAAAAACAGTATACTTATATACAAGTATACTGTACATAAGTAACTTTTATCCTATGTTCAAGCAGCAGCATCGTGGCCTGATGTTCGTATCACAGCAGCATTCACTCGATTTTATATACTTTCCAAAAATCAACAAACGAACAGACAAACAAAGTGACATGGCATTTTATATTAGATAGATACATGAAAAATGAAAAAAACTACCTATCAAAACTTGAATACTTGCAGAATAGAAATGTAGCCAGGCCAATATTTCACTGAATAAGCCATAGCTTGATTTGAAAGATATCACAATACACAATGAATATGTATCAAGTGAATTTTCGAGATAATGAGTCACTTCCAATATATTGGGATTTTAGAAATTCAAAGTCATACCAAAATTGAAAAATCATGTACAAGAAAAGAAATCTTTCACTCAGTTCTTGATTTGCTTAAGCATCAATATCAGCTGAATACCACGCATCTAAAATGCCAGGGATCAGAAGTATTTAGGATTTGTACAGATTTTTTAATGTTTGGGGCAAAGATAAATAGATTCTCTTATTTGTAACACTGTTACTTACAGCCATTTTTTTTCTACACTTCCAACAACATCTTGGTACAGATGAGAGAAAAAGCAAAAAATAGTGATTAATGCATGTATGTCTGACAGTGACAATTTGTTTCAATCGGAACATGTTTTATCTTCCATTATTGGTGACGCAATATAGTTCTACAATTCTAGAGGTTCGCAGAAAGATAACCAATCCTTTACTGTAGTCGGTACAAGTTAAATGCCTTGAAAATTGGCCTTGTTTCTCGTCTTCGAATCATATTACCAGAAAATCAGGTTGGAATCTTCATGTTGGCTTTAAAAATGAAGGGTACTCAACCAATACTACATTAGCATGCAAGACGAGGAGGAGGAGAATGGTAATGGAAGTAATCCTACAAAAGTTCATAATTAGCATGGTCAATGAAAATATTTGTTAGAAATGTGCAAATTAACATAAATTAACTGGATCTACTCTGTTGAAAGGGGGGGGGTACCATGACTTAATAACTACAAATTCAATTTTGTTTTTCAACATCTTAGATTTGCTTCATACTGATTTTATGATTATATATCAAGAGCAAATGAAGTTCAAGTATTAATCATTCAAAAGAGACAAAATATTTCTTTCACTCGAAGCAATCTACATGAACAGCAAAGTTAAATTTGAATTCAGTTTTCGTTCAAAGTAATCAAATAAATAGCAAATATGAGAATTTTATTCAAGAAAACAATTTCATTCCTCTGAAGATTCTCCTTTCTGATTAGATGAAAAAGATATAAAAATCCCAATGACCTAATACATTAGAGATTGCTATTTTATCTAATACTCTCAAGTGCAAATGTGAAATAGTTTACAGTACAGACAGTGGCAATCAGAGTTCAATTGCTGGCTGAACCTGGAATACCGTTGTTACTAATATTATTCAAAATATAAACATATATAAGAGGGAGGTGTGAATGGCACAATGGTTAATAGCGAAAGAATGAAATTGGCGAGCTCCAAATCCAGTCGAAACTATTTATAGTCAATCTATACTAATGCCCTTGGGAAAGGTATGAATCCATCTGCCTCTACCCCCAGATATAGGTAAAATAGCAGGGCATATTGGACTCAAGCCTTGGGAGCCAACCTGCTCACCAGAAAAAGATGGCAACAGGTGAGCTCAGTACCAACATGACCATATAATCATAGCGGGAGGAATCGGGAAAGGCCTTTGTCCAGCAGTAGATGAGAATCGTTTGCGGACAATAAGATGTGTGAATAAGCAAGAAATTTCTCTGTAATTTGTTGAGGCAATTGAAGGAAATTTTCTTCAAAATCATTCTTGTGGGATGAAAAATGAAATGAAAAAAAATTCCAACAAATAACATTGGAAACATTTGTTCCACCTTTTTCGTTCTTAGAATAAACTTTACCTCAAGCCACTATTCAAGCCACGCTATTGTTCAACAAGAGGGGGGGGAATGCAGAATGTATATCCCAAATTGTTATGTACAAGCCTACTGGTTATGTTTTGAAAGCAATTCTTACCTGTAAAATATGACAACACCAAGCCTATTAGCCAAAGAGGTTCCTGTAGCATTGACAGCTAATTAAGTTCATTGAATACAATACTAACAAGGCATTATCATTGTTGCTCAAGTAAACACTAGATAATTTGTCACAGAAATTTGTTCTTGAAAAAAAGACAAAAAAGTTGCATTCTGAAGATATTATTCACTTCAGACATTTAAGCTATAGTATTCAGTAACAATAAGCCGACACATACAGGATCTTCCATGGATCTTCTGAATATACTTTCAACTGCAAGTTGGCTTATTAAATTTTTCAACTGTTCCAGTGCTCAGTAATGAAAATAAATTTCAAGTGATTTCACTGGTCAAAATGCCAGAAGAAGATTTTTTAACAGAAGATGATCTAAAATGCTGGGTCATTTCCTTTAGTCTATCCCAGGGTTAGGATTTTTGTTCACATGATGGGTGGGGACTAACCAAAAAGCTTATAAAATGCTCAACTCTATATTGCTAGTTTTTTTTTTCCCCCTTTTTCAGTCTTTTGATAGCATTAACCTCTGAAAGCTGCAAAAATATTAATCTGGAAATCAACTCAATAGAAATACATGATGGACCATTTGGGAGATAGGTTGAAATGTTTTGATTTTCGAGGATCAAGGTGACGTTAAAATTTGATCCCAACCTAACACCCCAAATTGAGTTTCTAGTCAGTGAAGGAAAAAAAAAAGGCAACTAGGTAGGTTTTTTTTTCTTTTTCAAGCTTCCGTACTTCAAAATTATGGACGTTAGCTTTTGATGGCAACTAAAAGAGAAGAAGAGAAAGAAAAAAAAAATGTTTGCACATGATCTTTTCCCCAAAGTCCCAGTTACCCACATTATGATCTACTTTATAAAAGTAGCCAATGTTGAAAATTGAAAAAAAAAAAAAAAAAAAAAAAAAACAACCTTCAAATTTAATCCCCGATTTGTTCATGAACTTCATGTTCTGTTCAATTTAGATAAATTTCAAGCATTACTAAATAACTTTCAAAAAAAAAAAAAAATAGTATTGCGCTTCTGAATATTTGATGTTATAATGGCAATAATGGTTGTTGCTATATAAAATGTTTTTCAATATTTTTTTTCTTTACAAAACATAGAGGACAAACTGCTTAATCAAAATACTGGCAAATCATTACATCAGATAGAAAAGAAAAAAAAATTTTTCATTGTGTGAGCAATTACAGATTTAAATAGATCCGTTTATGTTTGGTCTTGAAACTAAATTATTAGCATGATAACATTTTATACATAAACTAGCTTTATCTGAACCTAAGCCTCAATTGTGCAAACAAAAGAAAATAGTTTTTCTGAAAAGCATTAAAAAGTAAAGACTGAGCTCTCTCAATTATTTAATTAAAACAGTAAAGACAAATAAATATGATAAATATTATATAAATAAAATTAGACAAATATGTCAACACCATTCCTTTCAAATCATCTGAATTAGTTTCCAGAATACGTAAATCAATTAATCTATATTTGACCTACATTGTTTTTGCACAACAGTTTTAATAGCACTCAAGAGTTTGAATTTCTCGGTTGTATTGTCATGTCAATTTCAGTCATACATGAACAGACATAAGTTGCAGGCTTTTAAAGTTTACCAAGTGCACAAAATCTTGGCATCCTTGCAAAAGAATGCAGAAGGCTAAAGGTTAAATCTTGCAGACAATTTCCAACGAAAATATGTTAATCTACAGACTGTGAAGCTCTATAATGAAGATATTTCAAAAACCTCAAATTTTTATTTTTTTTTAGCAAAATTCATTTGTAGGCTATCAATATGAGTGAAAACAGTTTTCATCACTATAAAAGGACAACAATTTCTTTAAAACTGGTCATTAAATGAAAATTTGAGCTAATAACAAATGGGATTTCAGTAATTCATTACTAATGAAAATATCAGACCGCTAAAACCTTAATAATAACAAATAATTTCATTATAATTCACCATATGTCAGTCTGAAAATAAGCATCAAGATACTAGATATAAATGAAGATAATTATGAATGAATCCTCGATGATTCTGGCATAAGAAATTTTGTAGTTATTTTTTTTCATTGTTAATTGAAAATTTTGTCAGATTTTTTCTTTTAGGCAATTGGAACCTCTATTTGAAGAAATAATAATAAAATGTATATATATATATATATATATATATATATATATATATATATATATATATATATATATATATATATATATATATATATCGCCATGAAAGGTATCACTGAATCAAGAAGGCAGAACTAGAATTACAACCAGGACTACTTCAGGAAAATGTCAATGATCAATAGTCTTGCAAAGTATCAAGTATTCATAAACTTATCTATAATACAAGGTGTTTCAGAGAGAATTGACTTGTTGAACATTTATTTCTGGATAACTACATACGTTGGCAACACAAACTTGCACCACAGGAAAGTAAAACCCCCAAAGTTTTTTTTGGTAGTATTTACAGTGACTCAGTATGAGCACCACTGGTCACACAGCATATCAAATTAATTATCCTTTACTTCCTAAATTTATCCCACCAGGATTATCAGTTTGACAAAAATAGAAAGACCCAAACTGAATCTGGTTATACCTATTGCAAAGACGAAATAAATTGCACAAAAACATTTTAGTAGTCAATAAACAGAACTCATTGACCCTTTTCAAGAAGATCACTTGTCTAACTCTTATTCTAGACACTCGCTACACATTTACCATAATTTTGTAAAAATGTAACCGTCTGGTGAGGGGTCACAATTTTAATTTTTTTGATATTCATTTGTATTCCAGCCAAACTAGGCTCACCCTAACCACATCTTCATTTCTGCACGAATTACAAGGGCTGGTCTTGAAGAGGAGGGGGAGTCAAAGCTTGTAAAAATGGAAATTTCATTACAATGTGGATTCATATCACAGTAGACAATTACAGACCTAGAATTCTGCATAATAACTGGTCTTCAGTGTACTGACGAAGTGGCTTCAATGGAAGGGTTTTACTTTCCTATGGTGCAAGTGTTGCTATTTGTAGTTATCCAGAAATAAATCTTTAAAAGGGTTCAAATCTTTTTCAAACACTCTGTACTTCATACAAAACAATGAGAATACATTCATTTTGTAGAATCACTTGAAGATTAAATAGATAAAATAAACAAGTTGCAAACAAAACAGATAGCCTAATAAACTATCACCTGCCAAGTTCATTTCTAAATAAGATAGCTAATCATCCTACTATAATTCACTAGATCCGTCTACAAGTGACAACATAACTCAGGAACCAGACAACATATCTCCATTAAATGTGTGTGCTGATGGGACAGCCAGGTATGCTTTCAGCAAGTTAGTTTTGGGAAAAAAAAAAAAAAAGAGAGTTTGGAGGTCAGGGTTCACTCTCACCCAGATAATGATCTGATTTCCATCTAATACTAAAAGTCTGATTCCATTACTCTGCATGAGCTCCAAGGGGCAGAAATGGTGCTTTTTAGCCAGAGATATTGAATTAACCCTTAGAACAAGGAGAAAAATATTTTTCTTCAACTTATTTTCCCCAGGTTAATTTCCTATAAAATAAATTTGGGTTTGAAAAAAAACTGAATCAAGTTGAAAATGTTAGTATGCACCTCTCTCACTAGCCTATAATAATAAACAAATCTGTTATTATCAACTCATCACTCATTCGACTCAATTTACTATTTCAACACATTTCACCTTCTTGACAGATTAATGGCATGGGGGTGAGTAGAAAAAAATTGCCAGGACTGGAACTAAATATTGCTAACTCAAAGTATATTTTTGCGATCATTTAGCAGTCAAACTAACAAAATAACGTCAAAAACACCAAAAAGATACTAAATATTGACAAAACATTAAGGCACTTCCATGCTAATTCAGTGATTTTGCACAGCCAAATTTCCATTAGTCAAAGATGAAATTGCTGTTCTAATAGGAATAGCAAAAGCCAATCCTCCAGTACTGCCAATTACCTTCACATAAATGTAAATTTTTATACAAAATTTTTTCCTTGCAGTGTCTCAATACTGAATATATATGAAAAGAATTTCCAAATCGCAATGTTTCAAAAAAAAAAATTTTGCAAATTTACATTGTTTTCATAGAACTTCAGACTGCAATAACTTGGTAGATATCAGCAAAACTAAAATTTCATTTTAAATAATGGAAAAAGCCCAATATAATCCCAAAGTATTGTAAGAAAATAATGACATCAGAAATGTTTGTTAAAATCTGTACTTGGTATAGTTGCTTAAAACAATCATCATAACCCTTGTGTCTGTACCAGAACCAATTATCTTAAATGAATAAATAAACAAAAAAATACCAGCACAAGATTTGGTAGGAATTGTTGGCTCGAAGTGATCAGAGAGATTGAAGAAAAAAACAAAAAAAAAAACAAAAAAAAAACAACAAAAAATAATGAAAGTTTTCCAGATAATGCTTAGTGGTGTACTGAAGCAAATTTTCAAGGTTGTAGCCCCCAGAATGTGACCAGGAATGCTCAGAGCTATAGACAAAGACAGAAGAATCTGCAGCCCACCGAGCCATGTGAATTCAATTTCTTTCATTAAAACATTCGCTTATAATATATCTATCAGTAATTGGACAACATTTTTCAGAACATTTTAAAAGCCAAGTTAATTAATGATTAGAGTTACGCATCTGGATACATGGCCTACATTAATGATTTGTTTTGATGAGAAAGTGCTCTCACATAATCTAAGTAAAAGAAGCTAATCCTAGATTTGCAAATGATCGATCAAATCTGCATGTCAAAATACAAACTGGCTATTTTTGACACCGAAACTTATCACAGGATCTTTAAAAAAGCAGCAGTAAATACTATGGATTCTGTTTGCAGACAATGAACAGGGTTTTAGAAGTAAAACAAATATTTTGATAACCATATTTCCCGGTATAAAACACTATTTCTCCCACCCACCCAAAAAAAATCAACTCTTTGTCCTATATGCTGAAAGACCAATGAATGAAGTGTATAAATTATACTTAGTGCTGAATAGTAAATTAAAGTAGATAGTTCAGGGTTTTTTTTGTTTTGTCTTTTTTTTTTGGTCATATATTCAAAAATTATTCCTCTGTATCAGAACTATACTATACAAACTAATCATCAAGTTGTAATTTAAATGTTGTCCATCAATATCATTTCAATATCATAAATATTTTCACTCTCCACAGATCATTAGTGATCAAGGGGACCTACATAGTGCAAAACTATCCACAAAACAGCTTGGTAAGGTAGGTGTAAGTGCTCTGACCTTGATTTTGTTCAATATTTTCAAAATCATGCAAGTCAAAATTTTGGATAACAGAAATCTATTTGAATTCAGGTTTAAATATTTTCATTCAACAACGTTATATTTGTTGAACACTATCAGAAAAAAAGAAATTAAGTGAATAGTTCAAGTGATGAGGATTCCTGAAATCATTTAATAAACTGTGCAAAAAGCAAATCAAAGACTGATCAGGGTTGAATGGCAAGAACAACTCTTTATTCGCCAAGGTTTTTAGGATGATTTTGTGAATTTGATTCTATGTTTTCTGAAGGGCAATAGAGCAGGGTTGCCAATTGAGATGTTATTTGAATTTATTTTCTAAATTTGAAAGTCCAGTGTTGATGAAATTTCAATATGTAAATTTTTGTTTTCATATTTCCAAGTCCAGTGTTGCCAATTGAGATTTTTTCTTTTAATTTTTTTGAATTCAAGAAGAACTTCCAGGATCAAAAAATTGAAAAGAGAAAAAGAGAAAGAAAAAAAAAAAAATCACAACTAAATTGGCAACACTGCTATCGAGGGAGAATGCCAACTCAAATATTTCCAGGCTAGTTAGACTGCTAAAAAGCGATAAATATTCAAAATAGTCAAATAACACAAAAAGATGGTAAAAAATGACGAAATGTTCAAGCACTTCCACACTAAAGAAGCTATTTTCACTCTGCCAAAATTTTATTTATCTGCCTTCAGATGGAATTCTTATGTCTAGGTCATACATTAACTTGAGCCCAACTAGCTTTCATCCAATCATAGATACATCCTTCCAAGTTCTATGGCTCAACTACAATGACAAAAATTTCTATCACCATCTCCAGATAAGGAAGGTAATGATTTGTAAGGTTTCTTTACTGAGTGCAATGATACCTAACCTACAGATGATGAATCAGTTTTTGATAGATTACTTTAGATTCTGACTATACATATCAAGTAAAAGCCAATTAAGCAGAAGAGATCAGACATGATTTTGGTAATGTTTCATCACTGAAAATGAGTCAAACAGAGTATGATTGCAGTAATTTTTAGATCCGTCTACGTATTTGTATAAAGACACTTTATCGGTTGGTCAGTCCCTAATACGTAAAAGAAAGGAAAGAGGAAGGAAAGTGGTAATCTGATTTATTTACCAGTTGCTATGATGTCAGAAGAGAATGTGTGAGGTCATGAAAAGAATATTTTTTCATCAATTCTCAAATAGAACACATTAATTAGGTGTTCATTTTTCAGACATTTTTTGAATGCATCCATGGATGTGACACTTTTCAATCAGCTGGTCTGTCCCGATTATGTTTAATATTAATTTTTTTTTCTCTTTTACTGATAAGGCCATGTATCTAGTCCTCTTCAGATCAAGATAGCAAAATGTTTTTTTAAAGAAGAAATGATTTATAGATATTCAAACAATACAATTCATTATGAATTATTCAATGAATTATTAAATTTTTATGAAAAAATGAAAAAAAAAAAAAAAAAATTAAATTGTAAGTCTAAATTATTCCCAAATTTACATCCCAGGATTCTGGGCGGTATATCAACTTTACACAATATACTGGTACATATTATCAAACATTGGATTGAGACATACAGCTCACACCAATATAGCCACAATGATCCCAATTTAGCTATTAAGGAGATAGGATCTCGTTCCCTTTTTTTCTAGAGACAAATTGTCCACGCAATCCTACCTAACCCACCATTCTCTCCTTCCCATTTTCTTCAACAACAGTCTACTTCACAACAAAAATATTCTTTTCTCTTTACATTTTTTCCAATAATCAGTGTATTCTGTGTCCTTGTCATATCTGAAAAAGAAGCATCCTCAGAGATATATGTCCATTTCATAGTTATTCTATTTTGATCTCAGTTCCTTTTTATGAAAGGAACCATGAAATCTCATGTGGCTTTGATTCATATTGTATAACTGTATTCAGCCCGACAATACAAATTCTTGTTGACATTGCCCAGTCCTGCCTAGGATAAATCAGATTCATCAGAGAGGGACTAGAGAATGTTTTTACTCAAGGTCTACAATTATTCATGAGAAAAACATTCTTTCCCAAATGAAAATATCCATCAAGTGACATGACTATTGTTGTACTAAGCAAATAAATTCTACGAGAAAACCTAGAAAAAACTTGAATAAGAAAGGGGGAAAACAGACCATGTTCACATACATAAAACGCAATGTATATCCACATGCACATACAAGAGGACATTTTGCAAGGCTTTACACCAAATGTTAGGTCAACAGACGTAGTAGTTTTAGCATGATAATGGCACAAACAAATAAACAGTCAATGCGTGTGTGTATATATATAACGTGCATGTAACACTAATAACCACACAGATTTTGCACTCTGATCCTAGGCAGAAGTGCTGGGAAACAACATTTTGATCTCAAGAAGAGCACAGATACTACACTAATCCCAGGCAGAAGACAGGGAAATAATACTATGATTTTTGGCAGAATACATAGATACTGATCCTAGGCAAAAGCATCCATATGTAAAAAAATCCAGTCATTTTTTATAGGCAGGTACTCTACTAGTATACATATATTGTGGTAGTCTATTTCTTCAGACAGATATAAGTGGAAGCAATTACATTAATCACATCCTATGACAAAGTATGTATTTGTCATTCAGTGGGAATGTGTTAAAGATCTGTATCAGCTATCAGTAGCAGGTTAAGATCTAATTCAGGAGAAGCTTTTATACAATGATCAAATAGGAACAGAAAGTAGGCAGGCCTCCTACCTTTGATACAAAAGTAACATGTTACACATTCAATTGCGCAAAAAATGAAATGTGTAATTTCTTGAATCAACAAATCAGAAAATGTAAAATCTATTTTCAAGAAATCAATTTGAAATCATATATACTGAGTTGGATAATCAAAAGTTCAGCAATTCCTCGAATAGAGCAATTTTGATTAATGTGGGCTTTGATGTCGAACAGTTAAGGTATAGCAGTACAAATCTATGTAATTAAGTATAAGCTGAAAACAAAAACATCAGATCATAATAAGACCTTGAACAATGTGGAAAATTTTGGAGGTATACCAGTCATTTTTTTTCCAATATTGAATGAGTCCAACATGAAACTTTTTTTTTAAAGCCAAAAACCATCATTCAGTATTATTCTCAAATTTCACTTGAATTTTTCGTGATTGTTAATATTTGGTTTTATATTAAGTCCATCAAAAATTTTAATTATGAAACTGCTATTCAGACCTCAACGGTAAACTCAAGTGCTCTGTAATAAGAATAACAGTGGGTCATTTCAATGATTTACAAGAGCCCTCAGATATAAAACAAGTCTCAGTCACCTTACATACTAAGCAGTAACTTCAAACACTTCAACATTTGCATAAGAGAAATACCACAGAATGTAAATCAATAAATCTGAAATCTTCTATCAAATTGCATTAAAATCTAATTTGGCCACACAAGAGAAGTGCCCAACAAGCCATTTTTTAAAAAGTTGAAAAAAAAAAAAAAAAAAAAAAGAAAAAAAAAATCACTTGAAATCATAATTTAATGAACTTTCACTAGCAATATTTTCAGTATTTTTAGACCTACAAATGTTCAGGTTTCATTTCATTTTGAAGCTTAAACACCCCACATTATGATTCCGATGCAAATTATAACAAATACTAAATACATGATATTAGTTGAACATTAGTACAGATTTTGTGAAAATCATTAGTCATTTCTTTTAAACAAATTTCACCCACAATATTTGTTATTTTTACAGTTAACATCCTCATTTCAGTCTTGTTTTGAAGCTTAGATACTGAGACTTTCTTTTTCATTTAGATATTAATGTTCTGAAAAAAAAAAAAAAAAAAAAAAAAAACTTATAGCATGAATGAGCAAAAAAAAATTTTTTTCAAATAAAAATTTGAGCTTCCATTTTTGTTATGTTTTTTGTAGATAAGGGGGAGGGGAAAAAATCCCACTTTCTACTTTTATATATATATATATAATATATACTATATATGTCAGATTCATTTACGCATCTGAATCATAATGCAGTGTTCAAGCTTCAAACTTGAAAAAATTTTAAAAATTAAAAAAAAAAAAAAGAAAAAAAAGATCATCGTAACCCGAAAAATAGAATATTACAAGCCAAATTTCTCAACTCTTCAGAAACAGCTCATTGAGCACTCCTGTGCTGATAGTCCAAGATACAGACTCCAGAGACAGTGCTCCCAGTGTTACACGGACTGAACAGAATATACAGACTACTACTATACGCTGGAATGGTTCATATGACTATCTGCACAGTGATAACGCTCATTTTTCTACGCAACTATAAAACTTATTTCTAGTATGATAACTGACTCAATTTTGATCGCATATGATGGGAGAAGGGTTGAAATAGTGTTATCCAACATAAAAAAATTTTCCTAAGGGATGGCGTATCCAAGACATCTGTAATCTACATAAATTAAAGGGACAATTTCCATGAAATTTTACATATATACTTATAAGTAATGGATGTATTTATCCAACAAGGAAAATAGTTTGGGAACTTAATTTTGCTTTTAGTGAATAATTAACAGTAATGAGCAAAACAAAGATGATCAGATAATAAAGAAATGAGCTCCGGGTGGTATTTGAACCTACACTCATTACCATGGGAGTATTATGTAGCCTGGGTCTGCGCTAACTTTGTATTGCTATATATTTTTTTAATTATATATCGATACAAAGTGATACCAACGAGTTTATTCGGTTGAAAAATAGATCTGATAAAAAATTGATTAGAGCGGCATTGTTGTTCCTGGGCATTGTTATTTAATTGAACTCTGGGAGTAAACTGCAGCTAAAGACGGGGGTTCACTCCAAACTTTATTGTGCTTTGATATACAGCCTGTCTGATGCAATATTTATATAGCCCTACGAGGCTGTAATGTTGCCAACTCAAAATCTTCATGCTGAATCAACCCCCAAAAAAACATCAAAAAATGCCCAAAGTATGCTTAAAAAACACTGTTCACCATTTTGTTTTTTTTATCATTATTAAAATAGTACTAAATGTCGAATTTTCATGCTGCTAAAGCAAGAAATACACCATTTTGCATAAAAAGCACTAAATTGTTAACATTGGATATTTGTACCAAGTGGTATTGTATAGAATCAACTGTAAAAAGGGTTTTTCATTAGTTCATTTATAAGCGATATTTACGATACAGTAATATTTTTTTTTAATCAGGATCTTTCATGGTAGCACTCTCATGAGAAATTGACCAAGAGAAATTCACAAATCATGAAATTTTGGATTTGATCAAGAGATAATTTGACAAAAATAAAATGAAGTAACGTTAGTGATTTTCATGCATTAAGCACCAGCTGAAACTCACCCTTTCAGGCAGTTTCCAGCTAGTAAGTAACTGGATGGAGAGTAAGGTTTCAGTTCATGAATTATAGTTACATTCCTGATAGAACCCCTTTGTAAAACTGTTCTAATTCTTTTTTCAAAAGATTTTACTTAAAAATATTCCCCTAGGTCCATTGGGTATGCATGTCAAATTTGGTTGAACCACATATATATGTATGTGTGTGTGTGTGTGGGTGTATGTGCTCAAAGGTACCCTGAAAAAATATATATATGATCAAGGGCAGACACAGAGAGCCTGTTATTCTATTATAATACATAGAATAAAATGTATATAAAACCAAATGAAGGTTTAGTTTTGGATTATAGTTACATATAAAATAGAATCTATTCAAAGACTAAACTATGTACACATACCAAAATTGGTTGAGCAGCACCAATTTTCAAGGGGTTGGGGGGAACAGTGACAGAGCCAGTTGTTTCCTCTAGATACACAATAGAATAAACATCAATAAAAACTGAACCGGCTACAAACGGTTTCCAATGGGAATCAATGAAATTAGTTGTAGATACTGAAAAATATTTCTATTCAAATACTTTCAAGGAATACAGACAGAAATGTTGAAGAAAGAATCAATTTGCAAAGATGTAAAGTCGAATCCAAACCTGCAGTTAATAGATTTAAGAGTTTTTCAACTTCATATTCGGAGTAAAATAAAAAGTAAGAATTAAAGCTTATTGAAAATCAAGTGGTATGAAAAAGAAAGAAAAAAAAATGGAAGGGAAGTGCTGTACAATTTACTATATTGATTTCTTCTCGCATCTCATACTCCAATGACCAATATACCAAATTTCCAAATGTAATCTGACTACATCAGGAATGTTGGAATATAGGATGCGTAAATAAGGCAGCAATGTTTGCTCTGTAGGGGGGGGGGCCACACCATTTAACTTGTACCAATTAGGAATTTAAATGAAAGTAACGTCTTTCAAAATGGAGCCAGTTGCTTTAACAAGAAAAAAAAAAAAAATACTGGATCTGGTTGGTCACTCAATAGAAACCATCATGTGACCAAAATCTTTTGGAAGCATGAAGACAGTACTTCTTTTGATTCATGTTGGACAGTGATCACTAGTGGAAGAAAAATCTGTATTGTCCAATAAGGAGGGAATGGTGCTGGGCACTAACTAGTGATTGATTTAGCAAAAACTTACACTGCAAATTGAACCTCTTATCAAAAACCTGAGGGAGAAGGAGAACAAAAAAAAATTCTTACATACACGAAAGGTAAATGTTGAAATTTTCTACCCTCTAGCTCCATTGGTGTGGCCTGTATGAATGATACCTACATAACCATCAAAACCAATTTGAAAATTGAAGAAACCTTTTTTGACAATTTTGACTTTTTCTATGAGTTAATTCCTCGTAATTAACATGTAGTAATGAATACATTTCGAATTCTTCTAAAATCTAGGGGGGTGGCATGACTCCATAACATAAGAAAAAAGGCATTGAAATTTTTGTAAACTTTAGTAAGAAACATTTCAATGAAAGATTTGGATAACAGAAAAAAATGATGCTAATAACAGAAAAATACTCAGTGACCTGTTCCATCACCCTTGGAAAGAAAATTAGAACGATCAGATGGGACCAGAATGAAGCTGGATTTTTACACATTTACAAATAAATAAAAAATAAGACTGTTCTACAATTAGTATTTAATAGTTATATCCCTTGACAAATCAGTTATTATGATATAGATAGGAATGAGCGAGATCACACATCTCACACTATTAAAATTCAGTTGCAAATCAGACTT
Organism: Thysanoteuthis rhombus; assembly: GCA_963457665.1. Classification (NCBI taxonomy): domain Eukaryota; kingdom Metazoa; phylum Mollusca; class Cephalopoda; order Oegopsida; family Thysanoteuthidae; genus Thysanoteuthis; species Thysanoteuthis major. Next base: position 45,857,261 of record OY735230.1, read on the forward strand.
TTTGGAAAAAATAATTCATGTTAACATATTTCAATCATATACAGACAGATAAACAAAATCAGACTTTTAGTATTATATTATGCACAGAGTCAAATGAAGACAAATTATTGACAAATATGTATCTGGCATCTTTCAGCTACTTCCTATCAATACTGATGCTGAATCAATAAAAATAGACAGAAGGGACAAATTGAATTGAGTCAGGCAAGAAAAATGAACAAAAACAAATAAAACGTTTATTTCAGTTCATTCACTTCATAATGCTATAGAAAGAAATGTTAACAAAATGATTTTTGAGAAGCTATTTCACCATCTTTAAGCAGTGTTCTCTCTAAGAGTGTATGACTATGAAACTATGCATAAGGAAAAATCATGCTGCGCAATTGAATTTTAAAGCCACACAAAATCTTTCAAAGTTTCAAATAAAGAAAAAAAGGGTTCAATAATAAAACTGCTTGGCTTAACAAGCAATCATCATACCACTCTTGTTATGGAGAGCATCATTTGATCCCAGGTTTAAATTCAATGATCATTTCAGAGTAAAAATGTTTTTTGCACACTTCACTTCAGTTGCTCAAAGGCATTTTTGGTGCAGGCCATGAAAAAAAATCCAAAGGAACATTGCTCAAGATGGTTTTGTAGTACGAAGCATCATTTTCAGTTGGAATGAAGTTTCTTTTTAGCCAAAAGGAATCTTCTTTTATCCACTCTTTATTCCAACTGAAGAAGAGATGTCAGGATTGCTCATTTCTCTTCAGAAAAGTACTTATGTATGTATGTATTAACTCCGGCCTCAACTGAACCCTTGCTTTCTTTCTGATGATCTGTTCATGATTGACAGAGAGAAACAGGCATTTATTCAAGGACATCTTAAGTACAGTACTCAGCTAACTAGGGAATGTTTCTCCCCAACAGACAGACAGTAATTATTGTTGAAGCTTCATTTCTATTGAAGATCACCAAGTCAAACTTCCTTGTCCTACTGCAAAGATTGGGCCATCATCCTCACCATGACCTTGGTACAGGAGGCTGATGGGCACTACACTTCGCCAAAGGGCGACCCATGAATTTTGGCCAACAGATCTGGTGAAGCCAATGCTATTTTATCCATAGCTCGGAGATGGGAGGATTCATTTGAGCAAAAGTGAACACTAATCGACACAGTCAGGGTTTGAACTCGGCACACTTGCCTGAGTCACAGTAGGCCATCACACCTCTTCAGTACAAAACTGTAGCAATATATATATAGGAATCTCAATGGATCAAGCTTCAGCAGTATGTTATACATTCATCCTGAAATGTATTTTCTTTGAGAAGCAATAAAATTCATTCATAAAAAGAATCTCCATCTTTGTGCAGTAATACAATGATGCTCAACATATAAGCAATAAACAAAACAAAAATTTGAAAAGGACCATCCTAGATGTTCAAGAAATACTTTCGGACTAAATTTCTTGAAAATTTAGCTAAAATTTATTCTAGCACAAATACAAACACTTGAAAAATCTTCAAGATAAAACATATCAGCAAATCACAGTAATGACTTGTCAACTGCCATACAGAAAACAGCAATTTATGTCAATCTTATAAAATTGTCATTATCAGGCTTATTGCCCAGTTAACCGAGGGCTGACAAGCTGAAGTGGTTACGTCCGTTTTGGGCAAAAATGGGTCAAGCCCACCAAACATTTTGTTATCCCTTGTGCTGTCTGTCTGAAGTGTTTATGCCCATATCGTATTGGCAGTGGCCATTCAAGACCATTATAACAAAAGTCCATTACCCAAATGAGTGTCCCCAACCAGAACTGATTATGTCCCACTAAACAGTTCTTGAACAATTAGAACAACATTTGGTTGACAGACTGAGATACATTTCCATTTCCATCTTATTGAAGTTATGCATATCAAAAACAGAAAGCTTAAGATTTCTGAATATCATTAAACCAAGATTTTTGTATAAAATCTCATATTTCGATTCCTTAACACAAGATTGGATCCTGCACAAGTAACGAAATGATCAACAGGTTGGAAGGAGAGATACAAAATAATCTACATTAAAAATAGAAAGAATATTTTTTCAAACAGCTTTTGAGAAATAATATTTTGGTTCATTCAGATAGATTTTCTCTCATTTTTCTGATCACTTTTGACATCTTAAGAATGTGCTTCTCCCATAGAAGCCTCTCCTAAAGAGTCCTTAGAACTGCCTTAACCACACCGATTAGATGTCCTCCCACCTAGTTCCACCTGACCCATGACCTTCCAGGAAACCAGACAAGTACCGCCAACACTTCCATTTTCTAGGTTATTTATAGATTAGGGTTCCCATATGTTGCTAATATCTATGCTCAGTCCACTGACGAGTTGATTTGAACACAGCATGTGTGCTGCTTCTTTCAAATGTCAGAATGATATAATAGCTTATGATATATCAGCCATTTCAGGTCCACTCCTGGACAAAGGCCTTTCCTAACTCCCATGTCTACTGTGGATGGTAGTGGCTTATTTATTAAGCTCACCTGCTGCCACCTTATTCTAATAAGCTAGTTTTGAATTCAAAATGGTCTTCCTCCTAGACCAGCTCCCTCCCAAGGCTTAATAGTCAAGTCTGCCCTATAATTTTACCCACAGCAGGGAAGGTGGATTCATGCCTTTCCCAAAAGCATTAATGTAAAGTGAAAATAAACAGCCTTAGCTTGAGTTGGAACTCAGCTATCTAATTCCATCGTCCATTAAACAATTCGTGCCTCCCATTATGTATGTTTAAATTTTCAAGAACATAAATAACAATATTGCTTCAGGTTTAAGTTTCCAAATTAGGCAGTATACAGACCCATCAATATTATAAAACAGTTTTGTTATAGCTCAATCAAAGCAGATGGGTAGACCCCAAAATCCTATCCATCATCCACAATCAAAAATAAAATTTCATCAAAAGACTTACTTGATTTGACTAATGCTCAGAAACTCCATAGGTTGAAATAATGAAAGCTAAAAGTAGCTAAGGATAAGAATCCCAAAAATATAAAACCAATGTATCTCATGACAGTTTAAGCAATTTTCATCGAATTTATATCATTAAAGAGATTGAGGAAAATCTGATATGAAATTATTTTCGATCATTGGATAGAAGATGGTTTAGTTTTCTTGAATTGTTTTTCTAGAAAAAAAAACAAATAAAAAAAAACAGCAAATTTAAACTGATAGGTAATCATAATGAAAAATATTCAACAGGCTGCCCAAAGTGTGTCCTTTTGTATCAGTGTAAAAAATGCATCATTTTTTTTAGCAAAATTGAACAGGTTCTTTCTCTGAGAAAAAAATGTAGATTCACAATTTATTTTTTCCAAATCACAGCATTAAATCAAAAGTACGAATTTGGTGAACCATTTTGATCATTTTTAAGAGATCCTGAATTTTCTTTTTACAAAAATTAGGAAGGAGGAAGACTGAAGTCTCCAGCTTCATTAATATGAATGTCTTGCAATCTGTTCAGCGTTTTACAAATGAATTCAGATAAAGGCATTTGTTTAATTGGATTCTTTTCAATACTCAAGTAAAAAGAAAACCATCACAGCTTATTCAGCAAAATATCTTTGTGGCATTTTGGATAGTTGCAGGTCTTGGGCAAATTTGGAAACGTCAAATCAATCATGCAGCATTCTTGGATGCCCACTTGAAAGAATTCTTCTCCCTACCTTGCTGATATAGTCCTCAGAAAAGCAGAGTGCAATACCTTTGGCATCAGCTTGGCTGCACAAGCTGCCGGAATGACATTAAAGTTAGCATCCAACCGCCTCAAGAGAGCTCCAATCCCCGGTTTGGAATCAGAACTGTCCTTTTAGACACGGTGCTCTTCCAAGACTAGCCAGCCCAGTCTGCCCGACTATTTTAACCACGGCAGGGCTTGGGGATCCATGCCTTTCCAAAAGGTATAAGAGCAAAGTGTAAATAAACAGCCTTGCCAATTCCATTGTCCATGCCATTAACAACTATGCAACTCACACCTTCCTCGATCACATCGTAAAGCCAATTGATGCCAATTTTTTGTTTCTTCTTTTTGATCATAAAACAACTTATAATAGACATTCATCATTAGGCATGGAATATTTCTTCGTAACTACCTCCCTCAAGTTTTTCACAACACAGCTTTGCCACATACAGTTCGTTATATTGTTGCTCTCAATAAACTTTAGGAGTATCTGGGCAAGGAATGGTTACCCCAATACGAGTGTATTGATACCAGTCACCTCAACCCATTGACTTACCCTATTCATGACCTTCAGGATAAAATGTACAGAGTGATTTCTTTCAAAGCTAAATTTTGGTGGAATGAGCATTACATGACAGGAAATATGGTAGATAGATTTCTTTTGACGACTTCTCAGTTTCAGGGTTGGATCTTGAAATAAAATTGACTTAGCACTAAGAGTGAACATTCATCTGTAACTGAACTAAAAAGCAAAATGAGAAACTGACATTCTATAATTACATAAGCAAGAAGTAAATTGTTTTCATCAAGAAAGATTCAATTTGAATTATGTATTAACAATCTATTTCAATTCATTTTTAATGCACCTCAGTAATTGCCAGATATGTTTTTAATGACCATGACATTCAAAACAGTTTATATATTACCATTTTTGAGGTGTAAGTGGCATAATAGTTAACAGTGTAGACAATGAAAATCAGTGAGAGAACACTGACTGAGACTGTTCATGTTCACACCGAGTTAATACCCTTTGGAGAGGCATGAATCCCTCTATTCTCCCCTAGCAATGAGTAAAATAGTAGGACATATTGGGCTCTCTAGCCTCGGGAGGCACCTAGTCTAAAAAAAGGACAACTGAATTCAAAACTGGAGAATGCACTCTAATATCCCTCCAAAAAACAAATTCTTGCTCTAGCTCGTTAAAACATCTTCCCCACCACTACACAAATGAATCATCTTTTACATTACTACATACATATGACATATTACTACATACATATGACAGTGGGTTGTTGAGAAGATCAGACTTCAAAAAGCAGGAAAAGAAATATTCAAAAATTCGACTTCATCTTACAAAAAGTCAATTCATTTTCCCCCCACCTCAAACTTACACATACTAATACAATGAGGATCTGGAAAGAGACAGCTGTTTTTGCTTTGTACTTTTTATTATAATTATACATGTACTTTAAAAAAATCAAATGTTAAAAAAATGTTTTCAAATTGTCATAACAGGTCAATTTACTACAAGAGTTATAGCTTACAAAAATATATATGAAACCTCATCCGATCTTCTATCTTGTCTAGCGACATGTTCATTATAAGACAAATAACTATCAGTACACTCAGAGGACTAGATTTAGATTGTTTTCCCCAAAGAACATCAACACAAAAGAGATATCAGCTGTTGCAGCAGAACAGGGCCAAGGCCTAAGACTTTATGGGGATCTATAAGTGGCAGAGGGAGCCCTCTGGTGGTTACAGGGGCCCATTATGCTTCAGGTGGGCTCTGCACAAGAACTTGAATTCAGTTTGCCTATTTGAGAAGTTGAATAGTAACTGACTGCAGTACCAAGTCAATCCAATAATCTGGTAACAAGACTAAAAACAGTTTCTTTATTGACCTAAATTTACACATTCACTCGCAGACGAATTCCAAGTACCATCCCATGTACAAAATTAGTTGACAAATTTCAAAAACAAACAAAAAATCATAATGCAATCATAATCAGGAAAGGAAAGGGGGGTATACGGGAGTATGACGTATACCGACTTCTCAATTTCCAGGTTTTTTGTTCGTTCAAAGTCTACTAATGGAGACATTACCATAAACCTAGTTCTCAATAACAGTTTCCACTACTGATCATAAATTCCTTAGAAGAATTAGCATCTGCTGCATTGATTTACACCTTTGATCATAATGGCATTCCATATACAAATCTTTTGGAATTTGAACAACTCTAAAATGGTAAGAAGTTATTCAGAAGAAAAATCTCATGGGTTTCCAATGCATTACAGATGACAGGTAAATGACATTTGCTCAATCAAAATTTGTTTTTCCTTAAGTGACTGATGCTCTGATGCTCTCAATTCCACAATTCAGAACTAATAATCAATTAATCATTCTAAATTAAATAGTTTGGAATAAGTGGAAATTATAATATCAAATGCAAATTCAATTATATTGCAATGAATTAAAAACAACTGATTATAAGACAAGTTGACTCAGAAAATTCAGAGAACAAAATATTTTTATTTTGTACATAAAGAGCAAGAGAAATGTGATTTGCCTAAACACATTAGCCAAAGATAACTTTATCTATACCTCACATAAATGAATCACTGCAGCCTACATGTGAACCAGAACTAATTATCTAAAAGTATCTAAAAAATACCAGCATAAGATTTGGGCATTGTCAGTCCAAAATTACCATAGAACCCCCTAGAAGCATTTTTTGTAAAAAAGGGAGAAAAAACACACATGGTCTACTTTTGCAAGTTCAAGGTTTGTGGTCCCAAAAAAGTGACCAGGCACACCTGGAGAGAGAGAAGAATCAGTAACCAGCAAGGCAGGTTGGTAGGTTAGTCCATTTATGTGGCTATGGCGATTCGATACATAATAAACAAAAAAGCATATACTTCTACCAATGTTACTGAAATATATAGGTCCAATACAGGGAGGAAACAGTGAAACATTCCTGGATCCACCCCGATGTTCCATCAATTCTTCCTTCGCCCATGTTCTAACTTCCAACATGTCCTTGAGATTATCATCATTATTTTTTTCTGCTACTAATTTACCTTCATTTTATTTGTTATTGCTCAAAGTTCCCTCTAACAAAGAGGGAACAAATCACCAGCATGGATCAGAATAAAGAAGTTCCAAGAGAGGAGTGAATTATGCCATTGGAATGAAGTGATAAGAACAGTTGTACATTAAGCAAGCCAACCTCCAGCATAGTTTAATCCTCACCTGGAACTTATTCTTCACTTGGATCCATGCTGTTGATTCATTTACTCACTATTGAAGGGAACCGAGTATGATTTTAGTTACGATAAAAAGCAACAACAATTAAGATTAAAAGTAAATAGTAGCAGAATATCAATAATGAAATACAATTCTCTCCATCTCCATAGATTTACCTTTGCTCTTTCCAACACCGCCCACTTACAATCTATCTGAATTGAATAAAAACATTCCATCCCTGAAGATCTCCTAATTTCTCCAACAAGACTCATTATATGTTTAGCCAACATTTCTCCACATGTTAGATGTTGAGAACATTGCAAATTATGTTTGGACAATCTAATCTCTTCCCATCTGTGATGTTGACAGGTTTCAGAGAATTCATTCTACAGCCTTCTTAATGGATATTACTGAAGAATGTCATAGAATGAATCGGCAGAAATATTGTGTCAACATCAAAGATGGGAAGAAGAGATTGGGTCATCAAAACAAAAATTGGAATGTTGGATGTTTGTTTGAAAAGCAGGAGCCATTTGCAGAAAAAACAAAAACAAAAAAAAACAATAGAGCAAGTTTTCATTTCATATAAAATCACTTACAAGATTAAATGACAATATAAATGATTATTAACATGAACATTTCAAAACTCATTTTTGAATTTCAGGAACCTCCACCCAATCAGGTGCATTTAACACTCTGCCCCTAATATCAGATAGTTCAGCTGTACTTTTTTTTTTTAAACAATAGAAGTTATAGTTCATCACATTGCATGTACATATTAAAGAAAAGAGGACTACTACGAAAAATGTGCACCAGCACAATGTGCTAAAATACTGAAAAAAGACATCTTAATATAAAAAATATCGAAGCAGTAGCAAAATTGAAAAATCTTATTTTACAAAGTTTAGTTACATGTGGGTACATGCAGCTATAAATGGCTATTTCGTGCCAGAGCATCAATATTTTTTCATCTTCTATGTTGAAATATTTTTGTTCGATGGTTTTTTTTCTAGCTGGTTTTAAAATGTTTGGCTCTTCTACTGGATCGATCTATTAAGTAATTTACATATTCAGACTGCTACCGGTGTTGGAAAAAATTTCTTCTCAGCAAGAGTAGCAAACACATGGTACGGCCAGAGTGAAAGGATGATTACAACCAACAAGGAAGGGGAAAAAGAGAAAAAAAAAAAAAAAAAAAAAAAAAAAAAAAACAATGTTTTAAAAAATAACCTTTATTCTGATATCGGTCATACCAAGTGTAACAACCAATTTTCTTATTAGCTGAATTCTACCTCATCTCAACTGAAGCTGGCTTAATGCCACAAGTAACAGCCGTCAAAAACCCTGATTCAAGTACATAAATGAGAAGCAACCAATCCAATAAATAAAAAGAAATTTCAGTACCATGTAAGGAAAGTGGTCCCGATTGTTAATTGTCAAGTTTCATAAACCAAGTTGATGCTAAAAGAGCACACGAGTGAAAAGAAATAAGAGAACTGATGAAAGAAGAACAGCAGTTAATACATAAATTATATCATTGCTTTGAATATATTGAACTATAAAAATGATTTTATAGGTGCTGTTTTTAATATCATGTGAGCAAGGGTATGAAACTTGAAAATCTAGGCCACCTTCCCTACACTGTGCTGAAATTTACACCAATTTTATCAATGAAAAAAAAAATAAATAAATGTTCTGTGACAAAAATTCCACAAGTAAATCAACATTTGAAAGATTAAAAAAAGGGGAAAAAAAAAAAAAAAAAATCAATTTTTAAACAATCAGGGTTCAATCAATGATCATGAGAGAAATCCTCACACTATTAATAATAGAAACCAGGGCAGTACCCTTTGGTGCATGTTTAGAAGAGTAAGGACTTTATGGAGTGGAGCGGTCCGCCTTAATTGTCATGTGAAATAATTTACTATTGGTCATAGAAAACTACAGCTAAGTATTTTTCAGTTGAATCAAGACATTTTATATGTAAATACTAAACATTTTATTTCTGTATTAGATTCCTCGAGAACCACTGATAAAAAAAAAACAACAAAAAAAAACAACAAAAAAAAACCCACTTCCAACTCGACACTGCACTGCCTACTGATATATCTAGTGAATGTGAACTTAGTACAACAGCCAGTTGCCGAGTAATCGCGGTGTACAAACACACATTCATTTGTGAATCAATACAGTTAAAAAAGTTGCCCTATTTTGGAGTTTTACATTTTTATAAGTCAATAATTTTCAAATTAATAATTTTTCTTTAAATTTCATCTTACTATAAATTTATGACAATTTTTCAGTAAATTCAACAACAGTACAATTTTCATACATTTTTTCCTCAAAACAGACAAGTTTTCTTGACAAATTATTCAACTTAGAGTTATTTTCTTGTTATACCTACGTTACTGACGTATTTATAAACAATTTTTCAGATATGTTTATATTAATGATTTGATAAAATTTTTGTAATTTTGTCAAATTCTCTAATCAATTCAAAGTCAATGGCAAAATATTACGTTTTCATTTTGATAAGCTTTTTCTCTTTTTTTAACAAGTTTCACAGATTACGTGGGAGATGGTATTTTTCCTCAACTTTCAAGAAAATAAAAAATGAATAAGTATTCAGTGGACATTAAACATGCAATAATCCTATATTCGAAGTATTCACGAAGGCAACTCATTTTAGCAAGACTTGTCATATTTCAGTTTTGTCAAAGAAAGAGCAGACACTTGGAAACACCAATTTTAGATCCTTTTTCCTGACAAAAAGGAAACAAAAAAAAAAAAACAAGGATGCAAATTATTTACAACAAAAGGACAACTTTAATTAGAAATCGAACACAAATTATAAGCGAAAAGCAAATGCTGGCCTCGTACAAAGAAGCAGTAATTCAAAATAAAACTACCTCATTTTCATCAAGTTCAATAATTTCATAGATTCCAATGTATTTCATGTTAACTTTAAACCAAGACATTGTCGTCACTTCGATATTACATGTAAAGCAAAGAATGTAAGGAAGGTGGTCCCAATTCAAAAAATTTCACACCTTCGCACTCTCGATGTTAAAAACGAAGCATAATTCTTTCTGGAATTATCGATCCAATTCATACATAGCAATACGTATTTACTTGTTTTTCTTTCATTAGTTCACTTATTTCTTTATTATTTCGTGTGCTGTTCAAAGGGAGCGAAACTTCACAATCGGGACCACCTTCCCTACATTGTGCCCCAAAAAAAACTATAAAATTATAGGCAAAATAAGAGTAGAAGATACTTTTTTTTTTTTTTTCCCACAAATTTCTTAGTTTTTGAATACATCTGCTTCCAAAACCGTTAGTCATAAAAAAATAACACTATTTATTAAGCTGAATCAACTGTATGAAATTTTATGATTATCAATTTAAAAAAGCAATACAACACAAGTGCTGATACTGTCAAATTTTGGGAGAAAAATTGAAGAATAAATTCAAGAGTAACGCCCTTCTTCTTGTAATGCAAGGACCTGCATACCATTTATCATTTCTACTACTTCAACTTACAGAAAACATTTTTTTTTTCAGATTGTATAAAAAAAAAAAATTATGATAAAATTGCAAATTGCTGAAGATTTTGATGTAGGATTTCATAGCACAAGAACATTTCAATTCATAATTCTAAATGGTTGGGAAATGCCATGACAATAGTTGCAATGTATTACAAAGAAGACGACATGGTTTCTTAATGGACACAAGAAGATACAAAACGCACAAAATACTAGAAACGAAACGAATTAACAAGCATAATGATCAAGAAAAAACTTGTATGAAGATTGATTACAATGAAATTGTCGATAGATTGTTATAAAAAGTGAACTCAAAATTTTAATAATGCGACCAAAGACTAACAATTAGTCCAAATAGTCAAACTGCTATAACAGTGGAAAATATTGCTAAAATGCCGATGAATCGACTGATGATGAAGCAACCAAAAAGATTGGATTCAATTCGAGCATACCACATTATTATAGCAAATTATTCAATAAGAAGGACACAGGATTTGATCATCATCTCACAATATTTCTTTTATCAATCAAACAAAGAGGAGAAAATCATTCTTAATACTGGACCCTTAGTTTTTTTATTAATCAATTAATCAATTTTTTTAACAACGTGTTTCAGTTTCAAGAAAAAGAATGTTCCTTCTTTCCAAATCCAAACACAACAGACCAACGATATTATTATTATTATTACATAATGCTGGTAGATACATTTTTACATATATTAGCCTAGAAAAAAAATAACATTTTTCTCGTATTTAAGGGTAGATCTTTCATAGAGAAAAGAAAGAGTAATATCCGAAAAGCTGATCGTTATTACATAGAAAGTACTGGAATTGAAATACCCATCACCAACAAGATCTGAATCAGAGATTTATTTAGGCCTGCAGGATTAATAGGAATTTCATTTATTCGTTTCAGGGGGCCAAATATATAGAAATCACCAGAAATGTCATTATTTTGATAAAGAAAGTGAGGGTATCATATTTACTCCAGTTCAAGCTCACATAATGCGAACCCCACTCTCTTTTAGCTAAAAATCATCATTTCATCTAATATACGTATACATTATAATTATCCTTTAGTCTAGAAATATGCTACTCCCCAATTTGGACCCTAGTATTTAATACTAAATTTCTCGCATTATACACGAGTAAATACAGTAAAGTCTAAAAAGCCGATCGTTGTTGCATAGAGAGTAAAGACTGAATTGAAATGCCATAATGAGAGACAAGTATCCTTCACTTCGGGAATTATTTAGGCTTGTGGGATTTGATCTTTATTCAAGGTCCCACGTATAGAGAAATCACCTGGAATATGACAAATTCGAAAGACAACCCAAGTAAATGAATTTATTTGAACAACATTTTCGGAGAGAGAGACAGAAACAGTTCAATATTATCAATCTTTTTAACGTCCTTCATTGTTGTGCAGTTATGACCTTTTTCGTTTCTCTCACCAGAAAAACAAAACAAAAAAAAAAAACAAAGAAAAATGAACCCCACCTGTAGATTTCAATTTCATTTTTAGTTCAACTGACAAGATTTTTTTTTCAATTAAATAAAACAAAAGAGGAAAAAAAACCTGATCTGAACGACATTCTTTTTTAAAAAGTGTGTTGCCCGAGGAAAAATGAAATGGAGAGAAACAAATGAAAATATCTTGAAATTTTTTTTTCTTCGTTCAAACTTCACACATTCCACTCATACAAGCTTCAACAGCCATTATATATATTTTTTTCTTTTGCATAAAAATTATCTAATAAGATATTTATGGAAAAAAATGAGGAAAAGACAAAAAAAGATCGATGGAAAGAGAATAATGCTGTCAATGGTGCATTTCTCTGCAGCTATAAATTGCGAAAAGGTTGAATTCAGATGAAAAATGAATGCTTTTCATTTTAAGGCTAGAAACCAAATTAGTCAATCATCTGAAAAGAATGGGTTTCTTCTTCATATAAAAAAAAGGGGAAGAAAGAAAGACAACCAGGCTTTTTCGGTCTTTAAAATCGGGTCTCTATATTATTAGACAACGTTTTCACGTATGACGAGGGAGACAATATGACCTTATGATTGATTATATCCAGATTTAAATCAGAAAAAAAAAATCCTTCAAAAACTTGTGTTGGGGGGGATCAGTCTTAACGAGGCAGATCTAGAAGGCATTATATATATATATATATATATATATGGTACAGTATATTAAAGGGAGAGTAACTAACTACCAGCTGATCCTCATTCTTTGGCATTGTGTGTACACATACACACATCTATACATACATATATGCATATACACACACACACACATACATGGATAAACACATACGCATACATAAATATAGACATATACACATTATATAGTTTATATATAGGCAAAAAAATGGCAGCAGTGATATAGTTAGGCAGTTAAGAGAGAAAAATGAGACCAACTAGTAACAGTTAAAAACAATATTCCAGCCTTGAAGCAAATCTTTTTTTATCAAGATAGGCCAGGTGTGTTGGGAATGTATAAAATTTACAGATTTCTTTTTCAAATTTACGAGTATATATATATATATATATATATATATAACACATACACACCCCTTTATTTTAATGTTTGATAAGGTCTCCATAGTAAAGAGCAAGCTTACTTCAAGAGAACCACATACACTAAAATTGGATCTTTTCAAATAAACATGTCTTTTAATGTATCAAACAAAACGTATTTTAGGCTTCAACATTTCGTTAATAGACATTCTGTGAGTAGAGTGCTTTTATACTGGTACTTTTACACATTTATAAATAACTATATGGCTAATCTACTGTATGCTTTTATACAAGCTTTTACACAAGTGATTACCGTATTTACTGGAGTTAGTACAATGAAATCTCGAATATAATGAAACCCCGACTTTCTGTAACTGAAAATCCGAATTTCAGTCCAGTATGTAATCTTTTTTCACTCTCAATTTTGCAGATCAAATTTCTCATATTAAACACAAGTAAATATGGCATCGATTTGAAGACATCTACTCATGGTTTATTGCCACTTATTATAAATTGCTTCCCGATATATATAATATTGGCAATCCTTCATTTTGTGAACGCAAAAATTTCAACCATTGTCACTGTGTCAAAATAGACTACGGATGCACAAAAGGGCAAGAACGTCCTAGAGTAGTCGATTTTGGTAATGGTTGAATTTTCTGAATTCACAAAACGAAGGGCTGTCTATACTTTATTACAAAAAAAGTGGTACACAGAAAAACACAAAAAGTATGAAAGGAATGTGGTTGTAAAAAAAAAAGGGGTCCTCACCTCCCTTCCTGTTGGCACATGTTTAGCGAGCTTCACTTTAGCAAAATTTCCTTTTCCTATCGTCTTCATAAGACGATATTTGCCTATGTGAGGCTCATCCGACGTGCGACTCCTGGAGGTTATCCGAGGGTTGGCGTTGTCATCAGTACTCTGGTGATATACCGTAGGTAGGTAGGTAGTTTGGTTTGGTTTGGTAGTAGATAGGTAGACAGACCCGGGCAAGCAAGGGAGAAGAAACAAGATAGATAAACGTTACAAAACAAAACAAAAACACTTTTTTAGGGGATAAAATATAGGAGTGGAAGAATTAAATAATAAATTAAAATATTTATAGGACAAGGACACTAACTACAAATTTAAAACAAAACGAAAACCAAGAGCTTATATAGAAAATGTGATCGCGAAACACACGTATTTATGTGCACACACACATACAGAGATTTATATATAAATATAGCTATGCATAAAGTATGGATTTTTTTTGTGTTTGCTATCTATAGGGATACATACATACGTAATATATAGGGGATCATTTCTTTTATTTTTTCTTTATCTCTTTTTTTAATAGTATTTTTATCTTGTTACTTACATGGTGGTGATCGACTGTCACCGATTCGTGTACCGTCTGTAGAATAGGCCTGGTAGACATGTTGAATAACTAATAATGAACAACACGCCAGATAAGAATCAAAAAGTAGAGAGAGACAGACAAGCCCTCTTTTCTTTTTTAGCCTTTTGTTTTTTCTCCTTTCTCTCTACATAAACAATTTTTTTTTAAATCAAATTAAAAAAAAAAAGAAAAAAAAGAGCCTGCCTCGGCGGCCAAGCGACCCCCCCGCCTCACTACTCCTTCACTTTGGGATAATTTCACTTTCTCGTCCACCCTCAGTGCCGATATGATCCGAAATAGACGAAGAGGCCTTTTTTTATATAGATATATAGATGTATATATAACTATATATGTGTATTTTTTTTCCTTTTTAATCCTTTTTTATCCTGCAAATATAACCAGTGGTTCCCTCAAAGATTCCTTCTTAGCAGAAGGAAATAGGTCATTGAAAGCTCGGTCCAATAGGAGTGGACTGAGGTCCAGTGTGCGATTGGAAGGCATTTGCGACGACTCCGGGGGGAAAAAGAGAAAAATTATAACACAGCTTTTTTTTTTCCCTTTTTCTTTTTCAACTTTTTTCCCCCTTCTTCAGCGTTATAATATTTATGATCAATCAAGAAAAAAAAAACTTTGAATAAATAAAAAAAAAGAAAGATTCACATCGGGCGTTTTCTCCTTTCTTTGTGTTTCGTTTCGTTTCGTATTTCTGAAACGATATTATATAGATATTTTTTTTTTTTTTTGGTTGTTTCGTTTTTCGCCTTTTTTTTCAAGTAATCACCCTCTTCTTGTTTAATATGTTATATATTTACTCCTTTTTTTCTTTCTTTCAGGAGGGAAATGTCGGTGTTTTATCCATAGCTCAGCAAGTAAACTGAAAAAATCCTACTGCATCGTTTGTTGCGATCCAACCTTGGTAGTTTAGTTGTTTTTGTTTTTTTTATCTTCTTCTTAAACAATGACTCCTTCATGTATGGCTGTATGTCTGTATGTATGTAGGTGTATGCATGTGTGTGGGGGGGAAGAGATTTCGGTTTTTTTGCTTTTCCTTCTTCTTCTCTTCTTCAAGGCGAACGCGGAGAGCCGACAACAGCCAACATGGCCGCCGCATTATCTGTTCTGTATGTTGTTTGGTGATATGTGTAATGCGAGATGTGCGCTGTTCATTGGTCGCCTCTGCACCAATATGACATCATCGATGGACGACGACGACGACGAGAGAAGAAGAGCCAGCAGCAGCTGGAGAGAAGAAAGGTCTTTTCGAAAATGCGGCGAGAGAGAAGGAGAGAGAAACAGACACATAGATACTATTATAGGTATGTTAGGTAGTTGAGAGATAGAGAGAGAGAAATGAACAAACTTTAGTAAAACAGAATCAGGAACCTAGTTAGACACAATACATATCACAGTTGGTAAGGTTAGTTTAGTTTAGTAGTAGCAGTGTAATAAGGTTCAGACTGAGATTATCATCAAATTCGGAGGATTTGAAAAACAAGAAAGCCCCCGCCGTAACATTTTATTTATTGAGTAATTTTAACAAAATCAACCCCAGCATGGGTTATTATGGATTTTACAAACCGATTCAGAAGAAAAGGACGAATATGTACCAAAGACATACTTTGAACATTTATACAAGGATCTAAGCATTTGTCAGTAATAGCATCTTTGATATTTGTAATTAATGCTAAAAATTATCCATGATAATTAGAAACTTGAAGTCATTGATAATTTACCATCACCAGCTTGGGTTATTGTGGATTTTACAAGACTGATTTGGAGAATAGCAAAAAAATTTACCCAAGAAGATTTACTACTTTTAACATAGCAACTCAAGTATTCTTTACCTGCTACCAGTAATACAAAAAAATTAACTAGTTCGGTCCTCATTTGGTGCCCCCAATACTGTGGCCTTGTACCAGACTAAACTAAGCTTAGTAAATTATCTTAATAGTCACCCTATTGTTACTGTGTTGCGAACTAGGTGCAAAATAGTAATCTTACAATACCTCTACTAATCATGCTAACAGCAGCAGTATTCATATTAGTCATATTTATACCACTAGTTAGTAGGAGTTATTGTGGACATTGGAAGTAACCGACTGCCTCTGCAAGGAATAACAAACTTCTCCAGGAACTGCAGGATAGACATGGTCTCCTGGAACTTTGCCACTGACCTTTTCCTATCAGGGATTTACCAGTTTTAATACTACCTAACAAACCTAAGAATAATACTACCTAACTAACCTAGGAATAGAAGAATAGATTTTCTCGGAAAAGGTTACCACCAAAATTCAAGTTAATGAGGAGATAGCTCTTTTTCTTTTATCCAAACCATCTGTTCACCACTGTGCAGCAAGTTAGCCTTTTTAGCCAATAAGAAATGAACTCTGAGGTCTCCATAAGCAGATAATATCACCCTCTAGTTATATAACTTATAGTTACATGAACATTATCAACAGATGACTTGAGTCGCAGAAGTAGTGTTCAGAAATCATGGGTTACTTATCAAGGACTTCACAAATACAGAACTAACCACAATGGAGAGAAGGTCATATCATATATATCCAAATAAAACAAGGGGTATTACAATAATCTACATAATACTTAAAGTCTGATTTTGTTTATCTGTTTGTGACCTCGAAGCAGCCAAAATGGAGCATGGTAGCCAGAGATATAGGAAAGCATATCCCTAAAATGCATTAGAAGAAAAAAAAAAAATCCAGATAATCTGCAACTGAATGATACTAGTATGCTGCAACTGAATGATAATATGGAGTCTGCATTTGTACTTATCCTTATCAATATTATTATGACCATTTTGTCAAGGGAGATAAGTATCAAATGCTACTCATTAAGTAGTCTCCCTTATTTATTTGTAGATGCATTAAAAATCCTGGTTCCATCAGATTGCACCATTCTTCTTCCAAAAGGAGTGATAAGTGACATCTGCACTAATAAGTATCATTTGGCATTGTGGATTTTATAAGACTGTGACAACGCTCATAGCATAAGTAATATTTTTTTATGAAACTATTCCAGGAGTCATCAACTGGAGATTGAGAAAACTGACTTCATTACATTCATGATATTACAACAACACAATGTTTCTTAATTCACTTGAAGCCCTTAAAAGAATTGAATTTATATGACTACGATCAAAAGAGCCACTTCAATTTATATAATAGAACCCAAGTTATATCAAAACAAGAACCATAAGTTCAACTATGCGTCCACCATCTGTGGTGGTAGTGGCAGTAGGAAGAGGAGGAGGTGGAAGAAGAGCAAATAGTCTTTCTTCAAGTCAATTGATTCTCCTACTCGTAAGATATTGCAATATGGAAATATTCTGTAAATATTATTTCCAATAAAAATAGTGTTTTTTTTTCACTTTTTAAAACAAATGTGGACCTTGGACATTTATTATGACATCAGCAGTTGGTGGAAAGAAAAAAAAAATTGATCAGAAAAGTGTTCTTTTAATGACATCACACTTTTTCCTTCCTTGCTATTTCTGTTCAACAGAACTGGGACTAACCAACCGAAAAGGGTTTGATAGAGATGTGTGGACAAACATTAAAACTTATAATTAATTAGTACGAGTAATTCTTTTTTTTCATCTCTTTATGTTAGTAGGATCGACCGCTCACATTAGATTTTTAAAAGTGCGTTAGTATACAAATATTAGGAAGTAGTTTATACCAAGACTAACCAGGGAGGCACGATATGATACATGCAAAACAAAAACAATGTAACTTAAGAGCAGTATTTTCACTAATATCACTAAGATAAGTCCTTAATAATACAAGTCCACTATCTGTCACTTTGCTGATGGTTATCGTCAATATACAATAACTGGCTCAGCTGATGGCTGCTACTGATACTAAAAGTATGATAGATACGGTAGAAGAGGGGAGAAAAGAAAGGTAGTTTAATACGAAGGAGGTGAAAAAAGTAGTTCTATAAGAGGGTAGGCAGTGTGAGAGCTGATGGTTGTTACTGATACTCACAGATATGGGCCCCTATTATGTACATAATTATTATTCTAAATTTCAAAAGTTCAATATTGATTACTTGTAGGGAAAACAGTAAAAATATCCTCACGGATTGTATAGTTTTTTTTTCATCTTCTGAATCTTTACTAAAAAAAAAAAAAAAATTATCCCAAACCTACATTCATTAATTAATTGCATCCCAATAATTAAAAACACTTTTACTCAAAAATATATTTTTATACTTTATCAATACATAATAGAAATAACCAAGTCATATTTTCACAGATAATATGCAATTATGATAGCAAATGTTAGTCAAAAACTGATCACTACGGCAAAAGCGAAGACATACCTAACCTGTAATTGCAGTAGTGATAACTTTACATAATGTATATATACATCATTGTTTGCTGCTCATACCCTCATCAAGGGTGTCACAGACATAGGTACATACCAGCAACTGTTAATAAGACACACACCTAGTTAGCCACGCCTGTCAAAGCTTTGTTCTGATTATGGCACCTGGCATTCCCCAAAGGTCACCCATCTGGGTACTGACTTCGCTCAAATTTAGCAATTTTGCAAGAACCAGGGTATCTGACATGATTTTGTCGGATGCACCAGCCCCGATCCTAGTCCTGAGTGCAGAGAGGCATTGAGTACCATTTTAAAAGTAATGACTCGTTGGTAGATTGTACCTCAGCCTACCAAATATGAAGCAAGCACTCTACCACTGGGCCACAGTGATCAGTGCTATTTTACTAGTGTTTGGACACACCTCTATTAGACGCTTTAGGTCGGTCAGTTCTAGTTATATCAAACATCAGGAAGTGGAGGTTTGTATTTTATTTACAAGCTGCTCTTACAGAAAATGCTCAAAATCACAAGGAGAGATCACGAGACAATACAGAATATTAGAGAAAAGACAGGAGTAAGAGATAACATAGAATCTATTAGAAAACTCAAATGGCAGTGGGCTAGTCATGTAGCAAGAATGCAAGACAACTCGTGGACATAACACTTTATGATGTGGATCCCCAGAGATCATATGAGCAACTGTGGTCAGCAGAAATATAGGATGGTATGACGAATTCGACAAGTTCAGAAAGTACTGGCTCAGCAGCACCTATGATAGAGAAGTCTGCTGAATCTTTAGGAAGGTCTATGTCTAACGGACGCTGGAAGGCTGCTGCTGCTGATGACATAAAAGGTGACCTCGTCAAAAGAATATCTATTTGTATCAATAGATCATGTACTGAGCGTTTGTCTTTTTTACAATGTTGCCAAGTATTGTTTGTTATTAATAAGTAAAACTGCAAAAATTGGCTAAACTTTTCAATTTCCACCTAACTTTTCAACTAAAAAGGTTATACATACTGATTCAAAGACTACTTATCAAATAAAATAACCATACACTAAAACTCCAGAACAAATTAAGATTAAATATTACAATAATTTAAACTTCCTCATTGTTCTTTTTTTTAATAGCAAGAGTTTCATTTCAACCATCCTCACCTTCCTCCTCCTCCTCCTACTGCTACCACAACAAGAATTACTACTATGACTACTTCATTTAGGATCCCTTAGAAATCGGACATCACAGATATGGACATATCGTTGAACTTATGGTTCTTGTTTATTTTTTTTTAAAACTAGTCACACTAGTTTCTGTATTGATACTATCACTAAAGCGATCATCTTTTCATTTATTTCCCCAGATGAATTACAGTAAAACATTATTGATAATTTTTCTGACAACTATTTACATTCATTCTAATTGATAATTGTTCTTTCATTAAAACTTGACTCAGGTAATCGATCTATAACAGTAAGTAAACAGTACAGAGTTCTCATAGCTCAGATGGTAGAGCAGTTGGTGCATTTAACCAGGTTTCCCAGGGGCAAAAAGGACACGAGTTCAATCTCGTCAAGAGACTCTTCTTCATTGCTGATAGGCAGTATTTACTCACTGTCGCAAATCGACAACTTGAGTTGAATCAAGTTCGGATAAAAATAAAAATAAAAAAAAAATAAAAATAAAAATAAAAAGTTAATATATAAATACTTATATTGTGTGAACCAGAATCTGTTTCGATTCAAAGCAAGTCTATAAGAGATAAATCATAAGCCATGCAGACTAATCTCTGCTATTCAGTTTGTTGGTTAGAGACTGTCAACATAAGTTTCTTCAGTTTTTAAACTGGGCTGGCTGGCTAGCTAGCTACTAAATATCATGCATACAGGCAACACCAATGGAGCTAGAGGGCTGAAAATTTAAATATTTACTCCTTGTTATGTCTAGGAAGAAAGGGTTCGTTCGTTTTACAATTCCACCTCTGATAATATTTCTAGAGCGGGGGGGGGAGTCATTTTGCAATGCAAGTTCAAGCTAAATTGACAACTTCCTTTGGTTCCGGCAGCATTCACGCTTTTCTCTCCTTTCTTGATACAAACTTTTTTTTTTCCGCGATCATTATCCACAACAAGAAGGCGAGAGAAGTAACATGTACATAAATCAGCCCCCCTCCCTTTTAATTGGTCACCCCCACTACATGCTCTCAAAAGACGCTAGTCACGTGATGGTTTCTATTGAATGACTAACCAGACCTGTTTGTTTTTGTTTTGTTTGTTTGTTTGTTTGTTTTGTACAATCAACACTATACGTTGGCAATAATCGCAGATTTTGCAAGTACAGAATTTATCGAGAGAGAGATAAAAGCAAAGTAACCCACACGTCCAACTCAGACCTAGATTAGCTCTGATAAAAATAATTGTACAACTGCTACTCCCACTGGAAGTTATTTACATCAACTAAGTAATACTATGTGGTAGATTGCATAAGACTAAAGAGATCAGGACAGAAATCACTCATCACTAGTAGTAATAATGCTAGTAGTATTAGTAGTAGTAGTACCCTGCAACCGTTATTATTACCCAAGTACTAATTATTAGTCATCATAAATTTTACAAGAATTTAATGGCCACCTAATCGAAAAGAACAAAAATGCAATCGCCTTATAAATTAATAATATTAGTCGTTATTGACAGCACTAGTTACGTACAGCAGTCTCTACTAGTTCTAGTTTCAATACTAAGGTCTTCAGTCTAAAGAGAACAGAAGTACCTCCATGTAAAATTCACGAACTAATTAATTCGTACAATTGTAATTGAGCTAAGTAACTCTTAGGCCTAAAATGCTGAGAAAATACGTACTCAGCAGGGGGGGGGGCAGTTACACCCCTTCGAATACTGAAGATTTTATAAACACTGGTTTATGTTTAGTTAGAAGAGAGAGGTCCCTTTTTTTTCTTAGTTGTTAACGAGTCAAAAATAACCAGACATAGAGAGAATGGAATTTCAGACCTCGCAGTTTTCAGTGACATGCTCTGCCGCTTCAATACCCAATAATCGTTGCAATAGTAGAAGAAAAATCGGTGTGTGCGTGTGTGTAAAATCAATAATGGTGTTGAAAGTAGTTCAGATAAAAATCAATTTTAAAAAAATCTAAAATGGAAATAAATATCTTAATTAATAAAGAATAGGGATATATCTTTTTTAATTTATTTTATGGATTTCTAATAATTTCAATTTTCTTTTATGAACGATCTTCCAGGCTCAGAGTAGAGGGTAATGATCTGAAAGCTGAAAAAAAAAATGAAAGGCCTGTGAATAAGTTGCTGTGCCGGCTAGGCTTGTTAATATAACCCAAGAAGTGTAAGGAAAAAAAAACCGATTTGTGAAACTCATACTAACTAGAGCCCCCGTCTGTCAGAAGTGGCAAGTCCAGAAAAGAAATTGCTAATAATAAATAAACCCTAGTCACAATAACTGCTACAGCTTTCTACTTTCACTGCATATACAACGTAATAACAAGCAGCAACAACAGAGAGAGTAGTAGTTCATTATTACCAGTGCAATAGAACTCAAGTCTTCTTGGCCATTCTGGTGATCACAGAAAGAAATCAGGTTACTTAATTGCTTGCAACTTTAGAAGAGGGAGGAACTGGGTGTAAGTTCGTCTGTTCAAAAATGAACGAAATAACGATATTAAAAATGCCCATATATTATTTACATAGGGTAGAATTGCAGTGTCAAGGTTTCAATTAAATTCTAAGAGCTTGATCACCTCATCGTGAAACGGAGTGAGAGCACTTACAACGCATTATGAAGGAATGCGTTGTACACTGTGTCCATAAAGTTTATTTCATTACAGTTTTGAACCAAAAAAAGGGATAATATGGACAGCTTGTATTTGCTTCCTCATTAACCGTTATCTATCAATAAATATATTTTATTTTAATTATAAGCCCAAAAGTAAACGTTCTCCTACGTTAGAAAGTTAAGTGGGGGTGCTTTGTTGACTAGCAATGGCCTTATTAATTAAAAGAGTTGCTGTGTAATGCAATGTTAAATAGACTGACAGTGGAGATAGCTCAGTTTTGTCTGCACACACAACAGTAATGTCAGATTCTGAGAAGGCGGGTGTGTGATCATGCAACAAGGGAAAATGTCTTTGAATAATTATTGTTTTATAATCGGATAGAGCTGTAATAAATACTAAAATTGATTATATATCATTAATTAGTAGATCGCGCTGACTGTTTCTTTAGAATCCTCAAAAAATGAAGGCAACTTGAACTGCTGTTCAAGGTTCGTCAGAACATCGTACTGTGCAAGCAAGGAGAGATGGTTAAGTGTGAAATATGCAGGGGTCATGTGTAAATTCTTTTAAATGCTATTCCTACCCTGACATGCAGACAGAGATAAGATAATTTGAAATTTGGTTGTCAAGTTAACCAAACAAGCTACACAGTTCATGTAAAAACTGAGCAAATTTCTTTCAAGATTAAGACGAACGGGCAGGGTTTTTGTTGTCTTTTTTAAATTTTTAACTTCACATTCCAGCAACTAATATGAACATATCTCAGATGTTTGATACTATGTATAAAATTGGTGTGAGTGTGTAACAAAAAAGACTAATGGTATTTAAAAAATTAATTAAAATAAGTTGGAAATTAATTAGAAAAGAAGAAACGATTTTAGAAAGTTCGTACACACAGAAGTAGAAGGTCAAGAGAGAGAAAAATAAGTTAAGTCTTTAATTTTTAGGTGAAAAAAATTAATATCCCAAATACTTTCCTTACTTGAATTCTAAATTGTCTTTAATATCTTACTTCTTTTTATAAAGCTCTATAATACGATAATGAAATTTATCTACTTAATAAATAAATACTGAACACATATAACCAAGATGAGATATTGTAAATAGGTCAATTTAAAGAATAAATAAATAAACGTTATCGAAAGTCTTGATCTATCAATTTAAACTAAATTGATAGACTAACAGAATAAAACTTGACTAGTTAAATGACTGTTTGTGTCCAGTTAGTAAAAAGTAAACTGATCTCCCCCCTCTTATCTTTCGGCTTTAAATACCCACAATCAACCGAAGATTTACTACTTACTAAATTGGGGTGTGTTTTATTATATACACCTGACCCTACCAACCTGGTTTTTTAACGTTACATTCTTACGGTATCAATTCAGAAGGAGGGTAAAAACGTCCAAGTCGGTTACCATCATCAATTTTATTATCATTACCATTCTGTCACCGAATTAATAAGTTCGGTTTCTTCAGGGTTGGGCCTTTTTTTCTTACCCAGATCTTTTACTCTTCTTTTAAAAAGAATGCAACCCCCGCGGCCCGCCCATCTCAAATGAATGAAGACATTAAACTATCTTCTCCTTCCGACAGTAGTCATCCTCTCTTTTCGTCCTGGTTTCATTCATTTAATAATATATGTTGATGGTGTCCGGCACGACGACCCAAAGAAGCTTACCTTTTTTCTCTCCATTGTGTGTTATGTAGCTGGAAGTTTTTTTCAATTCTTCGGCCCAAACTGGTGTCCATATGCGAATCCAGGTAGTAGGAGGATTACACCAACAACTCGCACCATGCAGTTGAGCAAGGAGACATAAAGAAGGAGTGACAGACAACCTTCTTCTCGGGAGGAGATGGATAAATAATCACAGAATATAGAAAGAGGAGAACAAAAAAGCCATTCACTGCTGACAAGAAAGAGGAGAACCTCTACATAAGAAGAAGAAGAAAGAAGGTGTTTAGTCTGACACTGCTTTCTTCACCCCGATAGCCTTCAGTTATTTTTTTATTTATTTATTTTCATATAACGAAAACGTGACCTAGCCTTTTTCTTAAGGGGGGAAATATAACTAAAAATTAAATACAGGTAGTATTGCCACTTTTTCTTTTCAGTTTGTATCCAGAATTACTTCAAGTTATATCTAGAATTATCTAGATTTTCATGTCATTCATCTAGAGAATTATCTAGATATTATTTTATATTTTAATAGTGTTTGAATAAATCTCAATTTTTTTTCTAAATATAATCAAAACAATTCTCAAATTATTTTTATTGATCATGTTGTGGTTATATCGGCTTGAACTTTTTCTCTTTGAGGGGAAAGGTCACCACTTTTAGTAAGGAAATTCTCCTTGTTCAAGCATTTTGTGATATTTTTTATAATTTCGACGAATTTGATGAAATCACACAGAATCATCAAGATCTTTAAATGTATTTATAATTATCTAAAATTTATATTCTCAATCTAGATACAACCTGGAATATCTAGATCTGGATTTAAAATATCTAGAGTGGCAACACTAAATACCGTTGCAATTACCTCTACTTGACAATGTTCTAGATGGAAAAGACGGGAGGGATAGTATATATATATATATATATATATATATATATATATATATATATATATATATATATATATATATATATATATATATTATTCCTCTGTCGGTGTGTGTGTCTGTGCGAATGTTAGTGTTTGTGTAGTATACGGACTATTCTGGAACTATTTAACCGCACTTCTCAAGGTGTTATATATATATATATATATATATATATATATATATATATATATATATATATATATATATATATATATATATATATATATATATATATATATTCCTCTCTCTCTCTCTCTCTGTGAGTGTTTGTATTTGTATAATATATGGACTATTCTGGAACTATTTAACCGTACTTTTCAAGGTGTTATATATATATATATATATATATATATATATATATATATATATATATACTCCTCTGTGTGTGTGTGTGTGTGTGTGTGTGTGTGTGTGTGTGTGTGTGTGTGTGTGTGTGTGTGTTGACTGTCCCTCCACCTCCATTTGCAGCTTAGTTAAGCCGATGTGACCTGGTCCTTGTTGTCGTACAACTGACGATCGGATTAATTTTTTAGAGAAGTCAAGGCCATTATGGAAATGTATTGTATATCTAGATAATTCTTTGGAAGTTTCCATCTATTTTTCTTATATAAGATAGATTTAATGTAAACTCCTTCTATCACAGACTCGTTGTAGACAACCCTAGTTATGAGCATCATAAAAAAAAAGTGTTGCACTTTTTTACAACTGAAACTAACTGTTGCTACTATAATTACGTTTTTGTCCCCACGACGTGAAATTTCTTTTTTTAATTTCTCTATTTTGAGTCCTGGCAAAACTAAGGCCACTTTAGTTCTATCACCTAGCTCATACCTCTATGCGTTACAATACCAGATCCGCTGTGCGCGGTATGAGTTTAGGCTCATAGTGTAGTATGTGTCCCTGTCTATGAAATACTATGTAAATTCCTTTTTGTTTTTTTTTTTTCAATTTTAAAACGTTATGGTAAAATTTGACTTCATTTTCGCCTGTAACAACAATAACCGATGACAATGACCAGAACAAAAATCGGTGACGTCATGCACGAATGACAGTGACATAGTGACGTACGCAAAAACTGATGACGAATTCACTCCCACTCCCAATTGTTTTGCTGGTGTAGGCAAATCTCATCTACAGTAACTACAAATAAAGGAGTTGAAGTGGGACACACTGAGAATATAATTGAATGAGGAAATGTAAATGAATTATATTTTAGTTCTGTTTACCTTTTAGAATTTGAAAGAATTAAGGTAGTTTGACCTTAGCCCAGCCAACCTTGTTATTTTGGTTTAATTTGAAAATTATTTTAAATAATTGACTCAAACGAAAGCAATGAATTTTATTCACTGTCATCTCTAAAGACCATGTGATATATTAATGGCATTTCCGTTTTCAATCTTGAGCGTTATCATTTTTTTTCTTTCATTATTTCTCTCATTTATTTTTTATTGGTGTGCTGTTCTCAACTTCGAGCGAGAGCGTGAAACTTTATAATCGGGACCAGCTTTCTCTAGATTATGCTTTATTCTTATTTTGTATTTCAAAAAAATGATTCGTTTTAAAAGATTGTAATCAAATTATTTTGCGTTTCGTGAGTAGATAATTGTTCGTTTTGTATAATTCCAGGGAAAAAATAATTCAAGATAAAATGATTAAACTAGATACAATCATAATAAACGGTAAGTTAATGCTGTTTAGTTAACGTGAGAAAAACAGATACTACACTTTGATTTTGAAATATACTAAAGGCCGCGAAAGGCGCATACTGATCTTGACCTCACTAGAATAGTGCCTGGTTTGAGAACCAAAGCCGGGTAGGGGGTTTGGCTTCTTCAGATTTTAACCCAAATGTGTTTCAAGTTTACATCTTCCTCCGTATCTTGTTGGTTTGTTTTTTGTTGTTTTTTTTGTTTTGTTTTGTTTTTTGGTCGTTTTTTTTTTTGTTTGTTTTTGTTTGTTTGTTTGTTTTTCTCCTTCTGTTTTTCTTTCCCCAGCACACAACAAACAATATCATTTTTATAGTACTCGGTGAGAGTCACAATCATATTTATTCATCACCCGTTGATCTGACAATGGTAGGATGAGACTTTTTTTTTAATACTTGGAAACCATTACTCACTCGATACGGCACATCACGCCAAGTGGCATTGATGGGTCATCCAAGAATTGCCCGGTTCCCCCTGTTATGGTCGAAGACATCAGACTATGCTCTTGACCTTAACCATTTTAGTGCAACGGAGAGATGCTGCATGGGGGAAGTGTCCCCAGCCCAGACACCACGTTTAGATCCTCACTTATGGTTCACTTTGGAGAGAGGTAGGGAGCAAACCATGTCCGTAGCAGGACATATGATGGGAATTTTCAGGGGATATAAAATTCATATCGTGTGGACAGACAGACGGAAAGGACGATATCAAAATTTTAAATCGGAGCATTTTATTTAGTTCTGGCCTTTCTTTCCGTCTGTTTTTCCATACAATATCTCCAAAAGTTCTCAATGAATTTCAATGACATTTTGTGGAAGGGTTGGTAAATGGCTGCGAAAGAAGTCGGGAAATTATGGAGCTAATCCATGTAGATTATCTCTGCCGTGTCCTAGGTAACTGTCCGTAACCACAAAATATCCCCAAAAGTCTCCTGTCCACACAATATCTCCAAAAGTTCTTAATGATTCTCAATAAAATTCTCTGGGAGTGGGCAATAGATTAGAAGTAAGTGATTAGATTTTTGAGCGGGTCCATGATGAATTACCTTCTCTGCATTATTGCTTGCTACCTGTCCATACCACAAAATGTCCACACGATAACTCAAAAAGTTCTCAGTGAAATTTGTGGAAGGCTATGCAATGGCCTCTGGAAGAAGTCAGGAAACTTTAGAGTTGATCGATGCACAATTAGCTCCAAAGGGTCTCTGTTTGTCTACATGATGTCATCAAATCAAAAGATCTCAATAAATTTATATTCAATTTTGTGGAAGGGTAAGTAATACACCGTAGAAGAACGGATCCATAAACAGATGCCTCCCTTATGTCATAACTATCAGTCCACGCGGATGTCTCATTTTACAACAAAAGTTTATGACATTTGAGTGTAAATAGCTCAAAATGATTTGCTCTGAGGCATATGGTTTTTATTTTAGACTTTACTCAACGTGAACTTTCCTCTCCAACGATAAAAGATATGCCCATATTTGATGGATTTTTCTTGACTAGGGCACCATAGTGAATATCCACCATTATGAAAAATGGCATTAAATTATTTTGCAACTGTTCTGGAATGTCTATCCAAGTTATTTTTACTCCCTCAAGCATATCCAATAGGTTTCATTAGTCTACTCAAACATTCCTACAAGGCTCTATTACAGCGCCAGGACTAAACTATTTAACAACAAAAAAAACAAGAATGTAATTTGTGATCCGACTTTTTTCATTTATATTAGAGTTGTAGCTTTTTAGAATTGATGAGGGAATAAAGTAAGAAAGTTAATCAGACAATTTTACACAAGAACTAATGAATGGAAAATTTAAGGCTGTCCGAACAGGGATGGAGTGGGGTCAGAACATCCTCAGACCCGCCCCCGGATAACACAAACATCTGCTGTGGGGGTTGGGGTGTATGAATTCCGAAGAGTGGAAATACGTCTCTAATCGAAAAACATGGTTGCCATCTAGGCAATTTTATGGCCAACTTTGACAAATCTGGCCTTTTTGAAAAGCATTCGGCCATAGACTATTTGGTTCCGTTTGGACATATTTAATTTTCTTTTTTTTATTAAAAAAAATTGGAACAGATTTGAATAAAAAGAAATCATATCTAAAACTACACGTCTCTTCTTCTTTTTCATAATAATAATTGTATTCTTGTATATACGGTTTTTCAAAAGTTTAGCTATAAAATGGCTTCTTCTGTTCAACTTTAGCAATGAAAATGGCTGACAACATTGTTTTTTTTTTCAGGGTGGTGGGTACGATTATGGCATTGTTAGGTGTGACTGGCGGAAAAGGCTAGGAGGGTAGGGTTATGAGTTGGTTTTATTTTATTACGAAAGATTTAATTATTAGAAATGAGGCGAAACGTCCAAGCAAACAATCGTTGCAGAACGAAAAATCAATTTTGTTTCAACAATCAAAATTTAATTTAAAGAATTTTTTTATTTTGCCATATTATGTAAGGATAAAGTAAGATTATAAAATTATATAGATGCACTTGAAAAGTAAATTAAAACGATAGTGTGCCATAAAAAATAATTCTATTTCAAGTCGAAGAAGAAACAATGTAAAGTTAATCGGAAGTGACCATATTGCTAGTTAAACGGAAGTGGCCATCTTATAGCTAACCGTTTTTTAAAACCCATAAATGAGTAAAAATGATTTTTAGGACTTTGAAATATAAGATTCATTGAAGTAGGCTGACTTTGTTTTAGCAGTATTTTTGATAAATCCTCATTTCCGGTTTGAACTGCAGCATTGCAATGTTTCATAAATAATTTTTGCAACTTGGCCATTTTGGCGTCATTTTTGACGTCTCCAAATATCTAGCAACCCTACACATGATAGCACTAACTATGAATCAAGCAGGGGGAAATAGTTTTTAGACAGACTACTTTAATTCGCATTATTTATTAATACGTACGCATTTTATTTTTTACAACACTGCAAGAAGCACATTAAAGTTATTTTTTTTCTTAAAACAAACTTTACACCTTCGATCTAATCCGATACTTGTGTCACACAAATCATTCTTTCCTTCAATTTCATCAGGACTTTAGAAGTTTTTCTCTTTTAACTAAAACAAAATGTTTAAAAAAGAATTGTTTTAAAATTAAAGAAAAGTCAGTATTTTCTTTTCTATCTCTTTTTTTTTCTGACATCTCCGAACTCAATATTTATCTGTTCATTTCTTCGAGGATTTTTATTTGTTTATTTAATGATGAGGATATGGGATTTTTTTCAACAGCGAATAACACAAGACACGACGGGCTAAGATAATTTTAACGACTAAATAAATGTATATATCTATTTGTAAGCTAACTTTCACAGATTTTAATCGAATTTAATCAGCCTGATAATTTAATGGGGATTTTTTCTAATTTTCGTTTTTTTTTAAAAATTAATCTATTCTAATTTTAATTACATCATCGAACGAAGTGGCTTCAATGCATTTCAAAACGAAACAAAACAAAACTTTTAAAGACTAAATGTAAGCGAAAAATACGAAAGTGACAAAAAAAATCACCATCCCAAAAATTGGGTCGTTAATGTTATGGCCATCAAAACAAGACTTCAACAAAAAAATACCGAAGATTCCGAAAGATTCAAAGAAATTCAAACTGAAAATGGTTTTCTTCCTTCTTGGCCGTTGGTGAATGTTTTTTGTTCAGTCAATCAATAAAATGAATACTTTGATCAAAAAAATTTAGAAAAAAAAAGGAATCGGATATTGGGGTATTTTTGGTATTGGTAATTAAAAGTTGATCTATGAGAACTTCACGCTGTGTAAATATATACAACATTTTTTGTAATAAAAAAAATCCAAACAAACGGGAAAAGCTGTAATTCGTAAACTACACTGCAAATTACGTTGTAAAAAAATAATTGTTCGTTGGTATACGTTCTTTTAATGAATATTTTTAACCAGCAAATAATATATTTTATAGTTTAATAATCTTTTTTCTATTTTTACTAGTCGTCAACATTTATTGTCCGATGTCTGATCTACATGTTATAATTTTCTCCTTCTTTTTCAGATCTTGTATGCAAACTTAATCTAGCAATAGGATATCGGGTAGAATAATAAATTAAATCGCCTTCATTACAGAGAGCTTAGACCATTTACGTAGGTTAAAATTTGAATCAAATTGAAAAATAGAGGAAGAAAGAGATCTCGTAAGGAGTGAAACTTGATTTAGACTTTCGTAGCCGACTACGAAGGTTAGTCATATTGTCTATCTATTAAATTACTTTATTATATTATTGAATCATCAATACATAATGAAAGTTGTTTTTTTTTGCTTCAACTTGAAAAATTCTAACGGATCTGTGTTCCATCCTGAATTCTTAATTTCTTCCATTAAAAAAGCGGTTGAGTGAGTAAAAAAAAAAACAAGGGGAGATCACTCCCAAGTGAGCCTGAAGATAATTTTAGAAATTCAAAATGAAAGCTACAATGCAGGAAATCGTCAGGCTTTTATGTTTTGTTTTGTTTTTTGTTTTTTTTCTCCAAAAGCACCGTTTGATTTGGAATTTTGAGTTGCCAACATTGTTTCCAGATGGTCACTCGCCCATCTCATATAACTTCTCTCTCTCCCCCTTTTTATGTCTCATACTTCGTGAATGAGACAGATCGGGGTTGTCATTTTGGCGATTTTATGGTCAAATTTGACAAATATTGCCTTTTCTAAAAGCATTTGGCCATGAACTTCTCGGTTTGGCCATATTTCAATATTTCGCCATTTTGAAATGAAGATAAAAATGAAACAAATCGGGATGGAAATAAAGCCATGTCTAAAACTGCACGTGATTATTACTATTATTATTTTTCTTGTTTTTTGTACTGGAGAGAAAGGGTTGGATGATCAGTAAAGTTTGGGGACCCTTGCTTTAGGACTTTGAAATGTAAGATTGATTGAGCTAAGTGGACTTTATTGTGGTAGTATTGTTGATAAATTCTTATCTTTTTATATATATATACTGCAGTATTGCTATGTTTTATAAATAATTCTGTCATTTGGCTATTTTTGTTTGTTTGGGACCAAAAAACGCCTCTATCTGGAAACCCTGGTTGTAGCTTCATTTCCACCGGATGCTACCGGCGATCAGTATTAGATCATCAATTAAGGATTTCAAATGCCGAATTTCGTGGGGAAACTAGCCCACCCCTTCAGAACATTGCTACAACTCAATTTTCCCACCATCATTTGGCCTTTGTGCTAAATTTAAGCGCAAGTAAAATTGTAAAATGCTTTAGAATCAAATAGTGACATACTACCCCCCGATCTGTCCCGAGGGCCCAAAGTCTAAAATGTCCTGTTCTGGGGATTCTGATATCGGGGCTACAACTCCCCATTGTACTATAAATAGGGGGTACTCCTGACGTCTATGTCACGCTAGGACAGAGGAATTTCTTTACGCTTGTGGACCCTCTAGGTTGGCCACTATTGGCAAGACGCCCGGCTCTATGCCGGACATTCCAGCTTTTTAAGACAGTCTTTCATTCAGTGCCACCTCGCACCGAACGTTAATTTGTCCTCCTTGGGGTCTGATTCAAAAAAGATATACTCCTTAAAAAGTGAGAACTGAAGACTATCATATTTTTTTTTTATTAATTGCTGTTGTCAACACTGTTGACGAGCCGCAGGGTTCGGTCGTTCCCAACATGCCTGAGGGGGCCAGTCTGCCTAAGTCCTCCTAGTCAGTTATGGAACTGAGGTCCCCAACTCGAAATTTTCTTTAATAAGGAACCCTTCTATTTAAATGAATTTCCCCAAGGACCACGTTTTGGAAAGTTTCCCTAAGAAGCTCCCCGGAAACCAACCACGGTTATACATTTTCAGATCCCAAGTTGAGAACCGTTGGTTTGGATATCTTCCTATTTGTTGATGTGAAAATGGCCACCCCAGTTCAACCCACGCTAAACTATACTTGAGTCACATTCCGCCTTGGAGTGTTTACTAATTCAGATTTTTTTTTTCAATTTGGACTGGTTTCCAGATTTTAAAAATTGAAGAATGAAAACACCATCTAAACTAAAATTGGTAACACTGCCGGTACAGTAAAGCGTTTTCTTTTTCATAAAATTTTGAAAGAGAAAAACAATCTTTCGTTAACCGTCGCCAGATGAATCAGCCATTGACGAAATAAGGTATGGTAGGGCAGAAGTGACTAAAATGTCTATGCCTAAATTTAAAAGGATTAAATTGACTATTAGAGACGGGATTACACCAATTGTTATTTTTGTTTATAAAAAATTCAATCGAAAAATGTGAAGTTCGTCTACCCTAGTGCGTCATCATGTAACCAAACACAACATACTTACTCACCAAATCATTACTGATATTTATTTTACTAGTGACGCACCAGTCGTGCCCGTAAAGTATTTTATACATTTCGTTCCTATCAAAATCCGCATATCATTTGATTGATTTCTAAACGGTCTTAGAAGACAACAGTCATAAAAGCCTATTTTAGATACATTCGTGTACAAAACTTTCGGTCGATATGGAATAAAGCCATGTGTAACTCAGTCAGTGTGTAGAGAGTATAACTGGGCAATCTTTGCAATGATGCAATGGGAGAACAGTCATTTTAATAGCTAGAAGTGGCTAGATTTGTCCTTTTTAGAAATAGCTAAAACTGGGTTGTTTTGATTTCCAGGTAACTATTTATGCACAGAAGAATCCATCAAAGGCTCGTGAAATTATAAATGAATAAAATGAATATTTCTATGAAGAACAGTACCCTTAAAATGAGAATTATGTTATTTGAACGTTCAGATCTTTAAACTTTTTATGGGGTCTTTGTATGAGTTTTAGGGGTGTATACAGATATGAAATCTACCCGCTTTTAGCCATTAAAGATGGCTGACTAAAAAATTGGCCGTTCAACAGTGGGAAATATATATCTACTAACTGCAAACCTGGCAAAAATGACAGGTCAATTTTCATACTAGCTGAAGTACCCATCTACACTGCATTAACTATTCAAGACTGGAGCTTTCAGACTTGTAAAATATACTTCCCCTTTACTTTTTTTGACCATTTAGATGAGGAAAAAGTTTCCCTTTACTGTTGACTCCTTACAGGAGAAATAATTTCCTTTCATTTTTGACCCTTCGAAGTGAAAAAGAGTTTCTTTTCACTTTTGACCTCTTTTGGAGGGAACAACTTTCCCTTTACTATTGACAATTTAGAGCGGGAAAAGTTTCCCTCCACATTTGATCCTTTAAAGGGGGGAGGGTCTTACACTTTTGACCCCTCAAAGCAGAAAAAGTTCTCCTTTACCCCTTAAAGAATTATGTATAAATATATTTTCTATAAAAAAAAGAAGATATGTATATGTATGTATCTTGAATAAATTAAATTAAAATCAACTTAAGGTTTGTAACATTCAATTCAATTTAATGATTAAATATTGATGATTCTCCTTGTCATATATTAAGAAGAAATGGATATCTTTTAGCTTCTTATGCCATTGTCAACGTTTAGAACAAAAATTTCCAGATGCATTCAGTATTTAGAAAAATCAGTTCAGAACTCGACGAGGACATATGCAATGGTTGCGAGACAATTTAAATCACATAACAAGAATAATTATCAAAAAATTCCAGCATCTCTAGAAATAGATTTATATAATTATTGGTAATACAGTTTGAGAGATATTAATAAAGTATCCTAACCTCTCTTTCCAGTGGTTTTAATGCAAATCAAGGCTCCATAAGACCCTCAAAAGAAGAAGAAATCATGCGAAGAATCACACTAGGATGGCAAGCCTTTGGCAGAGCTAGCTCAACCTTCAAAAATAATAAGATCCCATTAATCCTAAAGAGAAGGGTATATAACCAGTGCATCCTCCCAATAATCACTTATGGAGTTGAAACATGGAACTTAACCAAGAGACAGACCCTTAAGCTGAGAACCATGCAACGTGCACATGAAAGAATAATGCTGGGCCTCACATGGAGAGACCACAAAACAGCACAGTACATCCGGGAAAAGACAAGAGTTAGAGACATCATAGAATCCATAAAAAATCTCAAATGGCGGTGGGCTGGCCATGTTGAAAGAATGGCAGACAATCAAGGGACATCACGACTCACAACATGGATTCCCCGAGACCACATGCGCAACCGAGGCCGGCAAAATGTTAGATGGAGAGACGAGCTAGACAAATTCAGGAAGTACTGGCTCCGTGACGCCCATGATAGAGAAGTGTGGCAAATCCTAGGGAATGTCTATGTCCAACGACAGATGCTAAAAGACTGATGATGATGATGATGATGATGATGATAAGGGTCCTTGGCATTACATTCCTCCAAGAATGTTACCTTGAATGCTTCATGAAATTCTAAATCTGGTAGGAGTAAACTTAAGTGTTTATGGGCATAATCTTTCTGAAGAGCTTGGCTGTCATTTGATTTAGACGGGTCGTAACTCCTCCAATTCTTTCAGCAGTCATTGAAGCACTTCTGAAATGTATTCTTAGTTTCTCCAGTGTATGTAGCGCAACACTGGGTACAAGGAAAGGTGTGAATACCAAAATTACTGCAGGTGAGGTACTGATAAAGATCAATTTCCACACTTTTTCCAGTCTTGATGGTATTGGTGATTGTTACCATAGAAAAACTTTAATAATTTCCACATTGTCCACATTATGTACAACCATCTGAACACTTTGAGTGATGCATTCTAGATTCATGGTTCAAAATTGGATCACTAAAAGCAATTTCTTAGAAACAGTAGAATATGGCTTGTTGTGTGTGTGTGTGTGTGTGTGTTTGCATTTAAAAGTTATGGTATTAGAATGATAGCATTTTTTCTTGTGATATTGATATTTGTATATATGGGTGTGATGTTGCCCGAGTAATTTTGGAATTCTTCTCCTGAGTTTGGATCAGTTGGCTTGGGGTTTTAAATTTCCATTCTTTGGCCTACCATATCATATCTTGCTCTATGAGTAATGCATGGCCAGATCTGTCAGTCGAGTGCTTAGTGGTAGTCATTGTTTTTTAATTCATACATCTGTGTATATATATATATTGAATGGAAAGTAAAGGTCCAGTTTAGCATTAAAGTTACATTGTAAATATAACTCTCTTCATAAGCCAATAGGAAAAATGTTTTTCTCTCAAAACTTTTTACCATAAAAAATTTCCCTGCTCTCATGTTTAGTTGGTTTTTATAGCACGACAGACAAACAGTTTGACATTTCTCACTTATATATAAGATGAATCAGCACTTCTGCCTAGGATCAAAGTGTTGTGTCTGGCTCCAGTGGAAAATATGTAACTACCTAACTTATAGAGCAGGTAATTTTTGCTGGGGAAAGTAGACCACTACATCTACCCGGGACAACAAATCTCTATGAAACCCACAAAAGAAAAAGAAATCAAGCAAAGAGTCACCAAAGGATGGCAAGCCTTTGGCAGAGCTAGCTAGATCTTCAAAAACAAGGCCATCCTAAAAATCCTAAAAAGAAGAGTATACAACCGATGCATCCTCCCGATAGTCATTTATGGAGCTGAAACATGGAACCTAACCAAGAGACAGACCTACAAACTGAGAAGCATGCAGTGTGCGCATGAGAGAATCATGTTCAACCTCACATGGAGAGATCATTAGAAAGCACAATATACCTGGAATCTATTAGAAAACTAAAATTGCAACGAGCTAGTCATGTTATGAGAATGAAAGACAACCGATGGACAGCACGATTCACAACATGGATCCCCAGAGATCACATGCAAAACCAAGGCCGACAAAATACAAGATGGAGAGATGAACTAGACAAATTCAGAAAATACTGGCTCCGCAACGCCCATGATAGAGAGATGTGGTAGATCCTGGGGAAGGTCCAAGTCCAACAACGGACGTTAAAAGACTGATGATGATTAACATTTCCTAAGCTAAGCTTAGCATAAGGCTGAATTATCTTGGAAGATCTTGTGTTGTGTTAATCTTCCACTTGAGCAAGTGGTTTGTTTGAATCTCATAGAAAAAAGGTTAGAATCAAATGAATAGAACCAAATAGAACAAAAGTCATAGTGAGACAAAGGATATAGTTAGAAAAGAACGGAATCAAATACAACAAAAGTTAAAGAGAAGTGCAACAAATAATTTGTCACCAACTACAGAAATTGTTCAAAATTTGAAAAGACTAAAACTACAGTTTGATACGTTAGATATCAAAATATTCAAGTTCAAGATTATGTGCAACTTCTTCTCAGGAATGAGGAAATTGAAAACTAAAGTTCAACAGGTCTGGTTGGTCACTTAATAGAAACCGTCATGTAACCAACATCTTTTGGCAGCAGACTGTGTTGGGGATGATCAATTAAAACATTGGAAGAAGTAGGTGATGAATGAATAAATAACTTCTCTTGCATTCTGTTAGGTAGTAATCACTAGAAATTTTGAATTTTCAAAGAACAAGCATACACAAACTAAGGATCAATTCAGCATAAATTTACATTGCATACTGAGTCTCTTGAAATCTTAGGCTGGCAGATTAAAAAAAAAAAATTGTAGACATGATAAGGAGTTAATGATGAATGTTCCAGCCCTTTAGCTCCGTTGGTGCAACCTGAACACATGATAGATACATGGCCAGCTGGATAGACCAACTTGAAAACTGAGGAAAAACCCATGTTGACAGTTTCTCTGGACAGATTTGGTGGATGTCTTTTTTTCATAGAAATACCTATGAAGCATGCCCCGATTTTTAAACTCAGGTGAAAATTTCAAAATCTCAGGCAAGAAAATGCCGATTAATTTCTAATTCTAATCTTTTAATAGATCCAACATGCATTTGGCCCAATCCAATGTTATCTCATCAAAAATGTTCTGAAAAAAGATTAAAATTGATTTCTTAGATCAGAGATATCAATCAATTAATTGAGAAGTTCGGAAAACCTTTGCACTTATAACGAATGTTATTGCTCAATTGAAAATTTTAATGAATTTTTTATAGAAAAAATTCATTGTTGATACTTTCTTGAACCAGCATTTAATTGTTAATTACTTGAAAAATCCAATTAAGCAGGCTTTGAAACAAATGACAAAGGAATTCATCAAGCACTAAATTTCACGCAGCTAAGGTGGCAGTTTGCAGTTCTTGTGTCATATTAAATTGCCTTATACCATCAAAAACCTTTGCAAACCAAACCTCATATATTTTCAATGGTATTGAGATTAGGGCTGTTGGTTGGCCAGACCAAAACATTTACACCTTATTCTTGGAAAAATCATTGGGCAACTAAAGCAGATGAATAGATGCTTTAAAATGAACTAATACAAATACCTTCAGCCATTAAATTTGCTTTCCCTAGCAGAGTCATCCTTCCTGCCATGGTTAGATGCATGTCAACAAACTATAGTGGTATCTTACCACCATATCCCACAGCAGACCTAAACATGAGCCAATGGCCTTCAGTATCTCACTTTGGAAACATTCCCTTTATTAATCATGGGTTATACTAGTAATACTGAATGTCATCTGGGCAAATCAAGGTTGAATTTCTGCAGTGGACCTTTAACCACTCTTCATCTCACGTTTTATAAAGTCCTGCAAATTCCGGTCTGTATTGTTAGTGGATCATTTTCAGAGCTTTGTACAGCAATCTTTTTCTGTGCCTGAATCCTTACCCCTTAATTGCTTGTCTGATGGTCTCTTTGTGAACTTGAACCCCTGTTTTTGCCATGGACCGATTGAGGTTTTGCCAAAGAGCTCTGATAACTGCTCTCATCACAATCAGTTTTTTTTCTTTTTCCCACCTCATCTATTCTTGGCACTATAATTATATGGATCACACAAATAATCTTTCACGACTGACTTTGATGAATTTGTTAAGATGTTGCACATTGTGATAGTCTCTGATTCAGGTTAAACAAGCCAACCACACGTGAAATCGAATAGCTTTGGTCTCCTTCCCAAATAGTGTAGACCTGACACCATTTTTTAACAACAATAGTAATCTATAAGTTGAAATGAATTATCTGTGAGATTAAATTTTTAGTTTGAATGCAAATTTTCAATGATTAAAATTCAATTAAGACTGTTTGATTCAAGAGCACTGCTCAACTTTTTACAATCGGACAAGGCTTTGTAAATGACCAACCACCAAAATCTAAAACATTCAACATTTTTAATTTGAGTTTAAAGTTTTGTGGTTCACAGTGAGTATGAATAACCCTGTAAAAAATAGAAAATGCTGTTTACATATTAAGCAATACAGGTGATAGCATGCAAATGAAAATAAGACAGGTAAGTTGGAAATTACTTATATTTGGGAAATGGTATACAGTTACCTTTTGAGTCATCCTAATCTTCAAAAATTGTTTGATGCTCCACTTATTCTTACCTCCAGCAAATTGCATCCTAGTTGCAATGAAAATACACTGCTAATTAAATTGAAATGATTCTACAAGTCTTGCAGGCAAGGGCGTAGTCAGAGATCAAAGGATCGCCAGTGGGGGGGGATCATTTTCATATTGCACCCCACCTCAGTTACACTTCTGCTTGCAGGCATATTTTCCTTTTTTTTGTGGCCAGTGGATAATTACCTCTACCAACAAATTTGGAGAGGTATATGTTTCGGTGATGTCCGTCTGTCTTTCCAAATGGGATCTCCAAAAGTTCTCAATGGATTTCAAAGAAATTTTGTGGAAGGGTGGGCAATGAGCTGAGGAAGAATTGGTTAAATTTGGAGGCGGATCCAGGATTTCTTTTTTTTCTAATTGAGATATCATTCCCTTGATTTCTTCATATATATATATATATATATATATATATATATATATATATATATGCTCATGGCTGCCCACACGATGTCTCTAGAAGTTCACAGTGAATTTCAATTTTGTGGAAGTGTTGGCAGCAGAACATGAAAGAAGAGATTAAATGTTTGGGTGGATCCATGCACAATTACTTCCCCTGATAATGGTGTTAGCAAAGGTATGCTTTCTCTGAATGCTTTCAGGTTAAAACAGAGCTCTATATAAAAAATCAAACAGTTTTTTAGGATTTAAAATATCTTTTCTTTGTTGGATAAAAATCAAAGCTAAGTTTGAATAAGGTGAACAAAAAATCAACACAAACTTTTTTTCTAGGCATTAATATCCTCCTTAGTCATCCATATATTTGTTAGGAGGTTAGGAGCGGCTGAACGGTCAGAGGCATGGAGAATGGAATTGGCGAATCAAGTTCAAACTTCGGCTAAGACAGTTTGTGCTCACTGTGCATTTATGCCCTTGGGATGAGAAACTATAATAGCTTTTATTATATTTTGTTTGTTTTTTTCATTAATTCTCTGATTTCTTTATTTGATTGCCATTCGTAACATTGAATGAGTGTGGATGTGAAACTTTACAATCTAAATCTGCATTTAAACTGAAACTTAAACTCAGTGACAATTGACGTCAATTCATGGGTTACGATTGTTGTTAAAAATGGTGTCAGATCTACATAGGATGGGAAGGAGTCCAAGGCTGTTCGATTTGATTGGCTTTTTTTAACTTTGGAATCAGGGACTATCACAATTCAATCAGGGACTATCACAATTCAAAGCACGAAACTATTCTTCTCTCTTCTCGGATATGGGTAAATAGTAGGGCAGACTAGGTTCTCTAGCCATGGTTGGTAATCAGTTTAGGAAAAGGATAACTTTGATTCAAAATCAGCATGAAGATGGATGGGCTCTGAAAGGCTACCTCACCCTTGACACACCCATTATCAAATTATGTGAGGTGCCTCGTCAACCTAGCACTTGATTACAAGAGGTTAAGATATGTTCATAGATGTCTCCGAGGTCCATCCATTGATCGAAAGGTAAGGTAAAGGTATGTTCATAGATGTCTTCTAAGTTTATGAAATTTTAGCTTTCTGTTTTGTATGGTACCACACTTTGTTTTCAGTTTATTTATCGTACAGACAAACTACAAAAATCATAAAGAAAATCATATAAAATGGTGTACAAAATATAAGAATCAGAAAGTATGAATAATGAAAATGGAAATGTTTTTTTCCCTTTCTATTCCAGTGTACTCAGACATTTATTAATAAACTTCTAAAGAAAATTTTAATTTTAAAAAACTTGAAAACTTCAAATTTCTACAAACATAGGCCCGTCTTGTGTATTGTTTTTTATTGGGGGCTGCCCTTTATAGACGTGTTACGCCTGTTTGGGCCATTTTCAACATCCCAATTGTTAAACTGTCAATATTCAGTAGGCTTTTCTAGACCTCAACAAACTTTTGCAAATTTACTTCTGATTGGCAGAAACCAAGTCAGCAGGAACCAATGAAAGTTCATCTCTCATAAAGACATAAATGTCATAAAAATATGAAAATCATAAACCTATAAAGAGAAAGACTCAAATTCACACCTCCCTGTGATCTTCTGTCTTATTTTCAGACATGCCGACAAAATGTCTTGTCACTGGCATGCCACTATGGTTGGAGAAAAAGTAAGTGAGTAAGCACTTGGACAAGCGGCTCTCCTATAACTCCTTTTCATTCTCAGGCAACAGCAGCAAATCTGTTACCACCATACACAACCAATGTTTGATATTTTATGAGTATTGAAAAATCTTTCAATGTGACTACAATGGACCTTCACTATTCTGGCAACCTGTAACCTGGTTCACTGCACATTATGGTCGCACTAGATCTGTTCACCTTTTAACGTGCTCTCGTAACGCACAGGCTAGCGATTCCTGCTTGGTTTTGTGCATTTATTAGTACCATTTGATCTTATTTTACTCCAGTTGCGGCTCAGGTGAATAGAGGAAATGTATTCCATGATGTGATGTGAAAACATTGCACATTATCAATCAGATATAAGATTTATCAGTTCTTTTACGATGGTCTTTTTCTTTAAATTTCACCCGCTTTCCATTTTAGGTTTCTTTTCATTATCCAACTGGTGTTGATTTGCATCATATTCCAAAGGTATGATGAGGTGGTTAGCTGTGGCAGTAGCGGGGATTGTAAATTGTAAAGTTTCACACCTGCGTTCATTCAATGTTACAAACAGCGAATAAATAAAAAGAAATTAGAGAATTAATGATAGAAAAACAAAATTTGGATAATAAGTATAAGAATCTAATCCGAATTTTGTTTTTCATGAATTCACTATTTCTACAAACCTTTCCTACACTGACACAAAAGGCTTCAACTGTCCATTGCTTTTGTAGAGACACT
The DNA here is from genome assembly GCA_963457665.1 of Thysanoteuthis rhombus. Classification (NCBI taxonomy): domain Eukaryota; kingdom Metazoa; phylum Mollusca; class Cephalopoda; order Oegopsida; family Thysanoteuthidae; genus Thysanoteuthis; species Thysanoteuthis major. The sequence goes on from OY735230.1 coordinate 45,899,337, forward strand.
AAAATATTTTTACAATCTTGTATAACTGTAGCTCACAGCACAGTCCAGATACAAAGCACCATATGCCACAGGTGGTTAGCAATGGTTTAAAGTTAATCCTACAGTGAATCAGCATTTTCAGGTGGCCAATAGTGCATTGGGCATTCTATGACATTGGTAGCAGCAGGTGAAAAAAATTGTTTGGAATGATTGTTATTTCAATGTCACACCTTTGAATGACATCACACCTCTTCCTTTCTTCCTATCCTTGTTACTCAACATAACTGGGTCTGACCAACAGAATGACCGATGTGTGGACACATCTAAAAAAATGATACCACTGGCATCATGGAATTCAGTTTATCTTGGCCAAAAATATTGCTGGGTATTTTAAAACTTTTATCACCCATATCTGACTATATTATTTACTTGCTTTACCACTTACTAGATGTTGTCAACATAGGTTTCTTCAGTTTTTAAACTGGTCTGGTTGGCTCACTATGCATATGCCGCATATACAGGTCACAACAATGAAGCTAAAGGGCTGAAAATTCAAACATTCATTATGTATAGAAAAAATTATTTTTTGTTTTTCGAAAATTGACCCCCTGAATAGGTTGTTTTCTTTTTTTTTTTTTTGCAATGTAAGTTTATGTTAGAATGGTTGATCACCCTTTTTTCTAATATTCTTATTGATCATCCCCCAACACCACACAGCCAAAAAGACATTGGTCATGAGATGGTTTCTGAAGAGAGACTAACCAGATCTGTTTACTCACAGAATATTTTTTGCAATTTTTACAAGTATGAGAATCAATTGAATCAAAAACTACTTGCTCTTCTCTTACTCCTCCTGCTACTATTAACATAGATGGTGGACGTATCGTTGAACTTAAGGTTCTTGTTTTTAAAAAAGAAACTAAAAAACTCATTTTAATGGAAGAGTCAATTGTTCAAAATGGTGAGTAAGGAAATTTTTATCAGCTAACATTGCCTTCAAGTGGAAGAGTCTTTGGTTACGGATAGAGAACCAAGAAAATCTCTTCAACTTTCTACCATACCCTCTTTATTTTAGCGATGGTGATGATTGGAATTTTACAAATTAGAAGTCATTATCATAACAGAACAGGTTTGGTTAGTCACTCATTGGGAACCGTTAAACAACCAATGTCTTTTGGTACCATGCCATGTTGGGGATGATTAATTAAAAGATAGGAAAAAAAAGGTTTGATCAATGAATAAATTACTCCCCTTGCTTTTTTTGGGCAGTGATCACAAAAAATGCTTTTCAAAAAATAGGCAGAGATCAATCTAGCATAAATCTACATTATAAATTGAACTTCCCACTAGAAACTTTTTGGCAGATGCGTGTGGGGGGTGTGAATTTGAAAAAAAAAAATTCTTCCTAGATATGATAAGGAGTAAAGGTTTAAATTTGAAGTCGCCTGTACCCATAATACATACATAGCCATCAAGCCAGCCAGATCAACTTAAAAACTACAGAAACCTATGTTGACAGTTTTGGTTGACGGTTTCTAATTATGGGTCGCTCAAAAATAACTGATAAGAATAATAGGTATTAAAATATGGATCTCTTGAGATCATAGGCGAAATGGTGGCCGGAAAAAAACAAGATGGCGTGATCAGGGGTATAACTAAGGGAGGAAGTAGGAGAGGGAGATTTTCAAGTTCACAATCTGTACTTCTACTAACATAATACAATAACAAATTCCATCAAATGTTGGAAGGTGCCCATCAAGGAGCCACACCCAACGTTCCCCAAATCTCTAGCTATGCCCGATCTGAATGTTTTATTCTAAAGAAGAAAAAAAAACGGCAGACTTTGGGGAAGGCCTACATCGAACAAGAGACTTTAAATAGCTGCTGCTGATGATGATGTGAATCAATCCATTTTTGTTCTAGACATGTATGGTAAAAGAATTAAACATGTTTACCAGATGAGCGAGACCCCCATTGGTAAGTACCTGCCTACCCACGGCTGAGTAAATAAATAGGTAAAAAATGAAGAAGAGCACCTCATTAGTAGTATCGGATGACTTGTGCTTTGAAATGGAATATGTCTCTTTAGATGAGGAACTTTTTCTTATTCACTGTCGTCGCCATGACGTCCTCAAACCCGAAAGGGTTTTTCCCCCCCGAGAACCAGAATGAATTTCAATCTGAATTTCTGAGATGAGGAATTATCATTACAAGAGCAGTTCCGTTTCCAAAGGTGCACATTTGAAAGGGGCTGGACATCATAGCGTGAGGAGGAGAATAAAATATCATGTAAAATAATTTTTTTTCTGTGTAGACGAAACTACAGCTTTGAAGTATTTCGGTTACTTTTCTTCAATGTTGCCAATTTAGATATTTTACATCCAAATCTAGATCTATTATTCTAAATACAAGATCAAAAATCTATAATTTTTTTATTAGTTCTTTTATTTGATTTCTCCAGAACTGCTGATCCAAAAAACTTCAAACTCAACAGTGCATAAATATCTGGTGAATGTCAACATCATACAATGGCGTGTTGTCGAGTAATCCCACTGCATACATACGCTCATATGGACACAGTGATTTCTTCAATCGTAGTTGGGTTTTACACGGATTAATTCTGACAGATGTCCTCATTTTGGTCGTTATAGTAACAACATTTTGGCTAAATTTCTACTAAAATTATACGATAAAAAATTTCATTGAATTTTGGAGGACGGGGACCCCCCCTCCCCTCAACCAACTCTCTAGCTATGCCCCTGGGCATTCAAAATATTTTGGCACCATGATGTTATTTGAGCTCAAAAGACAAAAAGCAGCGGACCATGGGGAAGGGCTATATCCAACAATAGACTTTAGACAATTGATGATGATGATGATGATGATGATGTTGATGTGAAACGATCCATTTTTGTTCTAGACATGTATGGTAAAAGAATCAAATGTGTTTACTAGATGAGCAAGATCCCCATTGGTAAGTACCTGCCTACCCACGGCTGAGTTACTGAATAGGTAAGAAATGAAGAAGAGCACCTCATTAGCAGTATCAGAAGAGGTCTTTATCTAAAATTATCCTAAAAAAATTTGACAAATGGATCTTTTTTCTAAAATTATCTAAAAAGGAATACCAGCATAAGATTTGGGCATCGTTGTTCTTTAACGACCATAGAGACCCCAAAAGGCATATTTTTGAACTACAAAAGGAATCCATTTCTAGATGATGCCTCGAAGTGGACTAATGCAAAAATATGATTAGGAGTACCTGGAGACAGACACTTATAGAGAGAGCAATCTGTAACCCACTGGTATGTTGGTCAAGCTATTTGTAGGGCTACGGTAATTAGATATATATATTTCAAGAAATCACTGATAAACAATCTGTATACAAGATTACCACGCATACTTTTAAAAAAATCTATCTCGCTCAGTCTTTCTTTACATGTTTAATCAACTGCTAGGTTAACTCTCAAATTCATACAAAGAAAATTGGATGCCGATTTCAAAGGAAATAACTTCTGATGGATATTATCTCCCTTTGACCATTAGGAGAATTGAAAATTTTTTTATTCAATTCACAGAAGAGCTCTGTTATACACTTCATCGAACTTTCAGTTCTGATACCTTTATCACTTTTGCGACACTCTATATAAGCAGCAGAGATGGAAATCGGGCTGGGTGGATACGGAGATATGCAGTGTATCACCTTCTCAATCTACAGGGTTCAAAGTGTACTAATAGACAATACGTTATAGTAGTTCCCCAAACCAATTTCCATGACTGATAAGCAGTTATAGATATTTCTGAAACTATAGTTACATAATGTTCGTGTGTAAAAAATGTTGGAATTTCTGCAGCAGGTCAACTCTCAAATAGATCCTAAGATGACTAACACATGATTACAAATCATTGTCTGCTTAATTCACTACAACTTATGCAGCCACTTGGTGTCAGGTGGTAAAGTCATGACTCATGTTTAAATAACAATATTGAAATTGGTGAACACCATCTCCAGATTTCATGAAAGTCTATCTATTTCCAGGTTTTTATGTGTTAACTTGGTCATTTACCTCTGTCTATGAAGATGAAAGAAGTGTATGTATTCATTTGTGTTTGTGTCTGTCTGGCCACACAATATCTTCAAAAGTTCTCAATGACTTTGAATTAAATTTTCTGGAGAGGCAGGCCATAGGGAGAGGGATAATTGGTTAAATTTGGGGGCAGATCCAGGAATTTTTTTGATTGTGAGATATTTTTTCCTCTCTTTCCCATATGTTTATTCACTAATGTTTGCCGGTTTGTATCTTCGTGGAAATTCTTGGACATGGGCTAAGAAAGAATTGATCAAGGAATTTTTTTACAGTTACCTTCCCTGCATCATAGCTATGTATGAACAGATTTTCCTTCAGTTTCTGATGACAATAGTGTTGGTAGAGGTATGTGCTCTCTGAGTGCTTTATTTCTTTTTTATTTTGTTTCATATCCAAGATTTGGGGTTAGTCTATTTATTCCCATGTCTTTGTTTGTGATGTTAATCTTCTTCTGGGAGTGACAATCCGTCAAACAAAACTTTCAACATAGGTTTCTTCAGTTTTTAAATGATTCCATGCCATGTATGTGTCTCATGTACAGGCCACACCAATGGAGCAAGAGGACTGAAAAATCAGAAATTTACCCATCATGTCTAGAAAAATTTTTTTCAAGAGGGGGAATTTTACAACGTAAGTTTATGATAAATAGACCCTTTAGTTTGTATCCGGTAGCTTTCATGCTTGTTTCTTTTGATTTAGATTTTTTTCAGGGATCATCACCCAACAAAAGGTGAAAAAAATAATTAATCATTGATCACCCCTTTTTCCAATCTTTAATTGGTCACCACCTACACAGCATACTACTAAAAGATGTTGGTCACATGATGGTTTCTACTGACTGACTAACAAGACCTGTCTATATTTATATCTCTTATACATACAACACCTTGGAAGTAAAGGCCGAAAATTGATCGCACCTTTCCAGTACGAAAGCAGACTCCAGTCTCCAATGCGACAAACATGGTTATTCATCACTAAGCAACCAAGGACGTGGCCACATCATCTGATTTTTTATAACGAAACCAATATTTAGTCATCTATCAGAGAGCAATGCTCCCAACCTATTTCACAACCTGCACTGCACTGAGTTATGGTTAACAAGCTAGTCTTATAGACCATTGCTAACGAGTCTAATTTCTGAAATGCTCCTCTTTTTTGGCCTTGTGTCATACTTAATAAAGCTTAATATCTAATGGCTGCAGGTCAGAGTTATGATTAACAAGCTAGTCCTATAGACACACACACACACACATATATATATATATATATATATATATATATGTATATATATATAAGGATTAGAGTGAATGAAAATTTTGACATATTTAGTCACTAAATCCTGGCCATCTTATAGATAATATAGACAGTTAGTGTTAGAACATTTTCTATAGTAAAATAATTTTCAAATAATTTCTACAGTATTTGCAGTGTCATTATATAACTACTAGCATAATACCTGTCAAAAAATGACAGGATTATTTATGAATGGACAAATTAAAAGAATATATGTTATCGTGCAAATGTATTTATTGCAAACAAAATGAGGATTGTTCTTGTAATTCAACAAAAAAAAAAAAAATTAATGCAGAGAGAAAATCAGTGAATTTGGTTCAAGTTGGAGAGAGAGATGGATTTGTGCTCTTTATTCATTTTTTAAAACTTTAGAAACTGCCCTTGGCACATGTGGTAGTAGTAGTAGTTAAGGGTGGGGGAGTAATGTCTAAGGTCAGGGATGAAGGGACGGACAGTGGGGAAGGTCGGAAGGCAGCTGTGTTGTTCATGTTCATCTTTTTTTCTTTCTTTCCTCTTTTAGCTGACCTATTTATGGTAACAGCAGCCATGAGCCGCTCAAGTATTTACAACTTAAATTTCCCTTTATATTCAGTGTTAGTTTAGCTCAGTTGATAATTCGGTTGGCTACTTGTCTCATGGTCAGTGGAATAGCTAGCAAGGGAGCAGGGGAGCAGTAACTCCTTCTGAAGTCACTTTCTGGGGGTGGCGCATTGTCAGCATTCTTTCAATTATTCAGTTCCCTTGTATGATAAAAGTTGAATATCATTTTTTTTTTTATTGTGCTCTGATTATGAAATAAAAATCACAATTATATACTCCCTTTAAAGCATCTTTGAATTTTGATTTTGAATAAAAAAAAATAAAAATGTTGAACAAATCTAAAATTATTTGGTATATGTCAAGGTGCCTTTTTTTATTCAGTTGCCCTAATGTTAGAACCTGGCTATGCCCCCTTCTCATGGTCTTGAGTTTGAACCATGGTAGACATAAGTTAATTTTATACATCTGTTTGCTTTAACATGACAGGACAGAACAACCAGTAAATCAACAAAAAAAGTGACATTGGCTTTCATATATGAGTAGAGTAAATGAAAGTATTTAATACTGATATTATCTAACAAATCCTACCCTTGATATCTCAGGATACAAAACAATTAGAAAATAAACAAGAGGCAAGCACAGTGTAAGAGCAACAATGAGACACGAATGCAACTTTATCATAAACTATCTTTTTGAGATTATTTTTCTCTATTCTTATGTAATTATAATTATAAAACAGACGTACCGTTACCAAACACATGATTAACTTGCTACAATAATAATAGTTTTATCATTTTATTTTCCTGATAATGTTTATGTGATATTGTTTGTAAATAAAAGCATTTAGTTCTAATTTCAACTATGTGATGTTCACAGGAACAAATACCAAACACCACATTGACAGATCAGAAAACAGCAGAATATATCAGAGAGAAAATAGGTGTCAAAGGTATTTCAGAAACCATCAGTAAACTTTAAGGCAATGGGGAAAGCCATGTTGCAAGGATGTAAGACAATTCATGGACATCACTACTCACAACACGGATCCCTTGAGACCATGGACGACACATTGGCTGACAAAAAGTAAGATCAATCTTTATTATCATTATTGAATGAAGTATGGTAACATTTTTATCACATTTTTTACTAGTTTTTACCTTAATTTCAGTTGTTTTTTTATACAACTTTCGATTTGGGCCAATTTTTCAATGACAATGATTACCAACACATTTGGAAGTAATGCACAAGCCTTTTGGTGAGAATTGAACTCCCACCTTTATTGCCAAAAAGAGTCTTGTTTACTCTTTGCTTCCGAATATACTGATATCCATTGCAATAGGAAGAATGACCGGAATTCAAAGTTATATACAAAAAACAACTGAAATTAAGACAGAGGAAAAAACTCGTCAAAAATTGAATAAAAAAAGTGTGCTGTCATGATGATCTGGTCAAATCCAGAATATTTAGGCACTGCGAGATTAAAAAGAAAAACACGCAGACCATGGGAAAGGCCTGTATCCAACAACAGACTATAAATGGCTCATGACGATGATGATACCGAGATATGGTTTTATCGATGAATGTTACAAATACCATAGACAGAGCATGCGAGAAATGAAGAAGTTTTGAGGTGATTAAAATCTTCAAGGAAAATGTTGCAAACAATAAGAAAGGGACAATTGGAATTTCTCAGATGTATAATGGGGAAGGCAAGCTTGGGGAATGTAACACTCACAGGGCACATAGATGGTAAAAGGAACAAAGAAGGGCAGAGAGTAACCTACTTGAAGGGTTTGAGGAGATAGATGGCTGAAAGAACACCGGAAGATATAGACAAGTAGCATTTTCTGAGGGCAACAAGGGAAAGGAAGCTGTGGAGAGCCATGATCACCCACGTCAAGAAATGACAAGGCACGTAAAGAAGATGATGATGACAAGGCAAAAAGTTTTATACTCAGATTTAAAATAGACGTCGTCCTTTTCTTTCAAATACAAGAAGTACAGAGGAGAAGGGGGGTATTCAGTGCCTCACGGCCACAAAGCTAAGTCCAAACAAAGTGTGAGTAACCCCCATCTAATTCTCAGAATTGGCATTTCAGACCCTGAACACCTGAGTGATTAATATAATAAGGTACTGTCAGCATTGGTATGTGGGGGGCAAACTTAACTTCTAGGTAGCGGAGCATGTAACTAGTTGCTGCTTGCCCAGCCTGGGTAGATATAGCTTTGGGTGGGGCCATTTGATCAGTCCTCGATAGTAAGATACGAGTTGTTACATGGTTGGTCCATGATAAGCCGAGAGCAGGTATGTTCTCTGTTTTCAAAGAGGATGTCTTCTTCATAGATGCCGTGACCTACAAGAATAAAGAAAGAGATGAACAATAACCTACGATAGAAGTTGTGGATTATCTTACATGATTCTACAGATTATGTAGACCAACAGGTGCGTAGCTTAGGAAAGCAGCGGATGAGGCCCCCCCCCCCCCCCCCGAGGCCAAACCCCACCAGCCCCCAAATCTCCAGCTACACTCGTGCAGACCAACATCCCAATCTTTATTTCACTTCAATCCCAACATTTCTGTGAATACACTCTCTGACCTTTCTCAGGCATATACCACATCCTGTAAGTATTCAAGGAGTTTAAAAATGGAACTCTTTATTTCATTCTGCAGTGTATGTCATTCAATCCAAGATTCATTCAACAAGGACATAAAAAAAATTGGTTTCATAATGGGCTTTTGTCATTGTTCAGAATGATGACTCTGTTATTGACAAAGACATTCAATTCTGGCTACATTTGAATTAGTTTTCAGTCTGTCTCGAAATATGGTACATTAAAAGCATCAACTAGAACTTGAAGGCTGATAATTCAAACATTTACTCGTTATTTTGTCTAGAAAAGAACGTTTTTTTGTTATTTGAACCCCCCAACCCTAAAATAGATTTTTAGATGGAGATTTGATTCGCAATGTAAATCTATATTAAATTGGTCCCTTAGCTTGTGTCCGGCAACATTCACACTTGTTTTTTGTGATCACAGCCAAAAAAAGGCAAGAGAAGAAACTTACTCACTTTTCTAATTTTTGAATTGATCAGCCCCAACTTGGCATGTTGCCAAAAGGCATTGGTCATGTGATAGTTTCTATTGAGTAACTAAGCAGACCTGTTGTTAATATTGTTATACACAAACAATGTTCTGCAAGGTTAACTTGCTCATCATTATTCTATAGCAAGAACCCTATAAACATGTTTGTTTTTATGTGCATGTAGTAGAACAAAAAGTTTAATAATGAATTATTACACCATTTTTCTTTCACCACTGTCATTTCAAATGTATACATAAGTATTCAAACACATATGTCCGAGTTTATATTGTTCAGGCAAATAATTTTTAGATGAAAATTCGCTTCAGTCTTTCTTGCTATCAAAGATTATTGCAACAAAATTGTTGTGGGTGCTAGCTCAGGGCATTTTTATCAACAAAATAAAGTCTAATGGCGTCTGTTCAAAGCTTCGGAAGGAAAAACAAATTAAAAAAATCAATAAAATGATTGAAACATATCAAAACTTTTAATTCAGTATAAACTAGCAGTACTATACTTACCAAAAATTTGAGGTTAAAATAATGAAAAAATTGACAAAGAAAGAAAAAAAGAGATTTTTTCAATGTATTTTTACAAGGCAGGAGAGCTGGAAATACTTTGCAACTCTATTGCAAAGTTAGTAATTAAAATAAAGGCTGTACGTCTAGCAATTAGCTTTGTAGACACTGCTTAGATTGATATTTACTAAACTTGAATTAGTGTGGCACAGGATCATAGGTTTTGGGTAGCAAGTAATGATCAAATTTACTGTAGAGCAATAATTGTCCGTTAGACTAGTTCATTAACCATCACAAAGCTACCTTTATTAAACATTTCTCAACTCTTAGTTTCATATAAAAAATTCAATATCTGTATAAAGGAAAATAACTTCTGATTAAAATTATCTCCTTTTGATCATTAGAAGTTTTTTATTCAGTTCACAAAAGAGTTCCATTAATCTTTATTTTATTCATTGAAAAGTTCAATCATTTGTTCCAAGTGGTTTATGAATTTAAGAGTTAAGCTTAGCAAAGTCTCGTATGAGACAACTGTCGAGTACCTATAGAGGATCACTTCCATCCCAGTTTATGGTAGCCAAGAAGCCATTCAAACGATTTCCAACCCAATATACACATCATCCATGCTGACTCCATTCATCAGAAGAGATGGTCACCATAGTTATATATTGATGGCTTGTCATAATACTGACCTGATTTACACAAACGACAGGTATATTGTGTTTTGTGCACAGGTGGTGCAACTCTCGGGCAATAACAGACAGGTGCTTTGCACGGGCAATTGACTCGTGGGCGGAATATTCGCAACGGAACAAGGCCGCTATTGAATCGACGACCACAAGTCTGACTTTGCCTTTTTTCATCAGGGCTGGCAACTTCCTCTGCAGACATCCAATCAGTCCATCCTGAAAACGATCAGAAGAAGAAGAAAAAAGAGGTTAAACACAGGTCGTTCAATAGAAACCATCACGTGACCAATTACTTTTGGCAGCATGCTTTGTTGGGAGAGATCAATTAAATTCTTCGAAAAGGGATGATCAATGAATAAGAAACTTTTCTTGCTTTTTCTCAAGAATCAAGTAGTGACCACTAAAAAAGTCTGAAGTTTCATAAAACAACTGCCAATGCTGCCAGACACAAACTAAAGGATTGATTTGGCATAAACTTACATTGTAAACTGAAACCTCCGCAGAACCCAATTTTTTTTTTTTGTGGAGGGAAATTAGAAAAATCAAAGAAGTTTTTTTCTAGACATAATATGTAAATGATCAAAGTTTCATCCCTATAGCTCCATTGGTGCAGCCTGTACATGTGATACATAGATAGCAATCTAGACCAACTTAACAACTGAGAAAAACCTCTGATGATGGTTTTGGTTGACAGTTTCCAAAGAAAGTTCAAAGTCTTGAAAAAAGGTAAAGCAATAAACTGAAGAAGAGGGCAAAAAGGGTTGAAACTACAACTGATAGTTACTCTTGCGTGCTTAATTGTGGTCCCCCCATGGCTCAATAATTTTGGAAAAAATATCCCACATCCCACCCTTATTAAGACCCCCTCTCACAAATAAATTTTCGAGAATCCATCTCTACTCTCTCCTCCCTAATAGTTTGGAGGGGGGAACAACAACAGATTTACCAAAATTTTTCCATCAAAAGACAACTATCAAAGAATGCAAGGGGTTATTTCAGCAATTTCAAAAGTTTGTATCACCAAAAAACTTTTCCATTCATTTGTTTCTTTGAAAACAAGAGAAATTTCTTGTCTTTGTCAATACTGTACATTTTACTCCCTATGTGCCTATCTCATCCAATAAACTTTTCTCAAACAACTTTTGTTGATTTGTTCAGACCCTACTAAATTGTAATTGGTGGCCAAAGACCTGGTCTTGAAATGATCACAATAAGCAGTTTCTACCATGTGTCTACCTTCATATATATGTATACAGTTATCCCTTGCCAATTACTAAACGTGCAAATAATAACCATAATATTGATAAATGAACATTTTACCATTAATTAAGAAAATTGTTAAAAATTGTTAATTTACAAATAGATAAATGAATACAGTAAAGCATACATTAAAAAGAAACATACAGTTAATTAACTGACTGACCATTTCATGAATGTTAACAAGTTTTCAACCTTGATAATATAATTTTTAGTTGGTAATTTTCTGAAATTTTTTCCTCATTAATGCCAAAAAGATTACTGCGATGAAATGAATAGATTGCATGTTGGAAACATTTATTTTCATCGACACGAGTCACATTATGTCAAAAGTCAGTGGTAGTTGCTGTATTGTCAAACTTCTAGAGAGTTGACTTTATTATCGTAATTGGTCAGATGGTATATTGAAAGAGGGGAAAAAGAAAGAGCAATACCATGATGTCATGTGGTGTCAACTTGCGACCAAGAAGAGAAAGAAAGAGAGGGAAATTGGAATTTTTATGACATCCTCAGAGAATTTGTTTGTTCTGATCACAAGTCCTTTTGGAATTTTTTGTTTAGACAATGCTTTTTTTTGCAATTTTTTTTTACCTGACCTCATATTTATATTTAAGCTTCAGTCAGAGTGGAGTTTGCCTCTGAAGCAGCCAGTCTTATTATAGATATATATTTCAAATTCTGGAATAAGTTCTGGAAGTCATTGCAAGGGAGAGTGTGCAAGTCTTGTAGCGTGTTTCCTTCTATCTTTTCCATCGTCTGAAAATGATGCATTTCAGGGTGGATTTCAGCTTTCAGAACAAAATAAAATCAGAAGGAGCCGAATCCTGAGAGTAGAGTGTCTGGGGGATGAGTTGTCCTTTGCTTTGCAAAAAGTTTTGTTCATCCATCAGCAGATGTTGCACTAATTCTGCCGCAACATAATGCATCATTGGTTTGTCTTTTTGAATCATGTGACACAAACTTTTACAAAGTTCTAACTCCTCGGAAATTTCATGGATAATCAGGTGACGATTTCAATGGATCACAGCGCACACTTTTTCCATGTGATCGCTGGCTGCTAACATGATTGGTCATCGTCTTTGGTAGATGTTTTTCCCAATCAAAACACTGGTATCAATCATGGCATTGCGTACGACTCAGATGATCTTCCATTAGAAAAGTTTCAAAAATGTTTTTCCTAATTTGAAACAAAAACATTGCTTTTCAAGATCCTTTTTTGCTTGACTCTGGGGGAAAAATGCCAAATGCTCTATACAAACATTTACTCTGACTAACCAATGTAACTAAATCAAAAAAAGTTTTTTTTCAAAAAGTTCAAGGTCACTGCAATATATATATATATATTATATATATAAACACATTTTCTGGATTTCGTCAAAAGGCAAATGGAAGGAGAAAATAAGGAGATGACTGTTTTAAAGTGAAATTTGAATAGTAGGTAGGCAAAATTGTGTGTCATTTTTTGAAAGGATCCATAAACATATATATATATATATATATATATATATATATATATATATATGAGGTACTGCTCAGAATGGTTAACTAAAGAAAAAAGTGAATCATTGTAAAATGAATACAAGCGATAAATAATCACTGAACTATACTTATCTTATTGAGAAAGCTACAAATTGTACCCTCAGTTAATGCACCTTAATAGTTTATCATTAATTAATTAATCAAACAATTAATGTGGTTTGTTCATGAGCAAAACAAATAAAAGCAAGAATTAAAAAACCAATGCACAAAATGAGACAAAAATCTGAAATAAAGTTTAAAGTTTTTTTTTTTTCTATAAGTAAAAATCATAATCTTATAAACAGTCCAATCAATTGGATCACGAACATATTATCTCTAAGCAAATATAAACCCTAGGAATAGATATGTTTGGACCCTCAAGATGGGGCAAAGATGAGGTCTTCTGCTATAAAAAAGTCACAAACCATAAGTATGAGAGGGTTATTCAAGTAAATTAATGTTGAAACTTGTTCTAGCCGAGCAAAAGCAGTTATGTAAGAGGTGCTATGTAAAAGTTCAGGGAACTTAACCTGCTAGCTGTTATGGACAAGATAAATCATCTTACCAAGTCATCAGTTCAGTGGTGTTTTACTGAATATCTAATTAAAGGGCCACATAGTGATGGATGGGTTTCTTTATTTCAAAAGTTTGTAACTAGCCTAACATCCTAAAATATCCTGAAACAACTTATAAACATTCAATAGAAACCGTCAAGTGATCAACATCTTTTGGCAGCATGCAATGTTGAGGGGGACCAATTAAAAAATTGGAAAAAAAGGGGTGATCAACAAATAATTTATTTCTTTCACATTTTATTCGTTATTAATCATTGTAAAAGTCTGAATTTTCAAAAAACGAGCATAGATGCTGCCGGAAACAAACTAAGGGACCGATTTAGCATATACTTACATTGCTAATTGAATCCAAAACTAAAAACCTATCTATGGGGGGAATTTAAAAAAATAACGTCCAAAACCTTTTTTCTAGACATAGATAATTACATTTTTAGCCCTCTAACCTTATTGTTCTTGCTGTATATATGATACATAAAAAAACATAGGTAGCTAGCCAGCCAGACCAACTTTAAAACTGAAGAAACTTATTCTGACAGTTTTGGTGAGAGCCTTGGTTGACTTTTCTAATTTGAAAGAAGTCTCATTTAGGAGATACGAGGAAAATAGTACAATCTCTTACTTACCACATCAGCGACATGTTCCACATAGATATGATCTCCAGGTTGGGAACCATCTTTCCAAAGCTGCTTCAGAATTCCACTCGTCTGTTTAGATTCAATCATCTGATAAAGTCTTTTATTGGGGAATGCATCTTCTGTACAAAAATAAACGGTATCTGTAAAAGAAAAAGAAAGGGTAAAAATATCACTCATTCTGAATTGAAGACCAGAGATTTTTTATTGTGCGATAAAACTGAAAAGAATTTTTGCCATTCTGACAAAACTATCGAGGTTATATTTCAAAGAGTTCTTTGGACGATTGAACTCTTCTATGTTGTTTGTATAGTTAACCCAGTGTTTCAGCTGGTCCATTTTATGACTTTCTTCAGGTGTACCATCTGAATATGATGGTAATAAACATGTTGATGGGGACTCTTTATATGAATATTTCATTTTATTCTTGAATATTTGGTAAGATTTTTAAGTAGCATTTTTTGGGTTGAAGATACTTTTTTGCAGAGGTATATGTGAAGTATACTTACATACTTGGTCAAAAATAAGATAAGTTACAGAGTAACCCTTTACAGACTCCAAAAGGATGATAAAAACATCTTAAGTAGATTTATTGACAAGATATAGCATGGGCGCTTGAACACCCCCCCCCCGCCACTCCCACAGATAATAGATAGCCAGTCACAGCCACCTAATTGAAAAGATATTAGGGGAAAGAAAGTGAAAAGGGGTTGATAAAAATCCTCCACCCCACCCGTGTATAAGGATTCTCACAGCAGAAGTAAGAAAGATAGACAATAAGTTTAGTTCCATGAGAAACTAAAGAAAGCAGGAAGAAAATAGAAGAGAAAAGAGTAGATGATCATTTAGTTCCATATCATGTGAAAGAAAAGGGTAAGTTAATTTAGTAAAATAATCAGCAATAGAGAAAGGACTCTTGTCTATAAAAGAAGAGACAAAAATAAAAGTCTGATTTTTGATCCTGACACGAATTTTGCGTCTTTTGTTCCTTCCTGTGCTGTAGCCGTGGCACACATACATGCAAAGAAATACATTATCCTTCAAATAGAATTTTCTCTCCAATGGTAGCAATGTTTACACTGTAAGAGTGCAGAGTTCAACCTGATGTGTCTCCTGCTACTCAACAGAGAGAAGGTATGGAAATCCAGGCCTACAAAGGAAAAGATAACACCCAAATCCTACGCTATAAGCATTGTGACCACAGGAGAAAAAAAATTAGTTCACCAACATCACATTTGGTAAAAACACCTGAAGAAAGCCGTAGAATGAATTGGCTGAAACATTGTGTTGACAATACAAACAAGAAGAAGGAGTTCAATCATCCCAAAAAATCCTTTGAATGTAAATGACCTTTCTCAAAAAGCAAACCAAGTTCAAACTCTGTCTGAGGCAGTGTGTGTTCACATTGACATTTGGACAGGCATGAATCCATCTCTTCTATCCCAAGCTATGGGTCATGCACAGTTGTTATGAGAAAGTAGCTGTCAGTCTTGCCATATGTAACTGGTCACAATGTTTTGGCACATCAGTGTACATACATATATGTGTGTGTATGAGTATATGAATAAATAAATAATGTATATGCACACACACACACACACACATATATATATATAATTTGATTTTGACCTAAGCAAGGTTGACAATGGGGATAACAGATTTTTTACTGAGTTTAAGATGAAGTTTTTGTGTGAGTGGTTAGCTCAAATGTTCGCTCACCATATGTCTTTTTTGTCATCCATCATGGCATGCTAGTGACGAGACATTTTTATTTAAATAACAAGCAGTCAATGAGAGTGAAAGAAGAAGTGGATTCATGCCTTTTTGAAGGGCATTAATCTGAAGTGAGTTTCAGTAGTATCAGAAATTCAAACGGGGTTGTTGATTCCAATTCCTGAGCTGGTAACCAATATTTGGAGTCAGGAGGTTCCAAAAATTTTATGGTGTGCAAATTCTTTCTCTGTGACAAAGGTACATGAGTATTTTTGAATTCAACATCAAAAATTATTATTTTTTCCATAAAACTCAGATAGCTATCAACAGATTTTGAAATCTTTTGTGCGCACATTAATTTTCCTTATGCACTGGTAGCAAAACATGTGCCCATGCACCCTTGCTGAGCAAGTAGGGAACCATGCTGATAACCATGATGGCACCCACACCTATGACAGTCTCGTGTATAAAAATATACCCTCAAGCTGATATCTTATCACAGAAAAGAGAGAACATATGTTAGAGTGAGGCTTATTTTGATTGGTAATCGGAAACAGCATTTTAGAAAAAATCCTGGGCAACACCTGGTCATCTTGTTTGTTTGAGGGAGCAGGAGGGGTGAAGCACTGGAGTGAATAACCTTTTGCAGTTGTTGTATTTATGCAAGATGTCCAAATTCCTACGTACTTAACCCAGAAGGCAATAAACTGGGTTATTGCGACTAAATACTCTAGTTGATATGCTGGCAAATTCTAGTCTAGAAATGATATTAAAAGACATGTTTTATCAATCCTTGAGGAAGAGTGGCAACTGGACTGGTAGGGAAATGGATATTATTTCAAGATACAATTTTTTAATTTTTGGCCATGAAATAAACACTTCAAGAGGTTTAAAACTTTAGATTCACAGTATTTACACCAATCAATCTTTATTTCGAGTCATACAAATTTGACAACCATTAGACAATGGTAAGGAAACCTTTCCATCTTATATATGCACTTGCAGGTATACTCGGCTTTGGCAAGTTTTGAACTTTCAGCCGTCAAAAATGGATCATTTCGTTCCGATTGGTTCTGACCAATCACTAATCTTTTGAAAAGAAGTGAACTTTTTTTTTTCGAACCTAATTTTTTTGTTAAAGAAGGATTTTTAGAATTTTAATGAAATGATTAAAAAATAAGTGAGCCATATCAATATCAAATGTAAGATTATAAATAATTTGATTATTTATTTTTCAAGATTATGAGATACATATTTTGTCCCTGAGTCAAACACACTATCCGTTTTTAATTGTAATATTTTGATTTTGTTAGTCAATATCGTTTCAAAACCGAATGAAGCCTTACAAATTTTTCATTCTAGATTTGTTTTTGCCTTTGTGATGTATTGTTTTGGTCATCTTTTTCATGAGTGAGAGCAAGGATTGTGTTATGACACATTTTCCATCATAAACATACATGTATATATATATATATATATATATATATATATATATATATGCAATGCTCTTCCAACATGGAATGGAGCATAATGGTGGACGGGGAATATGTATGCGTAAATGAATATATCACTTAAATTCAACCTTACTGACCGTCCAGTTCCGTGGAGTACCAGCCTCTGGGTCTGAAGCTAAGGTTTCAATCCTACCTCGTGGTACTGGATGGGATAATGGAAAGTCTATAGCCTCACTGAAGAGTTGTGATACGATGAAACAGCAGTCTGTGGATGGCACAATAATATATATATATATATATATATATATATCATTACCATGCTACTAATTATGTCACTAAAACAAGATCATAATTTATCTCTGAAATATTACAGACCTTCCATACTTTATACATTATACATTTATGTTGTGTATAAGAGTACAGAGCTTTCTTCGGACTATCAAAACCTGAAGAGTCGACATGGGGATGTTTTGACTTTTGTATTTTAACATCAGGAAAATGTTTGTTTAAAAAACATACCCCAAAATGTTAAATCAAGCTATATATCTCATGTTTGGTTCAAAATCAACCATTCAAGTCCAAAAAAGAAACGTCCCTTTCACGATGATTGCTCAAAATCAGTCTGAACTGGTAATTTTAATCAGTTCTTCCATGTTCTAGTCTTCATCCTTCCATAGAAATTCATGGAGAACCTTTGGGGATATTGTGTAAACAGACATGAAATTATGACAATATTATGTAGTTTTGACATATATCTATGATGTAGGGGAAATAATTGTCTCTGAATCCACTCTAAAATTTTATCAGTTCTCCCATGGCTTATTGTCCACCTCTCCACAGAATTTCGTAGAAATTCATTGAGAACTTTAGTAGATATTGAGTAAACCGTCATGAGTGTATACATGAATGTAATTAAAAAAAAAGACTGCAGGAAAACATTTCTCGATCAGGGAAAATACCTTGATCCGCCCCAAAATTCCATCATCCCTTCCTTACTCCATTGCCTGTCCTTCCACAAAATTTCATTAAAATCGCTTTCGTTTCTTGATGGCAAATTCAAATTACACCATCCAAGCAAATGCATACACAAACACACATCAACATTCACTATCTTTATCAAAAACCATCAACCCAAACTATCTACATAGGCTTCTCTCAGTTTTTAAACAGGTCTGTCTGGCTGGCTATGTATGCATCATGCATGCAGGCTGTAGCTAGAGGGCTGAAAATATAAACATTCACTCCTTATAATGTTTGGAGAGAAGCATTTTTTAAAAAAAATCCCCCACCCATGAAGTGAGTTTTTTGAAGGGGACTCAATTAGCTATGTAGATTTATGCTAAATTGATCCCTTAGTTTGTGTCCACCTGTTTTTGAAAATCAAGACTTCTCAAGTGATCACTGCGAAAAAAAAAGCGAGAGAAGTAACTTGTTTTTTGATCATCACTTCTTCCAATTTTTTAATTGATCATCCCCAATACAGCACAGTGTGTATTGAGTGACTAACCAGACCAGTCATTAATAATTTTGCTACTATTTACCTTCATCTAATTGTTACTTTTATTGCAACTAAACTCAGGCTGGCATAGAGAGTTGTGAGTTCAATTCTCACGGGGAACCTTATCTTTATTCAGGTCCATGCTGTTAATTTATTTACTTACTGTAGAAGGGAAACCTGCCTGAGTTTATTTACGATGAAAAGCAACAATTAAGATGAAGGTAAATAGAAGTAGGAATATTGTTAATATTCGTACCTCATTTATATGAGTCACCCTAGCCTGCATGTGAACCAGGACTAATTATCTGAAAGATTATCTAAGATTATCTAAAATGGAAAAAAAGACCTTTTATCTAAAATCATCTAAAAAAAAAAATACCAGCACAGGATTTGAGTATTGTTGGATCAAAATAAACCCCAAAAGCATTTTTTATAAAAAACAAAAAGAAGTTTTTAGCAGGTGCCTAGTGGTGCATTTGTACATATTTTTAAGGTTATAGCCCCCATAATGTGACCAGGAGCCTCCAATGACATACACAGACAGGCAAAAAGAGAATAAACTTTAACCTGGCTACTTGACTGGTTAGTCGGACGGGCTATCTGTGGGTTTGATCCTCATTGGGTACTTTACAAGAGACCAAACTAGGAATTTTGAAACAAACCCTTTATTGAATCTTGATTCAAGGCTGATTGGCCCTCAGCCAATTTGTCATGAGATCAAATTGTCATTCAGACAATTTGTCATCAACTACAAAAATTGTTTAAAATTTTAAAAAAACTAAAACAAAAGTTTGATACATTAGACATCAAATGTCCAAATTCAAGATTATGTGCAATTTTCTTTTCAGAATTAGGGAATTGAAAACTGGTTAGTCACTCAATAGAAACTGTCATGTGACCAACATCTTCTAGCAGCATGCTGTGTTCAGGATGATCAATTAAAGAATTAGAAAGCAGGGTGATCAATAAATGAGTTATTTCTCTTGCCTTCTGTTGGGCAGCGATCACCAAAAATGTCTGAATTTGAAAAAAAAAAACAAGCATGAGTGCACAATGACACAAACTAAGGGATCAATTTAGCATAAACTTACATTGCAAATTGAACCCCTCCACTAGAGAACTACATAAGGGGAATCTACACATATAAAACCAAACTTTTTCCAGAAAAAATGAGCAAATGTTCAAATTTTCAGCCCTCTAGCTACATTAGAGCATCCTGTACACGTGATACATACATAGCCAGCCAAGCTAACTTGAAAACTGATGAGACCTATGTTGACAGTTTTGTTTGACGGTTTCTAATGAGAACTAATACTAAAATTTAATGCATGTAATATCAAAATTAAGAATTATGTCAAACTGCTTATTCAGAAATTAACTTTATTTTGAGAATCCTATATTTCAATCACATCTTTTGTTCACTGGTTCATATCTTTTTCTCTTCTGGATGGTTTCTTCTCCCAGAATCAATAGTGAGCTAGAGGGTGGCAATGTTGATGCCTAATTGGTATAAGGTCATTTGTCCAATGAGTATTGTTCTATTCAACAAACGTAACTAATTATTGCAGACACGGGGGACGAATTGCCTTATAGACCAATTTATCTCACGACCAATTTACCGGCCTTTACTTCCATAGTCAACCTTGACAGGAGTTCGATCCAAACGTGGATTTTTATAAAAACATACTTGAACTGGGAGCAATGATCAGGAAACTGATCTACGAGAAGATCTTCCTTTGAACCCAATGATTTCAGGCAGAAAATATTGATTTTTATATATTTTTACAAATTAGACAACGGAAGCAGTATTCATCCATCTTCCCACAAGGGTGATATATGACACAAGGTCAGGTTTGAAGTGGAAACCCTCAAACATATGAGCAGATGGTTCCAACAAACAGTTCAGTTCTTTCGGCACTTCCCTCTGGGGGATGCTTCAGATATCAGGCAATAAACCTAGCCCCACCCCTTCAAGTTTAATGGGGAGAGTCAGTCTGGGAGAAGGGACCCTCCATCTCCCCACAAGGATGATACGTGATACAAGGTCAAGTTTGAAGTGAAATCCCTCACTCATATGAGCAGATGGTTCCAGCAATTGTTTAGTTCTCTCGGCACTTCTTTTTGGGGAATGCTTCAGATATCAGGCGATTAACCCAGCCCCACCCCTTCAAGTTTAATGGGGAAATTCAGTCTGGGATAATGGACCCTTGTATCTATCATAGAATTTTTTTTCGGATCTTTAACAAAAACTCCAAAATGTACAGAATCTTCTAGACACTGTAGCAAGATGTTTGAAAATACCAATTTGATAGAAAGGTACCAAATATGGTAGACCTGGTAGGAGAGTCTTGAAGACAAACCAATCAATTTTTATTAGACTTTACCCAACAAGACACGATGTGAATCTTAAATGTGTGAATGTAATTGTAAAACCTATTCAGTAATTACTCAGGGGCTTTCTGCTTTGGATGTTTGCCACAAAGAATTTTCCCAGTGGGGCATCTGTTAATTTTCTATTTGTTTTTTTATTTCTTCATTCATTTGTAAACAGTTGACCTGGATATCCCGACATCCACACAGAAGGGAGGAGGGCAGATTATTGCAACAACAAACAATCTCACCTAATTGCTGTCACAAATGCCAACATATTACCCCAGCAAAAAACCCGACTTGCTTGTCCAGGAAACAACATTTTTTCTAGAAAACTGCCAAATGTTTTAGTGGGAAAAGCTCATTGGTGATGGCTCATATTTTTTTGAGTAAAATATTTGGTTGTTTTCATTAGTGTATGGTGCTTTGTATTTTGGGTGTGCTGTGTGTAATAGATACACAAAAATGCAAAAATCTTTTTAGTCTCTATAAAAATCAATGGACAGTAAAAGCCTTTTTGGTCCAATGTAGGGAAGGTGGTCCCACTTGCAAATTGTGAAGTTTCACACTCTTGCTCATTCGATTTTACAAATGGCGAATAAATTTATAGAAAAGAGAATTAATGGAAGAGAAACAAAATTTGGTTTGGATACTTTTATCAGTAGATGATAGTGTCTTATCTGAATCCTATTTTTCATCAATTCTCTAATTTCTGCAATAAGGACCGCCTTCCTTACATTGTGCCAAAAAGATTTCAATTGTTCATCGCTTTTTACATACACTAAAATATTTTTACGTTTTTGTACATTTGTAGCAAACCCAAGATACAACGCCCCATATGCCACTGGTGGTAACACATGAAATGTTTTTTCTTTTACATTATAGATGATAATGGTATTATGGTGTTGAGATTTATATATGTTGTAAGTTGCTAGTTAAAGATGGTTTCTTTAGAGTGTGAAAGGTGAGAGGGCTGTGCTGTTGGTTTCTGCAGCAATGAGAATGTGTAGTTGTGGAGGACGAAAGATTTTTCCTCCACGTGATTTCGCCTTTTAGCGTTAAACGTCTACCACAGCAGAAATTTTGATGGGAGAAGGGAGAACGATAGTTGGCATGACAGCATAAAAAATCTCCACCAGTATGATTGTGGATGCTGAGATTAAATAAAGTATAAATGATTGCAATGAAGACACATATGAGTATTTTGATGAAAAAATAAAATGTCCATTCAATAAATAGACATTTTTAACAATACAAAATCTAAACAGGGCAATAGGAGCTCTGTTTTTAGTGGCGAAAGGTAGGAGCTCTGTTCCAAATAGTTGTACCAGTTGGTGTTGATGAAGCAGAGATGACTGGAATACTTTCAATCCATAAGGCTTGGAGAAGACCAAAGAATGGTTACGGAGACTGGGTATCAGTGTATATGCCTAACTGCCAAGTTGTGGGTGATGTACTTGTAATCACATATGAGCAACTTGAGGGCTATTCTCAGTTGTTGAAAAACATACGACAGACAGACTATTTAAGTCACAGTAAACACATGGGGTTTAGCCCATGTGTGCTTCCTGAAGTAAGGAGAATCAGAAGACAGATAATTGTGACTGTTGTGCAGTAAAGGCACTGCCATTTCATTCACGAGAGACGGAGGTGAATATGTGTTTTGAGCAAGAGATGAGGACATGATTGAATAGCTGAGCGTATGAGAGGTGCCTCGACATATGTGAAAAATAAAAATGGGCAATGTTTAGTACAGTGATTGGTCATGGCGGAAAAACAGTAAAGTTCAGATCAGTTGAGAGGCAGGAGAAATGATACGGATCTTAGGGAGAAGGAAAGAGAGAGCAAGAAAGTAACCAGCTAGTAACGCAGGGGCAAATGAGCAAGTGAACACATGCGGTCAGAGCTTTTACAGGGAGTCGTCAGAAGTGACATTTTGTATATGGGGTTAGATGAAGAGTTTTGTATCTAAAACTAATATTTATTTATGTTTGTAATTAATTTTAACTAAAAATAAAGGAGCCACCTCAATGCTTAGAATAAAATATTTACTATGGTGTTTGCATTTTTTACAGTCTGTTACCAGACACTGTCAACCGAAACTCTCAACATGAGTTTCTTCAGTTTTCAAGTTGGTCTGACTGGTTGGCTGGTTATGCATGTCTAAACAGGCTTTTGTTGTTGTCATTGGTGGTGGTGGTGGTGGAGGGGGACGGATGAATCTGATATGTAGGTTTATGCTACACTGATCATTTGATTTGTTCACGGCAGTATCCATGCTTGTTTTTTTGAAAATTCAGACTTGTTCGGTAATCATTGCCTGAAAGAATGCAAGAAAAGTAGCTTATTGATTGATCACCACTTTTTTCCAATTCTTAATTGATCACCCCCAATATGGTATGCTGCCAAAAGATATCAATCAGGTGATGGTTTCTATTGAGTGACTAACTAGACCTGTTATTGGCGATTTTTAAGCTTTTTTTGTCAATCCAAGAAGTTACACTGATTTTCATGTATGATTCCAAACATGGACATAATGCTGCTGATAATGTGAACAAATTATTTGAAATGAACACTACAACAGTGCAAACTGTTCAGCGTTGGTTCAATAGATTCAGACCTGAAAATATAGATACCAATAATAAATTGTAAGGAAGGTCCAAACCTGTTCTCAACATCGGAAACAGTGGCCAATGACCTACATACAACAGTTTGGGCTCTTTCTGGAGACAACAATCATAGCTCAATGAAATAGCCCCAAAACATGGTGATGATGGTGTGACATCAGAGGTTTGGGTGGTAGGTGCAGGAGACTATGGGTGTAGGAAAAAAAGGAGGAAGAGGGCACGTGAAGCCTCTATTACGGCTTGCTGCATAACAAATACTGAATGGTATTTTTGTGAAAAAGTAGTATAAAGCAAACTTTTAAAAAATAGGGTATAGCTACATGGAGACTGAATCAAAGAAATAACCATAAAACACAGTAGTCTCTCTTTCTAATTCAGATGTTGAGGTCCAAAGACAACAATTGATGATGAAAAGTCAGTTAGGAGTGCCAAACAAGTTCAATGAACAGAGGCGTTATTTTCATCATGAAATCACAGAAATTATGTCTAAAACACCATAAGATTAGACGTCAGTTGATTGCAAATTGAAGAAATTTAGTATTTTAGTCCTATCAAGTAAGTCTTTTGATAAAACTCATTATTTTTTTTATTTTTGTGTTCTTCTGGATGAGCAGAGGATAAAAGAGGCAAAAATGTTGGTGTCCACACACCCAGCCTTATGTCCCAAACTACACTATAAAGAACCGTGCTATACCGAGGGACTCCTGGTGTTACTTATACGAACATGCCGCTACTGAAATTCAATTAATCGAGCCTCTTCAGTTGCAAACTCAGGACTGGGTTTGGCCAGGGAGCGGCAGAGCAGTTTCCACCCTGACAGTTCTTAGAAAGCCACACCCAGATATGATGTTCGGGGAAGTAGGGGCATGGGTGGGTGTGAATACTTCCTTATTAGATTCAAATTTGCATAATGCAACAAAAATATTTTCCTTTACCTCTGCTAATGAAGTTGGAAGAAGGTATAGTCATTCTCTATCAAATTACCCACAGCTCCCGAAGTCACCCTCTCAGAGCACCCTGAAAAATTCAAAGGTGCTCCTATTCTAAACTAAAAAGAAATCCAAAACATCAGGGCTGTAGCTCTTATAGATTTTAAGTTGAAAATCTTGGAAATTTCGCTCCATTTTATGCATTTTGCCAAGTGAACGTTTCCATCTAACCTCCGACATTTGTAACTCCTTTGATAAGGCATGTACAACTTGAAACTTTGTGACTAGAGCTAGGTTTTTCTGTAGAAGTAGGTGATTTGATACGGAATGATTCTATATGCATTTACTCATAGCTATCTGTACACACAATGAACTGATTTTCATTCAGTTTATAGTGACAATGATATTGGCAGTGGTATGCGCTCTTTGAGAGCTTTTTAGTTTGTAATGTGTTCCTCGTTATGGATTTGTAAATGCAAAAAGGAAGGAGAGCATCATGGGAGATGGCCTAAAAAAGTTCTAGAAAACCCCAACCAGGTCTGGATAGTCACACAATAGAAACAGTCATGTAACCAAGGTCTTTTGGCAGCATGCTGTATTGGAGGTAGTCAATTTGAAAAATTGGAAAAAAAGGTGATCAATGAATTAGTTAATTCTGTTACCTTTTGTTGGGTGGTGATCATTAAAAAAAGTCTGAATTTAAAAAAAAAAAACGATCGTGGACCCAGGAAAGTTTTATATCATTTTCAAACCCCAACCGACTTATTTTCAATTTTTTTCCCATTCCCTCCACTTATAAAAACGCCCTTGTTTATTTGGCACCCAAGAGTATGTATTTGAGAGTTAACAAAAGAACCTACAACTTTCAAACAGATCTGCTAACCAGTGGGCCGTGACCTAAAACAAAACGTCGAAAAATCAGTTTTGTCTCTCTTGTGTATCTCTTGGGAATGCAAAGAAGATTGTGAAATGAATGATTATGAATACCTTGATTGGGGCAGGTAATTCTTACCAAAACTTTCTGTACTCTTCAAAACTGCATTATATATATAGCCTTATTATAATTTAATGGTTTTTTTTTGGCTTGTACTCAGATCAATTCTACATTAATCAAAACTGCACTATTGAAGGTATTCCTGTACTAGTGAACAACCCGTCGCTTTGTTGACAGTTGTCATAAGTCTGCCAATAAAGATTTATGTACTATCAGATGAAAAAAAAATCGCTAAAACTGATACATTGTTTAATGGGTAATTTAGAAAGAGTCCAACATTAACACATCGACATTTTAATGACATCATATCAGTACGAACGATATATATTAATCATTTCTTTGTAGATGTCAGTGCTTGTTAGGTTCCTCTCTCCCCCTCATGACATCCATGTATCCTCCCTCCTAAGAGAGAGAGAAAGAGAAAGAGAAAGAGAGAGTAAGGAGAATGAGAGCAAAAAATGATGGATGAGAGATCAAGAAAGAAAGAGAGAGGGGGGGAGATGAGAGAGGTGGGCAGATGAGAGAGGGAGGGAGATGAGAGAGGGAGGGAGATAAAAGATGGCCGAGAAAGTTGGATTAAATTAAAACTGCTTTTCTCCTAGAATGGCAGATCAGTGGAATCTACTTAGTGAAAATAACAATTCCTTTCAATGACATAAACTCTTTAAAAATAATCTTATCAAAGATATTAGATATATCAAATTTCAATATAATATTATTGAATTACTGTAGCCCAACCAACCAGCCAAGTGGGCAAGAGATTCATCTCTCTTGGCCTGTCTGTTTGTTTGTTTGTGTCTCCAGGCTCTGCTAGTCATATTTAGGATTATAACCTTGAAGATTTGCACAAGTACACCACTAGGTATCATGTAAAAATGTTTTTTTTGTTTTCTAAAAAAGTCCTCTTTGGGGTCTCTATAGTCATTTTAGACCAACAATGCCCAAATCTGGTGCTGATAATTTTAAATAAGAGATCTATTTTTGTAGATAATTTGTTAGATATTTACTTCTGGTACACGAGCGGGTCATGGTGATTCATTTATCCAAGGTAGGGATATTTACGGACCAGTTGTGAAATATAACAATAACGATTTGTCAGTTTAGTTAAATTCAGGATTGTACCAATATCATCTCCTTTTTTAACACTTGAAAAGAAAACAATAGAAAGTTTTTAAACAAATTAAATTCAATTTATGGCATTTGGAGAAGCTTGAATCTAGCTTTCAGGGTGAAGTGAGTGGTGCTCCTTCGGGGGCTTGCCGCTTTTGAGTATATCTCACATGTTGCAAACAGGCCAAGTAAGAAGTAAAGTTATATGCAGAGCCCAAGTAGGGATAACTGAAGCCATAACCAACATAACAGCATCATAAAAAAAAGATACATCTACATTAATATCTGTAGCCTAAGGATGAAGATAAAAATTAGTCAGGCTAAGGACTAATTGATCCACCTGTACAAGCTGAATTTTCAAATGAAATTTTCACTGTATAATGGTCGATGCAATTAATATTCACCATTGAGTCAAGTGCAGTAAGAGAGGAAATATGTTGAAAAATAGATATTTGATGTGTAAAATGATTGCTTTTTCATTAAACTACAGACTTATTGATGCACCTATATACACAAGTGCATAATTTATCTTGCAGGAAGGAGGGGGTTCTAACTATTGATAGTTGTCGTGTCAGAGATCCCTACTGGTAACACCAATGTACAGATCCAGAATAATCACTATTAGAAACTCCCTTTGAATACACAGTAGACCCGATATAACATGGAATAGCTTATAACGTGGTTTGAGCATGGACCCTAATTTTCAAAACATCGAATTTGGTTCTCAAAATAATACCTTAATACAAAAATAGAAAGATCCTTACTGAATCAGGTTACACCAACTGTAAAAAAGAAATGAAAACATTTCAGAAGTTAATAAACAAAACTCATTACCCCTTTCCCTTTATATGTCACTAAAAAGATTACTATACATAACTTATATCATTATATTATATTACTAACTATATATTGTTAAGTTTTGTCAAAATGTAACCATCTGATGAGTTGACGCAATTCAAAAAATGTTATATTCGTTTGTCTTCCTGCTGGAATAGCTTCACCCTATCCCCACAGTTTTCTCTTCATTTCTAAACAAAATTATGAGGGTTGGTCTTGAAGAAGTTTGGGAAGGGTCTGGACTTGGATTAAGGATCATAAAAATGGAAAATTTGTGACAACACAGACTCACTTATAACGTGGTAGAAAATTATGGACAGTGATCGCTGCATTATAACGAGTCTCCAGTGCAGAAGGATTATTATCTTGAACAAGGTGAAAGAATGCATTGGCTAAAATTCATTTATAAACCAAACAGCAAACAAAGGGCCCTTACACTGGCAGCAGCATGAGCTGTCACTACCCATGCTTCCCATATCACAATACTGTCTCAGCAGGTGACATGTGAAGTAGACTTAGAGTTGACAAATACCCGAAGTGGCGTCACTCATGGCACCTGGTAATCTCAAGAGGTCACCCGTCTTAGTACTGACCAAGCGCAATGTTACTTAAGTTCAGAAATTGCATGAGAACCAGTAAATCCAATGTGATTTGACCAGAAGCCATAAACCCAACAAGGATGAGGATATTAGTCTGACTAATTGGTGGAGAATGTTAATGACTCATTTTTAGAATTTTAGACAATTTTAGCTCTTTAATTCATGAATCGCTTGTAACCACTTGTATTGACAGGGGGATTCTTCAATGAATAGAATTAAAAATAACTCGTCATCACAGCCAATAAAAAACCCACCATAATGTCACCATTTGAAGTTAAGTGAAAAAAAATTCCAGCCGATAATAAATAGGGTCAGAATAAATTCTAATTATGAAATCACTTTTCACTGAGAGGCATCTAAAATAGACTATAATAGACTGGAGGATCTGGATGTTATTTCCAGTGGAAAATATCTAAAATAGACTGTAGAAACATCTAGATTCTCCCAAATCCAGATCTTATTCATTAAGCTGCAAAAATGAGGCACCGAAAAGGCCAAAAAAGCTTTTTTTCCACCCAAACATAAAAACTCAATCACATATAAAAAGGGAAAAACCCTATGCCACCTTGATGGTTCGGGTGGAAGAACACCGAAAAGTGGTGAGCAATGGTGAAACTAACAAATCGGGTATAGCTGATCACGTATGGAGGGAAAAAGGAGACCATCTACCCCTGTGGAACGAGGTTGAAATAATTGATCAGGGAGAACACTGGAAGATTCGAAAATTGAAAGAGTCGGCCCATATGCTAGGCAAGAAAAACTACCTTAGTAATCCTAGCATTGAAATAGATACCATATGGGAACCTCTAATAATGAAAGACAGAAAACAGTAACATCAAATACCAAAAACTGTCACCTGAGGTTTAAGGCTCCTAAAAATTAGCACCGGTTGTCCATATGGACACATAGTGTAGTGGTTACAGAATTAGACAAAATGACTGCAAGTAATCTGATGGTTCTAGGTTCAATTCCAGTGTAAGACATTAATAATACTACTAATGCTAATAGGGGAGTGCGGTCAATATACCCCCGCCGGTTAAATAAGGGGTTTGGTTCGTTACTTCCCCACACCTACCAGATGATGCCTGATAAAGAGTACAATGGCCGAAATGTTGTATGAAAAACAACCAAGATGAGGATAGTCCGAATAATAATAGAAATAATAATAATACCTCATCTCAAAAATTTAGAGATATACCAATTTATTTCCCTTGATAAAGACATTTGTGTTTTTTAATGAATTTGAAAGTTAATCAAGGCATCCTTAATTTGGTCGTTATAGTCTTGTTTCAACTATTCTTAACTCCATCTTTCCTCAGGTATCAGGTATATTTGATAATCTTCTTAATATTTTGTTCTGAAACCTTTATTTGATCTATGAGTGTAGAATGATATTATTCCTCTGTTCACATGTAGGCAAATTGAATCAGCATCGCCCACAACTGGCCAGACCAACCAGCCAAATGGGCTACTGATTCTGCTCTCTGTGTCTAGCTATCTACATACATGTGTGTCTTTCTGGGCACTCCTGGTCACATTTTGGAGGATACAACAATGAAAATTTGCATCAGTTAATCACTAGGCACCATCTAGAAAGATTTTTTTGGTCTCTATGGACATTTCAGGACCAACAGTATCCAAAACTTGTGCTAGTATTCATTTTTTTAAAGATAATTTTAGGTAAGAGATCTATTTTTTTAGGTAATTAGTTCTGGTACATGTGTAGGCTACAGTGCTACATTTATGTGAGGTATGGATGTCTCATTAATTTTTGCTTTTGCCATTGAACCAGAGTATATAATTTTCAGTGCCTGACCAAGTGATTGAACTCCTAACGACCAGGTTACTAAAGGCATTTAACCAATGTTGTTATCCATAAGATCAATGGACAATCAAGTAGTGTAATTTTGGAGCCTTAAACCTAATGTATGTTCTCTCCTAATCAAAGTCTCCCAATAGGTGTTCATTTCTATGCTTGGCTAGCTGCTGAAGTTATCAGAGCATAGCATATGCACCGACTCTTTCAATTATCTTATTTCACCAAATATGACAGATACCTAAATAAGGCCGAGGATACAATGGCCAAAATGTTATGACTATAACAACCAAGATGGGAGGGCGGATTGTTCTTATTCTCCTACCCTCTAGGGGATATTTCATATCAGTTAATTTACTCAAGTGAACAAAGTTTGGAGAGGTATATGTATTCACTCATATTTGTGTCTGTCTGTTCACACAATATTTCCCAAATTTCTCAATGAATTTCAATGAAATTTCGTATGGGCTAAGGGAGAATTAATCAAATTTTGGGATGAATCCTGGAAATTTCTTTCTCACAGTAATCTCAGTTACATTGTAGCTATATATGAAATGATTTTGATTCAGTTTTCAGTGAGTGTATCAGATTGACAGAGATATGCACTCTCCAAGTCCTATCTAGTTCAATTCTGTCTCCATCTAAAAGCAGAGACTCTTCTCTAAAACGATTATTGTAATTGTTATGGAATACCTGACATAGAAAGGTATAAATATTTTATTGCATGTGTCTATACACATATACTAAACAATCAAGAAATCAATCAAGGTAGGAATTGTTTTGAAACACAACCTGTTTACCAAGGGCCATTCTCCTTTGTTCATGTTTGAGGGTCAATATTACTTTGTCTGATCCACTTTCAAGTGAGCATTTAATTGTATATCAGTTGGACATTACAAACTCAGTAATGTCTGGGAGCTGGCTATTTTAAAGAATCAAACAAGTACTTATTATCATTCATTATCAATTATTCATATTTATACCGTTTACAAAAACATCCATACATCATTCAAAATTCTGGGCCAGTATGCCAAGTAAGAGTTCATTGCTCTCTATAATGAGACCACGCAACTGATGGGAGTCCAAGGGACCCATCACACCCAGCTTGACCATATTGATATAAATAAATACATTATTATCACTATAATTATTATTACAATTTATTTCTCATTTACAGATGCAGTCTACATGATTTGTATTTTGTTAATATCAGTGTACTCTTAAATTCTGAGCTATTCACATAAATTTTGAGGAGTGACCTGACCCTGTGGTACCTGAAATTAGGTCTACTCTATGCTGTAACAACAACCTGGGAATTTTCTAAACTTGTGGGAACCTTGATTGCCGAGTTTGAGAAACTCAACCTGTAGAGACAAGCAATAAGGAAACTATTCGTCCGATTATTATCATTGTAATGCAAAATTTTCTTCCCCGCTATTTGCCCGTGACTTCCAATAAATCAAGTGTAGCATCTCTTGATATTTACTAAGCTTAGGTTTATAAGAAAGAAAGATTGTGTCATGCCAATATTCCAAGTGGAGTTGACTGAACTGCCTAGATAATCAACATTCAAAATCCTAGCTTTTAATTAGGATTGAACACCAATTATTAGTAAATATGTAATTATTTCAGTTACGAGGTGATCATACTATCAACAGCTTGAAATTACTTCGGACTTCCTCTACATATATCTACCTCTCTTCCATTTCTTCATTTTAGTGTTTTTCTAATTGAAAATACATTATAAAATATATATATATATATATATATATATATATATATATATATATATATTCAGGGTTGAGCACTCTTTAAGTGAGGTAACTCATCCATTGTAAGGTTATGCCACGCTCTTCCATAGGAATAGAGCACTCTGGTGGATGAGGAATTTCTGTATAAATAGATATATTGCTTAAATTCAACCTTACTGACAGTCCAGAGGTAGGATATCGGCCTCTGGGTCTCAAGTGGAGGTTTCAATTCTGCCTCGCAGTACTGGATGGGATAATGGAAAGTCTATAGCCACACTGAAGAGATGTAATACATCGAAACTGCTGTCTGTGGATGACGCAATAATATATATATATATATGGTAGTAATTTGACAATTTATTAGTGAAAGATTTGAGAATAAGTTGTGCTACATCTCAATTTATTATCATAAAGATAAAGTTTACAAGGCTTAATGCATGCCGTTGTGTTCTACCTGCATCTTCTTTTGGGTAGTGGGCATGCACAGGCAAACAGGTATACTGGTCACGTGCACACAGGAATATACACCGACTCTTTAAGAAGAAAACACACGCACAAACATACACACATTACACCAAAAGGAAAAAGAAAACACAAATAAATAAACATTCCATCTGAAACATCCTCTCAGGAACCAAAACAAAGATGATACATTAATCCACACTTCCGAGAGAGCCAAAGCACATCATCTATTCCATCTGACCCTTAACTATGTACAGAGATAACCTCATTGACCACC